>JASJET010000055.1:33262857-34479642 GCA_034092305.1 Diaprepes abbreviatus
CTTTTGGCACACTTAGATTTCGTTTTAGACGAAAAATAACCCTCAAACTGTGTTCAGTAACCCCGAATTTAACGAAAAAACAAAAGTGCCCTTTTGGCACATGCGCAGTCGACCAAAATTCGTTTTTTGGCTAAACTATAAGAGAAAAATATGCGCACATAGCGGCAAAAGTGCCTTTGGCATCCCGGCTGATAACGATCTTTCACACGAACACGTCACTTTTGGACACTACATATATGGCCTTTTTGACACTTTTAACCACAAATATAATATTACTTAAAAATTTAATTTACATCTTTTTGTATTATTATAAATGTATACGATTGGGGTGAAATATATACAAATATTCCATAATAGGTGCAAATTAGGGCCTTAGATTTCGCTTTAGACGAAAAATAACCCTCAAACTGTGTTCAGCAACCCCGAATTTAACGAAAAAACGAAAGTGCCCTTTTGGCACATG
Source organism: Diaprepes abbreviatus (assembly GCA_034092305.1). Lineage (NCBI taxonomy): Eukaryota > Metazoa > Arthropoda > Insecta > Coleoptera > Curculionidae > Diaprepes > Diaprepes abbreviatus. The sequence continues at coordinate 33,263,321 of JASJET010000055.1, forward strand.
CGCAGTCGACCAAAATTCGTTTTTTGGCTAAACTATAAGAGAAAAATATGCGCACATAGCGGCAAAAGTGCCTTTGGCATCCCGGCTGATAACGATCTTTCACACGAACACATCACTTTTGGACACTACATATATGGCCTTTTTGACACTTTTAACCACAAATATAATATTACTTAAATATTTAACTATCTATTACGTGTATTCGATCTACCTGTAATTTCCTAAACATCTAAACTTTTACCTGTATTTACCTGTATCAATTTGTCATTTAGAAAATACAGTATATATATTGAAATATTAATAATAGAAATAATTTTAAAAGAGTATCAATTTCCAACATTTACATGGTAAATATTATTAAGTCTTATCTGCTAATTTGACCTTTATCGTCATAAAACGTGACCTCGTAAAATATTTTCGGTTTATTAGTTAAATAAATTAATTTTATGTTGTTGACTAACGTAAAATATACATACATAATTGCATCTTTTATTATAAATATATACGAGTGAGATAAATATATACACATATCCCATTTGAACTTGCATCTACCTCACATACATATAATAGATGTATTTGCCAGCATATACGAGTAAGATAAATATATATACAATATCCTATTTTAAACTTCTATCTTTCTCTCTCTGGCACACATACAATACATATATACGAGGGAAATAAACACATACACAATAACCTATTTAAGCCTCTATCTCTCTCTCTCTTAGATAGATTTTAAACTAAGAAAGAAATTCCATTTAAAATTAGTAGAAGTAAGTGGTGAAAAATTTAACATTTTTATTCAAAAATTACATATTATTATTAAGCAATAACATTTTAAAATAGTATCAAGTTCTAATGTTTTACATGTAAAATTTTATTAACTTATCTACTTGAAATTCACCATTATCGTCAAAAAACCTAACATCGTACATCTTTTACTATTTACAAGTAAAAAAGAAACAAAAATATACATAAACTAAAATTCTCTCTCTCTCTCTCTCTCGCATATATTTAATACATATGAGTAAGATAGATAGATAGATACGCATCAATATCAAATTATCTACAAAAAGTAACATCTTTTCAATAAAAGTTTAGAGAAAAAGACATCTTAGCCTGATACCAGCAAACCGGCTGCCACAGTCTATATTGAAGTATATAATTGTATGAATAATTTTAAAAACAGTATCAATTTCTAATGTTTTACATGTAAAATTTTATTAGCTTATCTACATGAATTTGACCTTTCTTATCTTATAACGTGACCTCACAATATATATATTTTCGATTTGAATAAAATTTAAATTATTAACTAACGTAAATCGTACATCTTTTACTATTTACAAGTAAAAAAGAGACAAAAATATACGTAAAATAAACTAAAATTCTCTCTCATAAATTTACGAGTAAAAAAGAGACAAAAATATACGTAAAATAAACTAAAATTCTCTCTCTCACATATCAAATATATACAAGTGAGATAGATATATACGTAACAATATCAAACTATCTACATCTCTCTCTCATACATTTGTTCTTGTCCAACACATACAGTATACAGGGTGGCCAGCTAGCTTGGGTTAGGCTCGGCTAGGCTAGGCTAGGCTCTTCTCACACAAAATCAATACAAAAATATATTTATTTCTTTTTGATACAACCTGTATAATACACATATAAGCTAGCCCAGGTGTTACTAATTACCACCGACGGACTACTCCTCCTCATACATTCTACCTTGCATATACAGGGGGTGGCACAAACACACACCCATATACAATTACCATTCATTCATTTACATACATTTACACTTTTTTTGATTAACACACTTTTCCAACACCCTGTAACTACTTCAACAACCACTGGACCTGTGACGTCATTGACGATCACTTCTTTGACACTTCTTCAGCGGACACTCTTCAGCTAAACCACACATATATCTATACACACACACCTTTTTATACCTGGCTCAGGTAAATTTTGTCATTGCCTTTCATCTTCAGCCGCTTCTTGCAACAATAAGGCCTTTTTGGTCAACAACCACTGGACTTGTGACGTCATTGACGATCACTTCTTTCAACATTTTCAACAAGAAATACTGAAAAATTTACTTCTTGTAAAATTTTCAGGAAAAATTTCCTGAAAATTTACTTCTTATAGAAATCTTTGGTCTCTTCGGATGGATGGTGGCCATCCAGAGCGGTGACCTTGAAACGTAGCAGTTCCACGTTAGTTACCCTACTAGCTTCTAATGCACTTCCATTAGCACGATTATAAACAAAATGCATATTTGACATTTCAACATTCGTAAACTTTGCCATTTATACAATTTTTTACTTACTTTATACTAAGAGTATATAAGATCAGTCACACTTGTCTACAGAAATTATGACACATTTTAATAAAAAACCAATATGACAAATTAGGCATAAACTTACTTGACAACAGCCTACTATATCTTTTCGTCCCCTAATAAACCACCCCTACAGAACTTAATTGGAAATGCATCTGAAAATTTTTTTGTGGAAAAACTATTGAATTTTAGAAGAAATCTTATGAGACAAAGAAGTTTCATAATAAGATGGACAGCTAACTGAATAATCAAATCGAGTAAGTGGCGCTAGAAAAAAAAAGTTCGAGAGAGTAAAATTTTCCAGACTGGGAAAAAAATATCACTCTGTATATTATATTACATAATAATAATTTTTATGAGAACTGTAAAAAGGGTTATGCAATCCAAATTTGACTTAATTTTCTTTAAAAAGAAATGATATAAATTTATGAAACTAAAAATAATAATAAAATTTAACACCCTGTATATTACAACTAAGCATTATCAGATATATGTATATATGAACTTTTATGCTTAGAACTTGCTTAGAAATAATTTTTTAAAATTTTTCGTACTTATTTGGAAACACCCTGCATAAAAATAAATTTTGTAGGAACTCGATAGACATCCCAAACTCGTTAAAAAAGAATTGCCCAAATCAGCCTTATCATCTCAATCTTTTTGGAGACAACACATGAAAGAATGTGTCTATTTTCTTACAGACAATTAACATGAAATATTTAAAATTATTAGTCAATAAAGATCCTAAACAACATCACATAAAATAAATAAATAGGATATAAAATTGTCTTTAAAGATTCATTCTTACCACTTGCTGAAGTGGAATTATGAACAACACAAACAACACAATCACCTTATTCATTGTGATTTACTATGAATTAAAATATGTTTTCATTAAATTATTTTATATGATTTTTTGTTATTATCTTAAGTAGATTTTTTGTCTTAAAATGTTTTATCTAGTGTACAGGATATCTGAAATTTGAGTGTTGTATTTACCGACACAAACAAGAAAATCTAAATTTGAAGAATTTTTACAAAATATTCCAACATAACTAACATTAATTTAAAAAGAATATTACTCGCTACACCATATACCCCTTTTCGTCTTCCTTTCATTGCACCCTCTAGTCTTAGGTAATAATAGTTTTAATCACTAGCTAATGTGAAATTAACACAGCGAGACAAAATTGTGAAACAATTTAGAAAATTCTGTAAAAATAGATATGATGGCATACGCTCAAATGCTTTGGAAGTGTTTGTTTTAACTCCTGATAACTGGGAATATTTATTTTGTGTCAGTAGTTGAGCAAATAATCACAAACAGGACCTATAATTTATTCAATATATTCTTATTTTATCTATGTTTTGATTACGATCCATTTATCCACTTTTGAATTTTTTTTAAGTCTGCTATACTAGTTCATAATATATTTGCACAAAAACATGCAATGTTATTAAACTTTCTAGAAAATTTAGATCACCTCGATTAAACTCGAAAAACTGGTGCCGTTGAGAGTATCGGGTTCTTATTTCGTGAAATTTATTATGATTTTTGTATGTTTTTGCGAAATGTAAAAGTAATAAATAATAACTCATAGGTGTTTTTAAAAAGTGTTTTTATAGTTAAACGAATTTGTAAAATTAGAAATTTTCCGTATAAACAACTGATAAACAAACCAGTATAACCGATTTTGGAAGGTCAAGGCAAAACATTGTTGCCAAGGTCATCACACTCATTATTGTCACATAAGTCATTCTTTGAACTTTGGCAAGTTGAACATGATGTTTGCGCTTGATTGTACTAAGCTACCATACAATAGCGGCGTACGTAATCATATCCATGTTGTATATCCAGTATACTACTTTCGATGTCTGTTCCCATGTGCACCCAAAGGCTAGCTTACAGAACCAAAAAGTACATTTGGCCCTCTTGACTTGACTCTCAATATGATCATTCCAGCTCAGCCGTGAGTCCAATTACTCCCAGGTATTTAACACTTCCCATATATTGAAGAGTTCTTTTCGACAACATAATTGTGATTTTCCTCTTTTTTGTGAAAAGTACAAGTTCGGCCGTGCCTGGATTTATTTCAAGCCTTCCACCCGGCATCATCGTTCAGCAATCCGGAGGGTCCGCATAATAGATTCTTTCAGGTTCCAGATTTGGCGACCAGGGCACAGGATGACCAGATCATCGTCACAGGCCTGTGTATATAAGCTAGCTTCGTTTAGCTCATTTACCAGGCTGTCCACTACAAGGTTCCACAGCAACGGTAATAAAACACATCCCAACGGACGATCCCTACTTTACAGTGTTTTAACAGTTACACTATTAAGCTCAACATATGTTAATCTTTGACTCAATATTGCTCTGATATAGATGTCTAATCTCAATGAAACGGACTATATACCATTGCCTCTTCGTTGACATGTCGATTTACCAACCTTTTCAACGTTTTTAGTAAGAAACTCGTCAGGCTGATAGGACATATAGAAACTTCTAAAAAACAAAAATTTAGCAGCTTCTGAAATCGAAGATGTAAGAACACATACTGGTGACAAAAAAAAACTTAAATAAAATGACATTCAGTCAAGTACAAAGAGCTTTTGATTCAGCATTCAGTGTAGGAAACATCAATATAAGTGAAAATATTGTAAATAATGAAACATCAATAGTTCGTTAACGAATATTGAGGATTTTCCAGGAATTGATGGTGCCGGAGATAGCAAGGAATAGAAAAAACTCATTGAAGTGCCCAGAAAAGATATTTTATTAACCAGGTTGAAAAATTATCTGCATACCAAGCTATTATTAGCTAGATTAGGAAAAAAGTTGATATGATCAACAACTTATAGTTACTGAACTTCCTACTAAAGGAAATACAAAATTGTTGATCGGTATTGACGGTAAATATACCAATGATTTGGACGGTGAGGATTTTTGGTTTACTTTTATTACTTGTAGAAACTTTATATATGTCAAAACTGATTAAATATGTTCGGTTCTGTATATTATCGTACAAAATTTTATTGCTGACAAGGATAAAATAATTCAAGAAGTGTTCAGTATGTCACCATGATGATTTTACTTAGTGAAATAAGAACAACATCCGATGTTGAAAATATCGGATTATCTGTGCCTGTAAACTGTCAAAAGTGATATAGGCTACTTTATTCTCTTTTTCTGTCTGTCTGTCTGTACGCGCTAATCTTCGAAATGGCTGAACTAATTTAAATAAAATTTTACAGACGTAAAGAGAAAATTGACGTGAAACAGGCAGCTGTTTTTTGTCTGTTTATCCGCACTAGCTAATCTTCGAATGGGTTAAATAGATTTCGATGGAACGTTACAGGCATAAAAAGGAAGTTATCAGGAGTGACACAGGCTGCTTCTTCTTTATTTTCTGTCTGTCTGTACTGGCTAATTTTTGAAATCGCTGAATGGATTTCGATAAAACTTTACAGACATGAAGAGAAAGTTGTCATGAATGATATGTGCTGTTTTTTCTATATATTTGTCTCTATGGTCTAATAGTCAGAATGGCTGAATGAAAGTTTACAAACGTGAAAAGAAGGTTGTCAGTGATATAGGATGCTTTTGATAAAATAGAGAACTCTCATTACTCAGCAAATACTTATCTCCCAAATTTCATGCTGACGGAGTCACGGATAAACTAGTACTTAATAACTTGTATCTAGTTATATTCCCGGGTATGATAGTCAAGTAAGAATGAAAGCAAGTGAGCGCGTTAAGGGTTATAAAATATATCCAAGTTCAAATAATAATGAAATTTTATGGAATGGAAAAAAAGATATATATTGTAGTTAATTTGTTAAAGAATAAAAATTGTGAATATTATGAAACAAGAATTGAGTGAAACAAAAACAATTGTAAAGACTTGGGGAAATGCTTGAAAGTGTTTGTTAAAAGAGAGAGCGAAAATGTCTGTTTTTCTAACATTGAACTGAATGCTTTGAATGACAACCAGCGTGCATGCATATTTAATTCGTTCTTTATAGATAGTGTTGATGGAATAACAAGTAATATAATTGTTTATTTGAAGTGGTTTTGTGAGCATTTGCCAGTAATTCACTGTAATCCTAAAGAATTTCACCCTTATCAATAATTTAAACGACACAAATTATTTGTTCTCCTATATATTGTAATAGCATCCATAACATTGTAAATGTACAATTTTTGAAAGAAACATTTGATAGAATGCGGTATTTAATTCCAATTTTTTTAGATTCATCATTGAGAGGTGGTAAATTTCCAAGGAAACTTAAAAATAGCTGAATTACAGCCATTTTAAAAGTACACAATACTACAAACTTTTCTAATTTAAAACCTGTGGATACTTTACCCTGCATAGAGAAAGTTTTAAATAAGGTTTAGGTACAAGTAATTTATTATTTCAATTCTAATAGTTTGTTTCTGAACAAAATTTCTATAAACGTAGGTTTGCTACTTCAAATCTCATAATTATTACTCAGGACATTGCACCAAAGCTTTTAATCGACTAGATCACAGTCTCGTACTATTTATTATTTAATTTCGGATTCTATGATTGCTTTACTTAATGCTTATCCCAGTAATTGACGTTTATGGTTCTCGATCTGCTGAATATTTTGTCACATCTGATGTGTCACGAGAGTCTGTCTTGGGACCTCTGCTCTTCAATATTTTCATTAATTATATTGTGTCCGAGCTTAGCGTGAATTTTTTATTATATGCTGATGGTCTTAAAATATATAAAGTAATAAAAAATATTTATGATTGTATTGAACGCAATCGAACCTTGATTTAGTTACAAAATAATATATGCTCAATAATTTGCAGTTCAACATTCATAAATGCAATTTATTGTCTTTTACAATCAAATCTTCGTCAATTTCATATAATTATTTAGTAAATAATTGTTTGATTCCTCACGTTTACGAGTTTCGAGATCTGGGTATGGTTTTCATACCAGACTCTCTTTTTGTGTGCAAACCTTATGGCTTTAGCTTGCATTGCACTGCAAAAACCAGGAAAGCCACCGGGCTTGATAATGTCCTAACCGAGCTGTTACAAATGATCCATGAGGAAAATATAGGAATCTTGGTCAAACTGTTTAATACCGTTTACGCGACTGGAGATATACCGGAAGATTGGCTGAAGTCTGTATTCGTCCCAATCCCAAAAAAACAGCGAGCAAAGCGATGCAGTGAGTACAGACTAATAAGTCTAATGAGCTACACTTTGAAGGTCTTTCTCAGAATCATCCACAGCAGGATAAGATCTAAATACGAAGCAGATTTATATGAAACCCAGTTCGGATTTAGAAACGCCCTAGGTACTAGAGAGGCTTTATTCGCTCTAAATATACTTCTGCAAAAATGCCGGGATCAACACAAGGATGTATTCGTATATTTTGTCGATTACGAGAAGGCCTTCGACAGAGTACAGCACAGAAAACTCATAGACATTTTAAGTTACGTGGGAGTAGACAGCAGAGACGTAAGAATTATTAAAATTCTATATTGGTGGCAGAAAGCAACAGTAAGGCTAAATGGAAAACTCACAGAAGAAAGTAAAATTCTGCGAGGCGTCAGACAGGGCTTCATACTATCTCCACTGCTTTTTAATATATATTCAGATAGAATCTTTAAACGGGCTACTCAAGGACAACGAATGGGAGTACAAATCAATGGAGAATATATAAATACAATACGATATGCTGACGACACTCTTATCCTAAGCGACAAACTACAAGACCTGCAACATCTATTAAACTGTGCTAACACTGAGGGTCAAGAAATGGTGCTCAACATAAATATCAAAAAGACAAAATTTATGGTCTTTAGTAGACAACCTCATCTTAACGCTTCAATACAAATAGAAGGAAAAAGTATAGACAGGGTGACTCATTTTAAATATCTTGGATGTTATACCACCGAAAATCTTAACCCAGATAAAGAGATAAGGTGTAGAATAGAGATTGCTAGAGCAACTTTTCAAAAAATAAAACCACTTTCCTGCAATGATAACCTCAACCTAAAACTACGACAGAGAATGATAAGATCATACGGCTGGGGCAGAGATCTGGACAATTAAGGCTGCCACGATTAATCGGTTGGAGGCTTTCGAAAAGTGGTTACACCAGCGAATGCTGAGAATACCTTGGACAGCTAGGCAGATCAACGAAATGATACTCAATAGGGCCGACACAACTCGTCTACTATTAAACACTGTGAAGTGTAGAAAAATCTCATATCTTGGACATATATTCACAGGGGAGCGATATAGAATTCTTCGGCTAATCATGATGGGTAAAGTAGAGGGACGTAGAGGGGCAGGAAGGAGACAGGCTTCCTGGTTGAGGAATATTCGTGAATGGACAGGTATACGTAGTGCGGGGGAACTATTCCAGCTAGCGCAGGACCGTGAAAGACTTGCCCATGTAATTGCCAACGTCAGGGGGACCTGATATGGCACTTGAAGAAAAAGAAGAAGAAGTACTAGAGAGACTGTCGTTTAGATTCCTGGGTAAAATACTTACATTGATAACTGAGAAATAGCCTACGGGAATTTTAAAAATATAATAACTCTAAAGGATATGGTACTTATACTCCCTCAGGGTTCCTTACGTAATGAACTTCTTAAAATATTCAATATCTCTTCCTTGAAAGATTGACGGGAGTATTTCTTGTCTAAAATCCTTTTCAAAGTTTTTAATAATTTTAATAATTGCCCCAACATATTATTTAGAATAAATTTTTCGTACCTCGTTTTCGCTCTCATAATTGTCATACTTTTTATTTATCTACGCCTCCAACAATTATATTAAAATATTCCACTCTCTTATACTTTATCTGAGTTCTATTCTGGTACATTGCCTCGCCGAACGACATTTTTTTGGTTGTGTTGTTGTTTGTTAATTATTAGTTTCCCCGTTTATTAAATTTAAGGTTTACCTATTTTAATTTAATTTTAAGGCCTGTCTGTAAGTTATTCCTTGTAATTGGGTTTTCCTTGAAAAGACACCTGTAAGGCACCTAGTCCGTAAAAGACACATTTATAAAACTGCAATTCCACTTACTGAAATAACATGCAAAAATTTAACTGATGAAAATATATATTTAACGACAGTCTTTTTGGATTTAAAATGCGCTTTTGAGATCACTGATAGACATATATTATTGAAGAAATTACGGTATTATGGAAAGAGCGTTAAATTACTTTAGTAATTATCTTGTGATAGAGTGCAGCATAGGTGCGTAGGTAGAGGTATGATGTTCCACAGGGCAGCGTCTTAGTCATTTTCATTTTAATAATCCACTTAAATAATATATTTGTTGATGACATATTAATCGCTTGTAGTTGTGAGATTTTAAGTAAAGTTGTTTTGAAAGTGTTACTGAACAGTTTTTTGCGATTAATAAACTTAAATTAAATGCAAATAAAACAAAGATATTCATTATCTAACTTAACAACATTAATCAGTTATATTATAAGAGAGAGACTGTAAAAAAGTCGAATCCGCCTTGATAAAAAGATAAGTTAAGAGTTATAACATGTATAAATATGGGGAAATGATAAAAGTAGCGGGGGTATGGGAGGGTTAATGTAAGGATAATGACAAAAATAAGAGAAAGTAGGGGTAGTAGAGTGCTTAAGGGTACAGATAATAGTTAGTATAGGCTTTCATAATTTTAGACAAGAGAAAATAATTTTTTGGAATGAAAACAATGAATTTTTTCAACTTTAATGTATTGTTGGTAAAAATTTATATGCTGCAATAGTAAATCAAAAAAGCTGCTCCTAAAAGTCATGAAAATATTTTGAACAATCATTCTTTGATTAATTTTAAGACGAAAAATAATTGCCGAGATATATAGATACAGTTTTTTAAAACACTACTAATTTTTAAACAACCATTGAAGCTCTATAAATCAAAATTAACATATTACTATAGTTATCGGAAAGTAATAATTAGTCGTTAATAAATTTATGTTGCCAGGTGCATCATAATTTATTACAATAAATTATTACGTAGCGGATCCAAGGGGGCGGGGGGGGGAGGTCGATCGTCCCCTCCCAAGAGCTTTGAGTTCAGAAAAATTTTCCCGATGTTGTCCCTTATACTATAGTTTATTCAAGAACTAGAGAGAATAATAAATCATTTTTTATCCTTTTTTTTCTTCGCAAACTACCTGTGTTCTTTAGTCCGGTGTCTTTGGCAAAATCTGTTGGACACATATATTTTTCTAAGGAATGGGTTAGAAATTTTATAATCAGAAATACCGGTCTATAATAATGGACTATTTGGGTTGGATAACAATAGATATTTTGATATGTGAAGTGTTAAAAAGGATTTTAATCCTTATCATAGGTTTCGGAAGAAGGTTTATTTTATCACTAAGTACTTATGGCATAAAATATTGTTTCGGTAATAAACTTAAAATAAAAAGTTATTGTAATATTATTTTATTTCTTATGATTTCTTAATAATTCACATACATTAGAAAATATAGATAATTTTGACATATTTAACACAAATCATTTTTATTATTTTTAATTTTGGTATAGAAACCGTTTTAGGCACATTCAGGCTAAAAAGTATCCTTTTTCTCTCAAAAAATTTATATTATAGTTATAATTTAAATACTTACAAACTGCTCCTTGTTAAAAATACGAGAAGTATATACGTGTATAAAAAAATAAATTCGTCCATATAATATTAAATTTTTGTGGGGCTATTGGTCATTTTATTATAAATTAAAAACATTTTTAGGATATTTGATGTTACAGTTTATTTATTTCTTAAACCATCTGCAGAATTACAATTAAATACTAAAAAGGGATTCAAATAAAATTAATTTTTATATGTTATAAAACATTTAACTAATAAATTGTGTTTACGCTGGTAAACATTACGTATCTAGTTCGTTATCAAAGTCAGTGAAGCTATCTTCGCTCAAATTAATTTTAATTGGTTCCTCTATCTCACCAATTATGAGATCGAGTTTCCACATTTTCTTTTATCCTTTTATTATATGGATTTTTCCCAATCTTCAACAGTAACTTTATTCAAAAAAATCTTTCAAAAGCTCAGTTAAATTACTAATTTTGAAAGTTGTGTTATTTCTAGCAACTCTACCTTTTACTTGAGAGAGATATTTCCTTCTCTAACGGACATTTTCCGGACGATCTATAAGAACAGATTTCCTATCTGGTTTTACCAGCAAAAATTAAGATCTCTGAGCAATTTCCAGAGTTCAGTTCTTTTAATTTCATGTAAATCCCAATCTTCATTGATTTTAGTTAGAATTTTGTCGACGATTGGGATCTGCTTCTCATGATAAAATGTATGTACAATTCCTTTTATTGCAGTTTACATCTCTTCTTCCAACGAGGTTTTTCATCTGCCAGTGATCGAATGTAGCTTGGGAGTACTAACAATTCCAGTCGTTTTTTTCTCCTTCAGTATTCGGTACATAGTAGAACTCCTGTCATGTTGGAATACATCTCAATAGAGCTTTAAACATCATTATCTAGATATTGATATCTTAAGGCATCATAAACATTCATCGTAATAAGTTTTTCGTTGAGGAAAAAATGTCCTGGTTTAACGATTTTGGAATAAATATAAATGTGGAATCCATATATTTTGGGTATCTCACTAATCTCAAATAATATATAAAAACAAGCACAAACAAGATAAATCATTAAGGACACACTTTAAGGTGTACTTTGTTCATTGGCAGAAATTAAATTGAACTATCAGAAATTTTATTGTTGCAGTAGGTTTATAAAAGCTTATAATCTTTAAATATAATTAGATTTATGGCAATCCTCAGTTACCTGCGGCACTGAAGCAGGTACGTTGGAGATTTCGGTAATAGTTTTATTACTCTCTTTAGTTCTTGAATAGAGTATAGGAATGTGTATGCTTGCCCCTCCCCTTCCCAAGAACTTTGAGTTCAGGACAATAGAACTGATTCTGCCTTTTATATTAGGAATGTGTACGCTGCTGGCACTCCCCCCCCCCTTGATGTCAACTTGTTTTTCTTGCGATAGTTACCTCCCAAAGGCTTTAAATTCAGGAAAACAAATCCAATTCTGCCCCTTATACTGAGATTGGCGAATTTTCACAACTTCCTTGTGTTTGTAAATTTTTCACTTCGTTTGTATTTAATTATTTTAAATAGGATGCAAATATGGAACTCAAGAAATAACTATAAAATCCTGAACCCTGGCTAAATATTTTTTTATTTATTAGGTTTTTAACTGACTTAACCTCTACGTTCGAACTCACAAAATTGTATCAATCTTTATTTATCATTCAACTAGCGACCCGCCCCAGCTTCGCACGGGTGCAATGCTGATACTAAATACACTACAGAAAAACTGTGACTATTTATTTTATTTTTACAACAATTATTACATCGGCCTCCGACGCGCTATTTATAGGCACGCTGCCGCCGCCCCGGTCGGCCAGTACCGCCGCAAGCGCTACTTCCCGCAATTTTAAATCTGTAATATCTTCGAAAATATTCATTTAAATCTTGTGCTGTAAAGGACCATATAGATCTATATTAAATCAACAATGTATTTAAGCTATTTAATTGGATAAGGATTAATGCTGTATTGGTTAAAATCGCTTCAAAATTTGCCATTATTTGTCGTAAAAAGTAAATGACAAAAAAATGTTATTGTGGGATATCCATGAGAGATAGACATATACCATCGCGGAGTTTTCTGTAGACCTTTTCAATGTGTTGTTGTAGAATTCTATCTACAAGATCCTAAAAAAATCATAAAAATAAAATAAACATCTAAAGACCGTTGAAATTCCGAGAAAAAACTGCACGTTGTCGGCGGTAACGGCGCATAGACACCGACACAGACAGCGGCGCAGACAAAGCTTTGGCGGACCGCGCTAAACGCTGATCGGTTCCTTTCGGAATACCCGGCGGAGTGCCGAGAAGTTATAAATAGCACCCGATGCCGCGATTCGTGAGCAGAATCTGGTTGTCTTTTAAAGAGCACAGATCTCTCAAATTTTTTTTACATACGCGCACACGAGTATCTAAGCCTTTTAAACTCAAATTTTAGTGAAATTCTAGCGCCGTTGGAAAAAATAAGCTTTTCTAAAAAAACCTTTCCGCGTCGATATTTTTTTTTTTATTTCTTGCGGAAACTATTTGAAATTCCTATATAGAGTATTCTCGCGGCTACTTTTACGACTATAATAATTTGCGTAAAGGAAACCTGATAGCGACACACCCGATTAGACATTCCCGATTGCGACTTAAATAATTTTCTATTAAAAGAAAATTAGTGATAACCTGATAGTGACATCGTTAAAACAGATCTAAGAACACTAAACGTGCCTTAGTTTGCGTTTAACACTAAAACAAAAATTTTTGCGAAAATTGAATTTTAGAAAATTTATTAAGAGTCCCAATACTACATTTAATTTCGACACAAAACTTAAGAGTCCCAGTCAAAAAAATTTTTTACTGCGAGAAAGTCCTATAAGAGCTCACGTCTGATAAAAAACAAAGTAATTATTGGCCAAGTTCTCATTCAACCCAAATTCCATATACTTAATTTTTCCATATATTAAGTATACCAAAGCCCAGCCCTCCGTGATTTTTGTATTTTTATACAAAACATTCTAATTTTAGAGAAAAAATAATTTATTAAAAAATGTCCAATCCCTTCTCTCACAGTTCCTTCCGGTCTGATGAGGCGGGTGGCGTTTCAGGCTGTCTGGGTGGTTTTGGTGGGACCTCCGCGGCCCCTCGTGGGGTCGCGCCAGACCTAACAAGATTCCATACTCGTAATGAATCTGACATGATCCAAATAAATCAAAATGCTGAATTATATCCCAACACTTTAATTTCTCCAATGGAACAATTTTTAAATGACATCCAAGCTTCACTTCAAGGTGGGGACCACTTAATGCAGGGACAAACGCATACCATAAACGACAAAAATCCTGATACGCAAGTCATTCACAGCTCGTATACGTCGTTCGCGTTCGATCGAAACGTACCTCGTGGCGTTCTCGCGGAAAATCCGATCTCCACTATTAATTTTCCCGAAACGACGGACGTGCATATACGACATGGCATCCCTGGCGAGGACCTCTTCTGTAATACGGATACCGAACGTCAAATTGACTACGGAAAGTCTCTACAAGAGCCACGATCGCAATTAAATATACGACATGGTCTTGATGGAAATTTCTTCGGCAACGTAACGGAGATCACAGGAGAGAATCGTGTTGAAGTTAACACGGCGACACCCCAAAATAAAACGGCTTACGGTCAGGAAAATCGACTAGACACAAATCCGTTCAGAATGAGCTTTGAACAAAAGCCTGTTGAAATCAGTGCGTCGTTAAATAAGACCACATTTCAACGTGATACGGAACTCTTAATTCAATTAGAAAATGCAAAAACCATGGCTAATTTGGCGCAAACATTAAACAGACCAATCTCGACCGGAAAAACGCCGCTTCGCGCGAGTTTTGCGGGAGAAGAATGGAAAGATCCCAGAGTTTTTTTAAGAGATCTGGAAAACTGGATAGTTGAAAACAACATACCAGTAAGTGAAAAAATTTATTACGCCCGTGATAAATTAAGCGGAAAGGCTAAGGTATGGTTTGAGCCATATCGTCCTTATGTGAAAACATTCGACGATTTTGCTACAAAATTGATCCAACGTTTCTGTAGCGTAGAAAATATAGCGGAGTTAAGAACAACGTTATATGGAATACATCAGAAACCCAATGAAGAAGTTGAAAGTTTTATCTTAAGAAAACATGCGTTATACTTAAGATTAAACAGTTACAGTCCGATTGAAGACTTTATTGCAATAATAATAACTCAACTAATACCCGAAATTCGATCACGTATTCGAGGTAGTGAAATAAACTCCTTGAAGCGTCTAACCACGTTGGCTAGAATGATCGAACAAGATCTGAAAGAAGAACAAATAAATGCGCAAAGTACTTCGACTAGATTAACTTCTAGAGAAGGAAGGAAAGACTTAGATACTCGTAATCATAAAGATACGCCGAATTTTAGAAATAATGACAGAAATCAACAGCGTTTGAATGCAAATAATAATTACAATGATAACAAAAACATGCGACCTTGTCGGCATTGCCAGAGCCAGCACATGGACTCGCGATGTCCGGAAATAGGCCGAAATAATTTACGCCGAAACAATACGGAAAATCAAGAAAATAAAAGCGAACATAACAGAAACGGTTACCAGATAAGAAAAATCCGAGCGACTCGACAATCCTCTGCAAAACACAATAACAACTTCGAAGTAGCACCTTCGAATGTTGTTAAAAATACCGACAAGAAACGTCAACGTACAGCATTGCGTGTGCGTAATCAACCGTTCCTCAAAGCGGTTTGTAATGGCAAGACTTACAACGCCTTACTGGATACTGGTGCAGATTGTAATATAGTATCTCAGAAAGTGGCTAACAAACATCTTAGACCTACAAAGCTAAAAAGCATACATCTAGCATGTAACAATGTAAAAGTTAAAGTTATTGGATCATGTGAACTGAACTTCAAATTAGGAGATCAGGAATACACCGCTACATTCTTGGTTGTTGACAATTTAGACACCAGCTTCTTATTAGGAATTCCCTTTTTGGAGCAGGAAAAGGTTGTAATTGATTTTTTCCGAAAATGTGTCGACGTTGGCAGTACTGACCGGCAAACGTTATACTGGAATCAAAACCAGAAAAATTACGATAGCCGAGACGCAAAGCGTTTAGCAAATAGCCAAAACCATTTAAAAAATTCAGCTACGAAAGTTAAAGTTAACTCTTGTAAAAAAGCTGGACAACTTAATAAATCTACGTCGAAAAGAAAAAAGAAGAGTAAATCGCAGCGGACTCGACCAACGACTCTGTTACGAGCTCTTACACCGAACTTGCCCTTCCGAGAAATCTCGAGAGACGTCATAGAGGTATCCACTTCACCTGTTTTTAAAATAAAAGCAGAGACACAAACCCAGGGGCGGATCCAGCCTCTCTCCTTGGGGGGGGCGGTGATATCACAAAAGTGCAGTATAGCAAGCGAAAGCAAGTTGTCGACGGGGGGGGGGGGGGGGGAGAGAGAAAGATAGGAGACATCAGCAACATTCCCATTTCTAGTGTAAAAGGCAGAGTCGGGTCTATTTTTCAAGAATTTGAAGCTATTGGAGAGGGGGGGGCGATCAAAAGAAAAAACAAGTTGCCGACAGGGAGGGAGGATGCGAGCAGCATACACATTCCTAGTATAAGAGGCAGAATCGGGTCTATTTTCCTTAATTCAAAGCTCTTGGGGGGGGCTATCACAAGAAAAACAAGTTGTCAACGGGACTGCCAGCAGCAGACACATTCCTAATATAAAATGCAAAATCGGTTGTATCTTCCTGAACTCAAAGCTTTTGGGAAGGGGAGGGGCAATCGCAAGCATACACATTCCTATACTCTATTCAAGAACTAGAGAGTAATAAAACTGTTATCGACACCTCCAACGTACCTGCTCCAGTGCCGCAGGTATCTGAGGACTGCCGTAAATCTAATTATATTTAATTATATTTAAACATTATAAACTTTTATAAATTTACTGCTACAATAAAATTTCTGGTAGTTCAATTTAATTTCTGTCAGTGGGCAAAGTACACCTTACAGTGTGTCCTTAGTAATTTATCTTGTCTGTGCTTGTTTTTACATATTATTCCAAAATCGTTAAAACCAGGGCATTTTTTCCTCAACGAAAAACTTATTACGACGAATATTTATGATGCCTTAAGATATCAATATCTAGATAATTATGTTAAAAACTCTGTTGAGTTGTGTTCGAAAATGACAGGAGTTGGAAAATCTACTATGTGCCCAATACTGAAGGAAAAAAAATGACTGGAATTGTTAGTACTCCCAAGCTACATTCGATCATGGGCTGACGAAAAACCTCGTTGGAAGAAGAGATGTAAACTGCAATAAAAGAAGTTGTACACACATTTTATTATGAGAAGCAGATCCCAACCGTCGACAAAATTCTAAGTAAAATCAATGAAAATCGGGATTTACCTGAAATTAAAAGAACTGAGCTCTGGAAATTGCTAAGAGAATTTAATTTTTGCTGGAAAAAAAGCAGATAGGAAATCTGTTCTTATAGATCGTCTGGAATATGTCCGTTGGAGGACGAAATATCTTTCTCAAGTAAAAGGTAGAGTTGCTAGAAATATTACAACTTACAAAATTAGTAATTAACTGAACTTTTGAAAGATTTTTTGAATAAAGTTAGTGCAGAAAATTGAGAACAATCCATATAATAAAAGCATAAAAGGAAATGTGAAAACTCGATCTCATGATCGGTGAGATAGAAGATCCAATTATAATTAATCTGAGCGAAGATAGGTTCACTGACTTTTATTACGAATTAGATACGTAATGTTTATCAGCGTAAACACAATTTATTATTTAAATTTTCTGTAACTTATAAAAATAAATTACATTTCAATCCCTTTTTAGTGTTTAATTTTAGTTCTGCAGTTCTGGTTTCAGAAATAAATAAACTGAACCGTCAAATATCCCAAAAATGTTTTTAATTAATAATAAAAAGACCGATAGCCCCAAAATTTTTTTAATATTTATGGACGAATTTATTTTTTTTATATATGTATAACTTCTTGTATTTTTGACAATGAATATTTTGTAAGTGTTTAAATTATAACTTAGAATTTTTTGAGAGAAAAAGGCTACATTTTAATTGGAATTAAAATTAATAAAAATACAGTTGTGATTTGTGTGAAATATGTCAAAATTTTCTATATTTTCAAATATATGTGAATTATTAAGAAATCATAAGAAATTAAATAAAATTATACTAACTTTTTATTTCAGGTTTATTACCGAAATAATATTCTATGCCACAAATACTTAGTGATAAAATAAACCTCCTTCCGACGCCTATGACAAGGATTAAAATCCTTTTTAACACTTCACACGTCCAAATATCTATTGTTATCACACCAAATAGTCCATTATTATAGACCAGTATTTTAATTCTAAAATTTCTAACCCATTTCTATGAATAATATATGTGTCTAACAGATTTTGCCAAAGAAATCGAACTAAAGAACAAAGGTAGTTTGCGAAGAAAAAAAAAGGTAAAAAATGATTTATTACTCTCTCTAGTTCTTGAATAAACTATAGCATAATTGGCAAAATCGGGTCTATTTTCCTGAACTCAAAGCTCTTGGGGGGGGCGATCGCCCCCACCGCCCCCCCCTTGGATCCGCGCCTGCACAAACCTATGACGGCTTCAAGGCAAATAATAATAAAAAAATTACTGACAGTGAGCACATTCGTCAGTATGGCATCCCTGGACAACAGAAATCAAAATCAAGCGGTTTGAACAAATTAAAAGTAAATAACGTGAATGAATTACCGGCTGTGACCAAAACGCATAACGAGTTACAAAAACCCTTAGAGCAGGTACAGATCCGGACCGAAGCAAATTCGAGGAACCGAGTGTTCTATAATTCAAACTTTCACGATTACTTCTTGCTACGACAGCGACCTAAGAAGGACAACTTAGGTATGCGAGCTCGTCTAAGTGGGGGGGTGTTGTAGAATTCTATCTACAAGATCCTAAAAAAATCATAAAAATAAAATAAACATCTAAAGACCGTTGAAATTCCGAGAAAAAACTGCACGTTGTCGGCGGTAACGGCGCATAGACACCGACACAGACAGCGGCGCAGACAAAGCTTTGGCGGACCGCGCTAAACGCTGATCGGTTCCTTTCGGAATACCCGGCGGAGTGCCGAGAAGTTATAAATAGCACCCGATGCCGCGATTCGTGAGCAGAATCTGGTTGTCTTTTAAAGAGCACAGATCTCTCAAATTTTTTTTACATACGCGCACACGAGTATCTAAGCCTTTTAAACTCAAATTTTTGTGAAATTCTAGCGCCGTTGGAAAAAATAAGCTTTTCTAAAAAAACCTTTCCGCGTCGATATTTTTTTTTTATTTCTTGCGGAAACTATTTGAAATTCCAATATAGAGTATTCTCGCGGCTACTTTTACGACTATAATAATTTGCGTAAAGGAAACCTGATAGCGACACACCCGATTTAGACATTCCCGATTGCGACTTAAATAATTTTCTATTAAAAGAAAATTAGTGATAACCTGATAGTGACATCGTTAAAACAGATCTAAGAACACTAAACGTGCCTTAGTTTGCGTTTAACACTAAAACAAAAATTTTTGCGAAAATTGAATTTTAGAAAATTTATTAAGAGTCCCAATACTACATTTAATTTCGACACAAAACTTAAGAGTCCCAGTCAAAAAAATTTTTTACTGCGAGAAAGTCCTATAAGAGCTCACGTCTGATAAAAAACAAAGTAATTATTGGCCAAGTTCTCATTCAACCCAAATTCCATATACTTAATTTTTCCATATATTAAGTATACCAAAGCCCAGCCCTCCGTGATTTTTGTATTTTTATACAAAACATTCTAATTTTAGAGAAAAAATAATTTATTAAAAAATGTCCAATCCCTTCTCTCACAGTTCCTTCCGGTCTGATGAGGCGGGTGGCGTTTCAGGCTGTCCGGGTGGTTTTGGTGGGACCTCCGCGGCCCCTCGTGGGGTCGCGCCAGACCTAACAAGATTCCATACTCGTAATGAATCTGACATGATCCAAATAAATCAAAATGCTGAATTATATCCCAACACTTTAATTTCTCCAATGGAACAATTTTTAAATGACATCCAAGCTTCACTTCAAGGTGGGGACCACTTAATGCAGGGACAAACGCATACCATAAACGACAAAAATCCTGATACGCAAGTCATTCACAGCTCGTATACGTCGTTCGCGTTCGATCGAAACGTACCTCGTGGCGTTCTCGCGGAAAATCCGATCTCCACTATTAATTTTCCCGAAACGACGGACGTGCATATACGACAGTGTACAAATAATTAGTACATTATTTTGATAAATCTCGTAGGGTTCAGCCTGCGTTTGCAATGTAAGCGGAAAAAAATATGATAATTAACGACATCACATTAGAAATCTCAAAAATAACAGTATTTCTCCACTATTTAATGGATGTTATTATACATATAAATCTTCCTCTTGAATCACTCTATCTATTGAAAAAAACCGCATCAAAATCCGGTGCGTAGTTTTAAAGATTTAAGCATACAAAGGGACATAGGGACAGAGAAAGCGACTTTGTTTGGGTTTATTTAGGTCACCCAGACACTGAAGACAAAAACAGGTTTACAGTAATTTATTAGCTTGCTGATCATTTCTGGTATTATTGAAATCAAAGAGATCTTAGATTAATTTTAGATGAATAGAGGCCGTCAAGCCTATTCCAAAAATGCTAAAACTACGTGAAAAATTGATACCCCTTTTATGCGTCACAACAAAGTCTGGTATTTCAACGTGCACCTCTTCTTTTTTAAAAGATTTATACTCTACGTATTCATCTGTCTATTTCATCTTGCAGAATACACAGTAGTTTATCTTTGTTCACAAATTGGTCTTCACAAAAAAAAAATCAATGTGTTTAAAATTGCATTAAAAATTGATTAAAATCAAAATGAAATCATGAATTAAACAAAAAGTGCCAATTGTCCAAATTACAATACAATATCTAATGATAAGCAGCGTTGTCGGCTTGTGCAGTTAATCTGAAGAAGTTATAATGTTACGACTTCTATCATTAATTAGAAAAACACGATAGGCACAAGCCAAGGACTTCTAGGTGAAAGCAAATGTTTATAGGTTAAAAAATTCTATGCATTCCAGAAATTACCTTATTTAATACATAATGATATTAAAATAATTTAAAAATGTAACATTTTTTAAATCCTAAGAATCTTATATTCCCTCACAAATAAGACAGGTCATCACCTGATGGTTATCATGGCCACACTTGTAACCGTGGGAAATAAATATTTATAAATAAGTCGTGAATTTTGGACAGCGTTTTTTGTCTGTGCCCGCCTGTATTTTAGCCTAAAATCTATTTGATTAAAATAGTAAAAGGTAAAATCTATATCTCCCTCATTTCAATCAAAGAAATATTTTCACAAGAATGTGTAGGTACACACCTTGAGCTTGCTGTTCTTATTTCAATACTGAAAGGCACACTACCAATTTTGATACTGGAAAAACTATTTTCTGAATTAAATTATTTTTTAAAGCATTACATTCGGAATCTTCTGATAAAATATGTTTTAAAGGATATTCCTATTTATTAAATTTTAAGAGGGCATATTAGTTAAGTTGAAAATCTTGGTTCTTGGGTTTAGACTGTGTCAAATTGGAACTATTATCTGATATTTCACCTACGATTGCACGAGGCATCTTCAGAGATTTCTACTCCACGAAATTAGAACATTGAGTGACTATGGAGGTGCAACAGCCCGGTATTTATACCTGACTGGTGCTCAGTGAACCGTGATACAGGGTTACAGTCGATTTCGAGGTATGATGTAGACTATAATCTGTATATTTATTAATATAATTTGGATGTTTACAAATTTCAATTGATTCTCTAATTTTATGTTTAAAAAAACTAGACACTGATAGCATATTAGTTTCTTTTGCAAAAGTGTGACCTGAGCAATGCGGGTGTTCAGCTACTGAAGATTGTAAAATTTGTTTCTTGTATTTTATGCTCCTTAAACCAACTGGCTACAGGCCGTCCTGTTTCACCTACATACACTTTATCACATGAGCAAGGAATCTTGTAAGAGCCTTCTGTTTCAAATGGTATTGCGTCCTTTGGTGACTTCAAACATTGTCCAACTTTCTTACATGCCTTGAGAATTGTCCAAATGTTTAACTTCGAAGCGATCAGGTAATCTTGTCGGTAGTTCCATGTATGTAAGGTAAGAAAACCCTGTCCATAGGACGTGCATGTATGACATTTTGTTAAGGAGTTAGGTTTTTATTTTTATGGATAGAACCTCTTATACCTTCAGCGCAATATCCGTAGTTTTTCTGTTTCTGATTTCAGTGATTGTTCATCACATATTGAAAGGTCTCTATGCACTAAAGAGTTTATGATGGATTGTTTTTGAGAAGCATGATGGTGTGACATTGCATTGAGATATCGATTTGTACGTGTTGGTTTTCTCTACACGGAATGTCGGAACCACCGACAAGATTGCCAGATTGCTCATAAAATCAAACATTTTGACAATTTTTAACACATGTAAGAAAGCTGTACAATGTTTGAGGTATCCAAAAGATACGCAATACTATTTCAAATAGAAGGTGTTTATAAGATACCTTACTCTCGTGGTCAATTGTATGTAGGTGTAACAAGACGATCGATATCCACTGGGCTTAAAGAACATGAAAGATGTAGAGAAAGGAAACAAATTGTACGATCTGCAGTAGCTGAACACCAGCATTGCTTCACTATCATCTACACTCAATTTGTTATAATAGTGGTCAAGTTCAAGTATTGTTACATTGTTGTAGTTGAAGGAATGGCATGTTTCCCGTGCATGTTTATTTAATAATTCTTCGTAAATTTGTGTCGATTTAATCTATATTTAAGTAACTGTCTATATATATATATATATATATATATATATATATATATATATATATATATATATATATATATATATATATATATATATTTGATAAATTGGTGGTTCTGTCTGCTAAACCAATGACACTATTTTTCTGAGGCACTGGATGATTTGAATAGAAATTCGGGTATGCTCTGATCATATGAGTTTATCACACAGTTAACGTTTTATTTTTTCTTTGGGTAAGAGTCATATCTAAAAAGATTGCCTTACCATCTTCCTCTATTTCTGGTGTTAACGGCATCGTGCTCTAAAAGTACATATTTCTCTTAAATCAGCAGTACCTTTAAATGAAATGGAATTAACTACAAATATCAGCTAATTTAAATCAAGTAATAAAAACAAACTATAACATATAATCGTAATGTTTTTATTACACATTTTTTAAGTTAGAAAGTAAGTAATGGCTTTCTACCATAATCTTGATAAATTTTAGTCCATATGGGATATGTTTTTTCTTCGAAATCGAATTTAATTTCCAAGGTTTCATTAATACTAAGATAGGTTCGATTTGCTGGAGTCATTTTAGGCCAAATAACATTGTTAAATAGCTCAGATTTTTCTGGTGTTGGATTCCTGAAATGTTTAAATAATAATAATCTATAATGAATGTTATATAATTCTCGAAGGCTAAAAAATATATCCAGGATTTCCAGAGAATAAAATTATATTTGTGATAACAAGAATACGTCCGCGTTTAAGAAACAGGAGTTGGCCTGTCATACTCAAAACTGTCACATCATATGATAACAACAATAACGTATTGCAGAAAAAAAATTAAAAATTTTTTATTTAAAAGTTTTCGATTTATTTAAGAAAATAATTTTATCCGATTCTTGGGTTTTATCAACAAACCCTAAACATGATATTTTTTCTCCGATATTATCGTCTTTGTAGCTCCTTCCGACTCGGAAAAGCAATAGAATAGATACATTGTGTAACAAGAAATTATGCATTGAGGGCGAAAAATAATAATGTTATTATTTTTACAGAATATAAAAATACCCGTGTATTTGTTTTATTAGTTTTAACAATTTTTTCATGATTTGATTTGGTAAGACTCTTAAATAACTTGGTACTTGGTAATGGTAGTCCAAAGTACACGTTTCATTCCACATATCGTTTTCTGTGGAACCTTTGTGAAAAAATAAGTAACATGAATTACAAATATTAGGACAGGCTGCGTAGATGTAAAGCGGAGGTTAGAAAAAACATAATTCGTTACAGCAAACTGATAGTGTAATATTGTAAGTAATATGATAACTAATGATGGAAAAATAATTCGAACTACCCGCAATCCACTGGAGTGAAATCGGAGTCATTTTCAAGGGAAAAATTAGTTTTTAGCGATTTCCTGCTAAACTACACATCTTATCGAAAAAAGTTAAATACAAAAGTTGTAAGTAATAAAAGGTCTACAAATGTAAAAAAATGACATTATCAAATTTTTGTTTTTCCATTGTACCAGATATTTATTTTTCATTTATTGAAAGTAGAAGTAAAAACAAAAAAAAAAGAGCCCAGTCCGAATTATGTCGAACAATTATTTCTAAGAGGAAATGCAATTAAAAATTTAAACTTTTTTGTAAAAAGTTAAATAAAACCGCAAAGATTGAATATCTTTGCATACATAAAAAAATACAGCTTATTTTGGAAATAAAAAGGTACATTTTTTTCCAAGTTTTAACTTAATCGAATCATTATTGTGGAAGAAAAAAATAAAAAACAAAAAAAAACAGTTTTTTTCATTTTTCCCGTAAAATTATAAGGTTAGGGTAAACATGGTTTTTACAAAAGTTGTAGACCTCTTTATTGGTTACAACTTTTATATTTGACTTTTTTCGATAAGATGCATAGTTTAGCCGAAAATCGTAAAAAACTGTTTTTCACCCCTAAAAATGATCCCCATTTCACTTCGTGGGTCGCCGGTGGTTCGGATTATTTTTTCTTTATTAGTTATGATATTACCTACAATATTCTGTTATCAGTTTGCTGTAACGAATTTTTTTTTCCAAATCCTATTTGACTGATGCATATAGTTAATATCACAATTACTAAAGTTCAAAGATTTGGGGCTTAAAGTCGCGTCGGAAGCGAAGACCATTTAGCGACTGGACCTCCATTTTAACGTGGGTTCCGAACCACGGACCTCGACATTCAACTAACCCTGAGTTTTTACACTCTTTGTCAGTCAAGTGTCTACCGACTAGTGGGACTATCCTCTAATAGTCTGACAACTTAAATAAGTAAGTTGCCGTGCACGGGGTTTGAACCCGCGCTTGGCCGTGGTCGTCCCTATCAGTCCTAGCGCCTTAAATGGTTAGGCTAATCCCACGGCCCTATCACAATTACTTTTAGAGATAGAACACTAAAGTTATGTAAAAACAAGAAATTTTTTATTATCTAACATTATAAAAGAGTTTAAATATCTCCAAAAATATTAAATGTATCATGAAAATAATTAAATATTACCCGATATGAATAATTTCCAAAAAATAATTTATTAACTAGGATAACTATGATGTTTATCTGAAAGTCATTTTTAAAAACGATAACATAATTTTAATTTAATTAGCATTTCTGCATATGCATCTCTTGTTTTATAAAAGAAAAGCTATTTATTTTCCTAATAGTGAATTTTCTATTTATCCTATACAGTTATGATGACCACAAGTCACCTTGGCCGTATATCATTAAAAAGTAAAGAAATTTTGCTGTCACTAAATGCATGCTAAAATATTTCAGTACCTGTTAAATAATTAAAAGAAAAACTAGTTACTTTCCATGAATTTGATTCTATTTCTACCCACGCTAATCGACTATCTCGTGATCTTCATAGTGAAGCTAGGACAAAATGGGTTCGGAAGAATTTCACCTCAACTTCGACATAAGGAAATTTTAAAATTATAAAAATTCTCCCTTTTACATTAATGTTCTTTGTTGCAACTTTCCAACACTAATAACGATGCAAACTTACAAATGTTTAGCAAAATTTATCCATAGCTTCGTCATTCTATTCTGCGTTAGTAAATTGGCAGGATCCGTATCGTAATACCCATCAACAAAAAATAAAAATGGTAGTTCTGCTGAATGCGTTGCTTTTTCAGCTCCTAAAAATAGAATATAATATTTAATCGAAAATTATAGTTATTTCCTAGTATAAGTGCATCTCTAAGTAGAACAAATTAAATACAAAATAATAACGAATTAATAAGCGTACTAGGTACGGTTAATTCACTTAACATCATAATTAAAACTAAAGGAGATATTCAGAAATTAAATTAGCAGTACTAGGCAGTTTGATACGTAATATCTAATTTTATCCTAGTCCAAAACTAAATTTATTTCAGAACAAATTTTTTACTTTTCTTTTTAAGGTGAATTCAAAAAAATTTATTGTTAGATGATATCTGAATTGTTGCATCTCAATATATTTCAGACTGTCCAGCACTTTTGAAATACTTTCTATTGTTAAAACTTCTTGAAAATTTATATCTTATATATACAAGAAATTATTATATATTGAATTTCTTTATATACATAATTGCCTGTAAGACAGAGCCAGACACGGACTTAAAAAGATATTCGTCAAATATTGGTACTATCTAGAACTATTATTATACCTGTATATTTAAAATGGCTAGTTTTTTTTTTTTAAATATTATTTACTGATATTTTAAAAGGACTTACCATCAATAAATGCTGGTGTAAATTCTCTTCCGTAATAAGAAAACTGATATAAATATGTTTGGATATATTTAGAAGATAATTCTGCATATTTAAGAACACCTCTGGCGATTCGATTATCCGAATAATACTGAAAAATTTGTAAAGTCAAAAATAAAAATAACTTATTTTTCTGTAATATACATATTTATGATATACTTAAACCATAGACTCCCAACGGGGGTGATAATAACCCGCAAAGGGCGCTGAAGTTTTTCAAAGGGATGGCAAAGTTTTTGCGTCATCTCTAGACAAAAGATGATGAACTGCGAACTGCATCAATTCTACCAACTAACGAAGCCCCACTTTTATTACAAATTCTGATTCATGAAAGTAGAAAAAGTTTGTCAAGAATTATTATTTGCTATAAATTTGGAACAAAGAAAGAATCAATACTTAATACTATGAACATATTTTTCCACAAGAAAAAAATTCCTATTCATGATATTTTGTCAGCGGCCACCAATGACAGGGCATCAGAATGGTTTAGCGCATTTAAAACAAGCAGTACCAAATGTATTCGTACATTATGTTGGTTACTATCGATATTTATTTAAATGTCACCCGGTAAGGATCGTATATTTCGGCCATACTACATAATTCCTCAGATATTATAATAAGCCACCTGGTAAAATTATTCCGCTTGTGTTTGAGTCTGGGGTACATACCGATGGCGTGGGGGGAAACGAAGGTGGGAAAGACAGACTACAGACATCAATCACCAATTTCTTATTACAGACACTGGAAAGGTTGGTGGATCGACTCACCAAGAAAGGACTAATAGTCAAGCAACAAAATTCACAAACGACCCGCCTTAGGTACCTTTATCGATATGGAAGGGCATTTGGCAACACCTCTCACGATTCCATATATAATATCCTACAACGACGATGCTCGAATACCTACAGAATTTGTATGGATTACAGCAATGTTAACTCAGAGACTAATGTATGCTGAGCTTGACAATTTAACTGTTAAAACACTATCAAATAGAGGTTGTCCACAGGAAGGAATTCTATCGCCACGAGCTAAATGAGGCGGGTTTGTATACATACGCCAACGAGCTGATCATTTTATGCCCTGGTCGCGACATTCGGGATCTGGGGAACCAAAGATGCGTGCCCTCCGGATGGTGGAGCGATCTTACCAATGTGGAGAACTCGGAATAAACCCGTGAAAAGCTGAGATACAAAAAGGAGAAAAACGGAGAGATCTTTTTCAATGACATTGACGGGAAGAACTATTCAATAGAAGAGAGTAATTCTGGACTCACCGCTTAGCTGAAATGATCATTTTGAGGCTCGTACCAAGAAGGTCATATGTGATTTCTGGGCTTGTAAATGAGCCGTTGGGTGTACATGGGGGCTAATACCGAGGGTACTATTTGTATATATACTATAATGATCCGTCCCACGATCACGTACGCCGCTATTTTTTGGTGGTCTAGTAGAACAAAGCGCAAATAGCGTTTCCAACTTGAAAAAGTTTAAAGAATTGTTTATGTGGTAATAATGAGTGCAATGAGGACTGCCCCACTAGAGCTGTGAAGGTCCTGATGAGCTTACCTCCAATCCACTTATATATAAAGAACGAGGCTCTGAAAACTCTTTATCGTCTCGGTTGCCTAGGACGTCTCGAAACCGGAACGGGCGGCTACTCAGGTGAAGCGTAGTGGAGAGGTGTCCATCACCATCCATCCAGACTGTTTACATGGTGCTACTTTTCAAATTCAACTACTTTTTTCAGGTACTTTTGCCAATTAGAGATAATTAGGAGAGGAATGGATCGTGATGATTCACAGATGGATATCAACCAGATGAAAGGTTTGGAGCCGAGTGTTTGGCTAGAGCTCAGAAGTCAGAGAGTTCTACTCTATCTGATAACAAGCGATGATTTTTACAGCAGATTTATGCTATTCTGCACTGTGGTCATCTGTGAAAGGAGTATAAATAGAAATAAAATATTGAACATATCCTCTCATACATTACTAAAGCCTACTGTAATAACTTTGCGACTTGTGTCAAAGTGCAAGGAAGTACTGAACTGTCTGGCAAGAAGTGGCTGCACAATCAAACACGAGTGGGTCCCGGGCTACTCGGTTACAGACGGGAATGAGGAAGCAGGCATCTGGCAAAGATGGAGTTCACGAGTGAACAATATGGATTTCATCCAATTCTACTAATCTCAATTGCCACTGATAAATGGGAACTCAAACCATTTATGGAAAGCAAATTTATTGAGTCGTGGAGAGGAGCTCCTGAAATGAGGTGTACCAACGGACACATAACTGGAAATAGCGCACGGCTTACAAGGGAGCTTCTTGCCTTAAGAAGGAAAGAGCTGCAAATTGTAGTGGGACTATTGACAGAATATTGTCACGTGAAGAGTCATCCGCAAAAAACTGGTGTCGTTGATGACCTGATAAGCAAATGGTATCTAGAGGAGGATGAAACTCTTCAGCATGTCCTTAGAGATTGCACAACACTCAACGGACTGAGGTAGAGACATTTCGGAGATACAATTTTGTCACCGGAAGCCGTTAGGCAGGTTCAATCAACGAGGCTCCTTGAATTCGAAATGACGATTGACCTCGCATGACCTACAGCTATGGTGGGATATAAAAGACTCATACCTTGAATTGAAGGAAGTAGTTCGAAAATTTGAATTGCATTCAATTTATCATATTTTTCTGAACATGAGTTATAATTGTAAACATACTTTCCAAAAAAAGAAAGAGGTTGCACATCCCTGAGCGTGGCGATTGTTGTCAAAATTGAAACTCAATATTATCAAATGATTACAACTCCAGCACCCTCAACCATCTTATTCATTCTTTTACTACTTATTGATTTTATGTGAATTGTCTAATTCATAATAAACAATTTTTAAATTCATTTATTTTTTGCAGTAGTCCAGAAAAAGTTGGGAACCTATGACTTAAATAATAATAACAGGGGAGCTAATAATGGTCTGCAGGATACATAGACAACCTCAAAAAAGTTGATTTAGCAGGCTTTATTCGGTCACTATCCCACGTCCTGTATTTCTGAAAATGTCAAGAAACTAATATGTTTAGACCTTAAAATGTAAGGTTACAATTTAGATATATTTTAGTTTAAGCATAGAAAAATAATTTTGCCAGAGTTATCAGTTGATCGCTAATATCTGCCAGACAATTTTTAAGATAAACATTATAAGGGTGAAAATAAACGTTGAGTGTAAGATTGAAATTTTAGCATAAGTTTAAATATAATATTTCAAAATATTGTGCTCAAAGTCAGGCCATTTTGGCGGTCGCAAATACGGCCAGACCGCTAAAAAAATGTTGTGCCAGAGAGATAGCGTTGTACATGTCCAGTAGTGAGACTAAGACAGTTCATCGTAGTTATGAATAATATGTGAATAAAAATCAGTTCGAATAAAATGTTTTTTTCAAGAAAATGATAAAAGTGGATATTAATTAAGTTACTATTTTTTGTTGAGTGAACAAAACAAATTTTGGTGTTTTTAACAAATTTTGTATAAAATTAATCTTCTGTTCTTAGTTGTCCTCTTCGTCGAATACGTCGGCGTGTTCATCATATTTTAAAAACAAAGCATATTTTAGTTTCATTTTTTAGTTAAACACACGAAACATAATAAAATTTGAAGACAGTTAACAGAATAAGATCCTGTTGATACTTGTTAATTATAAAAATAGAGAATTACCTAAAATTCTTTCTTCAGCTTGTGCAAACTGATTTTTGCTAGTATCAGTGGATCCCTCTGTATTATATCACAAATTGATGAAGGCATTATGTCTCTACCAAACCGATTAAAACTCACATAATTTGAAGGCTTCCACACGTCGCATGAAAGCTTCCGATACAAGTTTAATGTAAGTTTCCTAAGTAACCTTCCAAGAACTTTCTAGAAAGCTTACGAATAAATTTTGTAAAGGATCCCTCGTAATCTTTCATGAAAGATTCTGAAAAATATAAAAAAAATATTATATGAGAGATTAACGTGAAACTAACTGGAAAAGTGTCACGAAACCTTCCTGCAAGTGTCTGGAAAACAACGTGCAATATTCAAAGAAAAGATATTGTAATTTACCAAGTAAGCAAAATGTAACTTTTCAGTAAGATTTCAAGAAAAGAGTTGTTATTCCATATTGACGTTTTTAAGCAACTTTTCTGTATTCATCCAACAGCTTCCTTAGTACCTTTACGGGTAATTTGCTGCAAACTTCAATGGAAAATTGCATTAAATTTATAAAATCATCATATAATAAATATCTTATATATTTTCCTTGAAAGCCTAATGCAAAGTTTATGAAAGCTAAGATATATTTTCATACTTTCGGAAACTTTCTTGCAATTTTCTGAAAGATAACATGCAGTCTTCTTAGAAAAGAAAATGTAATTTAACAAGTAAGCAAACTCTCCAACAAGATTTTGAAACAAGTTTCTGTTATTCTAAACTGATACCTCCAAGAACACTGTCTGTAATCGTACAGTAATCTTAATATCTTGATCTGTAAATTGCTCCAAACTTGAAAGTAAGCTTTTACTAAGAATTCATGAAAGCAACGTGTAAGTCTGTTGTATATTTTCCTTACTATAAATGTTATGGAAGCTAACATTTAAGATGTGTTTCCAGATTTTCAGAAAGTTTAGTGAAACTTCTCTCAAGTTTCTGAAGATAACATACAATCATTAAGGAAAAAAGTAGCAATCTATCAAATAAGCAAACTTTGAAGTTTAGTGTAATCGATTCTTTCTAGAAAGCTTTCTGTAATTATTCTATAATCTTCTTAGAATCTGTTCAGATACTTTGCTGCAAACTCGATTTGAAGCTTACATTGAGAATTGGTGAAATTATCATGTAAGCCTCTTATATAATATATATTCTTTGAAAGTCTACTGAGTGATGGCATGATGAGTGGCATGCTAGTACGAAACAGTGCTATGAAAGCTTTCATAGAAGATTCCAGTAATTACTTGTCGATGACAAATATTATTGGAAAGGTTCCGTCCAAGCTTACGTTATCATGCCTAACTTAAATTTCTTTCTAAGCTTACAGTTAGTTTGCATTAGTCCATCCAACGGTATGAATAACATAAGAGGTAAAATCACATTCAAGTGTCAAATATCCTAATACTTTGAATGAACCAATAATTCAGAAACTAAAAGTAATGGAGAAAAACTTTTTCTACAAAAGTTTCTACAAATCAAACCGTGTATTTTAAGGTGACCCTAAGTTTGACCTTGACCTTGAAAGTCATGTCGAGGTCATGATAATTTTTTAAATTGGACTCTATACTTTTGATCCCGAAAATGGAGGTAGAGGAAAATTTTACGATCGGATATGACCTTCAAATGACCTCGAAGGTGAAGGTCAAGGCCATTTCAAAGTAAAATATAAAAAATCTCGAAATGATATGATATTGGGGAATGTTCAAAGCTTAGGGAAAAATTAGAGTACTGGGAGTTTTGATGAGAGTAAACCTCACATCCATAACGTGGAATTGATAAAAATCCGCTAAAATAGGACAGCTGGAGGAATTCAAACGAAAAGGGAAAATAAATAAGAAAGACTTGATTCAATTAAAAATTGTTTCCGGGAATAACAAACATTAAAGGTGCTTTCAACAAGTGAGTAAAATACAAAGGTGTGAGCGAGCTAGACTATCTTCATCTTCAAATTTTCAAGGTGGGTGCAGATTGAGTTCGTTTTCTTTTAATGGTAACCCCTATTTTTGACATTGCATTTGAAAAGAGTGGGAAATTTGAGCATATTAAACGTTGAAGGTGCCTTCAAAAAGTACCAGATCAAATGCACAAATTTTGACAACCTTGGAAAAATTGACCTTTAATCTTATTTCCAAGGTCATTGAAGTTCGAGGTCATTTTTTTAAATAATGGAAATGCAAAATTATTTATTTTCTCTTATCGTTTGAAATCTTTCAGTTGTCCTACTTTGGCGGATCTTTTGCAGTTTCACATTATGGATGTCCTGCAAAGGCTATTTTCAGAAGTAAACATTTTTCACTCACCTCCAAACCCCCTGTGCTCTAATTTTTCCTTAAGCCTTGAACAATCCCCAATACTCTGCCATTTCGAAATTTTTTGATGTTTGACTTTGAAATGGCCTTGACCTAGATCTTCGAGGTCATTTGAAGTATATATTCGACCATAAAATTTCCCGCTATGTCCATTTTCGGAGTCAAAAGTATGGGATCCCATTTAAAAAATTGTCAGTACCTTGATATGGCCTTCAAGGTCATGCTCAAATTTAAGATCATAATAACATACACAGTATGGTTTCCAAAAACTTTTGTGGGAAAAGTTTTTCTCCACTTTTAGTTTCTGAATTATTGGTTCATTCAAGGTATGAGGACATTTGACCTCCAAATGACCTCTGGATGTGATTTTACTTTTTATATTATACATATTGTTGAATAAGAAATTTTCTCCGTGTTTCATTTCTGTAATAAAAATTGAGGTTTCCATTAAAAAAATCACATTGACCTTCAAGTGATCCTTAAAATTGATCTCAAAGTCAAGATCATTAGCACAGATAAATGACCCCTCTGTCCTTGTAAATGTTTAACTGAACTATTTTTTTTAATGGAATATTTTAAAAGATATTTGGATCTAGAGATTAAAATGGCTCACCCGTATATTGAACTAAAATGTAAAATATATTTTGTTTTTCAGAATATGATGAAGATTGAGATGAATTCGGCGAAGTCGACAACGAAGAACTGGATGAAGACTAATTTTATATAAAATTCCACACAATAAACAAATAGTAACTTAATCTATCCATTATCCATTTATATATACTTTTTCCTTGAAAAAATCTATTATTCTAATCAATGTTTATTGTCACATTGTTCATAATTACTGCCAAGATCGCACTCCTATTTCTCTCAGTATCTCTCTCGCACTCCCACAATGCCTTTTTTCACGATCTGGCAATACTTGTGATCGCCAAAATGATCTGGCTTTGGATAAAATGTCTTGAAATGTTACATTTATGGTTGTGTTAAAATTTTAACCTTACTAGACAAAGTTTATTTTCACTTTTATATTGCTCACCGTTGAACTTGTCTGGCAGATACTCGTGGCTGGCGGGGAAGTCTGGCAATGTTTTTTTTTTCTATAATCTACTGTTTTTAAACTAAAACATACATAAATAACAACCTTATACCTGCAAGTTTAAAAATATCAGTTTTTTGGCATTTTTAGAAATATGGGAGATGGGATAGTGACCGGAGGAAAACTATCTGACCAACATTCTTGGGTTTCTCTCTTTTTAAAACGGTTCTTTGAAAATTCTCAGTTTCACACGCAAACCATTACATCAAGGGTTCAGTAGCTCTTAGACTATAATCTTTATTACCACTTCAGTACTTAAATAGTATGCAACAAGTATTGTCAAATGACCCAAGAGAACAAACTCAATAATCATCTAATTTTATAACAAAAATAATCATATAATTTAGTAAATTCCTCAGTTACATTTTCTTGGAACTAGGTATGGCAGACTGTCGTAACAACCAAGAACTTCTTTTAATACTTTTAGCTATTTTTGTCTTCGGTCATATATGGTATTTTTGACTATTGTTTCTATTACACACAAAATTTTAGAAAATAATATACCTTGGCTAGTCCCACCAAATCTGTAGAAAATAATTGCGATCCTGTTAGATAATCATTTTTAATTCTTTCAATTACGGCATTTTCATCGCTAGAATTAGGTCTAAGATTTGTTGGAATTATAGAACTGGGAACAGTATCGTATAAAGTAGCTATTTCTTTTGTTGTTTCTAAATCTAAAAGTAAAAGAAGCAATTTAAAAATTTTTAATTTATATTAGCATTCATGGAAATGAAAAATTCCAAGTAATGTGTGTTTCTTTCTAAAACCTTGGAAGAATGATAAAAGAAATAATTTTTTTGCACATTATTTTTTTCTTCTTCTTATGTGTACCCTTCGGTGAAGGGTGTTTGCGATCATTAGCTGGATCATTGCTCGACGGAATAATTGGGATGATGTAAGTCTGTACCAGTCTCTAAGATTTTTCAGCCAGATGTGTATGTGGCCTGGTAGGCATCGCCCTTCTGTTTTGCGTTTTGCCCTGCAGCACCAATTGCAGAAAACGATATTTAGATTTTCTCATGATATGCATAAAGTATACAATTTGCATAGTGTTGAAGTATCCTCTTTCTTTTTATTTCCAACAAGTGAAGATTGCTAACTATATGAACTCATGATCATTCTGCGATTAGTCCATATTTCAAAAGCTTTGATTCTTCTTCACGCCTCTTTCTTCAACATAGAATAATATTGAGAAAACATAGCATCTAAGCATTGGAGTCCGTATTGCAATTTATATGTGTTTTGAGCAAAATATGGAGTTCATTGGTTTTCAAGGCTACACGTGCTATTTCAATACGTATTTTAATTTCTTGGAGACAGTGTGCTCCGTTGTTGATCCATGCTCCCAAATAGCAAAAAAGTGATACGTTTTCTATGAGTTCATTGTGGTTATTCAGAGACATATTAGGAATAGAGGGGTTTCTAGTCACTATCATTGACTTGGTCTTTTTAGTATCTATTTTGAGGCCATATTTTGTACTAATAGGTGAAACTGAATTTAACATTGTTTATAGTTCCTCTTCTGATTCAGCGATCAGCACCGTATCATCGGTGTAGTGAATAGTCGGTATTTTTTCACCATTTAGGACCAATTCTTGACTGTCATTTTCTATTGCTCTTCTAAATATATCCTTAGAGCACAAATTAAACAGCACTGGAGACAAAACGCAGTCCTGTCTCATCCCCTGTTGTATTTCAATTTTCCGAATGATGTTTCCTTTAATCATAATATTTACTTTCTGGTGTTGATATAAATTTTGAATAATTCGAACGTCAGCATTATATATTTGATGTTTCTTAAGCACGTCAAATAACCTTTTGTGTTTAACCTTATCAAGGGCTATATCATTGTTAAGCGGTATACGTCTTAATTAACATCACGAAATCTCTCTAACAGTACTCGCATGAAAGAAAGGGGTTCTCAAGTATCTAGTGCATCTCGAAAGCCAAATTGCTGTTCAAATAGTTATTATTCATGTTTTCTCTGTACTCAGCTCTGTGTAACCTTTAGAAATGCTTGTAGAGAACATCTCATTAGGCTAATTGTACAATAGTCATTACATCGTCTTGAATTATTGATTTTCGGAAATGTAATAAATGTCGAGCGCAGTCATTTATTAGGCAATATTCCTGTGTTATACATGCTGTTGAAAAGGTCTACCAATATGGAGATCTTATCTTCTTCTATCAGCCGAAGTAGTTCTGAAGGTAGATCGTCTGGTCCTGATGTTGTTCCTGTCTTTATATTATTTATGGATCGTATTACTCCTTCTTTCCTTATTTGAAGAATTTTGTCTTCGGAAAATCTCTATTTTAATCTCTGGACAAATCTTTTATATATTTCTTCCATGCAATTAATTTCTCCTCAGTCGTTGTCAAAACTTCATTTGCTTAGTTCTCGAAATTGCTTATGTAACTCTCGTGTATTATTAATTTTTTGTAGGCGTTCTATATTTTCGTATTTTTCCTTCGACCCCTAACTACTTGCCTTTCCTATTTCGTTCCTTATTTTCTTTTCTAAATCCCAATATTATCTTTCCCTGTTGCTGATTTTTAAAATACTTCTCTGTTCTATCATATAAAAGCTACCTCTATTCATTCATGGTTTTTAGGAGTTTTCTTTTCTGGTTTTGGGGTGTTATTATACTTTTTCTGTATATTATATCAAAACAAATTTACAAGTATATAGAGACCTGGTAATCTTTGAAAGATCGGTATTGTGGACGTCGGCGTGCTGCGGAGCTCGGTGTTAGGACCTGTTCATTTCATAATATATATAAACGGTCTTCAGAACGGCATCCTTGCTTCTGAAGTTTTGTTGTATGCCCGCGACATAACTTTGGCCAATAAGAATCCTAATTTGACCAACCTTCAGCTTGGAATGCATGCGTTTCAGTGGACGGCCTCGTTGTGGTTTGATATTAACCGATTATGTTTCAATGTAAAAAAATTAATATATATTTACTCAAAGATAACTGACTGGTAATTGGCAGACTGTTAAATTCTTCGGATTTTATATGGATCAAAAATTGTTATGAGATGAATACATTGTTATCGTTATTGTGATTTCTAATACTGTATTTGTGGTCGTATTAGACATAACAATAACGCAACAAAACTGACTTAGCTAAATATGTAATAGATAACAGCCTCAAAAAAAATGAGACCAGCGAACCACACTCATGTGTCCTTACGTATTTTTGGCCACTGAATCCGGATCCGATGTCGAAAAAATCATACACCCCCAAAATCTATAACTAGAGAATCTACGAGAGTAATTGTTCCATCTTAATAAATCCAACTATATGAAATTTTAAAGTGTATTATATTTTATATTAAGGTTAAACCGCAGCGTCCATATACTGAATTTGCAATACATCCCCAAGACGGGATGATAACTATCCCTGTTAAATAAAAAATTCGAAACAAAATAAGTTTTGTGAGTATAAGAAATTGTACTGCCTTCTATGTATTGCTTAATAAACTACCCCTAGACAAATGAGATAAACTACTCCCATGTATGAAAGACATGGAGAAACAAAAAAAACCTGAATCTAGCAGAATTCTAATTTTCATGGATATCATGATTGGCTGAAATTGCGTAATACTTTAATAGGAAAACGGCTGCAGCGACTTTTATAAAAACTTGAAACGAGTGAGTGTGTGGGCGTGACAAAAGCTAGACTATGTTAGACATTGTACTGGAAAAAAATAATATATACATATTTATATATATATATATATATATATATATATATATATATATATATATATATATATATATATAACCAAAGTTATGGGTGATGTTACGAAACTAAATCTGACCTTTAAGGAACAAAAGAGCTTCATCGGCACATATTCCAATCATTATTGGTACTTGACTAAAATCTCCATTTTCCAGCGATACATAGGGAGATTTAGTTAAAAATGCATTTTCATCTTCAGCTTCAAGAACCGGATAAACTTGTTGCTGAAAATAAAATTCAAAATGAATCGTGCAAGTTTGACATCAGAATATGTAACTAAACACATAGAAGTTTTAAATAGTTCTTGATGAAAATTGTAGTTCAAAGACCTTTAACAACAATTTCGTTAGTCAATTATTAAAAGAAAGTAACTGTACTTGGAATACGTATATTTTGCGAGCTATTTGTATTATGTATTGTTAGTCATCTTCATTTATGATCAAAATTGTCTTTAATTATAAAATACGCATATTAAATTATTGATTTCCATCTTACGAAAATGCAAATAATGATAAAGAAAATAAATTGCTTACTCCTTCCGGAAGAGAAATTGCTGCATATAATAATTCTTCAGCTGTTTTACCTAATAAGAACTCTTTAAGTTGTTTGGTATCGTTTCCATAATTACCTCCTGGTATAGCATCAGCTAGTAAGAAAGCATACCCTTTTGGATCCAAATGAATACCATGTAAAAGAAGGGATGAACCGCTTTCAAGAATTGCTGCTCTAAATAAACCTGAATAAAAATTTATTAAATATTAAATTTAATAATATTGTGCAATATTAGGCTACTTATGTTTTACTAAATTACCATGTTTATATCATTTTAGGAATTTTACTACGATAAATATTGATACTTAATTGTTAAAATTAACTACCAAATAATCTTTGTTATGAATATTTTTTAATAAAATATTTGTTGTTTGTTTTTTAGCATTCAGCATATCAGAAGATAATTTTAACAAAAATTAACAATTTCTTACTTTTCTTAACGGGCAAATTTATTAAAATCATAACATAAATATACATATAATTCAAGTAATAGATAGTGACTAGTTCTTTTTAATATTTTTTATTTTACATAGTTCAAAAAGCTATTGGGACTTAAGCTTAAGCTTGAATACGTGTTTTATCATGCCAAAGGCTATAGCGGGATAAGATGGTCAAATCTGCACCCAAGCGATTCACTATGGCCGGTGCCGTGTTCAATGAACAATGTTAAAAGATGCCTCTGTGCAAATTTTCAGCCCCATATAGGGTCTTTAACGGTTTGCACCAAAAAATCTCAAAAAATTCACAGGGATGTACCTTGTGTTTGTAAACAACCATGATTTTTTTTCAGACTTTCCCAGCAAAAATTGAGTCTAGGATAAATTTTTTAATTTTTCGACATTTTTAAGATTAGGATCAAGATTCTTGTCCATCTTTAAAATAATGATTTTTTGTATATATTTTTTTTTGGTTCTTTCTAATACCGTTCATGGAGTCACGATTTTCTTGGTAGAACATCCTCAAAAATTCAAAAAACCGTTATATTTTGCATTTTTATCCATTATTTTGGACATGACCTCAAATGCAAATAGCTAAATAGATACCAATACATTTGGTTATGCTCTAGGACTCATTTACAAGGAAAAAGAGTGTTACGTCACCAAAAATCACAACGCGCCTTAAAACTTCAGGTATAGGAAAACTTCATGTAAAAATGTTAAATACTTTCAA
Organism: Diaprepes abbreviatus; assembly: GCA_034092305.1. Classification (NCBI taxonomy): domain Eukaryota; kingdom Metazoa; phylum Arthropoda; class Insecta; order Coleoptera; family Curculionidae; genus Diaprepes; species Diaprepes abbreviatus. Next base: position 33,302,665 of record JASJET010000055.1, read on the forward strand.
TAGGTATTAGAATAACTATATATAATAAACGAATAAATATTTTTTTTAAGAAAATAAAAAAGTGATTACGTATTACTGAATATAAGTGTTTTAAATCTACATTATTAAAAGTTCTCAAGAATCGTATTACATAAATACTGTAAGAAAACCGTTATTCCAGTCTTCGTATTGAATTTGTAGCGATTTCATGTAAAAATTTATTGCAGATTTCTGAAAGTTTTAAATCGTAGGGGGCAGCCAGTAGATGATAAATACGTAAAAAATACAACTAGATCAGCCCTGTTTTTTTTTATAAACAACATACAAAGTCGGAAAATTCGCTTTCCCGTCTGTAGAACTTTTCAGGTACAATTAGAGAAAAGTACTGAAAAGACTTTTAATTTTATTTTTTACATGTCAAAATCGATAAATAATTTATCGAGATAATGGCGAAAAACCACCTTTTTTGCACTATTTTATTAATGTTAATAAGTTTTGCAAGAACGCCGAAAGTGATGTATAACTCCTTGATGAGAAGGCCATTATGTACCTTTATAACTGTCCGAAAGCTGGACCAAATCGGTTTGGTAGTTTGTGAATAATCTTAATTGTTTATCTCAGATATTGAATGTCCAAACAATTGTCCTTACCCAGAGGATGATTCTACAGATATTTGCAAAAGCCGAATGGATTCTTTGAAGTTCAAATTACAAACAAAGATGAAAAACCGATGGATTTTTAAAACAATTGTTGTTAAAAAAACCGTTTAAAAAAGGGGTACCTTTTTTACATATAAACAATTGGAATAACTTTTTAATTCTAATGATAGAAGTTTGTGAATAAGTGGACACGTTCTCCGAGTTTATTATAAATTGTAAATAGGGTTAAGAAATCAGATGGATGCAAGCAAATATGGCTGGCGAAAACATAATCATGGCTTCGAACCAATTTACACATCTGAAAATTTGATACCCGACGAAATTTTAAATTTAATTACATGTAAGTACACTACTGGGTGCAAAACAAGTAGATGCGGCTGCAAAAAGCACGGTCTCAATTGCACAACTCTTTGTTTAAACTGCTTGTAGTTTGAATTTCAAAGGATCCATTTCTCTTTTGCAAATATCTGTAGAATTATCCTCTGGGCAAGGACAATTGTTTGAACATTCAGTGTCTGGGATAAACAATTAAGATTATGCATAAACTACCAAACCGATGTGGTCCAGCTTTCACACCATTATAAAGGCACATAATGGCCTTATCATCAAGGGGTTATACATCATTTTCGGCCTTTCTTGCAAGAATTATTAACATTTATAAAATAGTGCAAAAAAGGTAATTTTTCGCCATTCTCTCGATAAATTATTTATCGATTTTGATGTATAAAAAAACAAAATTAAAGGTCTTTTCAATATCCACAACTTTCATTTGGACAAGTTTTCTTTAAAATGTAACCGGAAAATTCTATGGACATAAAATCAAATTTTTCGACTTTGGATGTTGTTTATAAAAAAAAAAACTGGGCTGATCTAGCTGTACTTTTTTACGTATTTATCATCTACTGTATGCCTCTGAAACTTTCAGATATCTGCAATAATTTTTTTCATCTTCTTTCATAGGAAGACTGGAGTACTTCTATATATTTTTAATCTTCGTCACTATCTTCCTCTCTTACTTAATCAATATCCATGGTACGATATACGTCAGAAAGAGCATTAGCTGGTCTAATAATATTCGATTATATCTAACATTACTAAGATAATATATGCCTGCTGCAATGTTGGAACAGGACCCACATTCCTCAATCCATTTGAACAGTCGCAGGTATGCCGCTGAAGCCAATAGGATCAGATAGGTACTCAATGTAACATGTATAGGTTCTTTATTTATATATATATATATATATATATATATATATATATATATATATATATATATATGGATCTTATTAAAACTTTAATAATGTTAAGTTTCATTTTAGTGTATCCCAAATTGATATAATTAGAATCGTCCATTAACTCAGCCAAGTAACATAAGGCTTGACCTAACTTATACGTACCTGAAAAAAATATCATAAAACCTCTTTCAGTGGTTTCTGAAAAAACACTGATTTCTTGAGATGTTAACTTGAGTGTTGTAGAACTCCGTCTAGACCACCTTGAAGTCTCAGTTTCTTCTACTAAGGTGATTCCCGTGTATTCGACTTCAACATTCTTTCTAAGAATACGTCTTGTAATCCAACTTCATATTTATCGCTATATAAACACATTTCGAAGCGATTGTTTAAAAAACATGCAATCTCACAATAAAGACCAGCCTTTGATAAAAGTTCTATTATCTAGCTGGTAATGGAGAAGCTTATATTTTTTTCCGATAAATTCATGGATGGCTTGAACTACCCATCTTAATTTCATAACGTAATGAGATCGATTAGCTTCAGTCGTATTTAAGTTTGTTCTCTTTCCTTTCAAAACAGGTATGAGGACCTTAAAACCTAGTTCTTCTAAATAAGATACTACGTCTCTGAAACGTCTATCTACAATACAAACATCTCCTGTTCTCATGATAGTTCTTATAACGTCAGGATTTTCCACCACTTTCTTCATGATACTTGCATCATTTTCAGTACCTAAAACCGATCCAGGAAGATCTACAACAAATCCATCAGTAATGCAAATGGTAAAGGGTTTTTATAAAGGTTTCTTCTTTTAACATGAATATTACTTTCTTTGGTACCATTTATTTTTGTCGTACCACCCATGCCCACTTGTATAGACTCTAATTTGTAATAATTAATCGAAAACATGTAATTATAAACGTATATTTAAATGGAGAAAAATATGATTGATGATATGCAATTAATTACTTGTTTTCCAAAAAACGTTAAAATTCTACATTAATTTTCTCTATATTTGAAGTTTTTTAAAGGACGTTGTGATTCTCGGTGACGTAATTCTTAATTCTCAAAGCTGTTATCCTTTAGAAATGAGTTCCAGAGCATAACTAAGTATATTGGTTCTATTTAGCTATTTGGATTTGAGGTTATGTCCCAAATAACTGATGAAAATCTAAAAAAGAGAGGTTTTTTGAATTTTTTAGTCTGTTCCTCCAAAAAAAAATCCTTATTCTATGAGCGGCTTTTGAAAGAACGAAGAATAATGCATAAAAAATCATTATTTTGAAGTTGACAAAAAATTTTGAACCTAACCTACAAAAGGGTTGAAAAATTAAAAAATTTGTCCTAAGCTCAATTTTTTCTGGAAAAATATAAAAAAAATCATGGTTATTTACAACCAAATACATCTCTGTCAATTTTTTCAGATTTTTTGGTACAAAATTGCGCCCGTAAAAAAATAAAGTCGAAAAAAGTGAACATAACCTCTTTAGACCGTTATAGAACCTATGAGGGGGGGCTGAAAATTTGAACAGAGGCCTCTTTTCGCATTAGTTATCGAACGTGATACTGGTCGTAGTGAATCGCTTTTGGACAGATTTGACCACCTTATACCGCTATAGCCTTTACCGTTTTCCTTATTTTATGTCAATTTGCTTCAAAACACATATAAAATAATTTTTGGTTTTTCTCATTGCAATGGTAATGTTTTATAATACGATTTTCAAAATGGTGAATCCAAGATGGCGGACTTTAGAAATAAATTTCATTATTTTGCCGTGAAAGTATATGTTACGGTATTTAAATTCCATAAATATAAATTTGCTTGTGGTTAAATAATTTTTAATAATACAAACGAAGTTTGAAAAAAGGGGTTTAATGGTTTCTGATCAAGAATTTGAAGTGATTGAACAAATTTGAAATAGCCAAACTTCAGTTAATATATTTTAAAAATGGTAAATCCCAGAAGGAGAAAAATTTTCATTATTTTACTATGAAAGTATACATTAACATGATTTAACATTCATAAATATACACATACGCACTTATAGAAAATATTATAAAAATTTTTAAAAAATTGAATCGGTGTCGCCGTTCCGGAGTAATCGACGACTAAAAAAAATACATACCGTCATACTCTAATCTAACAATTTTTTAAGCACTTAAAGCCATAAAGATATACAGATAATAAAAATAAATAATGGAAAACAAGATTAAATTTCAATTCTTTAAAAAAAAATAAATTACAAATTCAGCTCTCATCTTGGATTTAACATTTAAAAATCAAAAAAATAATACAAGACTATAAAAGAGTCATTAAACTACTTCATATTTTGATTAACAATTGATATAATTAATCGAAATTAAACGTATACATACGAATAATAAAGTAATGCTCTTTTTTAGACGATTACCTCGAATTATCGAAGGTGGTTACTTCTTTGAGTGAGAATATGGAACTTGATCTATGTAATTTAGACCAAGTTCTCCCGAACTACCATGAAAATTACAAATATATCTGGTAGAAAAACCCTAACACGCTTCCATACAGGAAAACAAATTATTAATAATAACACTGATTCGTACTAGATCCATATTTAGACTCCTATCCGAAAAAGCATTTTTCTGTTACAGATTCTCGAGAAGAAAACAGTGGATGGTCGTTAAGTCAATAGAACTTCCTTTGAAATCTGATATAATATTCTCATTTTCAAGATTTTTTTTTTGATATTAACATGATTAAACCAAGTTTTTAAAAAGAATAATTTCGAGCAAAGGAAAGAAGTAATATTTCGTGGCAAATATGCTGAAATTGTAAGTTCTTGAAAACTAAGAAGTTAATAATAACTAAACAAATTTGACCAAATAGTAGTATTCTTAGGGAAAAAATGCCCACACAAGGTTTGTATTGAATTTAGGAAATTTTTAAGAATCTTGGAATACCAAAATCAGAATGTACAGAAGAACGGCAACTTCAAGTAGCTTAATCATTTATTGAAAATCATATACTATCAATTAGGAAAGCACAACCACAAATATAGTCATTAGAGACCTAACTGCTATTAAATTCCATCCTTTCAAAATTAATCTCAATCAAGAATTGATTAAATGATGACTTAGATTGTAGGGGGAATTTTCCAAAATTATGAAGAGAATAATTGATGACCAATCAAATTCTTTGTTTGATTTCGCGTTTTCAGAAAGAACGTCCTCTGAACCAAATGGTAAGGTTAAGAGGCATAACCTTGAATATAGGAGCGACAAAGATCCTCACTACTCTTCTTCAGAATTTTAATATGTGAGCTTGTCTTTATCGTAATTGAATAGACAGGACCGTCTTCATCTATAGAAATTTGAACTCCAATGCTTATCTACAGCTCCTGATAGACCAAATAGTTCCACCAATACAGAAGACTTGAAGTAATAATTACAATGATGCTTGGTTCCAGCAAGAACGAGAATTCCGATTATGAACGTCTAGTACGAGATTATGTATATACAATTTTTCTTAATTAATTGATAGGTTGTGGTAGAGAAATCATTATCATGGTCACTGGACTTCATGTTACAAAGTGAATGTTGCTAAGGATTCCATATCTCAACAGTAGGTTTGCTAAAGATGCTATTATTATTTTTGATGTATACAACATTAATAAATTTTCTCTTATTTTTTAACTTATGATTAAAGGTCCCCTTAGATACGAAGAAAATTGTCAAATAGTCGTTGCTGAATATTTCGTAGTCTCTTAAATATTGTATGAAGTTATTTTTAAATTTCGTATATAACTGAATAAATTTAACAAAAATTATAATTACAATAGACTGCTAATTACCTGCAGACTTTTTGCTCAATATTTGATGACCTACAGATACGCCACCTGCACTTTGACCAAAAATAGTAATTTTTTCAGGATCTCCACCAAAAAGGGCAATATTATTATGCGTCCATTTTAGAGCAAAATTTTGATCTTTTAAGCCAGCATTTCCCTGAATTACGTTATCTCCTGTAGACAAAAAGCCAAATGGCCCTAATCTATAATTAAATGTTACCAAAATAACGTCTTCTTCAACTAAAAAGTCGGGTCCATATAATAGTTTAGAAGAGCTTCCCGTTACAAAGGCACCACCGTAAATCCAAAACAGTACTGGTAGTTTCTCAGACTGAAAAAGCAACATATACAATTTACGTCATATATAAGAAACAGTATTATTGCAGAATTAATAACACTCTTAAATGCTAAATATTCTTTAGCAGTATTACGAGGTGTCTTTAATATATAACACTGCCTTGTACTCTTGTTCCAGCTTGCAAATTTTTTGACCCAATTTCCTCTAACAAATATATTTTCTTCAATGCAAATAACTTATATATTTTTCCGTATAACAAGTAATTTTTTATAGTTTTATCTTAGCAGTTATTTTGGAAAGGTATTCTTTACTCAATGGGAGAATACTGAAGAGTTAGCTAATTTAATTCAAAAAAAATTCTTTAGTCTTATGGTATTCGTATAATCAGCATTTAATACTAGTTGAGTAGGTCACACTATTACTCTTATCTAACTGTGAATCAAAATTAGGGTTAGGATATATACAGGGCGAGTCATTTTAATTTATGCACCCAAATTTCTTCGTAAGTCAGCCAGACACAAAAAAAATAATTCGGACAAAACTTGTTTAGGATAATGGAGGTCACCTATCTGTATTAGTAATTTTGATTTCAAAGTCAATTTGCAAGGTTATTCGAAGGTAAAATTGACTTTTTAAATAGAAATCTCCAGAAATAGAAATCGGAGAAAATTTTCTATCCAACAGTATAAATAACATAGAGGGTAAAATCTTATCTCAAGATTATTTGAAGGTTAAATATTCTTATACTATGGATTGGTGTAAATTATTCAATAGCTCGACAACTAAGAGTGATGGGGAAAACTTATCCTACAAAGGTTTCAGAAAATCAAATGGTGCATCTCAACATGAACTCAAATTTCACCTTAACCTTGACTTTCAAGGTCATTTGAAGGTCAAGTACCTTTTCTTCAATGAAACTCCATACTTTCAACGACCGGAATATAAAGAGCGCAGATTTTATAGTAGACTTTTTGAACGATTAATAATTGACTCAATAATTCATTTGTTTCATCGTTTATTAAATGATATCGGTTACAGAGCAATTCTATGCTAGTGACTTTGACCTTGAAGTCAATGTCACTCAGTTATTTATTAATCGTTCCAAAAAGTTCACTACAAGTTCAAAGGGAGGGTCACTCATAATCATATCTGAATATTGAATTTTACGCTTTTTCCATTTCCGACCTTGAAAGAATGGAGTTCCATTGAAAAAACTTATTTGACTTTAGATCGACCTCAAAAGTCAAGGTCAGAGTAAAATTTTTTCTCCACTACTCTTAATTGTCGAGGTATTGGATAATTTACACTAATACATGGTATAAGAAGATTTGATCTTCAAATGATCTCCAGATGCTATTTTGTTCCCCATGTTATTTATACTGTTGGATAGAAAATTTCCTCCGCTTTTTATTTGTGCCAAAAGTGGGGGTTTCTATTTAAAAAATTCAACTTGAACTTCGAATAACTTTGTAAATTGACCTCAAGTTTAATGTCACTAGCACAGATAGGTGAACCTCATTGTCCTTAACAACTTCTGTTTTGAGCCATTTTCTGCATCTGGCTTACTTATAGGGAAATTTGTGTACATGAACTAAAATTGCCCACCCTTTATATCTCCCTTCCATGGCAGATCGGCTTTCAGCCTTAAACCTTCGTCTTGATTCTGATTATTCTTAAAATATAGGATCAAGATATTTCGATAAATAATTTTTAAAAATTCAGAAATATTTAAAAGTTTGGGAGTCAGAACATTGCTTTTTATTATTTTATTTTTAAGATTCAATATTTGCAATATCATTCCACTTTTTAATTTAAAGCCTTAGATCGATTTCAAAGTTGAATCAATTTTTATGAGTTAAGAGTTAAATGCTTTAGAAAGATTTTTGATGGAAGAATTCATTAAGGTAACTTCTTATTTTTATATGAATCAGATAATGATCCAACTTTTCGCTTAACATTTTGCTGTCATTCTTTTTCTAAGCAATGCAGTTTACTTTTAACATTTAACTTCTTCAAAAATTCGCTCAAATTGGTATATGATAAACCTTCACGGCCAGTGAATTTGAAAGAATTAGATTTTATACTGGAACTAGTTGCCATGAAATCTTTTAGTTAGCCAGTTCAACATAGGAAGTTTAATATATACATATAATAGATAATAACAACCCCGCCAAAGCCTGTCCTAAGCCAGGTTGAGAAAGGGTGAGGGGGAGGAGTAACAACCTCTTTAAAAAGCCCTGGGTTCATCTGGCCCGGATGATAGCATCCAGTAAGGGCTCCAGCCAGGATACGGCGAAGCTGCTGCCTTGTAGTTAGATGTCGGCTCATCAAAGGCTAAAGGAAGAAAACCTTGAATAAAAATCCTGATCCTTCAGGTTGGGGGTTTTGGCAACGGGCCAGCTACCCGTTACATGTAAACCTAGGAACAAGCTGCAAATCCCTGTACACAGCCTCGGAACGTAGATCTAACTAAACTAAAAAGGATATGATTTTTGGAACATAGAATACCCAAGGTTTTAAAGAAAAAGTAGAAGATGTGGTGAAGGCATTAGAAAAAATGAGAATAGATGTTGCCGTTCTCACAGAAACAACAAAGAAGGGCAATGGTCTTGAATACTATGGTGATTTCGTACACATATATAGTGGCGTGCCAAAAAGCCAAAGAGCTGCGAAAGGGGTGTTAATCCTCATCAGGAAAAAATACAGCAATAAAATTACATCATGGGAAACAATTAACGAAAGACTAGCCATGGCAAATTTTACTTTGAAAGGGCATAGAAATGTAATAGTCGCCACATATGGCCCAAATGATGATGCTACACAACTGACTAAGGATGCATTCTACGACCAACTAAACGAAACTATTTCAAGAATAGGAAACCAAAGAGAAACAATAATGATTGGGGACTTAAATGCTAGAGTAGGATCAAAAACGAACAGTAATATAGTTGGAAGGTACGGTGAAAATACGCTTAACAACAACGGACAAAGGCTCATCGAGCTTTGCACACAACATAAACTAAAAATTCTGAATGGATTATTTCAGCATAAAGATATCCACAAATATACTTGGCACCAAGAAACTAGACAACTGAAATCGATTATAGATTATATAATTGTTAAACAGGAATCTTTTCTGAAAGTTCCAGATACTAGGGTATACAAAGGAATAGAATGCGAATCTGACCACTTTTCCTTGGATGGAAAGATACAAATTCCCTTCAAGAAAAAAGACAACGAAACAGACAATACAAACACCTCAACAATAGAACGAAAGTCTTACAATGTGGAAGGATTTCAAGAACCTAGTACAAAATATCTATTTAAGACTCGATTAGATAACAAACTTCAAACTGAATTGCTGTCAGGGCACACTGATGAACTGTATGAACACAAATTAAGAAGAAAGACATGAACAGACGAAACAACAATGTTAGATGGGACAAGACACTGGAAGAACAAAAACAGATAAAACAAAAAGCTTTCAACAAATGGCTGAATTCAAAAGATCCACAAGATAAAAACATATACAAAAATTAACACTCCAAATTTAAAAACATGATTAACAAAAACAAAAATGACACATGGGACAGGAAATGCACTGAACTAAATACACATGTAAGAGGTACAAGATCATCAGAAGCATGGAAATTAATAAAGACACTAAGATCAGACACCACAAACAAGATTAACTTACAACCAATCCCAATCAAAAAGTGGATAACCCATTATCAAACGGAGACCGACAAGAGTACCTCGTCAACTCCCCAAGACAGTACAACATACAAGGCCACTATATAGAAGTAACAAAAGAGATGGTATGTAAGGCTGTGGATTCATTGAAAAATAGGAGAACAGCTGGACCGGAAGGAATACCTGCTGAACTGTTAAAGAACGGTACTGAAAAACTAACATCCTTTCTTCAAGAACTATTTAACAGACTTCTAAATAATGATGATCCTATCCCAACTATATGGAAAGAAGGCTGGATAACACCAATCCACAAAAAAGGAAGACGCGACGAATGCTCAAACTATAGATGTATAACTGTAATCAGCACAATGAGTAGAGTATACGGAAAACTCCATAGAAACATCGTAGAAACAGAATATGGCCTCAAGAAATTGAACAACAAGCAGGTTTTAGAGCTGCCCGATCGTGCGTAGGTCATATATTTAGTTTAACACAACTTAATGAAAAGAAGGTGGCAAGAAATAGAGAGGTTTATCTGCTTTTTGTTGACCTCACAAAAGCGTATGATATGGTACCAATCCAAAAATTATGGCACGTGATGGAGAAGTCTCCAATTAACAATACAGCGATCCAAGCCACCAAACAGCTATACGACCAAGCATTCTCCAGAATTAAGATCGGCAATAACTTATCAGAAAGCTTTCATGTGACCAAAGGCCCTCGCCAGGGATGTTGTCTATTACCAACTCTCTTTAAAATATACCTCAATGAAACTTTAAAGAATTGGAGAAGATCATGCAGTAGAATGGGAATAGAATTAAATAATGACACCCATTTATATACGTTTCATTTTGCAGATGACCAAGTGGTAGTGACCCAAGATAAAGAAGACCTAGAATATATGATGAGGAAACTATTTAAAGAATACGCGGAATGGGGATTAACTGTCAATTGCAGTAAAACTAAATATATGTGTATCGGTAGAGAAGAAACAGATTTGGAAGTGGATGATCATATCATAGTAAAATCTTGTTCTGATTATACCTACCTTGGAACAAAGATCAATCAAAGTAGACGAACTGAAGAAGAAATATTGGAGCGAATAACTAAAGGGAAAAAAGCCATCGGATGCCTAAACTCACTATTATGGTCAACAAATATCTCCAACGAAAGGAAACATCTTTTATACAATGCAATATTTAAAAGCGTTGTATTGTATGGATGTGAAACATGGCAGATAAATAAAACTTTAGAACGTAAACTGCTGGCTCTTGAAATGGACTTTTGCCGAAGATCTGTCGGAAAGTCAAGGATCGAACGGATAACCAACGAGAGAATTAGAGAGATTATGGGAGTAAAGAAAACTATTCTCGATGAAATCGAACAACATCAGCTAGTATGGTATGGACATGTGAAGAGAATGACGGACGAACATCTACCAAAGCAAATCCTAAAATGGACACCAAATGAAAAAATAAAAAGAGGAAGACCAAAAGTTACCTGGATTAAGGGCATTAATCGAGCCTTGTCCGAAAGAAACTTACTTCCAGGAGATTGGGAAGACCGAAAGCAATGGAGACGGGGAACGGGAAGGCGTAGAACTAGATAAAAATCTAGAGATAAAGCCTTGAAATCGGTAGAGAAATAATTGTCTCTCGAATATAAAATTTTCCAATTATGCAATTTGGTACTAAAAGAAAATTATTTCTTAATTCGAGTAATTTTAAGACTCAAAACTTTTAATTTTAATTTAAACTACATCTAGTCGACATAGCTTTGTATTAAATCCTGTTAGAAAATTTGCCATAAATATTTTTCAAGAAATTTTTCTAAATTACTTTGCTTTTTACTTTTACAATATTTTAATTGTATGTGGAATTTATTCTAGTCTAGGTCATAAATAAATATTATCATATTTTTTGTTATCGAATATGATTAGAAAACTGAAGTGTTTATTATTAACCCAGTCGATACCAAATATCTATTAAAAACACTTATTCTTAGCCATGAAGGGTAAAAAGTCAAGTTTGGATAATTTGCTATTAAATACCTAATTCGAATTTTTTTAAAATGCTTTGAATTTAAAGAAGTACGTGGAATAAAATATTCCACTTAATAAGAGGTTTCAAAAGTGCTTATTCTAAATTTTCCTACTTTTTGAAACGGAACATTCAGAAAAACCAAATAGAATTCTCTGATGTATAGACAAAGGTATATCAATTTTTAATCATTTTGATTTACTGTTCATAATTTAACTTCATTTAAAATTATTTGAATTTCTTTATGGCGTTTTGCCTTAAAAAAATATGCTTCTTAAGATGTCCTAATAGATATAAATTTTGTATATATTTCGGATTTTCCAGGTTTTGTAACTAGGCGTTCAAGAGGAAAATAGTAATAATTTTCTCGGGCCTTTTAAAATGTAAATGACTGGAAACCCACACAAGGATCTTTATATTTAAAAAGCAGCAAGCAAGCAAAGAATCTTCATCAGAAAAAATAAGTATTACAAATAGAGATTAACAGCTCGCGACCTGTCAAGGGAGAAATTAAGCTAAATTTCTCATTTCTCTCGAAATGTTAATGACTAAACTCAACTAGACATTTGAGGTGATCATAATGTTCATTTGTATAACCAAGACTGGGACAAAAAAAATTAAATCTCATCAAGCCTACAATTATAATGTTTACAAAGGACCAGCGCTCTCAGTAAAGAAAAAAATTTTTCTTCTGCACATTGTTTATAGCAGTGTACCTATTTGTGATCCCAGATCTGGTAAATAAATTCGTAGGAATCTTCTTCGATTAGGTTTTTCTTAATCCCATGCTGATTATATAAAAAGATTCAAATCAATGAAGGTTTTTCCATTAATAATACTATTCCTCTGGATAATGTCAGCTTGCCAAGATCAAGAATGTAATTTTTGGTTTAAACTTCAGGAAAGTGCTAGAAGTGGATAATTTACCCAATATCGTCAATAAAAAAGCACCAGATAAGACCATAACAGATAATACAATACTCCAAGTTAGTCCTTTTCCCACAAACATTTTAATCGAAAACATAATCGAAAGCGCTATGTACCTAAACTTCCTATTAATCTAAAATATAGTCTAGATGAAATCGAAAGGATTATTCTAGATCTACATACTGATTTCAGATTACGTTAAAATCTTTCATTTAATGAATAATTCAGCCTTAATCTGAATATTGGATCAAATCATTAGCAAAAGACTGGACGTTCTCAATTACCTGACAATATTGTTACTGGTTTTTCTGAGGCTATCTCTGATTTTAAACATAGAACAAGAATGCTCCAAGTGCCTCCACCGTGAGGTGGTTGAAATGCATATGGAGAGAGGACCAGTTGTATTTGGAGGAAATAAACTATTTTCTATATATTCTTTACTTTCTCTTTGCCTGAAAGGAGAAAAATATATAGGCACTACTATCCTAGCTGCTTCACCCAAAAAAAATCATACCAATTATCCTTCGTCCTCAAAGTCCTCGAGAAATGGATAACCGATTGAAAAATCTAGATAAATTGAAAGAATATCCTGAAAGTATGTTTCACCAAATAAAATTTTTCAGCGCCCAACATTCATGTCTCTATTTCAAATACGTAAATAACTTGAAAGTCGCAAGTTGAATAACTAGTATTAATTTTTGATAGCAGTCTCACCTGGTAACAAAACACTAGCTATCTACCAGTAGTGACGTAACTACAAGTATGTGCGCCCCCCTCCCCCCAGCAGATTTTTCAATGCGCCCAACTATTTGGCACCCGTGTTGATCCTTCATATTTATTCATTTTCATCAATGGACTTGAGGACGTCCCTCCGCACCGCAGGGCCTGTGGGGTCGTCCTGTCTACCAGGCAAACCCAGCGGAGCATTTACCGCGCTCTATCTTCTGCTAAACATAAACAGTAAATTATAGTATAGACTAAAACTGCTCATTTAGAGCCGTCAGTTGTAGCAATGATACCGCTACGTAAATTAACTTAAATAGAAATGCCTCAAAGTTTTCGAAAGAAAGTACTATAAAGCTAAATCAAAAATAAATCCTAAACTTTTTTCTATACCGGCGGCATAACGACACAATGGTTACTTAATCTGTAATTAGCGGACCGTACCGGATTTATAATATTAAGGATAAAAAAAATAACATTGCAAATATTTTACTTTTCTAAGAGTCAAACTATATTTTATGTATTACAATCTAGACGTCTGTTTTCCCTTATATATCACTATTTTTGGCATTAAAAATGTTGATGGATATTATGATGACAACGTAACGACTGAAGACGTGTTAAATTTATAAATTTATTTCATGAGTTGTTAAGGCACCTCAAAAATTTAATAATACATTAGACACTCACCTTAAGAGAAGGTGTATAAACGTTTATATACAGGCAGTCTTCATCTTCACCATCTCGATTCAAAAAATAATATGAAGAAATACAAGCTTTACTATCTTCAGTAGCATTCAAAATATCATTCCATGGTTGTGGTGGTTGAGGAGCCTAATATTAAAATAGAATAAAATAAATAGTTTTTTCATTTTAGTAAAAAACTGATATATGCAAAGATTTCTGACATAGTTTTGCCCTTAAAGGTTACAAAGCACTGTCATTAAAATGGAAACGTATTTGTGTATTGTGATAGGATAATGGCCTACTAATTTTTTCTTAGTTTACTAGCTAATTAATGTTTTATGTTATCCTTAGATATTAATATTTTCGGTAAAATTTAGGAAATCAGAGTTTTTTTAAATTCTATGTTATATCCCCTATTTCGAGGTATAATTCTGGCCTTGGGTTTCCCAAAATTTTTTCTTATTCATTTAAAAAATACAAAAGAAATACTTTTTACTTCAAGGCCATTTTTATTTCTTGAAAAACTATGAATTTATTATTTATATAACTTTGCAGAAACTCTAGCAAACAAATTAAGAAAAACAAAAATAAGTTTCATAAACCAGGTAGTCACTTTTACTATTTAACAAGCTAAATATTATCATGTAACACCTTCATAAAAAAAAATTACAAAAATCAGACAACCACATATTTAATTTTTTTAATGTAAAAACAAGTGTAAAATTAATCACAACTACAAAAATTTTTGTTCATTTAAATTCAGGTTTAGCTTGGTTTAAGTTAGTTCAGAAAACGGAAACTAAACTGAATTTACCTAAACTGACTTAGAAATATTAATTAAAAAATATTATAGTCCTGCAAAGGACATGTGAAAGCCGGACACTCTCTGATAATCGGAAAAGTTTGAGTTAGTGAGGAAGAGCGTGGTTGAGTATCAGCAGTAAAGTTTCTCATTTTAGTAATAAGAAATGTAAAAATTACTATATAGACTTACGGTTTGAAAAAAAAAATGTTTACTATATAATTTTTTTCAAAAATTCATCTTTTAAGGAGGTGAAATAGGGGATGAAAGTTTGTATACAAGTTCTCCATTTTGGTAGTAGAAATGTAAAAATGACTACATAGGCTTAAGGATAGAAAAAATGCTAACCATATCATTTCCTTTTAAAAATTAATCTTTTAAAGTGTTAAAATAGGGTATGAAAGTTTATATGAAAGTTCTCCATTTTGGTTGTTAGAAATGTAAAAATTAATATATAGGCTTATGATTAAAAAAAAATGTGTACTAAATGTATAATACTGCCGACGTCTAAACCTCTTCCTCCGTTTTCTTGTAATGTTGTTATATTTTATAAGGTTTAGTATATCATCTGAGTATTGATCAATTTTTAGGTTTCATTACTTCTTTAAAGCAACTTTTTCTCCTGTTACTAGAATATTATTTGTGTGTATATTTACTTCTCTTTCCAGTTCCTCCACACTGTCAATGTTGTTACTAATGATTGCTTTACTTATTAATCTGCTACTATATTTTCTTCAGTTTACATTTTTATAGGTAATGGTGGTGCGTTCATCACTTCTTCCTACTTGGATCTTCTATTTTAGAACGGAGGGCACATGATTTGACAATTCCTTGATCGCCTCAGGATCAGAGAAGTTTAGGATATTTCTATTTACTATTATATCTAGACATGACTGGGATATTGCGTTGACTGGAAAGTGGTTGTAGACATTAGGGTGTAATATTTGTAAGCCTCTCTCCATGGCGTAATTCTAAATAAAGTTACAATTGAGATTGGCTCCGCGATTATGCCATAGAGGATGTTAAGTGTTCAAGTCTCTTTTACATACGGCTCTGTAGCCAGTAAGAAGAAGGTCATCGAGCTTTTGGTTAGTCATTCCAATACTATGAAAAATGTTCTGTTCAATTAAAAGGGCAACTCCCTCTCTTATATTTCTGTCGTAACCTTGATATTTTCAGCTAATTTTTTCTCAGTTATTAAGATTATATGGTTATTATGTTTAGAAATATATTAGTTCACCTTACCTAAGAAACGAAGTTTTTTATGTAATAGTTGTTACTAATCACGAATTGGAGCATAACGCCCTTAGCATTCTTTCTTACGGCTTTCATGAGTTTAGTGAATCTGTGAAGAATCTAATCAATTCCGTCATATTTACCTTGTTTATCTCTAATAAGGATGACAAGTTCTTTTACCTGGGAGTTGTTACTTTCCCATTGCCCATATTGGTGTACTGAGCTGTTCGCGTCGATGGTCATCGTCTTGATATTAGTGATTTCTTTGATTTTGAAGTACTCTTCATCCAGGTATTTGTAGTCGGCTTGGCTGAAGGCATACTGTTGCGAAAGACCACTTGTCCTAGACATGCTTCTGTTCCATTAGTTAGCCTTTGATTTTGATGCAGGAATATATCTTTAAATTCATTAAAGGCCTCAGAATTGTGCTTTTCAATGTATAATTGTAATGGTTTCTTATTTTTTTTTCCATTGCTGTTGTTGCTACTGCAGTGGTTGTCCCGTAGTTGCCTCTGTTGCTTACTTTGTCATTGTTGTTATTGCTGGTTTTGCGGTTATTGTACTTGCTGCTGTTGCTATCGTGAGGTTATGTATTCTAATTTTTGTTTTGATTTAGCGATGCAGCATCTTCATGATGATCTGTTTCATCATTTATGTCCTCCACTGGAGCGCTAACGAATTCGTAGAGATGTTAGCTTGATGAACATTACCTGATAATTTATATCTTTTTAATGATATATTTAGCCATTTTGCTTGTTTACATTGATATAGAATTTATGCGAGAGGTGGGTGAGGTTGTCTTCCTTTTTGCGATTTCTTTAGGAGAGTCCGTTGAGATAACTTCAATTGGAACAGACGTACTGGGTTGCGAAATCACCTGGAAGTTTTGTGGTTGTAATTAACTTTTTATTGTGGATAATGGGTAATTATTTTGAAGCGTTTGCTCATTAACATTCTTATTAGTTGCAGACATGTTTAACTTTCTAATTCTACAAATTTGTGATGATGTACTTGCTCTAAATGTTTTTTAGAATCGCGTATGTTTTTTTTTGTTCTTTCTCAGAACATCATTGTGAAGATTACATTTTGTAGTAACTAATAAATTTTTGATTTTTTTTGGTCATAGATTTACTTGGTTTTTCATTGTTTTCGGAGTTTGTGCTACTCTCACTATTAACGAGCGGCTTGTTGGGCTGGTGGAATCATTGGTCCGTAATTCCTTAAAAACGATGCTGGTCAGAACGTTACAGTCAATGGTGACCGCTATAGAGCCATGATTACTGACTTTTTCGTTCATCAATTGAACAACCATAATGTGCAGGAGCTGTGGTTTCAACAAGATGGCGCAACATGTCTCACAGCTCGTGCCACAATTGATTTATTGAAGGAAATGTTTGGTAACCGCATAGTTTCACGTTTCGGACCCGTGATTTGGCCTCCAAGATCGTGCGACTTAACGCCGCTAGATTATTTTCTGTGGGGATATGTGAAGTCGCTGTCTACGCCGATAAGCCCGAAACGATTGATCACTTGGAGGACAACATTCGCCGCGTTATTGCCGATATACGGCCACAAATGTTGGAAAAAGTCATCGAAAATTGGACCTCCAGATTAGACTACGCCCGAGCCAGCCTTGGCGATCATATGCCAGAAGTCATATTTAAATTATAATGCCAGAAGGTTTACTTTCGAATAAAAACTCACTATGTTTCTGGAGGACAATATTTTCGGGGAAAGACACGGATAAGTATCACAGTTAGTAAGTGTTTAGCTTTTATATAGTCTTAGGATTGTTTATCCACTTGCCCTGGGCCGGGAATCAAAGTTCTATGTTTAAGAAGACGTCATAGAAGCCAATCTGCATTACCACTTGCAACCAAGTCCGAATAACCCGCCTGTTCCACTACTATTAGGGATGCAAACTAGCATATACCCACTACTAAACATTAAGCTATAAAAACCAGTACATATTTTTTACAACTAATCTTTGAAATTGAAAGTTTTTTTATGCTATATTTATCTAATTTTAAACACTATTGACCTTACTTACTTACAGAGGAATTACATATTTACAGTTTTATGCAAATTTTTAAGTACTAACTATCCCTGTTTCATGCACTGTTTTTAAACACTTAATATAGCTTTAAAGCACTGAATTGTTTTTTACCGGTCCGCTATTTTCGATTTTGTACGGATTTAGAATTTGCAACAATAGTTTAAGAACTTTTAATATTTTATTTATATTATCGATTTAACAAGAATGCCACGAATGCTCAACTAAGACTGCAATATACAAATCATTTTACTTTAAGTTGAATGTAAAAAGGGATCCGTTTAAGAAAAAGCCGGCGGATTACTTCGCACCTATAATTTGCCAATTAATAATTAAGTTTTTTAGTACCTCAAATCTTAAGTTATCTACTGGCGGAGCAGCAAAAGGAATTCCTCGAAAACCATAATAGGTCTTATTATTTGGAGTTAGATATGTGGCACCTTGTATTTTGCCATCTGGAAGAGTGATGATGAGGTCTTCAGCAGGTGATGTTGATAACTGGAACAAATATTTATTTTAAATAATGAAGTAAAATATTTAGCTATAATTTAATTAATAATGATTTCTTCTTTTTTACAATTGAATATAAAATTATATTACCAAACTGAGTATGTATATTCTTTTATAACAAGAAAGAGTAACAGGAATTATAAAAATAACAGTTAAAGCATGTAATATATTCACTTCGCAGTGTAAACCTTGAATATGTTTCTAACAATTGGATTCTTCAAAGGTAAAAAAGCCTGTATGTAGTAGACGTACGAAAATCAGGATTCAATGAGAAGAGTTTAAAGTTTTTAAACATAGTTATTGATGGCAAATAACTCAATAAAATTATCCCGAATTTAAACTTATCACTCATTTTTGACCTTGACTCATATTTGGCTGACTTTGGACGTGCATTGACCTTGAAAATTATATGCGACTTTGGTATAATTTCCACTCGGTTAATCTTGACAATACGACCTTAATAAATATACGGACTTTATATGTTGCCTTGAGAATATTTTCTCTTACCTGATAAGGTAAGTCATAGTTTTCCTTGAATGTAAGTACGTATTGACTGAAAATAACGGCCACACTGTCGAAATAGCCAGATTTCAATACCTTAAAAACGTCTCTATTATGCTTGTTGTTTACCAAATATTCGAACGCTTTTCTTGTGTCATAGCCACCAACAAAACTTCTTAAGCTTTAATAAAATAAGTTATTTTATATAAATTCAGTCCGGTATGCGAACTTTGGCCATGTTTCAATTTATTTAATATAGAGTCCATTTGAGAAGAAGCTAGATCATGCTCATAACCTAGATTATTGTCTCAAAAATATTCAAATTTATTTTAATGGAGATTATTTTTTCTCTCCCTTTTCATTTTATACACATTCTTTTGAAAACAGCAAGATCACCTTGATTATACTCTCAAAAATATCAAAATTCGGTGGAATACGCATATTATTTTTTTTTCATTTGCTTCTATTAGTTTTGTGTTACATAAATACAAGGTTGAAATATCTGAAATAATATGTATGTCTCGAGGGCACATTCGAATAGAGGTCAGCTGGGTCCTTTAAACATATTTTCATAAATTGAATTGTAAATCTTCCAACTCATGGCATCTTATTATATCTGTATAGTTCAAATAATTTTCACTTATTTCAAAAAAAAAATAAAACACAAACTTTCTTTTATGAGAATATAGATTAGCGTTTCTAGGTTTTTATGAACATAAAATCGGTCACTATGTTTTTAAACAACCTTTTCCTTGATATCTCTATTTGGCCTAAAAGTTTTCAAGCAAGCACTCTGTTTAATGAAATATCTTCACTGCATCAATTGCGCCTTCTATTTAGGGCATTTTCAAAATTTTATGTTTTTTTTTTGTTATATACTTTCCTAAAAATATTTTTTATATAGTTTAAAAAAGTATTTAATTTTACCAGTACACACCTTGACATTTTGGTTATTAATTAATAATGAAATGCAACTTTTATGTCGTCCATTGAGATACTGAGGATACATGGAATGCGAATGTGTTTTATTTTTTATATTTTACAATGCAACCAAAAAAAAACGAAAAATGCATGCATTTAATGGTATGTTTAAGAGGATATTCAATTCTTGTTCTTTATTAACAGGATCGAATACTTAATATTTTTATTTAAATTAGGTTGGTGTAAATGTGACTCAAATTTCCTATATCTGTTCTGTCGTTAACAGTGTTTTATCTTTATCTTTATCTATAATTTTTGGTAATTCACATCTTTGTTTTTAATTATGGAACTGTTATAATCAAAGATATGTTTATCGTCCTGTGTGTGTTTTTTAATTTTTAACGCTATTGAGGTATTTTTGGTATTTTTATGGACATTCAATTTGTTCTTCAGTAACTGGCGCGTCATGCCTACATATTTGTTAGGACAATTTGTTTGACAGTTGATAGTTTAAGTGCTAATTCATCCATTTAGATTCAGTTGCACAAAAATAAGCATTCACCAAAGCAATTTGTTCTAATGTGGTAGATTCATTAATGTTTTCTTTAAAACCCAAAATTTCTTCAAGAAAAGTAACCTCACCTCAATATTTCTCTATAAAATGTTCTGCGTTTTAAAAGAGCATTAGGATTACTATGCGTGTTTAATATATTCATATAATAATTTTTTCTTGATGGACGACTTTGTTTTACATATCGACTAAATTCGATTGCTGCTTCCTAACATTTTGTATAGAATTTGTAAAATAAATGAATGAATTAATGGCTGAAAATGGTAATTTCATAGCTTAGGAATCATTGGTCCTTTTAGATTTCTCTTTGACTATAAGTTTTTCGATACCAATCACCACTGCTAATCCATGCATTCCCTGATTTCTTCAGGTGATAATATTGTAACTGCGCTACGTCCCAGTCTCAATTCAGTGCATATTGGGTTATCCATGGTACCAATTTTCTAAAGATGATCACTTCTACAACACTTCGTATTTTTTTTCTTCCTTAGGGAAAGAGACTACCTAATAGGCCGCTCATAAGGTCCAATTGTATGTTCCATATGTCTAATTCACTCTGAACACCATACATGTTTAGAATAATTTCATACATAAAACATTTTGCGACATATAAAATATAGTTTTAGAATCGGTTTTGTTATTTAAAAAAATTTAGGGTCTACACACTGAGATTTTTTGCATTAGTTTATAAATTATTTGGGAACAGTATTTAGAAGACCTGCGCTTCTGCTGTTGCTTTCTACTTTGATTAAATTCTTGAAATATATAATCTCGATTTGTAATTTTACCTTACAAATTATTATATCATGTAATAGCTATCAGTTTTTGTAAAATCTAAATTTTCTTTAAATTTTGCAGTTGGAAAATTTATAATACGAAAAATACTGTAGAAAACCCAACTGACCTGGAGCTTACACCTTATGTTAAGTTACTTTGGTAATATCCTAAGGACTGTGAACAAGTTTTTATATTAAAAAGCCAAATATTTTAAATGTTTACAGCTATAAGTACTTACAGTCCCCCACCATAGTGAAGCAACAATCAATAATAGAACTAACTTCGTCATCTTAATGATGACAACAACTTTTAAAAAATTCTAACATTTTACATTTCTATTTATTTATAAATTATCTATTGTAAGCACTTACAATTTGTTTGTGTAATATTTAGATAATTATTTTAGGTTACTTAATATGTTCTGGTAAGTAGCGAATTTATTTTTAAGAAAATTAATTTGTACTCTATTGTATATATTTTGCTATTGTGAAATATACAGTTTTTATCTTCATGAAATATACAGGATGCTCCTAAATTTTGTCAGAATATTTTAAAAGATCAATTGTCCGAAACTGCTTAAATTCCGACCTACATAGTATGAAAGATAAATAAGTAAATTCTTCTAAAGGACCATTGCAGTTATGTGATTCAAAATTAGTATGCAGTTATAGTTATTAATAGGTTAAAATTTGTCGTTATGAAAATGGTATAAGCTTTACCATGAGTGTAAGTATATAAATTACGAATTAAAAATTATACATTATTATTTTTTTTAATGACTTTTATAAATAGAGCAAGTAAATATACATAGAAAATATGTCCTGATAATTTCTGACACAACAACTCCTTTACAAGAAAAAAGAAATAAAATTACACAATACAATTTTGGTAGAAACTAAAGTTGCTTGAAATTTTAGAAAAGAAAACAAAGAGTGTATTTTTAATAAATTTTTATAAATTTTAAGTAATATATATATATATATATATATATATATATATATATATATATATACATATATATATATATATATATATATATATATTACATTTTTAATCCGAAAATTCCTAAGTGCATAACACGTACTTGCCTAAAAACGAGCAAACATCCGGAATGGAGCACTGGTTCTTCCTAAAGGAGGTCAAACCACGACAGAAAAGGGGACCCCAGGGGAGCTACTAAAGTGCACTTTCCAAGCTCAAATCGATATGAGGGCGAATCTAAAGAACGAAGACTCCCCTTAACACATCATGATTACAAGTTAGTTAAAACGATAACGACATATGAAAGGGTGAAATGATCGATGAAAACTTTTGCCACTTTTAAATCACCTGGTAAGGATGGTATATTTCCAGCTTGACTACAAAATTCCTCTGATATTATAATAAGCCACCTGGTGAAACTATTACTATCATGTTTCAGCTTGGGATACATACCGATGGCGTGGAGGGAAACAAAAGTAGTTTTTATTCTCAAGGTAAGAAGAACAGACTTCACAAATCATAAGTCTTTCCTCCCTATCAGCCTCACCAGTTTCTTAATAAAGACACTGGAATGGTTGGTGGATCGACACATTAAGGAATCATGCAATATCCCTTACATCCTTTACAATTTGCCTATTAGGCAGAAAAATCCACACATGCGGCACTACACCAACTCCTCACAAGAGACGAAAACGCGCTCCTGGACGATCTCCCTTAGGTACCTTTATTGATATCGAGGGGGCATTCGACAACACGTCTCACGATTCGATATGTAATGCTTTACAACGACAAGGCTCTAAACCGTCAGTAGTTGCATGAATCAGAGCAATGTTAACTCAGTGAATAATATATGCTGAGCTTAACAATGTAACTGTTATAGCACTGTCAAGTAGGGGCTGTCCACAGGAAGGAGCGCCTTTGCTGTGGAGTCTTGCGGTGGATAGCCTGTTGAGTGAACTGAATGATGCCGGTTTGTATACACAGGCCGACGCCAATGACCTGGTCATTTTGTGCCCTGGTCGCGATGTCCGAGATCTGAAGGGACCAATGATGCGAGCCCTTCGGATCGCGGAATGATGGTTTCACAGGGAATTGCTCGGAATAAACCTAAACAGGGCCGAGGTGGTGCTCTTTACAAAAAAGAAAAAAACTGAGGAGACTTGCCACAATTACATTAGTGGGAAGGATTTTTCAATAGAAAAAGACAGTTAAATACCTGGGAGTAATTCTGGACTCACAATTGAGCTAGAATGATCATATTGAAGCTTGAACCAAGAAAACCATATGTACTTTTTGGGCTTGTAAACGAGCCTTTGGATGCACATGGGGGCAGACACCAAGAGTGCTATTTTGTATATACACTATGGTGATCCACCCCAAGATAACGTACGCCACTATTGTATGGTAATACAAAAAAAGAACAAATGCAGTCTTTAACTTGACAAAGTTCAAAGAATGGCTTGTTTGGGAATATTGAGTGCGATGAGGACTGCTCCTATTAGGGCTCTTGAAGTCCTGTGGCACCTGCTTTCTCTTTACTTATACATAGAGAACGAGGCCCTGAGCACTCTTTATCGTTTCAGTTGCCTAGGACATCTTGGAATTAGAACGGGCGGCTACTCAGGTGTTTGAGAAAGCGCCGTGGAGGGGCATCCACCATTCTCCATGCAGACAGATTACATGAAGCCCTATTTAAAACCGAACCTCTCCCTGAGATATTTCTGCCAAGTAGAGAGGATTTGGGGGGAGAGCAAAATCTTTCGAAAAATGGAAGCTGATTGATCTCGACAAGATGAAAGAGCTAGAGCCGGAGTGTTCGGTAAAAGCCCAGGAGTCAGAGAGTACTATCCTCTCAAACAAGGTGCGACAATCTTCAAAGCGGAAATTTGTGCTATTCTGCAGTGTGGATTTAGACAAGAACAGGGTAATAAATATATGCTCAGACAGTACTTCTACGGTATTAGCACTGAAGTCCAGTGTTGTAACTTCACGACTGGTGTCTGAGTTCAAGGGCGTACTGAATGGTATGACAAGGAACTGACGCACAGTCAGACTTGTGTGGGCCCTGGGCCACTCGGGCATGCGCGGAAATGAGGAACCAGACCGTCTGGCAAAGTTGGGTTCGGCAACTAAACCATATGAACCCTAATCAATTCTGCCTGTCCCAATTGTTATTGGCAAAAGGGAATTAAAATCGTTGCTGAAAAGCAAATTTATCGAATCGTGGAGGGGAACTCCTGGAATGACGTATGCTAAGGTACATATATCTAGCGCATGGCGTACTAAGGAGTTTCTCTCCTTAGGAAGGAAAGAGCTGCGAATTGTGGTGGGATTGTTGAAAAGACATTTTCCTTGAGGGGCCATCTTCACAGAATCGGTGTTGAAGACGATCCGACGTGCAGATGATGTTTGGAGGAGGATGAAACTGTTGACCATATCTTCAGCACTCAACGAACTGAGACAGAGATATTCCGGAGATACAATTTTGTTACCGGAAGCAGTTAGGCAAGTTCAACTAACGAGGCTGCTTGGATTAGCAAAGGCGATCGGCCTCGAATGACCTGAAGCTATGGTTGGATATAAAAGGCCCAACAGAAGTCTAGGTATCGATGATCTTGTATCACCACCCGTTTTCATTCATTCAGTTATTCATCATAATTTTTTTAAAACGTATCTCAGAAATTAGAAACTTTTGAACACGTATCTATATGGACTTTTCGTGAAATATTCTGACGAATATCCTTTATATTAAATCGATTATGGTAGAATATAAATTTTTTACATTAAAGTTATAGAAATTCTTGTTTATTTTTTCTAAAAATGTTCTCTTGTCTACAATTACGAGCTCCTGTATTAAATATCACTAATTTCCCTAAGCATCCTATTAATCTTATCTTCCATTATTTTCCTTCCTTCTGCAAAATCATTCTTAAACTTCACTAACCCTCCCCTACTCTCACTATTTTATCATTTCCTACTTTTTATAAATGTCAGACTGTACTTATATTTTTGTCAAGTTTGTTTTCCTATTAAATGGTTATGTTATGTTATGACAACCACACTGTAGATACGAAATTTTGTGTAGAGTAAATTTGGCCACAACAAGTCCTTTTAGATTTGGAGACACAAAAAACAAAATTACGTCCATCTTGCAGAAAAACGAATAGGTTCAATTATTTATCCAATTTTTTCATACTCATTTTAAAAATATTATATCTATTACAACTAGTAATATAATCTAAGAAAAACTTTTCAAAAATCTCCTAGTTTTACGCTTTTTCAGCAATAAATATTTTTTTTTTCAATTTAAATAAACCTCTATCGAAATTCCTATCTATTCAATACAAATAGCGCCTGAAGGAAAACAGGTAATTATAATTGAATTATAATTACATGTTTTTATTTTATAAAATTTCGAGGTCATTAAAATCAATAGAGAAAACTTATCGATTTATTTCGTTAAAAGATAACATTTAGTAAGATATCTCTATGCATTTGGCTTAACTTTGGGTTCGAAATTTTACTACATGGTTGAAACCCGGCGCAGTAACCCAAATTGAAGTTAAATTAGTCCTCATTACGAATGTTCAATAATAATTGTTGAAATGGTCTAAATTTTCCGGAATGTTAAATAATTTAACGTTATTCATCATTAAAATTACATGATACTGAAATACTGCGAAAATTGCATATGTAATATAATACAAGAAACGCTATGTACTTTTAATCGATTTTTTAACAATACATTAAAAGGTCTGGTTGTCAGATTGTCGATAACCATGATCGATAAATAGGCCATGACCGAGACATCACAATTAGAACCTGGTCGAATTATAAGTCCCATTTTCGATTATTTTCTTTTACTACTGATACAAAATAAACACTTCCATTTATCAACGGTAAAAATAAACACTTTTAAATCTTATTATCATATGACATTGTAACTATCTTTACATAATGTTCTTCAGAAAAAGGCAAAAATATTTAACATCCTTATGATGGAAGACATATTTAGATTGTTGCCGATCAGAGACAACCTCATACCCATATGATCTTGATATAACACGCTACCATTTAAAACTTGATATTTTACTCAAATATGGATAAGTTTTTTGATGGTACAACATTTGGGAAAATGGCTTGCACGACATGAGCAACTAAAATGGAAATGAGGTCACTATTTTATTAAGTGAAAACTTGTCAAAAATCAATAGCACCAATATATAAATATATATATATATATATATATATATATATATATATATATATATATGTATATATATATATATATATATATATATATATATATATATATATATATATGTATATATATATATATATATATATATATATATATATATATATATATATATATATATATAAACCACTAAATTTTGGTCTAAAGAATGCCTTTAATTAAGAGCATATTTTTAAAATAGTATACTATCTCTTAAGACATAATTTTTAACTAAAACCTTTCCTTCATTTCCTGCAGAAATTGAAGTATTTATGTTCAATTAACCAAAGGATAATAATTTTCCCAACATTCCTATTATTCTTCTTGATTCTGCGAGAGGTCATCTAGTCATAGCTTTTTAACAATAATAAACTAAGTATTATATGACAAAGTGAAAATGTAAAACGTCGAACAGGGACATGGTACAAACGTATCTCAGTGCTTAATATTCTGATTAAAATAACAAACAACAACGTGTTTTTAGCAATACATATTAAAATCCAAGCAAATGTACATTTAGTAAACTAAAAATACTCAAAATTTTTAGACTTCAACTTTACAATGAATTATTTTGTATTTTACAGTTGGACGTAGTCTAACGCGACTAAAAACATAGGTCAGTCAAGGTAATGGAGAGGAGTGAGAACATCCGATAGTTGAAGTTAATGGTACATTTTTGCCTTCAGATTCCTTTTTCATTTAATGTTGAAGGAAACATTAACGCAACAAATAAAAATATAAAATATATTTGGCCTACTTTGAGCCATATTTATAAATGTATTGATTTAATAGGTAATAAAAGGTTTCTTTCCATAATCTTCAAAAATTTCACTCCATCGGTGATATGATTTCCTAATATTGTGCTTTATTTCCAATGTTCCATTAATATTTAGATACTCTTGATTTGCGGGATTACTTTTTGGCCATATTATGTTACTAAATAGTTCAGATTTTTCAGGAGTTGGATTTCTGAAAAAAAAAAATATAAAACGAATGTTAAAATTTAATGACATCATTACAAATTATCGATTTAATCATTAATTACCATAAAAGCATGAAATACATTTATTGATTTGTTTAAGTGATATTATTTAATGGACCATAACAATAATCAGCAAAAATCATGCAGTATCATAAAGTGTTTATTTAATTTTTATATAATAAATACGTCTATCGATTCACAAAAAACAATCATCCAAATAATAAAAGTAAATAAATTACAAATATTTTATATTCTTCATCAGCTTTTGGCTATTTCGATAAAATTGTTGGCTCAATATTAATTAGAATAATCGAGCAATAATTCAAAATAACTGTGTTCTTACAAAAATTTGGCAAAATTGGTCCAAAGTTTAACCATTCTGTTTTGCGTTAACATATTAGCAGTACTTGTATCATTAAATCCAGTTACATAAAATATAAATGGAAGTTCTGCTGCATGCGATGCTTTTTCAGCTCCTGAAAACCAGATATAAATTAATATAAAAATCAGTTTGACAAATATTTGCATGTTAAGGTAAAACGTTACAATAAGACCCAATGGATAATACACCCCACTGTGTCTGCAAAGAGAGAAACATAGGTAGCCAATTAGTAGCAATACCTACGTACGTATGTGCGGCAGTCATCTTTCAGTATGACTGATAGTGTGGAGTGACTCTTGTAGTTTGTTTAGAAATTAACATTAAAATCTTTACTGATTGCTTTGGGCAATTTGACTGATTTTCGTATACAAATATAAAATATCTATAAAATACCTATTCTTTATCTTAATGCTTGCAATCAATGCCTTGCAATTGCAGCGGTCAGATGACTGGAGTATTTTGTGACCATAAATTTACAAAATACACCGTGTATTTTGACGTACAATATGCCCCAGTACCAGTATCACTTTTAAAATGCAATTAATTTACTATTTTTTTCAGATGCCGCGAAATTATCAGAGAAAAACCTTCCAGGTTTCTTGGTTCAGTACATATTTGAGTGAAGCTATGCGAAAGGTCCAATAAAAGGAGATAGATGTCAACGAATCTACAAGGGTTTACAACATCCCATCAATAACCCTGACATGATATCTGTAAACTGGGAAGCTTAAAGTACCACTTGGGAGGCCGCCAGAAGAACAGGAGAGGAAATTGTTAGCTAATATTAAAAAACTGGCTTGACACCCAAACGCAAGGATTTTAAGGAAATGACTTATCAGTTAGTTGAGAACCTGAACATCAAAAATCTATTCTCTAACAACTCGCTGCAAGCAGGTGCTAAATAAATTGGTGAAAAGATACAGAAGGTGATTTTATTGAACTTACAAAGTTGGGTGTATTAGGACGTTTTACCCTAAGTGACTAGTAAAGAAAAATTTTAAATGAAATTAGTTTATTGTTGCCTTAAATATAAACATTTATAAATTTTATTAAAACATTTAGAATAAATTACTCCTTAATATAACTAATCCATAATATGTTGGTTTCATTAGCTCGTAGAGTAGTGTCAAAGTGTGAAGGTACTACTTAATTTTTTCTAAAAACGTTTATATTAAATTATCTTTACTTTAAGCTTTTTCGACCAATTTTCTCTTCTCCATATTAATTATGTGGCAATTGAGCAACAGCTTAAAACATGCCGATCTTCGATAGTCAGCAACATAGGAGTAAGCCATTTATTGATACGATACAGGGAAAAGACACAGATCTAAAGGGATTTATAAGGGAGCGTATGTAGCTGTGATGGAATTTGCGATGACCCTTAAGTTACTGAAATGCTATTTAATAAATTAAACAAAGAACACGCTAGTTTCCAGGTGAAAAGAGAGAGCGAGAGTTTTTTTTTATTTCGACGTTTCTGTTTGTTTTATTGGTCTTTGGAGATCGTAAATAAATATTTTATTTTTAATTATTTATTGAACATTTACCGAGATTTTTTCGTTACCTTTGTTTTTTATGGAGTGTGTATTTTTGTTTTGTTACTAAAAGTCATTTTATCTGCCTCTGTGACTACAAGTAAAGCTAATTTTTTAAAAAACTCTTTCAGTGTGCTCTCGTTAAAGTAAAAAAATCAGGACGGCTATTGCTTGATCTAAAAATAGAGAAATGAAGGGGAAGTTATCAAGTGTTGGGTGATGTTTGAAATGATTTCAAGTTAATCTTCTCCGCGGTATAGCAGTTTTACATTTTTGGGACCACAAAGAAACTGGGAGGAAGTTGGGATTAATTTGCTTATGAGGAATACTAGCTATTAAATATTCATTAATTGCCGTACTGAATGACTCCACAAATTTGTCTATGTTTGATGAATATAGCTTTGGATAAGTCAAAAACAGATTTTAAGTGAGTTAATGGATGCCATTGAAAGGGTTTGAATTATATAGTTAACATTAAGAATTTCCTATTTGTAATGACTAAACAAGCAAGGAGAATAAATGGAATAAAGAGCAGTATGTGGAGCTAACAAAGGTGTTAGAATCATCATTTAGTATTATTAGCGAGTAATCTTCAGTTAGTGATTATATTTACTGCCCTCTCATATCTGTAGAATTAGAAAGTTAGTTAGGTGAAAGGTTAAAGAATTTGGAATGTATATTGAACAAAAGGTTAAATTGAAATCGCTATTATAATTGCTACAGCTGCTACTTTTTTGTTGAGAGTTAGAATTGAAAATTGAATGTATCCTTTAATGAGGAGAATCATTCCTCCAGAAGTTCTTTAGATATTTATTCTATCTTTGCCGATCACATACAAATGGCGTATTATAAAATCTTCTTCAAGAGATAAGTTGTTCTCCTGCAATAATTAAATCAAAGGAATACACTGATATAATTAATTTGAAGAGGTCTAAGTTATTACATAATTCTATATTCCAATGAATGAATGGCGGTGATAATAAAATTTAAAGTATAGTCGCTTAAGATTATAACTTACATTGCTGTTATATTTTATTAAAGTAGGACATGAGCTTTTCTGGGCCCTGTTCTAATAATTCCATATTCTTTCAAAGGTCTTTTAATTGAGAAGATGTTGAGTAATTTTTGAATTTAAAAGGTGATTTAGTAAATGAATTTTTTAAACTTGAACGTGATTTACTGGTTGCGAAAGTATTTTCCTCCCTGAGATTATAGGCAGGAAAAAGTCGAGGCTATGTCGGGAAGATTTTGGATGGGAAAGTTAGGAATGTTTAGACGAGGATGCAGGGGAAGCAGCAGCAGGAGAAGAAAAGTTTTGGTGGGGGAAATATATAGCAACTATTGAAGGTGTTCAATTTTAGAATATCAGCTAGCTATATTAGGTATATTATTTTTCAATGTACTTTTGTTTTCATGAATTTATTTTACACATGCGTAATCGCTTACAAACAAAGCAGTGTTTTTTTTAACCTAAATATTGCTAAAAGTTCAATTATATTTTTATGACATTTTAAGAAAACTTACCATCAATAAACGGTTGAGTAAATACTCTTGGAAATCCATAGTAAGCAAACTGATATAAATACACTGGAACATAATTAGATGAAAGTTCTGCATGTTTAATAACTCCTCTGGTATAGCGATTATCAGAATAATACTAAAAATATAAAATTTATTATTTAATACATCATAGTATCCTAAGGTTTGTACTGCCAAATCCAGTTATGTTAAACAGATCTCTAAGATACTTTTTGCGCTATTTTGTGAAATATAAACTTTCGTTGCAAAGCAATATACACTATGGTGCAATAGTGAACCTCTACTTTTCTAAGAAACTAATTCTTATATTAAAAATGAGAATACTTTTAAAAATTAATCATCACATAATATTTATTATCAAGTATTTAGATATAACAAATTATTAATTACAAATACTAAAATATGAAAAATTGTTGAATCACTCTTGCACCATGCTTCATATCTCAATCACTTGTTAATAATTTATTTATAAGCCTTTATCTTTTCTAATGGCCTATAATTGTTTTAGAATAGTTTCTACAATATTCTCGTAGTAGTCTGGTGCAACATTTTCCCATCTTATTGAACTCGATCCCAAAATACATTTAACAAAGACGGTGGAGAATCATAGAAATTTAATATAGCGTGTTTTAATTACGATCCCAAATTTTCGATTGGATTTAAGTCAGGGCTTTGTACTGGCCACTATAACAGGTGTTTTCGGATGAAAACCCTGAGAAATAAGACAGTTCTTTACTATTTTAGGAGTACGTTTTGAATCATTGTCTTGTTGAAAGGCAACTTTAGCGGATGAGGCATATTTTCCACAATTTCAATCAAATTGTGTTTTAAATTATCTAGATACATTTCTACTACATGACTATTCTGTGAATGAGATCTAGCCCATAAGTTGTCATACATTTCCAGAACTTAATATTGCCTTCCCCGTACTACACAGTCTAAACGAAATATGTTTAATTTACTCACTCACCTTCTCTTTTCCATTTCCATTGATGGCAATTAGTTGTGTATTGATTACACAGGTTTACAAAAAAAAGTAGGTGCCTATTTGACTAGACCACCTTATTATTATGTAATTAGACGCCCTGAATTCAAATCTGAGGTTCAATAACCTCCATCACGTCAGGTTCAAGGTCATTTCAAGGTCAAATTGAGTAAAATTCACTAAATAAATCTGAAGAAGCAGATACGTACGTTTTTATGCTGGCTAAATCCGAGTTCGTGATTTGTTTAACCTCTGAAGTTCAGCCAGAGGTCAAATCAGGGTCATTTCAAGGTCAAATTGAGAAAAATTTACTAAATAGATCTGTAAAAGAAGATATATATATATATATATATATATATATATATATATATATATATATATATATATATATATATATATATATATATATATATATTGTATGTATTGTCTCAGAGACACGACGGCCAATAGTAATATGTAATTCCATCTTTCTCGCTTACATATAATTCTCGTTAGATCTTCGTCACTTGGCCACATCAACAAAAGGCACAATTCTATGTCGCTGATTATGGAAAAGTGGCGAAATAAACATAGTATAAAGAAACCGAAAGAAAGAGTATAAGCTGTAGATTTGTTGCCAGACTTCCAAGTTATTATGGAGTGGGTGAAAGAAGTATTCAGAAAAATTTTAAGTAAAAACAATAAAAAAAGTCGTCACAGATTAAATGGCAATTATATATATATATATATATATATATATATATATATATATATATATATATATATATATATATATATATATATATATATATATATATATATATATATATATATACATATATATATATATATATATATATATATATATATATATATATATATATATATATATATATATATATATATAGACTTTTACGGGCGCTAAATCTGAATTCATGGTTTGTTTAATACCTCAAGGTTAGCCAGAGGACATTTCAAGGTCAAATTGAAAAAAAAAAAAGAAATAAATCTGTAAAAAAGAGAACATAGGCGCAGCTAGACCGATATCCGTTATATAACAGCTAGGCTAGCGAAGCGAGTTTTTAAAAGTGTATAACATAAATCCCAAACTCTCATACATGTTGTGCATGGGGTATATAGTTTTCGAAGGGCTTGGGTTTTATTTCCTGTACTCATAGATTCTTGTTTTCACCTCTGTCTGCTGCGTAAGGAAGTTGTTCTCGCTGCGCGTGGGATATGTGGTTATGAAAGCTTATGTTATGGCATTTTTATAACAACTCGGTCCGGTCGCCTGTCTGCTGTATAGTGGCAATCAATCTCGCTGAACGCAGAGTGTGTGGTTTAGCAGCTTAAGTTTCGCCTTAAAAACTCGATTCGCTCCCCTATCTGCTTTGTAATGGATATCAATCTAGCTGTGCATATGTTATGGGAGTTTGGAAGCTTGGATTTTGAATTACTATTTCATAATACCTAACTCCGCTTGCATATCTGCTGTGTAACGGACATCAATCTAGCTGCGCGTGGAGTGCGAGGTTTTGGGAGCTTGAGTTTGACTGAAAAAATTGATCCGCTTACCTGTCTGCTATGTAAACGATACTGATCTAGCTGCTCGTGGGTTCTCTTCTTTTACAGATTTATTTAGTAGATTTTTTCAATTTGACCTTGAAATGGTCTTGAGATGATCTGGTTAACCTTTAGGTATTAAATAAACCACGAATTCAAACTCAGCGCCCTTAAAAGCCTACCTATCTCCTTTTACAGATCTATTTGGTATTTATTTCTCAATTTGACCTAAAAATGATGCTGAAATGATTTCTGGCTGACCTTGGTGGCTTAAACAAACCACGAATTTGGATTTAGCGATCCCAAAAATCTACATATAGTCTTTTTCAGATTTATTTAGGGTTTTTTTCTGAATTTGACCTTGAAATGATCTTAAATAACCTCTGGTTGACCTTAGGAGTTTAAACAAACCATGAATTCAGATTCAGATTTCCCAAAAGCATCTTTTTTACAATTATTTAGAGAATTTTTCTCAATTTGACCTTGTAATGACCCTAAAATGACCTCTAGTCGACGAATTTGGATTCAGCGACCTCAAGAATGTACACATCTACTTCTTCAGATTTATTTAGCGAATTTTACTTCATTTGACCTTGAAATGACCTTAAACCTGGCGTGATATAGGTAAGCGAACCCCAGATTTGAATTCGGGGCATCTAATTATATAACAATAAAATAGTCTTGTCAAATAGACATCCACTTTTTTTTGTAAACCTGTGTTATTCTTTGTCTCATCTGACCAAATTTCATTCATCCAATCTTTTTTTGTTCAGATTTTTTTTTACAAAGTTTAGTCCTACTAAATACATTTCATTCATATTTGTAAAGTACGGGGGCTATGATATTAAGCTTGGAAAATATATGGCGTATAATGGGCTGGATACTATTGACATAATAGTAAGAAATATTAATAAAAATTTTATCTAGATATTTAAAACACAGTTTGATTAAAACTGTTGATAATATGCCTCATTTCATAAAATAAATTACATTCCAGCTGGACAATGATTTAAAACATACAGCTTAAAGAGTAAAGAACTGGCTTAATTCTCAGTATTTTCAGGTATTAAAGTGATCGAATCAAAGTCCTGACCTAAACCCATTAGAAAATTTGAGTCACTATTGAAACATGCTCTGTTAAGCAATTATGATTCTCCATCCTCTTCATTAAATTTACTATGGGATGGAGTCCAAAAAGGATGGGAAATATTTCATCAGACATCGTTTATTGTAATTTCGAGACAACGATAAAAGACTGTATGGCAAGAATAAGGGCGTATTCGAAAGTTTATCTCCAGATTCAATTCGAGCGGCAACCCATGACGAACTAACTCGGAGATGCGAAAAATGTTTGGAAGTTTAAGGCAGAAATTTTGAATATTTATTAAAATAAATTGTGTCCCTGTGTAGGAAAGCCATTTAACATTTTTACAATACAAAAATGTTAAATTGCCAATATTTCAAAAACTACAAATTTTTGGAATAGACAAACTTATAACATTTTAAAAATAGGGGGTTTGTATTTAAAAAAATATATATATTTTAACAATTTTTTCAATTTAATGTTAGTTTTTGATCAATCAGTACTCATTAATTATCAAAATATTAACATATTCCACTAAAGTAGATCCTCTTCTAGAAGGAAACTAACCCCAATTAAATAATGAAGGCTTTCATATAGGGGAAATTGACAGTTATGTTTAGGCCTGTAAATGTCATTTTTGACATAAGATTTAAAATATGTAAAAAACAGTTAGACTTAAGCATAGGACATTATATACGAAATATGTCTATAATTTTTCGTAGAATCTAAAAATAAAATGACATATAGAGTGTTCCACTCAAAATTATCTAGGAGAATTGCGCTTATTGACTTTAGTAAACTGTCAAATTTTAATAATTTTCCAAAGGTTATTTTCCGAGAAATCAATCGCCACATAGAATACATGTATAGAACGAGAAATATTTCAATTTGATTTCTAACATTACTTACGTCTGCGACTCCAATTAAATTTGTCGAAAACACCTCAGGCTCCTTAAGGTAAATATTTTTGATTTTTTTAATAACAGCATCTTCATCACTGGAATTATGTCGAAGGTTCAAAGGAATTATAGAATGGGGGACAGTATCATATGATAGTGCAGTTTCTTGCGTCGTTTTTAAATCTAAAATATAAAATTCCTCAAATGTTTCTTAATATATAAAATAATGAAAAAACGTACAAATGTGTAATAATTAAAAGAGGAATTTGTAAAAACCTATTATTTTAATAAGGTACCGATATTCTTCTATTTCAGGTCGTTAACGGCAAAAAATTCATTTACTACTAACTTTGGTTCATTCTTCATATGCGTTTTGATCATCAATTGGTTTCATCAGTGGAACTATAATAAACCAAGAACAAAACCTATAGGAAACAACTGTCTATATAAAATCTAAATTCAGAGACATGTAGACAGAATAATAAACCTGCTGAGATCTTTTCTTTAATAACCTGAATTAGAATAAAAGCTGCAGCTTCTTAAACTAATTTTACGTTCCAAACTTTCCACTACTCCGGTGTATAGATATCGTTTGACATTTTACAGTCTGACATCGAAGATATCTAAATGTTAAATCCTGCCAACATGTCTCGGAATAAATATTTTATATAGACAGTTATTTCTTGCGAGTTTATGACAGCTCCACTAATGATATCATTAGGAGATCGAAACGTGTATGAAGTTGAATTCGCACGCAATAAACTATCTGTCTATTTCTTTTTCTTTAACGACCTGAAGTGGAAGAAACGCGGTAGCTTATTAAACTAATTCTGCGGTCGTCAAAGATTACTTTATAACTTAGTGAAATTATAAAGTTTAAAATCTATTATATTATTAATTTTTAAAAGAAATTAATTTGTGAACAGTTGTGGACAATTATAAAATAAAGCACCACTCAAAAAACAAAAAAAAAATAAATAAATTTTAAATGTTTACAATAAAATCAAATTTATGAAACTACAGTTAATAGAAATAATATATGTTTAAAGTAGAGAAGAACAAACTGACTAAAAAAATACACTCAAAGTAAAAAATACATTCACAAATGCTTTAGATTGCAATTGGTTAAATAATTAAAGATTTTTTTTTTTCCTCAGCACTTTTTTGAAGTCGACACTGCAGTAGTTTAAGGAATTACTTTTGAAGTCTAGGTGGGTTCGTATTTTTTTCCACATAATAATATTTTTTTTCCCAATAAATCTATTCACAGTCACAATTCTTTATCGGTGGTAAATCACTTGGACTAAAATGAACAAGATTGATATTGAATATCTATATGTTACCTTTAAGAAACATTAGAGATTCTTCAGCACATATACCAACTGTAATTGGTACTTGATTGAATCTTCCACTTTCCAGAAGTTGATATGGAGCTTCAGTCAAAAATGCATCTTCTCCTTCGACTTCAATAACAGGATAAACTTGTTGCTAAAAATCGTCGATTATTCGTTTTTATACATATAAATAATATGTTTTTAAGAACTTTAATAGACAAAATAATTCAGACTTCAATGAAAATATATTTTTGAAAAATGTTAATCAGCAATATATTATACAGAAGGTGAAAGGGTTAATTTAATTTTAAATAAACGAATTGCTTTAATTTTGCCAAAAATATTTAGTTAATATGGTAATAAAAATCTAAAAAAAAATTATGTCATCTACAATCAAAAATTGAAGCCGAAACCAAAGCATGTTTTATTTTCTGTACTTGGAAACATAATAATAACTCCGCCTGGGGTTGTTTGTCGGGTGAATTGAGTAGCCCGGTAACTGCCACTGCCGGTCTCAAGCCTGGATAAAGGAGTAGAGTTCCTGGGTTAGACCAGCACTCTACCTAGGGTAAAACAAAACACAATGCTCACAGAACCGGAAATTTGCCTCTGAACAGGACTGAATTAAGGATGACGACCCATGCTAGAAAAAGGTTAACGTATTGGAAAAAAATAGACATTTTACGTTGTGCCACCTGGAATATAAGATCCTTTAACAGTAAAGAATAAGAACTAATAATAGAATTGGATGACCACAACACCGACATATGCGCACTTCATGAAACAAAAAAGAAAGGAAAAGGTCAGAAACTACACGGTGAATACATCTTGATATACAGCTGGATGGATAAAGATGAACGCGCCAAGGAAGGAGTAGCAGTAGCCGTACATAAAAAATACAAGAATTGCATAGAAGGATGCCAATACATATCCTCAAGAATACTGGTCATCAAACTACACACAGGAACCCAAGAACTGTATATAATATCCGCGTACGCACCCGAAGACAATTACACAAGACAAGAACGGGAACAGTTCTATGGTCAAATTCAAAAGGTCATCGAGTCGATGGCACAATGTAAACCAATGATAATGCTAGGAGATTTCAATGCTCGTATTGGCAACGAAACTTTACCCGGAGTTAAACAACGGTTCAACAAGGATGTATTGAACTACAATGGAGAACTCCTAATCAACACATGTGCAATTAATGAACTCCGAATTAATAACACATTTTTCGACCACAAACCACAATACAAATATACTTTCAGTAACACTGGAGAACAACAATCAATGATCGACTACATAATAACAAACAGATGCTTACAACCACCTCAGATATTGGACATTCAAGCCCTTAACTCTCCTAACATCGGTAGCGATCAAAAACTACTCCTTGGAAAAATCGAAATGAAATTAAAACTCAACAAAAACACAAGATCTGGCATACCGGATAAGAAAATAAACGTAGAATTATTGTGGGATGAATCCACTAAGGAATTATACCAAAAACGACTTAGGGAAAAAATACAAAACAAGCCATTAGACGAAAGGAATGACATTAACAACAGCTGGGAGAAACTAAAGCGAAGTATCAACGAAGCAGCCACTGAAGCACTCGGGACACGAAAAAAAGGAAAAGCAGAACCAAACAAGACCCCCTGGTTCTGTAAGGAAGTTAAGGAGCAATGTAAAGAGAAAAAGAGAGTCTACTTAAACTACGGGACAACGCAGTCTCCGGAAGATTATCACGAGTACAAAAGAATTGGAAATAGCACCAATACATTAGTGAGACAAGTTAAAAACAAGCACTGGGAAACCTTTTCAAAAAGGATGGAAAGCGACTTCTATGGACTCCAGAAACAGATATGACGACTGATCAGAGACCAAAGAAAGGAAACACATGAGTTAATTAGCAGTAACCACATACCGAAGAGAACTTGGGTGAACTACTTGAAGGAATTGTACAAGAAACAACAGATAGAAATCAAACCTAACATAACCGAAATTATAATATAAACGACGATATACTTGTGAAGACGAAAGACGTAGAACTAGCCTTAAAAAAACTAAAAAACAGGAAAAGTGCGGGACCTGACGGAATTATCAATGAACTACTGAAATACGGAGGACAGAGCCTGACAGAGCAACTGAAAATTCTCATCAATAAAATCATATACCATCACAGAATCCCCGATGAATGGAGGACTAGCACAATACTCCTATTCAAAAAAGGCGATAAAAAATGCCGGCTAATTACAGAGGAATCAATATTCTCTCCACCTCGTTAAAACTAACCACAAAAATTCTTACAAGCAAAATTAATGAACACACTTTCTTAGCAGACGAACAGCAGGGATTCCGGTCGGGAAGGTCATGCACGGATGCCATATTTGTTATAAGACAAAACAAGAAAATAAATAATGGCATCCAACAAGGTGACTCTCTAGCCCCCTACTATTTAACATCATTATGGACGAGTTGATAAAGCAGGTGCGTAGATTGAAATGGTATAAAATGGGAAACAGGGAAATCAAAATACTGTGCTTCTCCGACGATGCAGTGTTAATAGCTGAAAGCGAAGAAGGTTTGCAAAGACTACTGCACCAATTTAACATAACAGCGAAAAAGTTTAACATGAATATATCAGCGTCAAAAACTAAAGCCATGACTACATCTAGAACACCACTCAGACGCAAACTAGAAATAGACAACAAAATTATACAGCAGGAAATGAAGTTCAAGTATATCGGAATAGAAATATCCGGATACGGTGATGTTGAAACGGAGGTGAGGGGACAAGCCATGAAAGCAGCAAGAACAGCCGCATGTCTTAAAAGTACCATATGGGGCAATAAACATATAGGAATCGAAGTTAAATCTAGAATTTATAAAACAGCAATAAGACCCATACTAACATACACTGCAGAAACCAGACCAGAAACGTCGAAAACAAAACCAATACTGGAAATAACAGAGATGATAGTGATGCGCAGGATAGCTGGCAGGACACTTATGGATCGGGATAGGAGCGAGGATATAAAAAGAGTGTGTAAAGTCGATAACATCAGTGACTGGGTATTACAAAGAAAAAGGGAATAGAACGAGTACATCAACCGCATGACCGACGATAGAATAGTAAAGATCACGAGGGACTAATCACCAATAGGACGTAGGAGTACCGGAAAACCCCGTAAACGATGGAGTAATAACCTCGCAATAGACTGAAACCAGGTAAAGAGACGAAGAATAATAAGCAAATTGCTTATATATAAGAAGGCAGAAGAAGAAGAAGAAGAAGAAGAAGAAGAAGAAGAAGAAGAAGAAGAAGAAGAAGGAAACATAATTCTGGTGAACGATGTACACATTCAAATCATCTAATATACTATTATATACAATAAAAACGCTTACTTCTGAAGGAAGTGAAACTGTTGCGTTAATTATTTCTGTAGCAGTTTTACTCAACAAAAATTTTTTTAATTTTTGGGTATCATTTCCATAATTACCACCAGGAAGAGCATTAGCTAATAAAAATGCATATGATTTTGGATCTAAATGGATTGCCCGTGTTATTACAGGTCCCCCGCTTTCCACAATAGCTGCTCTAAATAATCCTAAAAAAACATATAAAGGGAAATATTATTATT
This sequence comes from Diaprepes abbreviatus, assembly GCA_034092305.1. Classification (NCBI taxonomy): domain Eukaryota; kingdom Metazoa; phylum Arthropoda; class Insecta; order Coleoptera; family Curculionidae; genus Diaprepes; species Diaprepes abbreviatus. Next base: position 33,343,253 of record JASJET010000055.1, read on the forward strand.
AAATATAATACATACAAGGTCAGTTCCTGACAAAAGGAAATAAAATTATGATATAGACTTCAAAGAACTGAGTAAACTATTTTTCTTTCCTTGCTTAAAATTCTCAGTAAATCTCACAAATATTTCAAAATGTAACTGTACTCAAACTACCACTAATATGATATTAAAATTTTAAAAATATTTTAGCAACTTGCAATTTTGGAAAAACGCTCCGACTCGTCGAATTTTATTTTCAGTTTATGGTTGTTTTGCGTGGTACTGAAATATACAGGCTAACCCAAGAAGAAGCTATGACGTCATCAAAATATTTTTCAATTGTAAACTTAATTTTTTAGTTTTTAAAAACGACAAAGTAAATATCGATGTTGGTTACATAAGCAAATTGTAAACAATTATTTAATTCCTTATAACTTCTACTTGTCCGCCCGTAATAACATTAACGATACACACGCTCGCGCTAGACATTTAGAGTTTCCTGCACTAATAACTTTGTATCCAAACCAACAAGAACCCAATATATTCTAGCGTGACCTTTTTTTCCAACCAAATGGAGCGTCACTCCAACACGCTGCCCCTGTCCGTGCTTATTTCGACGAGGATTTCCGACTAGATAGGCAGACGAGGGACAAGTTGAGTGGCCAACCAGATCACCAGATCTGACTCCCTTGAATATTTCCTGTGGAAAACTTAAAATCTATAATTTATCTGAGCTAGTCTGTCCTAAAGTTCTAAAAATTCGAATACGCTAGGAAGCCGAAACATAATTGCAGATGTCATCGAAAATAATTTATTTATCGACAAGGCTATGCTCAGATTGTTAAAGAGCCCCAGTTTGAAGATTTAATTTAGACAGTACCAATTTGTTTTTATATTTTAAAGTTTTTCAGTAAGTTCTCTTGACAATTTCCTTATATAACCAACTTCGATATTTATCATGTAGTATAAAAAAAATTGCTTTTTCTGTTTTTGAAATTAAAAATGGGATTTACAATTGAAAAAAAAATCGATGACGTCAGAGCTCGTTCTAGGTTTACCCTATATATTTCAGTATCACGCCAAAAACTGCAAAATAAAAATAAAATTCGACGGATCCGAACGTTTTTCCAAACAAGTACCCATTTAGTTTATATCGAATTTATCTGCTAAGACATCATGTCAGCTAAGTAACCGCTTCCTTCTTGCTGGCAGACATAAGCTCTTCTTATAGCATTTACCCTAACATCTCTGAGCACATTCGGAGATATTAAAGCTATTTATTGCCTAGTTTTCTCTTTTTGGGAATGGATGGTATACTTTATCCCACAGATAATCTTAAAAAAATTATCAAATGCGCTGAACGTCGTGGCCAACTTATAATCATTTTTTGACATAAGGCGATTTGAAAAATGCTACTTAATAATTTTTTATGTGGCTCCAACTATATGAGCCACAATGCTGAAACCAAATTTCGCGTTCTTCAGGTAACTGTAGCAAATAAAAAAGCTTTTTAGCGTTCTCATATAACGCTTTTTAGTAACAGTCTGAGCAATACTAGTGTCGTTCCCAAAATAATAGGCTTTTGTGATACAATCTAATTTTGTACCATACCAAACTATTACTTGAGCTGCGTATTAGAGAGTCAGTCTGAGATTCACAGTATCCCTAAATCTACAGTTCTGCTTATCATCATTAAACGATATTTAAAAAGTTGAACTGGAACTAATTTAATCTTATATGCAAACAGATATAAGTAAGTCTTGCTTCAAAATTCGCGGCAACGAGTGACGAGTAAACGACAAGTGAGTGTCTCGTATTTTGGTTGATGTTTTGAGCTGGGCTGCAACACTTTCCCATACACGTTCAATATTTTCTACTGATCTGTCACTTCGCGGTTTTTCGGTGTGACTAGCATCTGCAAATTTCTATCTGTCTCTAAAATTTCTGCTGTAAATTGTATTTAGTGCATCGGAAAATTTTAAAAAATTGTCTATAAGCTCATGGTTTTGGAACCACCGATCGATTGTTTTGAAATAAAATGTCGTTTTAGAGCTCCAAGCATCATGAAAATCTTCGAATCTTTGCTACTGCTTCAAAATAAGTTATAAAATCGGAAATAAATGGAAAATTTATAAATGTTTTAAAATAATCATGCTCTTTTTCGCCGCTCTGTATCTTGTACAATTTATTAAGATAATATTACTTTCAAAAATATGCTATATTTTTGAAAGTATTTTTTTAATTTATAAGAAAAATAACAATTTTATCAATACAACTAGCTTTGGTAATGATATTTCATTTTTTTATCTAAACGATTTGTTTTTCTAAGTTAAGTACTCTAACTGGCAATCGAGACTTAAAATTAGTAAAAGCACAATTGCCGAATATATATTTATATATATATATATATATATATATATATATATATATATATATATATATATATATATATAGGAAATTAATACTTCATTTTCGCTGAGCGACCAGAATACATACCTGCTGATTTTTTGCTTACTAGGTGAAGACCTACAGATGTCGCACCTGCGCTTTGACCAAATATGGTTATTTTGCCGGCGTCCCCTCCAAATAGGGCAATATTATTATACGTCCATCTTAAAGCAAAATTTTGATCTTTTAGACCTATATTACCAGGAATTACGTTATCTCCTGTTGATAAAAAACCAAATGGTCCCAATCTATAATTTGTTGTTACCAAAATAACATCTTCTTCAATTAGAAAATCAGGTCCATACATGAATTTAGCAGAACTTCCTTGTGTAAATGCACCACCATGGATCCAAAATAGTACAGGTAGTTTCTCAGCTGGCTGAAATAACATATATATTCAAAATAGTTGACACTCCTAAGCTCACATTCAAAATCACTATCATTATTTTAAAATAAGCAATATACCTTACATTGAGTCTCTTGGACTAAGATGATTGACAAGTTGCAGACAACATTTATAGCTACCTAATATGATACTTAGAAACCAAAGGAATTTTCAACATTTGCAATAAAAATTATCATTGTCACTTTTTCCCATATAAAGTTCAACCCAAAACACAATAGTAAAGATTTTATTGTACAAGACAGATCTAATCAAAAAGCATTACATGTAAGCACTGTGCTGTTAAAACCATTCTCAAAGACCCAATATTGATCTGGGAGATCTTCACCTTTCTGTCTAGACCATTAGAAAGAATATTAAAAATGCCGTTTTCTAGATTTAACTGATTCTTTCTCTAAGAGACGCTCTTCAAACTATAACCCCGTAAATGTTGGCCAGTTAGCAGTGGTTTCGAAAAAAGAATATGTAAGTGTTTGGAAATAGATAGTCGACATCTCGAACATCTGCTAGAAATATTTTGCTTCTGTTTTGTGCTATCGTCAATATGTTATTATCATTAATAGGATGAAATAAAATTGTCAAAATATTGTAATAAAAATACTTTTAGAGCTAAAATGAACAACCTGCGATCACCGAGCTAGAAAATATCTAAGCTCTATACATAAGTCGTTAATCTTATTTCATTTTCAGATTTTAAATTTATAGTTTTGGGAGGTAAATGAAATTAGATGTATCAGAAGAAGAGTACAAGAAAGAAAAAGAGCAAGAGAAAACATGAAAGATTTAAGAAGAAATTTATCTTATATCAACAAATAAAACTAAGGTAGCATTAAAGAATCATAAGATTTAAAATTAAAACATGATTTTGACAATATGTTCTACTACTCACTTGCAAAGAAGGTGTGTATACATTGATATACAAGCAGTCTTCACTTTCTTTATCTGGAGCAGTAAAATGATTTATGGAAATACAAGCTTTACTGTCTTGAGTCGCATCCAAGATGTCACTCCATGGCTTTGGTGGTTGAGGAACCTAAAAGTCAATGATGTAGAAACTTTAAAAGTATAACAATTTTTTTACTTACCTCAAATCTTAACTTTTCTAGTGGTGGAGTAGCATAAGGGATTCCTCGAAATCCATAATAAGTTCGATTATTTGGTGTTAAATATAGCGCACCTTGGATCTGTCCATCAGGTAGCGTGATGACAGGATCATCTGCCGTAGGTGACGATAACTTAAACAAATATTTATTTAAGACACTAGAAATCGGAAAAACAATATTTCAATATTTCTTGTAATAATGTCATATATTTAAATGAAGATTAGATGAATAACTGATTTTATCTAAAGCAGTTGCTGTTAGTTTTGAGAAAAGTAGAAGAAGCAAAGAAGCTGAAACACAAACTTATTATTCATTTAAAACAAAATATTTTGCCACTGTTTGTGTGTATCTAAAAGTTACTTTTTTTCATAAGACCTGTAATAGAAATTTCTGCTAGTCTCTGTTTATAATTTCCTCACCGGAGCTGTATTAAACCAAAAACAAAACTTGAGAAAAATATTATTCTATTAGTATAATAGTCTATAAGACGTAACCACTATTTCAGCTTGTTAGTAGCTTCTTTTTGATGAGTCCAATTATTTTTTTATTTGCGAAAATTCTCGCATACGCTGCATTTTGTATCACGAGAAATTAAAAATTTCCAAGCGTCGCACTGGAAAAATGAGACATAAAATTTATACAAACATTAGTTAAGCAACTGTACAAAAATCAGCTAAAAAAACGATCTACACGTTGTGTTTGCATGTTTTTTTTTCTTTCAAAATTTTTTTCACAGTTGTTTAATAAGTTGACTAAAACGAGATTTTCTGACGGTATTGTCTTAATTTTTGTTTGTTTTTAGGACATTTCGATTAGGTTGTACTTCTAATAGTTATCAGCTGTAAACTTAGAGCTTATATAGGAACTATGTCCATTGAAGGGTGAAGTTTCACTTCACTGTACTCACGTCAGCTACAGTTAAAACAAAGATTCACATTTTGGTGATAAATACTAGTTCCAAATCTGTCGACATTGTAGTTTTTTGCCTAGCAATATTTAAAATGACAATAAAATGTAAAAAACAGCTGCTTAAAAATATATCATAGCAGTTAGTATTTACAAGGTATATAAAGTATTGAATGAAAATTCTTTCAATTTGATATTTTTGAATAATATACAAGAGGGGTATGATATAATGCTCACGTAAGGTAACCTTTTAAATTAAAAAATATACACTTTCCTCGCGCAGAGCGACCGCAACTCCTTAAATAATAAATTTAGTTCCATAAAAGTTCTCATAAGGAATTTAAATAATATCTCTGTACTTACATTTTTAATAATGTTTAATTTAAAAATAAATATATATTTGATTAGAAGAAATCTATGCTGTCCTATCGATATCAATTTATTTTTATTATTTTTATTAGGGTTCAGTATCAAAACCTTAGGTAATTTGGGGAAAGAGGGATTTAATAAAAATTACTATATTCTTACGTAGGGAAAAAGGGGATCCAAATTACGGGTCTAAATATTTCAAACATTTATAGAAATAATTACTTACTGACCACCGAGTTGCAACCACCAGTAATATGACCAACTTTATCATTGCGATGCTAAAAACAAAACTAGAAAAATTATCGGGTGATATTCGTGTATAACTATATTAAGTAGTTTCTAGAAATCGTTTTTTATTTACTTTTAAGATTACACTTGTGACCACTTGAAAGATATACATATCTGAGCAGGGTTATATATATATATATATATATATATATATATATATATATATATATATATATATATATATATATATATATATTCTTTATTTTGTCTTATCTTGGGTTTAGGTTCTTAGACGTTTCGCCCTTTATTCAAGGCATTTTTAAAATTCTTGCCTCCTAAAAATATATAATTAAAATACATCACATAAAAAACATATTTACAATTTCGAAAAACAAACATGACACTTAAACAGTAGTCAAAACTTTAAATTTTTTTTAAAAATATTTAATTTTACCGGTACACACCTTGACATTTTGCTGTTCTGTTACTAAATAAAATTTAAATTTTACATCGTTTACTGAGGATACATGGACTGTGAATGTGTTTTATTTTTTTAATATTTTTTATATTTTGCAATGCATAAAAGAACAAATAAGGTATATGTTTGGTTTTATGTTTAAGAGGATATTCCATTTTTGATTCTTATTTGACCTGATCGAATACTTAATATTTTTGTTTAAATTAAGCTTGCGTAAATGTGGCTCAAATTTTCCATATCTGTTCTGTCGTTAACAGTGTTTTTATCTTTTTTAATTTCAATCATTTCCTTTATCTGTAATTTTTGGTAATTCATATCTTTGTTTTTTATAATGGTACTGTTATAATCAAAAGTGTGTTTTTCGTCCTGTGTGTGTTTGTTTAACGCTGTTGAGGCGTTTTTTGTATATTTATGGTCATTTAATCTGTTCTTCAGTAATTGGCTCATCATGCCTATATATTTTTTGGGACAATTTGTGCAAGGGATCGAATATATTATATTTGATTTATTCATTAGAGGAGTTTTACTTTTTAAATTTGTGAACAATGTATTTAATTTATTATGTGACTTGTGGCATACGATAATATCATGCTTTTTTAAAATGTAATTTATTTTTTCTGACAGCTCACTAGTGTACGGTAATGCCATATTTTTGCTGTTTATGTTCTATGTTTTTTGTTTTTACGTTATTATAAAATTTATATGTTCGTTTATCAATTATTTTGGTGATAGTCTTTTCGTTGAAATTATTATTTATTAGTGTCTCTTTTACTTTCTGCAGTATTTTTGGTCGGAATTCTGGAGACGTTAGGAAGATAGCACGATCAGATGGACCGATTATAACGCTATTTTTTTTTGAGTTTTTGAATGATTAGAGAAATTGTTTAGATATCTACCTGACCAAGTTGGTTTGGTGTACCATTCAGTTAAAATTTGTTTTTTTCTGCCTATAAGTGTCATATCTAAAAAATTTATTTTATTATTATTCTCTGTTCCGGACGTGAACTGTAATTTTTCGTTGAAACTGTTAAACTCTTGCAGAATTTCATTTAATTTATTTTGTGGTACGGCTGCTATGCAATCATCGACAAACCGTTTGAAAAATATTATATTAAAATTTAATTTGTCTAAAACTTTTTCCTCTAAATATTTCATTACTAGCTGAGCAATGGTAGATGAAATTGGTGATCCCATAGCACATCCATCGAGTTGTTTGTAAAAGGTATTTTCGTACTGAAAGTAATTTGTATTAAAAACCTTACCAAAAGAAAGACAAAATAAAGAAAAATGATATAATCTATGGTTCAAGAATCAAGAAATATTAAAAATGTAACCGCAAGAACGCACGTGGTATCTTTGTACTGTTATAAAAATAGAAGGGTGCGACGTTGCCAAATATACGTTTTCCCCAAATTAAGAAAATTTTGCATAACTTAGCATCACCGCTTTGGGATCTCCAGGGTTGACCCCTTTATACGAATTCCCAACTCCCGGGCTTAAAATAAAGGAGATAACCCTTTAAACCCATGTAAACCGACTTTTATGTCTGCTTTATATGGAACAGCCTCTGTATACAAACAAATGACAAACGCCACTATTGCGAAATTTTATGAAATTGAATAGAAAATTTTCGAATATTCTCTAAAAATAAAGAAGCCGTATTCAGGTATATAAGCGGAGGAGTTAGTCAGTCGAAGTTAATGAGTCAAATCGAATAGTTATCATTGTAAGTCTCGAAAGTATATAAACAATCCAAATCACCTATTTTATGTTTGTAGTAAGGTGACTTTTGCATCTCAGAAGCGGTCTATTACCCTATTTATAAAAAAGGCATATCAGCTTTATTTCAGTGGCAATATTGGAGATCAAGACAAACAGTGGGCGCCACATATCTGCTGTAATGCAAGCGCTTCAAATCTGAGAAACTGGTTAAATAGTAAAAAACGATCTATACGGTTTGCTGTCTCAATGATCTGGAGAGAGCTTTAAAATCATGTTAATCATTGCTAATTCTGCACCAAACCCAGTGTTGAGCAACTAACAAGTATATCCAAGGAGAAAAAGTCGGTTATCAACTATCCAACTATACCATCTGTGCCTGATAGTGATAAACTTCCTATTCCAGAACACCCAGAAATATTCACTTATAAACCAGATAATAGCGATACAACGATTTCTCAAGAAGAAGATATGCCATCAACATCAAGAGATCCTGATTTCACACCCAGGACGTTATACCGCCAACCACACAAAATAACCCATTCAGAATTAAACGATCTTGTGAGAGACTTAGAACTTCCAAAGAGTGAAGCAAAGTTACTAGGATCAAGATTGCAGTAGTGGAATTTATTAAAAGACAATGTTTCAGTTGTGTTTTTCACAAACGCCATAAAAGGCTAGCACCATTTTTGAACTTGGTTTTCTACGGTTAATTAGCGGCTTTAAATATAAACTACAAGCCAGAGAAAAGGAGATTGTTTATAGACAGTACCTCATTGAGTTTAAAAACAATACTATTGCATATAGGAAATATTTTATCATCTGGTCCTGCTGGGTATGCAGTCACATGAAACAATCATACGACAATATGAAGTACCTATTGACAAGTATAAAATACGATGAGCACCAATGGTAGATCTCTGGTGACTTAAAGGTGATTGCTCTTTACTTTGGTTGCAGCTAGGCTACATCAAGTTTTGCTGTTTTTGAGTGAATGGGACAGTCGGGCAAAGGCACTTCATTACAGGAGAAAAGACTGGTCTATTTGTCTAAATACCAAAAGTACAGAACGGCTATAAAAGCTACTGGCCAGCAGTCGTATCATCAGTATTGGTTTAGCATGTTTAGTGATCAATATAAGATAGAGAAGCGAAGTGCGCGAACAAGCCAATAGTAGGAGCCTTGTATTAGTGTTATGTTTGTGTTGGATAAAGTTGGTGGACGCCTATAAACGTAGTATCACATCTCTGAATCATCATACGCGACAGTACAAAAATGTCTAAAATACAAAAACGTGGTTGTGTTAACCTCACAGATACTTTTTGCTACATATGTGGTCAGTTAACCCCTAAATCGCAGAAAGAGACAATTAACAAAATGGCTAAAGTAGCTTATCATAAGTATTTTGGATGTCTTGTTGGCGATGAAAATCGGAACTGGGCTCCTCACATATGTTGCCAAACCTGTGCAGCAAATCTAAGTAACTGGTTAAATGACAAAAGCTCTCCTATGCCTTTTACGGTTCCAATAATTTGGCGAGAACCAACAAAGCATTTTAAGGCCTGTTACTTTTGCATGAGAAAGTGTTTGATCTTAAACATAATATTCACTATCCGGATATTTCCTCAGCAATAAAACCTCTTTATGAAGAAAGGTTAGCAGTTCCAACACCACCGGCAAAATGGCAGGAAGATTTAGAAATGTATGATGATAAGGCAAAATCCGACAATGTATCAGAAAACGATAATTCCTACTTTCCCGAGGAAAAGCACCCCATTTAATCGAACAACCTGAATTAAATGATCTAGTTCGGAACCTCCATTTGTCCAAAGAGCATACTGAAGTATTAAGGTCTAGATTACAACCACAAGCTGTCTTCCTTTTTTACTCTCTAGGATAAAATATGTGTTTGTGTTAATACAAAGTTTTACGGAAAAACTATGATTTGCACATAACCTGGACGAATGGCGCTTATTTATGGATTCTTCTAAAATAAGTTTAAAAGCAGTTCTGTTCCATAATGGCAACAAATGACCCTTTATTTCTCTTGCACATGCAGTTGACATGAAGAAAACATACGAAAGTATGTCATTTAGTCTAAATGCTATGGCTATGATACATATAAGAGGCAAATATGGGGTAACCTAAAAGTCATAGGACTATTATTAGGACTTCAGGGTGGATTTACGATGTATTGCTGTTTTCTTTGTCTTTGCGATAGTAGAGCAACATAGAGCCATTATCAAGTAATACAATGGCATTCGAGAGATCAATATATTCCAGGTTGTAATGGAACAAATGTTAATTATTTTTCACTGTTCAATGTGAACTATATTCTGTTAAAATAAATAATTAAATAATCACTCTTTGAATAGATTTCTCGTGGGAATAGGGTAGTAAATGTTTTTTTTTTATTACTACTCAAGAAAGTTTAAAGGAAAATATAAATCAATTATCGAGCTTAACTTTTATTATCTTTGTCGTTTAAATGTTTTCTTAAAAAAATACATAAGCTCAGTTAATTTATGAAGACCCAAAAGCCCCTCTCTTAGAATTGCCTATAAATGTGTCTAAGTAATCCTGCTCTGATTATGTAAATAAAACCGAAAGATAAGGGAGGTTTATAACATATGGTAAATGCACAAACCGTTAAAATGTCTTAAAATATTGAACGATTTTCCCATTATTAGGAAATAAAAGAATGATCAGATACACTCACTATAATAGAAATATATTGTTTGGCCATTTGTAAAAAGAATTTTGATTAATAACTGTTTTTTCTATTCACAAGAAATAACGAGTTAAGATGTTTATTGCCAAAACAACCAAGAAAAGTGAATAGCTTTTTTTTACAGTCTTTAACATATATTCTTTTCGTTATAGGAAGACGTGGGTTAGTTTGTTTTACTATTCTCTTATATAAAAATTAGGATTAAGACGCTCAGAGGCCAATTCGGGAATCAAGCATCCGGTATAGAATAGCTAACGCCCTCAGCACGTAACGATCGAAACCTTCGAACTTTAAGAGAAAGAAATTGACGTTTACAGGGTTCCATCTGGTAATACGGGTACAAACGGGAAACAGAGGGGTGTCGAGGGGATAAGACACGAGGACGCTCTTTTAAGAAATGTTGAATTTCAGTACCAATCTGTAAGACGTTTATGGTGGTCGCTACCGCTCTTTAAGTCCAGTGCCGTAGCGTATATTCGGCGGTAATGAAGGTTTTCTTTGTTTAATTTGTTTTTGATTTAATTTGTGTAATCAAGGAAATATCGGGTGTTACTTTAGACGAGCGTTTCGCGATTTTTATACGGTTTGATAAAGTAATATAAATAGCTGTTTTTCGCGTTTCATTTCTTTTTCTGTTTAATATTTTAGTAAGCTATTTATACATGTCTCTATAAGCTATGCTTTACATTTTTGGTTAACACAACGGCCAATAAGAGCAATTATGCTAGTTTTTTTCGTAATTGTTATTAGTTTTAAGTTTCTCATTGTAAATAGTTTGTTTTTATCCTATTTAATTTGTTAATAGACTAAGTTGTTTTGAGAAACTTCTTTTATTTAATTTAATTAAAAAACCTTCTCGCCAATTAACGTGCGGACGTACTGCTGTGGGAGCTATAAACAAGAGATGACAACTGTCCAGCTAAATAGCAACACTGCTTGAGTCCTGAAGTTCTGAGTTATTGTTGTGGTAATCTTTAATAACCGTAGTTGTTTGGTACTAAAGTTGCAAAAGAGAAAATGAACGTCCAGACTTCCAGAGTGTCTTTATTACTGTGAAATTTAATTGTAGGTTATTAAAATAGCTACAAATTAATGTGTGGCAAAAAACTGGTTATAGATAGAATGGCTAACGCTACCTCAATATGTCATTAGCAGGAGTCTATAATCAAATTCTGCCACAAGGTCAAGCTAACGTAAAGAATATACCTCTTGTTGATCCCAAAAAAGTACTGTTACCTCCTTTACACATTAAACTGGTATTGACTAAAAATTTCGTTAAATCATTACATAAAGAAGGAGATGCATTTAAATATCTTAAACAAAAACTAAATTATGCTAAGCTTAAGAAAGGAATATTTGTTGGACCACAAATTAGAAAAATACTAAGGGATTGAGGACTTGATCAAAAATTAAGTGATGTTGAATCAGATGAGTTGAATTGTTTTAGAACAATTATTTTAGAGTTTTTAGGAATCAAAAAAGTAGAAAACTACTAAAAACTTGTAGAAGTACTACTTGAAAGCTACTGTAAAATAGACTGTCGCATATCTCTTAAAATACAGTTCGTGCACTCCTATTTAAATTTTTTCCCAACATATTTGGATGCGGTTAGTGACGTGCAAGGAGAAAAGTTCCACAAAAACATGTTCACATTGGAGCAACGCTATCAAAGCAGATGGTATCCAGCAATAATGGGGGATTATTGTTGGTTTCTCATGAGAGAAAGCGATCAGAAATTTAAACGAAAATCAATATTTACTAAAAATTATATACTATCAATGTATTTTCATGTGTATTTTTGTAAATAAATATTGTTATCCTTAAAATATCTTTTTTCTTTTCTGTATAAATATTATATAAAAATGTTTGTATTAAATAAAAATAACTGATACATTCTATAACTCAAAATCTATATATGATGAAAAATTTTCATTGTTGAATTCGAAATAAGGATGCTTTAAACTCTCACGGACAGCCATTATAACATCAGTGGGATTTTTTTTTGTATTTGTTGACTATATGGGACAATATCAAACTATCGAGTTCATCAAGTACAGTATTTGATAAGGATGATAAAAACTATATTACATTAAAAATTTAACTCATTTTATTAGTACTACTTTTTCACAAGAACAGTGTCGGGTTCTTTTTACTTGATGACTTAAATTTTATTAGAAATATTACAATGCATTATAACATAATTTAGCATGGTGGAAAAACTATTTTTAAGTGGCCTGTAAAATGTGTTAGTTACATTAGATCTAACAGAAAGTAAATAGACACGTAAAAACAACAAAAATTTAATTGGAAAATTACCTACTGATTCATATTTTTTACTTTCATATATACGTAGTTTTTTGCCTTGATACACAAGGCAATATATTACCAAAGAAAGTTATAGTAAACTAATATATAATTTTTTCATTGTGTATAGTCTTCAGTTTATATTTCATAAAGACTAGGAAAACAGCCTAGTCGAAACGTCATGGAAACAAATGAAAATAAAGACGATGCAAGTCCGGCAACCAAATTTTAATCTATAATCTTCTTGTTTTATTTTTTTTCCAAATTTTAAAAATTTATGATTTTTACTCATTGGTTGTATTGTTAAAAATGCTATGTCTATTATAACTAGTATAAATCGGTTTTTTAAATTTTTTATTTTAATAAAAAATACAATCTCAGAAAAAACTTTTCTAAAATCTACTAATTTTAGTCTATGCCAGCAATTTTTCATTTTTTCAAATAAAATAGACGTCTACCGAAAACGGATCCCTATATATCCTGTATAAATAACTCCTGGTCGACAACAGATGATTTAATTGATAATAAATGGTCTAAGTTTTCCGGAACGTTTAATAATGTTACGTTATTAAGCAGTAAAACTACATTTTGATACCCAAATACTGACAAAAATTGCATACGTAATATAATACCAGAAACATTATATAATTTTAGTCGATTTTTTTAAATATATATTAAATGAACTGGTTGCTATGTTGTCGATGACCATGATCGATAAACAAATCATGACCATCACCGAGACATCACAACTAGAACTTGGTAGAATTATAGGTCCAATTTTTGATTATTTTCTGTTACTACTAAAAACTCATTTAGATTTCAAATCATTATTCTTGGGTTTAGACCGTGTCAAATTGGAATTATTGTAAAATAATTCTAATTTGACACGATCTAAACTCAAGAACTATTATTTTTATTTAGATTGTTGCCGATCGCAGACAAGTTCATACCCGTATGATCTTGGTGTAAAATGCTGCGATTCAAAACTTGAAATTTTTCAAATATGGCTAAGCTTTCTGTACAACTTTTGGGGAAATAACTTGCACGACATGAAAAACTAAAATAGAGATGAGGTTTATTATTTTATTAAACTTGTAAAAAATCAAATGCACCAATATCTTTAAAACTACTGAATTTTGGTGTATTATGCCTTAAGACATAATTTTTAAATAAAACCTTTCCTTTATTTCATGCAGAAGTTTAGCTATTTATGCTCAAATAACCAATGAACGATATTATTCCTAACTTCTTATCATTCTTCTTGATACTGCTAGAGGTCCTCTAGCCATAGCTTTTTAAAAACAATAAACTAAGTAACATGGTATAAACGTACCTCACCATTTAATATTCGATAATAACTTCTGACTAAAATAACAAACGACTTAGTATTCTTAGCAACACATTAAAATCAAAGCACTTTTCGTAAACTATAAATACTCAAAATTATTAGATTTCAACTTTACAATGAATTATTTTGTATTTTCTTGTAGTCTAAGGTATCTAAAGTAGACCAGTGATGGTAATGGAGAGAAATGAAAATATCCAATAGTTGTATAAGGTAGTTTAGTTATGGCGAGCTACAGAATACGTTTTTTTTTATTTACACCTTCAGATTCTTTTTTCATTTAATATTAAAGGAAAAATTAACACAACAAATGAAAAGATAAATTGTATTTGTCATATTTATAAATGTATTAATTTAATAGGTAATAAATGGTTTCTTTCCATAATCTTCAAAAATTTCATTCCATCGAGGATATGATTTTCTGAGATTGTGCTTTATTTCCAATGTTCCATTAATATTTAAATATTCTTGATTTGCGGGGTTACTTTTTGGCCATATTATGTTACTAAATAGTTCAGATTTTTCAGGAGTTGGATTTCTGAAAAAATAAAAATAAAAAGAATGTTAAAATTTATTAACATCATTACGGGTTATCCATAGTAAGTTTCAGTTTCAAATACATTAAATTACTTATTTAAGTGACAGTATTTAGTTAACTATAACAATAATCATTAAAAATTACCAGCAGCATAAAGTATCACAAAATAATTACTTAATTTTTACATAACAAATAATAAAAGAAAATAATTTACAAATATTTTATATGCTTCATCAGCTTTTGGCTATTTCAAAAAAATTGTTGGCTGAATGCCAATAAGAATAATCGAGCAGTAATTCAAAGTTACTGTATTCTTACAAAAATTTGGCAAAATTGGTCCACAGTTTAACCATTCTATTTTGGGTTAACAAATTAGCAGCAATTGTGTCATAAAATCCAACTACATGAAAAATATATGGTAGTTCTGCTGCATGCGATGCTTTTTCAGCTCCTGAAAATCGGATATAAATTAATATAGGTATAAATCAATTTTTCAAATATTCAATTTATGAATAACATAGACGTTGGTATACTCGTTGAAACGTTTTTTGATTTGGAAGAGTACGATTAGGATATCTGTCGTGATATAACCTCCTGGCTTCCAAAGCATTGCAAGATGCAATACCATACACCAGATGCATATCTGTATATTCAATAAACATCTATCCTATATTTCGAATTACTTAACAATTAATTTCACCCCGAAATCCAAAAATCAGTAAATTAATTTCAAAATAAAAAATTAATGTGTCCTGCATTTTTGAACCTGTCAAGGTTCAAGAATGCAGGATATTTATTTCTTTCATGCCTAGCAACGTTTGCAACAACCTTACTTTATTGTTGGTGCCGATAAAATAAAACATACATTTTTTGCGAACCTAGGTCAAACTGCAATTCACAGAATTAGACGTTTTTAACTTAAGAGGTAAAATCTAATTTTAGATCGATTTTTTTTTATCATAAAGTTGAAGGTTAAACATTTGACAGGAATAAAGATGTATGTTTTATCGAAATACGTCAAATATATGATGTAAATAAAATGACGTTTTTTCGAAATTAGCGACATGAATGAAAAATATTTTTAGTCGGTAGTTAAAGGTATGTAAAAAATGTTGTCCATAGCAAAAAAAAAATGGGTTTATGAGTGTCACAGCTGTTCGTCCCTGCAGCTGTAACTAATTCAGAACACTTTCTTAAATAATTTGAAGAGCCTTATCTGATGTACATCATATTAAAAAAAAAAGAAATATACGTGGTGGTTCAATAAATATGGGTAGCCAGGAAGATGAGTGATATCGGGTGGGTCTTGGATGAGAAAGTCAGGAATGTTTAGAGGAGGATACAATGAACGCAGCAGAAGAAGGAGGAAAGTTTTGGAGGGTAAAAGATATTAGAAACGTTTAAGGACTATATTAGGTACATTATTTTTCAAAATAGTTTTGTTTTCATGAAACACTCATTTATTGTACACATGCGTAATCGCTCACAAATATAGCAGTGTTTTTTATAACATAAATATTGTTAAAGCTCAATTATATGTTTATGGCGTTTTAAGAAAACTTACCATCAATAAACGGTAGAGTAAATACTCTTGGAAATCCATAGTAAGCAAACTGATATAAATACACCGGGACATAATTCGATGAAAGTTCTGCATGTTTAATAACTCCTCTGGTATAGCGATTATCAGAATAATACTAAAAATATAAAATTTATTATTGAATATATCATAGTATCCTAAGGTTTGTACTGTCAAACCCAGTTATATTAAACAAATCTCTATGAAACTTTTAGCGCTATCTTGTAAAATATAAACTTTCGTTGTAAAGCAGCGTATACACTATGGTACAATACTGAACCAGTATTTAATAATATTGCTTATCCAAAAAAGTAATAGGGGAGCGTGGGGGAATTGGAGCCTACTAAAGATATTTTGTTATAAAACTCATAATTTTCATAATAAAAAATGTTTTTATTATGGACGGTAGCGTTGCCTATCTGGCTACTTATAATTACAGAAAAAAACATGAAAACAAAATCATCATCAATGATAAGGAACGAAAAAAAATGTCATTCGCTCCCATTACCCTCGTCTTCGGGTAATTAGAGCCACGAACGCCCCATATGTCAAATGGGGGCCATAGTATTTTTATAAACTATTTATAAAGTTTTTTCTTTGCTTATAATCAGTATCAATAAGATTTTACTTTAATTGGTTAAGTAACTATTAATCAACGTAAACATTTGGCAATAAAATCAACAACAATCATTAATAACACTGGTCAAGATAGATACTTCAGGATCCAAACAGAATAAACATATATAATCAATTGGACTTTTACTGCCAGAACATTCTGCATGTGACCATTTTTCACAGCTTCTGCAGCGATACCAAAGTTCTTTTCTTTTGCGTAACACAGATTTTCTTCATCTGAGTATTCAGATTTATAATCGCAAATTTTATTTTCATCAACTTCTTCATTTGATGACCCATCTTCATTACTGTTGAATAAATTTTTCTTTATTCTTTTCTTTTTTTCCTGTTCAACTGTATTCTTCTTTCGTTTAGAATCTTTAGCTTTAGAACTCGATTTTTTGTTCCCTTTTTCTTTAGTACTTTTACCTTTGGCAACTTTATCACTTTTTTTTTGGTACTTTTATCCTTGGCACCTTTTCCGATTGGTTTAGGATTTTTGGCATCCTTTTCCATACGTTCCTTCTTTTCTTCAAACAACACTTTCATTGGTGTACTCGTCAAAATTTCAGAATGTTGTTTCTGCCTGATAGTCATCGTCGAAGAAATCTGGGGGTTAGATTTCGGGCTTAAAACAGAGGGAGTAGAAACAAAATCAGAAGATATGCTCGGCTGTAGTTGAAAGTTGTCGGAGTCATCAATCGTATTTGGTAAATCAGTTTGTTGCTGCTTTTGTAAATTATTCGATGCAGTCTGAACCGGAAAAGAATCACCTAGAATTTGCAATGGTGTTTCATTTGTTGTAGATTGGATAATATCACAGTTAACAGAACCTGGCTGTTCGATTACAATATTATCAATAAAATCTTCATCATCAAAAACTGTAGGGTTTATGGGAAATATTCCTGTCGCCTTAAAACCCGAAATCCCTTTTTCTAAACTTGCAACCCTACTGTAAGCTTTATTAAATAGTCCCGCGATTTCATATGGTGTTATTTTTATCATATTTTTTGATTTCGTGTACATATCACACATCCAACGATTGTAAACTGTGGGATGAATGTGGGGTGATAGTCAACATTGTTACGTGATTAGTTTTAGCTAATTCCCAAGCTTCTAATGTGGCATGACTATTGTGATTATCCATTACAAGCAGAACGGGTTTTTCGGCTGTAAGCTTTGAGTACTGTATAAAATGTTTTAACCACAGAATGAATATGTTTTCGTTTGTTCAACCATTATGTGTGCAGGCATAAATAACTCCTGGTGGTCCATCTTTTTCCAGCAGGAGCGAGTGGCGTTGGCGTGGAAATATAAAAAGTGGCCGTATGAACCATCCTGCACCGCTCATGGCCCATATTACTGTAACATTTTTCCCCTCTTCCAACACGTTTTTGTCCTTTAGGCGCAATAATTTTTTCAGTTTCTTGTATTGTGGTGATACCAGACTCATCCGCATTGTAAATGTTAGTTGCTTCAAACTTGTGTTTAACCATAACTGTCTCTAAATTTTCAAAAAAAATGGTTTATTTCCACTCTGTTGATTCCAAGTATTCTGTTAATACTTGTGGCTTCGGACTTTCTGACACTGGGATCGGGATGTCTCTTCAAAAATCCCTTTAAGAAACCTTTACCAGCAAGTTTGTTGACTTCATTAAATCGATTTGACACACCGAACTCCACAGCCAAGTCGTAACATATTTTAGGAGATTGATATTTTATTAACCTGTAAAACATATTCGACATTTGACAAAGATGTTTTTCTTGTTCGTCATGGAACACTGCACCTCTTCCCAACTTTGGAAGACAGTTGTACTTATCATTATTCGCTTTAACTGATCTGTATCGTTTTTTTTTTGGCATACTGTAGGGTATTCTTTTGGCCTTAGCTACTTTGTACATAGATATGCCACCGTTTTGAAGGGTTTTGATGGCATTTTCTAATGTTTCTACAGTCCAAGAAGCGTTTGACGTCGTACGGGGTCTTTTCGTGGCATCTGGAAAGGTTAATTAAGTCATGTAAGTCAGTGAAAATTTAATAAACTGCAATGGGGTAGTCGGAGCCAAATTCCAATAATGCGGGTAATGGGAGCCATGACCAACTTTCATTACCGGCATATCAACCACATCAAAATTAAAAACATAATAAAAACAGGTTATTCTCAGTAGCAATTTGAGAAGCAGTACCGTAAATTAGATAGATATGGTGATATATTTAGTGTGAATACAATACCATATGAATATATTTTAACACTTACCTTGAAAGATGAAATTTATATATTTTTATAACCACAGAGCCAAAAACACACTTCCGTCTCGTGCGACTGATGGCGAGACACTGGAAGGCCACCCGCGGGCGGCATACGTTTTCGAATATTGCCGAGCACACCCGAACGGCATTTGCACGAATACGATCATCGGATAAGTCTACACAGACAACGCTTTCATTACCCGCTGGCTCCGATTCCCCCACGCTCCCCTACTTGTACTGAATATTGAAAATAGCATTAAACATAAATCATCAAATAGTATTTATTATTTAGTATTCAAATTTTGAATTACAAATACGAAAATATGTAGAATTGTTGAATCACTTTCTCACCAAGCTAAATATTTCTTCTTAATAATTTATCTATAAGCCTTTAACTTCTCTAATGGCCTGTAATTGTTTTATTATACTTTCTACAATATTATCACGGAAGTCCTAAAGTCGAACCCTTTAATACATTTAACGAAGACGGTGGAGAATCATAGTAATTTAGTAGAACTTAATTGTGACCAGAAATTTTCGATTGGGTTTAGATCAGAGCATTGTGTTGTCCACTTTAATATTTGAACATCCTGTGAAGTAAGCCAGTCCTTAACTAGTTTGGCTGTATGTTTTGAATCATTGCCTTGCTGAAAGATAAATTCATTTATCGGATGAGGTATATTATCCACAGTTCCAAATTTTGTTTTAAATTATCTAGATACATTTCTTTATTCATATTTTCTACAATTCTGACTCCCAGCCCATAAGCTGTCATACATCTCCAAAGCTTAATACTACCTTCCCTGTGGTACATTTCCATTGACGACAATCATTTGTGTGTTGATTATTCTTTGTTCCATCGAACCAAATAATATCCATCCAATCTTTTTCTGTTCTGACTATTTTTTACAAAGTTTGATCTTACTAAATAGATTTCATTCATATTGTAAAGCATGGGGGCTGTAATATTAGGCTTGAGAAGTATATAGCTTCTTCTGGGCTGGGTCTAAACAGTAAAGAACTAGCTTAATCGCAGTACTTTTGGATAGTACAGTAGTCGGCTCAAAATCCTATCCTAAACACAATCAAAAATTTGAGTCATAATTAAAACATGCTCTTATAAGTAACTATGACTCTCCACCCTCTTCGTCAATCCTATTATGGGATAGAATGCAAAAAGACTGCTGAGAAGATCTTGTAAAAAGTATGTTAAAAAACCATTACAAGTCGTTAAAAAAGTTAAAGGGATAAATATAACAATTAAAATATTCAGACTGGTGCTGAAGTGATACAATAATTTTTCATATTGTCGCATTTCTAATTCATAATTTATTAATAATATTCTCATTTTCCAATACTTAAAATCGATGGGAGTAATTCGGCTAAAATATTTTCAAGGCGTTGGCACTTCCGGTTCTAATGGGAGTTGATGCCTTCTTGCTTATTTTAAACAGCACATTCTATCTGCAATAGATTTTACGCAAAATTATCTAGTCAAACCTTTTTTGACATATTCTAAATTTTTTGTCAAAAGTAACGTTTAAAGGCTTTAATATATTTATCAATTTCTCCATATGAAAGTTTTTATTATTTAATAAGGGTTGGTTTCTTTCTCGAAGGGGATCCACTTTATTGTACTGTGTTGATATTTTGATAGTAAATAAATTCAGATAGATCAATAACTATTATTAAATATTATCTTGAAGAAATCGTTAAAAGTTAAGGTTGTCTATTCGAACAATTTTTAGTTTTTGAAATATTGGCAATTTAACATTTTTGTATAGTAAAAACGCTATATAGTTGTTCAGTTTTGTGATTAGTTGGCTATAACCACGAAACGCGGCGAATGAAAACAATATAGCACTAGAGAATTGCCACTATTTCTTGCCATTTATCAACTAATATTAATAAAAATTATGATCGGCGATTAAATTATACACACCAAGATTATTTAAATTTGTTTATTATTTATGGGGAATGTAACAAAGTTTTATCAAGGACATGCCAGACATTTGATGATAGATATCCAGATAAACTGAAACCTTCACAGAACAGTGTTAAACAAATATTGGAAAATTTCAGAAATTTTGTCACTATTAAAGCAAAAATGCATAAAAAAAACTATTTTCAATGACAAAAATGTCTGGAAAATTTTGGAGCATATTCTATGACATCGTCAAAACAAGTGGCCCTACAATGTACATGAAATTATGTTTAAACATAACTTCCACCCTTACTTCATATCCTTGCATCAACACTTAAGAGTTAGTGATTTGTTGAAAATTGTGCAATTTCGCGAATTTATATTAATGATAATACAAGACAACCCTCGATTTTTAGAGAACATAATTTGAACTGATGAAGCAAAATGTACAAAGAACGGCCTTTTTAACAGATACAATTCCTGGCTTTCGTATAGGAGAAATTGATAATTATTCTTAGGCCTCACTGCCACTTTTGATACAAAAATAGTTAGTATAGGACATTACACATGAAATATGTCCATAATATTTGGTAAAATCTAAAAATTAAATACCATATAGGATGCTCTATTTAAAATAAGCAAGAAGGTATCAACTTCCGGTATAACCGGTAGTGCCACTACCTTGAAAATTTTTAGCTGAATCGACTGCTAAAATTTATTTTCCGAGAAATTGATACCGGCAGTTCGTCGTAAAACACACTGTATAAAACGAATAGCAATTCAATTTGATTGATAAACATTACTTACTTCTGCTACTGCGACTAAATCTGTCGAAAATGATTTGGGCCCCTTAAAATAAATATTTTTAATTTCTTTAATGACAGTATCTTCATCACTGGAATTATGTCGAAGGTTTAACGGAATTATAGAGTGTGGGACAGTATCATATGAAACAGCAATCTGTTCCGCCGTTTTTAAATCTAAAATATAAAATTTACTAAATTTTTTCAACATATAAAATAAACAAAAAGAGGTACAAAAGTTTAATAATTTGTCGAAATTAAATGTTCTCTGGAAATTATACAGTGCATTTAGGATAAACAATAGTCAAACTTGCATAAAAGGGTTCTTTTCATCGACAAAATCTATTATTTTAATAAGCTAACGATTTTCTTCTCTTTCAGGTCGTTAAAGGAAAAAAAATAGAGACTATTTTTTTCCTACTAACCCAAATCTGATCCTTTCTCCATATGCGTTTTGATCACCTAATGATGTCATCAGTGGAACTGTAACAAACCAAGTGCAAAACCTACAAAAAGCAACTGCCTATATAAAATCTATATTAAGGGACATATAGGCAGGATGATAAACCTGCAGAGATTCATTTCTTGAACTATCTGAAGGAGAGTGAAAGCAGTAGCTTACTAGACTATTGTCGTTTGACTGTTAATATTTTATAGTCTGATATCGAAAATGTCTGCAAATTACATCTTGCCGACATGTCTCGGAATGAATATTTTATATAGACAGTTATTTCTTGTGAGTTTTGTTCTTGGTTTATGACAGCTCCACTGATGAGATTAGTAGGTGATCGAAACGCAAATAGAGTTGAATTAGCAAGAAATAAACTATCTGTCTATTTTTTTCTTTAATGATCTGAAGTGGAAGAAAGGTGTTAGCTTATTAAACTAATTCTACGGTCGTCTAAGATTTCTTTATAACTTATTAAAATTTTAAATTTTAAAATTAATTATGTTATCAATTTTTAAAAGTAATTAATTTATGGACAAGACAATTATAAAATAAAACACAATTGAAAAAAAAAATAAAAAAATAATAATTTAAAAAGTTTACAATATATTCAAATTTATGAAACAACAGTTAATAGAAATAATATATATTTAAAGCAAAGAAAAAAACAAATGATTGAATAAAATAATAATAATAATAATAATAATAAGCCTGTCTGGCCGGCAATGTGCTGCAGCCAGCAGTATATTTGTCGCTACTGTAATGCGTAGACAGTACAGCCAGCAACGCCAGCTATCCGCTGACCTTTAACCATATCCTTTCTTTACCTTTTAAACATCCCTCTGCCCTGACCCACTTATACTCAATTCCTACATAATTCCTTAGGAGCCACTTTCTTTCAGCTTTCCGACTGGACCCGGCAGCGAATAGATCCAGGGTTTCCCTCAACCAATCGTAGGAGGCGATTAAATGGGGAGAACTTTTAAATTTTGAATAATGAAATGTCGACTGCAAAACATAATGTACCCCAGGTGGGTAGGACCCATGGTCCACAATCCCACACCGCAGAAGCGGTCTGCTCCACGGATTCTGGGGGAAGCAACATTTCGACATCGCAAACTTCAAGTGGCAGGGTGTTGAGGAGGCGAACCCCTGTCGCACAAGAAGCTACAGCCCAACAACAACATGAGAGCCAAATAACGAGAGCTCCACCCTCCGAAGGTGCTGCGCAGGAACCTCAGCCAGCGCTCACTCAGGCGGGACTTCCGAGACAGCGCATGAAATGGACAACCTCATGAACGAAACAGTAATGCGCATTTTTTATAGGGTGACTGAACTAGGACGGGAAACGATCGGCTATAGACAACAGCTTCATGCCGAATTTTGTAGGGACACCTACAAGTGTCACAACAGAGAATAGCAGATCAATACAGAGCTATTCTTCGAAATAAACTTATTTCAGAAGCGCAACTTAACATCATCAAAGCGGAAATAGAACGAGAGATAAGAAGCATCGATAACAATGAACAAACCGCAGAACCTGCGCCACAGCGAGACCCAGAGACTCAAGAACAACCAAACAACGGCATGAGAGTTGATATCGCTGTGGATAGGCAACAACCACAACAACTACATCAACACGAGGGCGAGATAACTCCAAGAGCTCTACCCGCCGAAGATGCTGTGCGGGAACCCCAACCAACTCTTACTCAAGCGGGACGACCAAGACAGCGCATGAAATGGACTGTGTCCATGAACGAGACAATAATGCGCATTTTTTATAGGGTGACTCAACTAGGACGAGAGATGATCGGCTACAGACAACAACTACATGCCGAATTTTGCAGAGAGTACCCACACATGCAAGTGTCCCAGCAGAGAATAGCTGACCAGTATAGAGTTATTCTCCGAAACAGCCTAATTCCTGAAGCTCGGCTTAATAGCATCAAAGAGGAAATTGAACGTGAGATCAGAGGCACTGACAATGACAACAATCCGATTGCTGAACCTGAGCCACAACCGGAACCGGAGGTCCAAGAACAACAGGAACAGCTGAATGACCAAACTCAACAGGACAACACTGAACTCTTTTATCAAAAACTGTCAACGGAGATGAGTGCTGCGGTGTTGGAGTATGATGGAAGCAATCCGTTAAGAAGACCGGCACTGCCAAAAATTAATTCATCCAAAAAACTGGGTGCCATGTTAGACATCATGAATAGTCGGATTCTACCGGCTTATGTTTCAGATGCCTACACTCTGGAGTCCTTACATATGACCATCTACTGTGCCGCGACTGCTATAGCTAGAGCTCTAGAAATTAAAGTTACAACAGAGCGCCGACCAGCAAGAACAGAACCCAACACACCACCATGGGAAAGACGTCTAAATAAGAAAATTGAAAAGCTTCGAATAGATATAGGACAGCTGACGGAGTACATCAGGGGCACAAGAACTACTCGACTGCAAAGGCGAGTTGAAGAAATCATGAATCGTGTCCGATATCATTCGCAACAAGATCCAGCGAATGTTACTGCTCAGCAATGCCTTGATACGCTGAAACAGAAGCTCTCTGTTATTGCAGGACGGCTAAAGAGGTGCAAGACCAGCAATAACCGAAAACGAGAAAATGCGCTCTTCCAACGATCAGAAAAGACTTTCTACCGTAAGTTAAACTCTCCACCTAATATGGCAGATAATAGATATCCCAATAGAGAGCAGGTAGAAGAGTTCTGGGGAAACCAACTTTCCACACCAGCCGATTGTAACATCGCGGCTGACTGAATCAATGAAGAACATCAAATCTGCCAAGATTACATCCAGATGCAGTTTGAGCCATTTACCACCGAGGAAATTTCAAGAATAATCAAGGAATCCCATAACTGGAAAGCTCCAGGTCTCGACGGGATCTAGAACTACTGGCTCAAAAAGTTCTGGTGTGTGCACCATCAGCTGGCTAATCTTATTAATGATGTTTTCCTTAACCCAGCAAAAATGCCATTGTTCTTGACCGAAGGTATTACGTACCTTCTACCAAAGGACCAACATAACACACATGACCCAGCTAAGTATAGGCCGATCACCTGCCTACCCACACTGTATAAGGTGATCACCTCCTGTTTGACCCAACGCATTTATGCACATTGTGAGCAAAATAACATCATTGCAACTCAACAGAAGGGATGCACGAGGGGAGCAATGGGATGCAAGGAGCAATTGATTGTTGACTCTATAATATGTAACCAAGCCTGTGCCAACCGAAGAAACCTCTTTGCTGCCTACGTCGATTATAAGAAGGCCTTCGATTCGGTGCCACATGAGTGGCTTAAAACCATATTGAGAATGTATAGGGTCGATAATAATTTTGTTTCCTTTTTAGAACGCATCATGTCAACCTGGAGAACTAGGATACAATTGCAAGTGCCATCCAGCGACACCATCGAAACTAACACTATTGCGATACGAAAGGGAATATTTCAGGGCGATTCACTTAGTCCATTGTGGTTTTGCCTTGCTATGAACCCACTATCACGCCGTTTGAACTCAACCAGATACGGCTTTAGTGTTAGAAATAACAACGAAGAGGTAGTCAAAGTGAATCATCTTCTATACATGGATGATCTTAAACTGATGGCTGCTACCAGAAACCAGCTGGAACAAATGCTTAAAATTGTAGAGGAGTTCTCCGGGGATATCGGAATGCAATTTGGACTTGACAAGTGCCGTATTTTGAACATCGTTAAAGGGAAGATGCAACCGGGGGCTTTTGAAATGCAGAACGGTGAAACTATAGCTGCAATGGAAGCAGACCAAACATACAAATATCTAGGTATGAAACAGGCTAAAAGAATTGACCATGGCACTATGAAGGCCGAATTGACAGCCGAATTTGTCAGGAGGGTAAGGCGGGTATTACGAACTAATTTAAATAGCAGAAATTTGTTTAAGGCGCTCAACACGTATGATTGCTCTGCGCTGAGCTACTCTTTTGGAATTGTAAAGTGGAGCAGGGCGGACATCCAAAACCTGCAAAGAAAAATAAGGACACTTCTAACAAAAGCACAAAAACATCACCCTCGGAGTGCTATTGAACGTACAATGCTTCCAAGACATCAAGGAGGAAGAGGATTGGTGGATATTGGTAAGCAGCTCGACCAACAAATAATAAACTTACGTTCATATTTCCACAGGTTAGCGGACTCTTCCACACTACATCGAGCAATATGCGAGGCAGACGTTTCAACGCCGCTACAGTTGAGAGAACAAGATATTACTTCTCACCACCAAACAGACCAAGAGAAGTTACAAACCTGGCTTCAGAAGCCCCTTCATGGACGGCATCCAAATGAGGTCAATCAGGACAATGTCGACAACTCAGCGTCGAACTACTGGTTGATTTCAGGACAGATGTTTCCGGAAACGGAGGGCTTCTTGTTAGCTATTCAAGACCAGGTTATTCCGACGAAGAACTATCGGAAGTTCATCATTAGAGATCCCTCAATAGAGAATGACCAGTGCAGATATGGCTGTCGAACATCGGAGACAATTCAGCATATAACTGGAGGATGCCAAGCGTTTGCCGCAACCGAGTATAAGGAAAGGCACGACTCAGCCGCTAAGATACTCCATCAAGAGTTAGCAGAAAAGTTCAACCTATTACAGGTGGGAAAAGTGCCTTATTACAAATACAATCCAGAGCCTATTCTTGAGAACAACCAGTTCAAGTTATATTGGGACCGAACGGTTCTGACGGATCAAACAGTTGCTCATAATAGACCAGATATTATACTAATAGATAAAATTTCTAGGCGAACTACACTAATCGACATCGCTGTACCTAACAACAACAACCTAAGACCAAAATACAACGAGAAGATCGCCAAATACAGAGATCTGGAGGTGCAAATCCGAAGACAATGGGCAATGAACAGCGTCCAAACGATTCCCATAATACTGTCAACAACTGGAGTGATACCAAAGAGCCTCCTGCAGAACATCAAGGGACTGGGTCTTGGTGAGCACCTGTATAAACCGATGCAGAAATCAACTCTCCTAGCAACCGCGCGAACCGTCCGAAAGTTCATGGGAAATACAGCAGACCACGTCACCTAGGACCCGATAACATGGAAAGGGTTCCCACAGAGCTTCATACTTTTGGTATCTTTGGGTACCTGGTATGAGTGAATATTCCCTGGAGGGAGTGCGAAGCCGTCTGGCTTGTAAATCATAAGTATAATAATAATAAAAAATTATTTTCTCAAAAAAATAACAAACCGAATCAAAAATGCCAGTCGTATTTTTTTTTTGATATATCTAATAACAATTTCTTAGCACTGAACTGACACAATGACAATTCTTTTATCGACGGTAATGATTTGGACTAGAATGAACGAGGGTGATATTGAATACCTAAATGTTACCTTTAAGAAATATTAAAGATTCTTCAGCACATATACCAACTATAATTGGTACTTGATTGAATCTTCCACTTTCCAGAAGTTGATATGGAGCTTCAGTCAAAAACGAATCTTCTCCTTCGATTTCAATAACAGGATAAACTTGTTGCTAAAAATATTTTCGAAAAATGTTAATCAGTAATATATTATAAAGAAGATGAAAGAGTAGTTTTAATTTTAAATAATCGAATCAAGTGCTTGAATTTTTCCAAGAATATACCAAAAATCTGGAAATGTCATCCAAAATCAGAAATTGGAGCCGAAACCAAAACATCTTTTAGTTTCTGTTCTTAGAAACATAATACTGGTGAACGATATACCAAACAAATCATCTTATACGCTATTATACAGAGTGTTTGGTAAGTACCGCCTAATTTCTCGAGAGCATAGAGTACAGGTCAAAATAAACCTACTTTGTCTTAGAAAAAAAATCCTAAAGTTCCCCTTAACGGAGATACAGAGCCCTTACGGCTTACCCAGTAATTTACCTTATTGGCTCTAAGTTTTGAACTGACTTGTATAATTTAATGAAGTTTTAATATTGTATAGGGGCCATAAAGGCTCATTAATCCATAGTACAGTAGATGTTTTTGATCATCAGAGAAGTCAGGAACGGACTTGCAGCCACACTCATTGGGCATAATTTTTGACAGGTGTCATTTTACAGAGCTGAAAATTGATTTTTTTAATATTTTGGTTATTTTTCTTCAAAAAAAAGGTACTCTTAACTTATTTCGATAAATCTGGCGATTTTCGAGATAAATTGGTTTATATGCGAAAAACTCAAAATTTACTAATGCTAATAACAAATAGGCAGGGTGTGCTGATTTGCTTTAATTTAAGGGAAAGCGCTGTCTCACTCTTTGAAGGCAAGAGGATGTTATGCTGAAAAATTTGCATCTCAGATATTGTCAAGTTGAGAAACTCTTCAAAGGTTGAGAGGAACTCAATTAATTTTATTAAAATGCAGAAATAGTGAAAACGTTTAAATGTTATTTTGACAAATGTTCAATATTGGTGGCCAGAAGTAAATGTCTGAGGGATTTAAATCTTGGAGACCTTGGTAGCCATAAAATAGCTCAGGTATGGTTTAACAAGTTTTTAGGGCCTCTACAAAATTTTAAAATTTCTTTAAATTGTACAAGTTGGTTTAAAACTTAGAGCCGATAAGGTAAATCGATTTAGTGCTCTTTTTCTCCGTCAAGGGGGTACTGTAGGAATTTTTTTTTCAATGACAAAGTATGATTATTTTGACCTCCTTTGAAAGTTCCTGAGAAATTAGGAAGTACTTACCGAACACCCTATATATAATCATACAATGAAAACGCTTACGTTTGAAGGAAGTGAAACTGTGGCTTTAATTATTTCTGCAGCTGTTTGACTCAACAAAAATTCTTTTAGTTTTTGGGTATCATTTCCATAAATACCACCAGGAAGAGCATTAGCTAATAAAAATGCATATGATTTTGGATCTAAATCTATTGCCCTTGTTATTACTGGTCCTCCGCTTTCTACAATAGCTGCTCTAAATAATCCTAAAAAAGATATATCGTAAAATATTATGAATGAATATAGTATAAAACTAATACTATGAAATATAAAACGATAAGTTCGTTACATCAGAAAATATACCTAAAACCCTACAAACTACGAACACAAACTAATACTAGGAAATGCTCAACGCAAGTTTGTAATATTATATATATATATATATATATATATATATATATATATATATATATATATATATATATGTTCATTTTTGTTCATTTTTAGAGACGATAAGGAAAAACTTCATTTTAGCTAGAGCGACGAAAATACATACCTGTTGATTTTTTGCTTACTAGGTGAAGACCTACAGATGTCGCACCTGCGCTCTGACCAAATATGGTTATTTTGCCAGGGTCTCCTCCAAACAGGGCAATATTATTATAGGTCCATTTTAAAGCAAAATTTTGATCTTTTAGACCAATGTTACCAGGAATTGCGTTATCTCCAGTTGATAAAAAGCCAAATGGTCCCAATCTATAATTTATTGTTACCAAAATAACATCTTCTTCAATTAAAAAATCGGGTCCATATGTGAATTTAGAAGAACTGCCTGTTATAAAGGCACCATCATGGATCCAAAATAGTACAGGTAGTTTTTTAGCTGGCTAAAATAACATATATGGAAAAATAGTTAGCACCCTTATATCTTACATTCAAAATCACTATCATTATTTTAAAATAAACAATATAATATATATATTAAAACTTAAGAACTAAGATGATTTATAAGTTGCAGATAATATTTATAGCTAGCAGTGTAGTATGGAATAATATATTTCTTAAAAGTCAAAGAAATTTTGAATATTTGCAATAAAAATTATCATTATTACTTTTCCCTCTACAAAGTTTAAGCCAAAATGTCTTTTTCAATATAACAAAAATATCCTAATCTTAAATTAAAAAAAAAAAATAATAAAGATTTTATTGCATACACTAGATGTAACTGAAAACCGTTGCATGTAAGCAATGGTATATTATACATGAAATAGGTCTATAATTTTGCATAGAATCTAAAAATGACACTGTTTATTGTTCACTAAAGAATCTTGGCGAGGTATATGTGGGGAAGCTAAAAAGGGGCTTATATGCACTAATGGCTAAATTGTAATATTTTGTCTTAATTATTAAAGAAATTTTCTGTAACTTTAACTTTGACAAGTGCAGATCAACCCCAGTGAATAATGAAATGTATATTCATCTTCCAAAGGTGCCAAAACAACTATTCATCAACTAAAAAAAAAATATTGAAAAAATAAAATATTTAGATATAATAATAGACTAGCTGGAAATGGAATCACCATATTTTTAGTTCAGTAATAAAATTAGCAGAAAATATTATAGGAAAATTTTAAATAGAAAGTTACACTGTAAGAAGTGTATTAAATTATTTGTAAATGTGCTGAAAACAAATTTCATAAATGTTTATTAAATGCATTTAATCTAATGCATTAAATTTAATGTAATCATACAATAAATTTAAAGTTTTATCATTACTTTTTAAGACGACTATGTACATTAAATGTACTGTCAGTGTTCATTGAATTTTAGATATATTATCACATATTTGATGCATCAACGTTAATATAAGTTCAAAAAATTCTGAGACTACTAGAAAAAGGTGGACATTTTCCCATAGGTACTGTTCGCCATCTAGACCAGTTTCGAACTCATTAGTTCCCATCAATACGGTACAAACATGTACACCTCCTCACCAGGAAATTGAGGTTCTTTAAGCAACTTATATCATACTATACAAAAAGTTCAATACAAGCTGCGTTATCTCCCGGAATCTCATGCAATATATGTTGAATAATAATGTAAATTCCTTTAGTATTAGGGTATTTGTGAAATAATTTTATATATTTTTAGTTAGTTTATTGAAATTTAAGATACCATTTAATCAAATTTAATGTACAACGAACTGATATGTAAATGCATTGCTTTAAATTCAAGGTAAAAGTAAATTATTCACGATTTTTGGTACAAAATTATTAAATTTGATGTAGAATTGACATTAAATTTGCACTAAATTTAAGGTTGATTTTAACAATGTACTTATTCTTTATATAGATCTCTTTTAGAATCAATCCTTAGATATTCTGTCATTGGTGAAGTGATAATAATTTAAATATTTTACACATTTGTCATAACACTACTCAAAAAATCTTGCTTAATAAATCCCATTTATGTTGAACCATTCAATTGTATTCAGACTATAACATGTTGTATGTCTATATAGGTTTATCCTACTTATTAAAAATGAAAAAGTTGTTCTCGTTTATCAATCAGAGACATCAGATTCGAGCAAACACTATAGAATTATCATTCTAACATTGCTTAATCTTTCAAAAATTTTTAATTTACTGAACACCAAAAATGTTTAATGTATTACTTATTTTCTTAAGAACTGAATTTCATTAAGAAAAAATATTCAAAAAAAATTAAAACTGATTTCGCATCCGTTTTGATACCACGGGGGTCCAATGCATCATGAGGTATTGTATTTGTTTTCTCTATGCTTTGTTTTCACTGCACATACAAGCCATCCCGAGTCGACAAGGAAAATAGCACACAATCCATGTTAAATCAAAACTTAGACGAATTGTTCCACTTTAGTTCGATAATTGAGATAAAATGTAATACCATAACATATGTATTATAATATAATGAATTGAATATTGAATTGAAATAAAAAGGGTTGGACTTTTTAGAGTACTGTTTAAAAATTTAAGATAACTATATTGAAAAATAAGGTACACGTTCTGCAAAGTTGTTGCTATAAACACTAAGGATGGAGCATGACATTCAACAGTAAGTACTCAAAACAGCACATGGTATATATTTAAATAAAAAATAACAGGAATCGTAATTGACAAGGTGCTGAGGGTACAAGACTGTGTAAATTAGTTGAAAAATTGAGATATTTTTATTATAAGAATTTAGGGAAAAAAAGTTCTAATAAAGATAACTTAGATAATCAATTTTTTAAATATAAGGAGAAATAAAAGTATCAATGTTACTAAATTATTGTTAAAAAGTACTTTTAGAGCTTCATGAAGCTCGCAAAGTATAGGCCTTACACATAAATTGTTAAAATTATTTCATTTTCAATTTTTAACTTTATAGTTTTGCGAGGTAAATGAAATGAAGTATCAGAAGAGCAGTACAAGAAAAGAAAAAAGCAAGCGGGAACATTAAAGATTTAAGAAGAAACTTCTTCTCTCAATAAATAAAACTGAAGTAGCATTACCCAAATATAAGAGTTAAAATTAAAACATGACTTTGTTTTTATTATTAAAACCTTTTAGTGCAATTTTCAGTACTGTAGAGCCAAAAAATTATTCTACTAACTTGCAAATAAGGTGTGTAAACATTGATGTACAAGCAGTCTTCACTTTCAATATCTGGAGCAATAAGATGATATACAGAAATGCAGGCTTTACTGTCCTCAGTCGCATCCAAGATGTGACTCCATGGCTTTGGTGGTTGAGGAACCTAAAAGTAAAACCATTACAAATGATATAGTATCAATTACGTACATACTTAATGGTATTAATGTTCATACACTCAATGATTAAAGTTTGAACTCTAGAGTCAATTAAATAACACTCAGGCGACAGTACATGTTTAAAAGTCAGTTATCCAATTTTGGATTATTTTTGCTCTTTCTGCAGAAAAGGAAATCGATTATTCCGGAAGGGTTGTTAAAAGAATCGTATATTTAAATAACCAAAGTTGACTGTATTGAATTTGAGTAAACCATTAAGAAACTGTATTATGCAGGGAACGTATATCTGAAATATTAAAGTACAGAAATAGAACTGCTTTAAATTATTTTCAATTAATATTGTTTATGCTTTCCCCTATCGAGTTTTCCTAGTGATATACACGGACTTATTCTAAATACAATTTAACTAAATGTGTACAAGCTTTAAAAGTATAACAAATTTGTACACTTACCTCAAATCTTAAATTTCCTAATGGTGGTGTAGCATAGGGGATTCCTCGAAATCCATAATAAGTTCGATTATTTGGTGTTAGATATAGCGCACCCTGAATTTGTCCATCAG
Organism: Diaprepes abbreviatus; assembly: GCA_034092305.1. Lineage (NCBI taxonomy): Eukaryota > Metazoa > Arthropoda > Insecta > Coleoptera > Curculionidae > Diaprepes > Diaprepes abbreviatus. The sequence continues at coordinate 33,376,498 of JASJET010000055.1, forward strand.
GTAGTGTGATGACAAGATCATCTACAGTAGGTGACGATAACTTAAACAAAAATGTCAGATATTTATATGTAGATGACATGAATAACTGATTTTATACAAAGCAGTTGCTGTTAGTTTTGAGAACAGCAGAGAAAGCAAAGAAACTTAGACACAAACTTATTATTCATTTAAAACAAAAAAATAATATTACACTGTTTTTATGCATCTAAAAGTTACTTTTTTTTCATAAGACCTATAAAAGAAAGTCCTGCTATTCTCTGTCATAATTTCCTCAGCGGGGCTGTATTAAACAAAAACAAAATTCACGGAAAATAATATTCTATTAGTGTAACAGTCTAGAGGATTTAAAGTGTCCAATAAATTTGCGAAAGTTCTCTTATACGGCGCGTTTTTTATTGCGCGAAATTGAGAATATCCAGGCGTCGCACTGGAAAAATAGAGCATAAAATTTATCGAACAATATGACCATTCCTTTATACAAATATCAGTTAAACAACTGTACAAAATCAGCTAGTTGGTAATAAACAAAACAATTTACATGTTTTATTTGAATTGTTTGTTCAATATCTACTAACTGATTTTTTTACAGATATTTAATTAATTGACAAAAATGTGGTTGTCTGACTTGCCTTGTCTTTATTTTTGCGTTTGTACGACGTTTCGATTAACTGGTATCTCTAATCGTCATCAAGTATAAACTAAATGTTCTGTCTTAAGGTTACAAGCTTATACAGGGACTGTGAGAAGTTTGGCTTTACTGAACTCACCTCAATGACTTGATGTTAAAAAGTAATAGTTGCCAAAGTTTGAATATTTCAACATTCTATTTACTGAAAATTGCATTGTTATTTTTAATGTAAGCTGTTTTTATAAACAAAATTTTCATGTTAGGTTCCACATAAATTGTTGCAGCTTCAGACCATTTAATATGGTGTTGTTAACCCCAGACTTATTCTGCAATATTAGCAATAAATCAAAGTATCATACTATAAGTAAAAAAGATAATTCAAATATTTCACTACAGTTCAAAAGCTAAAAAGATTAGATGGCTTGCTCAGCAATACTTTATTATGTCTGTGTTTCACAATGTGATTCCCGGGAGTTTGTTATTGATGGTTTATCCACCCACCAATAGCAGCTTAGTAACGCCTAATACTGGTTTGGGTCCAATAAATGTGGTAACAGCCACTTGTCTTACAAGTTGGTCCAGTTTTTCATTGCTCGGGATGTCCTTGTCTCCTTAAGAGTAACTTTATTATGTTTTGTCATAGCAATAAGATTTTGAAGACAGTTCCAGACCGATTTTGATGTTACCTTATGCCATGTGAGCAGTTTTAGAGCTACCTGACTATCGAAGAATATGATCGGTCCTGCCTCCGTAACCCTTACAAAATTATTTCAAAGACGGGTATAAATAGAATGTATTTCTGCCTGAAATAATGTGAAGTGCTGCCTAAATCCCTCACTTAATTTGAGTCCAGGTGTGATTCCGTTTGTTCTGGTTCATATATTTGGGTTAATTTGTAAACCAAATGAGGTTTCCTGACTGACTTAGTAAGCAATGAGATCCAGCCTTCCAAATAGTCTGATGTTTGTAGGGTCTGTCAAAGTTATAGGCTATTGGCATGATGTCACTCTTTTCTCCAACACCATGAATTCATATAATTATTAAATAAAGAAGTTTAAGCTAAATATAGCACACTTTTTTTTCTGATGAATGTATCGTAAATTATATTCTTGCTTGCTTTATTTATTTTTATCATTGTGTTCTTTTATTTATGTATTACAGAAACATTTCAACTAATGTTCAATATTCCAGTAAAATCACTATATCCAAAAAAAAAGACAATGAGATTTTTAAACATTCCTAATAATAAAAATATTTTTTATGTATTATTTAAATGGTATAAGATATGGATCATGTACTAACGTTCACACAAAAATATAAATATAAAAAATTTAAACTTACATATTTGAGGAAATGAAAGAAGTGCATGAATGTTGTATTAAAATTTCTCTGAAGATTTCAATATTTTTGTAAACTTTTAATGAATTAAATAAACGTTCTAGAGTTCAAGGGGCCATGTACAAATTACACTAGGATGCCAGAGATTACATTCGAGGTAGCAATGGTATGAAATAATTTTCATGTAAGGTAACCTTTTAAAAAAAATTAAATTCCGTGCGTCTTTATTTCCGAAGCAGAATGAAGACAGCACCTTAAATAACAAATCTGGATCGATAAAAGTTCTCTTAACGGACTTAAATAATATTTTTAAACTTATGTTTTTAATAATGTCTAATATACCAAAGATGTTTAAGTACTATAGAGAAAGAAATCTGTTCATTGGGGTTCAGTAATAAAACCTTAAGTAAATTTAAGAAGGAGAGGTGAATACAAGTAACTATATCCTTACGTAGGAAAGAGGCGGTCAAATTTACGAAAATGAGCCTTACATAATTTATGCATAGTCTTTAGGGGCTAAATATATCAAACATTTAAAGAAATAATTACTTACTGACCACCGGGTTGCAACAACCAATAATATGACCAACTTTATCATTGTAATGTTACAAACAAAACTAGACAAACTATAGGGATAATATTCATTTATAACTAACTTAAATAGTTTTTAGAAATTGTTTTTTATTTATTTTTAAGATGATACTTGTGACCCCTTAAAACGTATGCAACATGATGCAGGTGTGAAAATAAAAAAAGCGTATCGTTTTAATATACGTATTATATATACAGTTGCAGTACTTAACTTAAAAGAGCAACTAGTATAGATAAAACAACATGATATGAGTACCAAAGCTAGTTATTTTGATAAAATTATTATTTTTCTTATAAAAAAAATATTTTATTAAATACACTATGTTTCTGAAAGTGATATCATCTTATTCAAATATACAAGACACAGAGCGGCGTAAAAGAAATGCCGCTTTAATAGAGATATCAACTAGATAATGACTCCAAACACTCATCCCGTTTGGTAAAAAATTGGTTTTTAGAGAAAAGCACTGACTCACTGAAGTGGCCTTCTCAATCTCCAGAACTAAATTCAATTGAGCACTTATAAGAACACTTGAAGCGAAAAATTAGTGAAAGAACATTTCATAACGAAAATAATCTATGAAAAGTTTTATAAGATGAATGGTAGAAGATTCCAATTGAAGTATGTCAAAACCTTGTCGATTTAATGCCAAGAAGATGCAGAGAAATAATTAAGGTAAAGGAGTTTTCAACAAAATATTGAACTCTACTTCTTTAATTTGTACATACTTAATAGTTGTGGCAATGAAGTCTTTTCCTCGGAAGTCCTCAAGAAAAGCTACGATTTTTATGATTTTTTTTCGATTTTGTTTTTTAAATTTTTTAAACCCAAAAACATTTTGGAGCGGGCACAGAATTATTGATATTGTTTAAACAATATCTATGATATTTATATAAAACATTCACTTTTGCCTGGATTTTTTTTCAAAAAATTTTTAGTGTATTAATTTTATTATAAAAAATAGTTGTTGAAATAAAGTTTTTAGTAATAACTCAATATTTAGATCATAAAATTCGCAATGTGGGTCAAGAAATATATATATATATATATATATATATATATATATATATATATATATATATATATATATATATATTTATATATATGCGTTATGTGTATACTTTATGTACATATTGTATTCTTTATATTCTTGGGTAAAGGTTCTTACATCATTTGTTACTTCAAAGGCTATTTAACGTCATAGCAGACTTTTTCAAAAAATTTTTTTTTTATTTACTTTTAAATTAAGTATTGTTTAAAAACCTTGACACTGCATGTTCCATCACTTACTGATCGTCACTATTACACAAGGAAAAATTGTAGGTAATCGTTTATAACATTTTTTGATACATTGGCATATATATATATATATATATATATATATATATATATATATATATATATATATATATAGGTAGGCCACCATCTCGATGGTGATGGAATAAGATAAATTGTGTTTTATAACAATTTGTTCTAACTGTGCAACCTCTAACACAGAAAGGATATGATGGAGAGAAGTTTGCAGTTACTGTTTCGCATTTTACTTCATATATATATATATATATATATATATATATATCCAAAAGCTTTCATGGGCTCAACAGGTTTCCAGTATTTTTTAGAATTTGTCTCTCAAATATGACAGATTATTTTATAGAATTTATTTATTTCAATTTAGTGCACTCAGAAACCTTATATATATATATATATATATATATATATATATATATATATATATATATATATATATATATATATATAATCAATGTATACGAATTATTTTTCATTTTCTTACGAACATTAAATGAACACTAGCTGAATATTTAATGTGCATAGTCACCCAACAAGGTAATGATCAAACTCTAATTTAATGTACGATTACATTAAATTTAATGGAAAACATTAACTTAGAATAACGTAAAAATTATTAAATGAATTACATCAATTGAATTTAAGAAACCATTTATCAAATTTGCTTCCAGCACGTTTACCTTAAATTTAATGCATTTTCTTTTTGCAGTGTACCTACTTTTATGAAGCATCATGCATGATTTATTGGTAATAAGAAAACGTAAACATTACTTTGTCGATTATTTGTACAATAGTATAACAAAAATTAAAAATAAGTTATTTCTACTAAAGCTAATTAATGGATTCCCCAAAATTTCTGTCACCTGCACTGATGCTATAATGGATTGACCTCCATGAAGATTACTATTATAATACACTATTGGCATGCATTCGTTAATAAACAATAATACTAACTTCACGTAATCACGCATCTCTCAAAATAATGTGGATGATATATCCTACGTAGCATCAGTAAAATCCTTTATCCTTTCTATTCACTACAAAAACCATTCAATCAGTTAATATCCGAATTATCAAACATTCAGGCCATTAGTGCAATACTTCCAGTTCTGACAACTAAATTTGATAGAAATCTTGAAACTTGTTAGATGATAGACGAACTGTACATGATCAGGGACTCAAACTAAAGTCTAACAGAAAGCATCCCTTAACTTACACCGGCAGAATTCATGTTCAACACTTAATATTTTTTTTTATTTTTTAAAGATTTGTATGGAACTGAAGATCAAATGCATCATGAATAATTTCCTGTTCTAAAGGATCTCGGCTTATAAGGTCCTAATAAATAATAATTAATATTTTTTTTTTTAATTGCACGGTATAGTGTAATGTTTACCGCAATTAAATTAAATTAAATGTCGCAGTTAATATTATTTAAATAAAAAAGTACTTTTATTTTAATAAAAGTTTCAAATATCTTATCAATTGTCATTCCTTAAATTTTTGATCCACCTGTGTTGTTATCTTAAACTTAATTATGTAGGACAATGATTTTCATCATCTGTAGCTTTCTATAGTTGATTATTTATCATAAATATAAAAAGTTCTCGAGTAAATTTAAAAGACTGTAAGCTATTTTACAGACTGAAAATCTACAGTATTCTTATGCTTTAGTTATAACCATTGCACAATCAATATGTTTTTTCTTAGAGTTGAACTTATTTGTAAATCAATAAATAGAGTATTGACAATGTTTTATATATTATATTTCGGTCTCTTGTGAAACTGGAACAAGATTTAGATACATATGAATTTATTCATCCTTACAGATCAGCACATGACGATGAATAAATAAAATTATTAACGAAACAATAAAATTACAAAGAGATTTATCTATATAAAAATTCTATTTATTGTATTATAGGAAGTGTCTGTAAAATGGGAATTGAATTCTTGCTACATTTTTATTTTCCAGCAAAATAACTTAAGATAAGAATATTATAGTTATATGTATATATACATATATATATTCTTGATTCTTGAACCATAGATTATATCATTTTTCTTTATTTTGTCTTTTCTTGGGTTTAGGTTCTATATTTAATAAATATATATATATATATATATATATATATATATATATATATATATATATATATATATATATAGACCTCACAATTTACCACCAAAATAACGTCATTAAAACTCAATGGTATACAAAAGCAACATGGTCTTCAAGATATTTGCATTATAATTATCAACATCCTCAATCCCAAAAAAAATCGGTAGTAATAGGAATTGCAGACGAAATCTATAAATACAAAAGCTAATACAAACACCTAAGTAAAATATATTACAACATCCTAAAATAACCCCCTCAAACAAATTAAATATACACAAAATGATTTCAATAATAAATCACTCCAAAAATAAGAAAAAAAATAATAGTCAGGCAGGGACCCTTAAGGCGAAAAAAAATCCAAACCCTTGACCACCGGAACCCATAAAATAAATTTCAGTTTAAATAAAGATGCGACACAAAAAGCAAGGTTTTTGTAGTATCTTGTCAAAAAGTGAACCATGTGTTAACAATATGTAGTCTAAGTTGTGTTGCTCGGTAAAAACTTATATAAGGTATGTTTTAAATTTAACTTATTAATTTTATGTTATAATATAGCAAAAAAAAATTTTTCTGTTGTAGTTATAAAAAATCATTCTGAAGAAGGTCAAGTGTGACCGAAACGTCAATAGATATGCATAACAAATAAAACATATGAAGTTTTATTTATAAAACGGATTTTACACCCACGAAAATCAAAAACTTTAAAAAATAAAATATATATATATATATATATATATATATATATATATATATATATATATATATATATATGAATAGTTTGGTTATTCCGGGTTTCAATCCGTTCGTTCAAAAAATCATTTTCACGACGTTTTACCAAAATCTCATTTGGCATTTTCAAGTGTAGTTCGTCTCGTTACTCCCTGAGAACTGTAACGAGATGAACCGCACTTGAAAATGCCAAATGAGATTTTGGCAAAACGTCGTGAAAAAGATTTTTTGAACGAACGGATTGAAACCCGGAATAACCAAACTATTCATTCTACCATCCGTGAAAATCTACGATATAACATATATATATATATATATATATATATATATATATATATATATATATATATATATATATGTTTATATTTGCTGTTAAATAAGGAATAGTAACTATCTTTATATAAATTAAAATTATTATATAGTTAGTAGCTTTAGTATTTATTTACATTGTTAAAAATAACCGAAAATCTAATTTACATTCTATATTAAATTTAATGATTTTGTACTTTAAATCGTGAATAAATTATATTTACTTTGAATTTAAAGCCAATTCATTGAAATATCAGTTCGTTGTACATTAAATTTAATTAATCAGTATCTAAAATTTCAACAAAATGACTGAAAAGCTATCAAATTTCTTTACATTAAAATTAATACACATGTATTTTAACTTTAAATTAAAAGTTGCTTAAAGGACTCAATTTTTTTATGATGAGATGTACAGGTCTGTTGGTACTGACGGAAACCAGTGAGGTCGAAACCGGTGTACAGATGACAGTACACTACATCTTTTCCTGATAACAAAATTTTTTGACCTTGTATTAATGTTGGTGCATTAAATATGGGATAATATATTTTAAGTTCAATGAATGCCGGCTGTACATTTAATGGACATAGTCACCTTAAAAAGTAAAAATCAAACTTTAAATTTAATGTATGATTACATTAATAGAATATAATAATTTAGATAAATATAAATATTATTAAATTTAATGCATTACATTAATTGAATTTAAGAAACGGTTTATGAAACTTGCTATTAGCCTATTTACCTTAAATTTAATGCACTTTCTTTTACAGTGTACGCTGTTTACTAAATATACAGCCAGTCTTCATTGAATTTAAGATATGTTATCATATATTTAATATACCAATATTAATATGAATACACCTCTTCATAAGAAAAGTAAGTCTTTTAAGCAACTTATATCATACTAAATAAAAAGTTCAATACAAGTTGCGACATCTCGTGCAATACACCACGAATATTATGTAAATTCCTTTAAGGTTAAAGTACATGTGAATTAATTTTAATATACAGAATTGGAAATATCTTTTCAGTTACGTTATTGAAATTTAAGATACTATTTAATCAAATTTAATACACAATGAACTGATATTACAATGAATTTGTTTTAAACTCAAAGTAAATGTAAATTATTCACTATTTAAAGTACAAAATCATTAAATTTAATGTAGAATACACATTAAATTTGCATTAAATATAAGGTTATTTTTAACAATGTAGGTGTTCCACACTGCATCACAATTTTTTAAAATAGATTTAATTTGTGGTTTTAAGAAAAGGATGGTGAGGCTATTAAGGGTTTATTTGCCACTCTCCCTTCTTTACCGTTATATTTGTCCACTTTTTTTTAAATCATAATAGTCAACATTGTTTCTCGCATTATTGTTGCTAAATATAAAGTCAAAAATTCGAGATGTTAAATAACTACCATCTAAGACAATCTATGTTTTTTGTTCTAGCGCCATTTTATTTAAATTCGAAATCCATTACTTCTAAACTCGTCAAATGGAAATGCGATTAAGACAACTGAAATCAAGCTGCAATGCCATAAGGCTAAGAACAGTCACGCCAAAAATCTAAATATAACATTGTTTATATTACGGGAACTGGTTACACTGATGTTACTGAGTGCCATCTGACATTTTTATTGCAGAGTTTGACATTTTAGATAGTATATATTCTCAGAACATTTTAACGTACATAAGTTATCTATGTTTTTTACACTGACTTCAAAATTTCATCTAGACCAAAAATTTAATCAATTCGTGAACACTTTCGTGCGATTATTCCTTCTAACTTTCGACGTCATTTATCTCAACTAGAGTGCATCAATGAACTTAGTTCTTTTTACGGGGATCAAGTACTTACTTAAGCCACTCTATATCGCTGTGAATTTAATTAATTCTGTCATTTGTTCAAGAACGAGTCGAGTGAAAGTCTTCCAAGATCGGTTGTAATGTTGGAAAACATTCTCAACACCGATTCATTTCACCACCCCTGAACAATTAGTTACCATAATAAAATCACTTGCTCTTCGATCGCACTTCCTTACAGATCAAGAAATTGCCACAAGGCAATGAATATACTGCAAGATGCCTTAACGAAAAATACACACATGGACAAGGCTCACAAAAACAAACGCTTGATCTAGAAAAATCGCGAAAACCAAGAGAAGATCTCAAGTTTTTATTCTTTATGTCAAAGGCACCATAGACAAAATCGCAAAAATTCTCAAGAAATACAACATTGAAACCATTTTCATCACCCACCGTAAAGTAAAAGATGTCCTGTCAATACAGGGTGAGTCAACGATTGGATGAAGTAGGTTTGTGCCTTTTCGGTGAAATTTACAAAGAAACTATATTTATTGTTTGATACAGTTTATTTTTACGCAGATTTTAAAAATATTTAGGACTCTACAGGGTGAGCCAAAAAACTAGGAAAGCATAAAGTTGTATTTTTTTTAAATAGAACACCCTATATACGAATCGTATTTTCGATTTAGCTTATAATTTTAAATCTTTTCTATTAAGGATTTACTATAACAAAACTTTATAGTTTCTGAGATAATTAAGTTTAAAGAAAAAAAATCACATTTTCAAGCATCAATTCAATCCTAAATAACGTTTTCAATTTTGTGACAAATATATTCAAATTTGGAATTTAGCAAGGCCAAGGACAAATTAACATAATTTTACCTAATATTTGCAATAAAAGCTACAGGGTGTTGAACACATCGGCTCAAATTTGAACAAGTTTAAATGGTACATCCTGTATATTTTCATGTTATTTAATAGAGTAACAAAAACCCTAAAAGTTTTGTTCAATATATCCTATACCTATTTATAATAGTTTTTGAGATATTTCAGTTTTTCTTATTTTCCATACTTTTTTACAGAAATAGTCTTCATTATCATAGTAGCCATGTAAAATAATAAACAGAAACTACAGAAACAAACAGAAAGTGGTTAAATATGATGAAATACATTATTCGTTATATTACAACGGCAATAGTTTAATTAAACATAATGTAAAAAAATTAACACAACAATAACGACAAGGCAAATACATATTTACTTTTATACTAAATTGAAACAAAAAAATTACCTATTAAATACTGAGATTAATTATTTCTTTTTAATAAGTGTTCGAATAAACGACCCTCTTGTGCAATGCACAAATTTAGTCTTTTTTGCAGATTTTCTCGGACCCTGGACAAAATTAGTGGCGTTATTTTTCTACAGGTATCCCTAATCCTGTTTCGCATATCTTCCACTGTTGTTGGTGGATTAACATACACCTTATTTTTAATATAACCCCATAGGAAGAAATCTAATGGGGTGATGTCGCAAGACCTTGGTGGCCACTCAATGAAACCCCCACGTCCAATCCATTTTTGCGGATATCGTTGGTCCAAAAACGCACGAACTTCACGATGGTAATGCGGAGGCGCACCATCGTGCTGGAACCACATACTGTCGAGCTCATCCCTATCGAGACCTTGAAGCAGTTGGGGTAGTTCTTCTTGTAGAAAGTTCAGGTAACTATGGCCATTTAGTGGTTCATTAAAAAAGTGGGGTCCAATAATTCGATTATGATGAATACCACACCAAACATTTAATGACCAGTGGATTTGATGTTGCACCTCTCTAATCCAAAATGGGTTTTCTGTGGCCTAATAATGCATGTTGCGTCTATTTACGGCACCGTTACTTCTAAAAGTAGCTTCATCACTAAACATTACCTTGCATAATAAATTTGGATTTAATTGAATCTCCGCATTTATTGTACGACAAAAGTTTACACGACTTTCAAAATCCTGTCCATGCAATTCTTGGTGTAATTCCATGTGATATGGATGATACCTATATTTCTTGGTAGTACGATTAGCGGTGGATTGTGATGTTTCACATAATGCTGCTAACTGACGGCTACCAATACAAGGATTTTCCTGAACATTTAACAATACTTGTAGTTCTTTTTCTTCATTAGTTACTGGTTTGTTGACCACTTTACGTTTTGGATAATCAACAGTACCAGAAGAATCAAATCTTTGCATTAAGTTTTGAAAAGTATGGGTATTAGGCTGGCGTCGATCAGGATACTTCATTTTGTAAATTCTTTGAGCAAGAAGGCAATTTTTTTGAGCCTCTCCTATTGTATAAATCATATCTATTAACTCATTATTTGGAAAATTCATTTTACAATATAAGATGAATGCAAAAAAAACCAAACTACACTACATAAAAACCAAAAAAAGCGATTGCGGTTATAAATTTGACACACAGAAAAATGTTCTTTTACATTGTTTTTGCCATGGGTACTATGATAATGAAGACTATTTCTGTAAAAAAGTATGGAAAATAAGAAAAACTAAAATATCTCAAAAACTATTATAAATAGGTATAGGATATATTTTAGGGTTTTTATTACTCTATTAAATAACATGAAAATATACAAGATGTACCATTTAAAAAAAAAAGATATTTATTCATTTAAACTTGTTCAAATTTGAGCCGATGTGTTCAACACCCTGTAGCTTTTATTGCAAATATTAGGTAAAAATTATGTTAACTTGTCCTTGGCCTTGCTAAATTCCAAATTTGAATATATTTGTCACAAAATTGAAAACGTTATTTAGGATTGAATTGATGCTTGAAAATGTGACTTTTTTTCTTTAAACTTAATTATCTCAGAAACTATAAAATTTTGTTATAGTAAATCCTTAATAAAAAAGATTTAGAATTATAAGCTAAATCAAAAATACGATTCGTATATAGGATGTTCTATTTAAAAAAATACAACTTTATGCTGTCCTAGTTTTTTGGCTCACCCTGTAGAGTCCTAAATATTTTTAAAATCTGCGTAAAAATAAACTGTATCAAACAATAAATATAGTTTCTTTGTAAATTTCACCGAAAAGGCACAAACCTACTTCATCCAATCGTTGACTCACCCTGTACATAAAGAAAAAATCCTAGAAAACTAGGGATGGTACGAAATTCCATGCGGAGAATACAGCTCATTTTACTTAGGCCAAACCAACCCTAAAATAGGCGCCAAAATAGACGAACTTGTCAAGCAAAACACAATTTCTTCTACATTGGCTCGACACTTGTTAAACACAGGACATAAAATAAAGTTTTCAGGAACCAAATTGCTATCGAGATGTGAAAACCTGTCCACAAGAGTTATGAGGGAAGCCATCGAAATTGAAAGGAGGCCCAACAACTTAAATAGCAAAAATGACAGCCAGCGATTGTCTAATACGTGGAAGAACCTGACTACGAAACATTAACAGTAGTGAGTACTGGAGAAATGGACAAAAACTCGGCAACACGACCCCAATCACTGGCAACAGGACCTATCATACGCAGCAGGGCTTGCAGTCTGATTGGTCAGAAACATCCAGCCAACGTGCATACGAGCTGTAAGCGTCGGTTCGCTCACAGATGCCGTACAGTGAGCTTCAAAAATGGTAAATGAGATTCAGATGCCTTACAGTCCTGAGAAGGACTCAGCACACACACACAGGAATATATATATATATATATATATATATATATATATATATATATATATATATATATATATATATATATATATATGTTTATGCGACTTTCACGGATTCCTCCGTATGAGATGCCATAGCAGTGGATATGTCCACATTATGCCATTGTAGAGCTGAAATCACATTCAGCCAACATACAACTATATGCAACTCCGTGTATAAATGAAATAAATTGCGATCAGTAAATGCAAACTTCATTCCAATCATATCCTTTCCGTGTTAGAGGTTGCACAGTTTGAATAAATGGCGATAAAACACAATCCATCCCATTCCACCACCATCGAGATGATGGCCCACCTGTTCCACTATGCCGAGAAAAAAGTCAAAACTTACCCTCCCCGCCACAGTGATAAGGCAGAGGTACATATTTCATCTCTACTAGATTCATCAGGGTACCGACATGCACCTGTCTGTGCAAAGGACAGATCGGAAGGAAGCATGCAATACTGAACGTGGCTTCGCCGACCTCCCGCCGGATGGAGAAAAATTGTTTTCATTTCCACTTTCCTTTCTATTTTTTTTAAGTTTTCCTCTCATGAAATGAAAAACTGATTAAGTTATAGATCTGTAACAAATGATCGATGGGCAGAAAATAACACGAAACTATAGGGGTTCATAGCTAACCATGATAAAATAACTATTGATGTGCCTTGTTACTATTAAATCAAAATTGGGTAAATATGCTGCTTTTAAAAACCTATATTATTTTAAAGAAACAATTAATATTTAGTATAGGATGTACCATATTAAAGAAACTGGGTAGCAAAATGGAGGTGTTGCTATTTTCATTTTATTTTTCTATTTAGAATCGTCTGCCAGATCATTTCGTACTTAGCAATGTAAATAAAAAACTTTATTTATTTGTGTATTCTATTTAATAAGTAATAGATAATTTTCTTCCATAAGTTTCTTAAATATGATTACACTTTAATAGGTTATAAATGGTTTTGTTCCATAGGTTTCAAAAATATTTTTCCATTCTGGATAAGTAATTTCCTTTAGATTTGGTCGAAGTTCAATAGTACCATTTATACTAAGGTAGGGAAAATTTGATGATTTTACGATAGGCCAGGTTATATTATTGAATAATTCAGACTGTTCTGGTGTAGGATTTCTAAAAACATATAAAAAGGTAAAATGAGATGTGCCGATTAAATCGTTATTTTTTTCTTGAACTTGTGTTTATCCTGTATAATCAATTATTTTTCAGATTCAACGAATTGAAACAAAATTTTTAAAAAATCAGGAGCTTAAGTATAAATGGATATAAAAGTTTTAGTAAATAATAAATTGACAAATCAAATACAAAATACTGGAAAAAACTCGTCTAAACTATAATTAATACGTAATTCCATTTTTTTTTAATTATTTGAAGGCATTTCCATGTTTTATTTTAAAAGTTGTGTTTTGAAAATTTTAGTAAAAATTGATCATATATAATTTTGATTTAGAGAAATAAGTGGAGCCAGTAAATATGAACCAATATATGGGTTTTCAAGCTATGAGGTGCAATTAGAAAATGTTTCATACAGTCTTATAAAGACCTGGAATATACTTAATTAAAACAAAATATGTAAAATATAAATACGTCTTATAAAAATCAAGTAATATTTTTACTACGACCTAATAAAAAAGTTTCGTAGCCCAGGCCCAGTATCAATAGGGCTGTCAGCTTTTTCTAAATGGGACGATGGGGTTAATTATATCTCATTTTAAAGACATGTTTGACTTCTGTTCTATGACTCTTTGATTTTAAAAAATTGTCCAGACAACCCAAAACAATGAGCGTTGCATGAAATATTTTGTGACTTAAAAGTTCTTGTACCCCAGACTCAGTACAGGCGCGAATCTAAGGGGGGGCGGTGGGGGCAATCGCCCCCCCCCCCCCCAAGAGCTTTGAGTTCAGGAAAAAAGACCCGATTTTGCCTCTTATACTATAGTTTATTCAAGAACTTTTTTTTCTTCGCAAACTACCTGTGTTCTTTATTCTGATGTCTTTGACAAAATTTGTTAGACACATATATTTTTCATAGGAATGGGTTAGAAATTTTATAATCAAAAATACCGGTCTATAAAAATGGACTATTTCGATAGGATAACAATAGATATTTGGATGTGAAGTGTTAAAAACGATTTTAATCCTTGTCATAGGCGTCGGAAAAAGGATTATTTTATCACTATGTATTTATAGCATAGAATATAATTTCGGTTAAAAATTTAAAATAAAAAGTTTTTTTATTATTTCCTTTCTTATGATTTCTTAACAATTCACATACATTAGAAAACATAGATAATTTTGACATATTTAACACAACTCATAACAGTATTTTTATAATTTTTATTTTGGCATAGAAACCGTTTTAGGTACATTCAGACTAAAACGTAGCCTTTTTCTCTTAAAAAATTCTAAGTTATAATTTAAATACTTACAAAATACCCATTGTCAAAAATACAAGAAGTTAAACATATAAAAAAATAAATTCGTCCATATAATATTAAAATTTTTTTGGAATTATCGGTCATTTTATTATTAATTAAAAACATTTTTAGGATACTTGACGTTTCAGTTTATTTATTACTTAAACCATCTGCGAAATTAAAATTAAACATTAAAAAGAGATTGAAATGTAATTAATTTTTATATGTTACAGAAAATTTAAATAATAAATTGTGTTTACGCTCGTAAACATTACGTATCTAATTTGTAATCAAAGTCAGTGAAGCTATCTTCGCTCAAATTAATTATAATTGGTTCCTTTATCTCACCGATCATGAGATCGAGTTTCCCCATTTTCTTTTATTCTTTTATTATCTGGATTCTTTCCAATTTTCTGCTCAAACTTTATTCAAAAAAATCTTTCAAAAGTTCAGTTAAATTACTAATTTTGTAAGTTGTGTTATTTCTAGCAACTCTACCTTTTACTTAAGAGAGATTTTTCCTTCTCCAACGGACATTTTCCGGACGATCTATAAGAACAGATTTCCTATCTGGTTTTTCCCAGCAAAAATCAGGTTCTCTGAGCAATTTATAGAGCTTAATTATTTTAGTTTCAGGTAAATTCCGATCTTCATTAATTTTAGTTAGAATTTTGTTGACGGTTGGGATCTGCTTCTCATAATAAAATGTATGTACAACTCCTTTGATTACAGTTTGTGTGATCGAATGCAGCGTGGGAGTACTAACAATTCCAGTCGTTTTTTTCTCCTTCAGTATTCGGTACTTGGTAGATTTTCCAACTCCTGTCATGGTGGAATACATCTCAATAGAGCTTTTAACATTATTATCGAGATATTGATATCTTAAGGCATCATAAACATTCATCGTAATAAGTTTTTCGTTGAGGAAAAAATGCCCTAGTTTAAAGATTTTGGAATAAATATAGATGTGGAAGCCATGTCTTTTGGGTATCTCACTAATCTCAAATAATATATAAAAACAAGCACAAACAAGACAAATCACTAAGGACACACTGTAAGGTGTACTTTGCTCACTGACAGAAATTAAATTGAACTATCAGAAATTTTTTTGCTGCAGTAAATTTATAAAAGCTTATAATATTTAAATATAATTAAATATTATTAGATTTACGGCAGTCCTCAGTTACCTGCGCACTGGAGCATGTACGTTGGAGGTTTCGGTAGCAGTATTATTACTCTCTCTAGTTCTTGAATAGAGTATAGGAATGTATATGCTTGCGATCGCCTCTCCCTTTCCAAGAGCTTTGAGTTCAGGAAAATAAAACCGATTCTGCATTTCATATTAGGAATATGTATGGTGCTGACACTCCCCCCCCCCCCCGCCCCGTTGATAACCTTATTTTTCTGGCGATAACCCCCTATCAAGTGCTTTGAATTCAGGAAAATAGACCGGATTCTGCCTCTTATACTAGGAATTTGTATGCTGCTCGCATCCTCCCCCGGTCGACAACTTGTTTTTTCTTGCGATCCCCCCACCAATCTTCAAGAGCTTGAAATTCAGAAAAAGAGACCCGACCCACCCTGCTTTTTACATCAGAAATGGGAAGGTTGCTGGTGCCCCCCCCCCCCCCGACCACAACCTGCTTTCGCTTTCGTACTTTTGTGATATCACCGCCCGCCCCCCCTCCAAAGAGAGAGGCTGAATCCGCTCCTGACTCAGTATCAATAGGGCTATCAGCTTTTTTCAGGTGGGATGTTAAGAGACTTGTGACATTTCATTTTAAAGGCATTTTGGATTTCTATTCAATCACGCTTTGATTTTAAAAATTTTTCTAGTCAATCCAAATCTATGAGCTTAGTTCGAAATACTTTCTGATATAAAGGTTTTTATACCTCGGACCCAGTATTAATAGGGCTGTCAGGTTTTTTTTTTTAAATGGGAATATGTGGAGCTTATGATACCTCATTTTAAAGATGTTGTGTTCAACGATGCTTTAATTTTAAAAATTTGTCTAGGCAAATCTAACTTACGATAGTTGTTCGAAATAAATACATTTACTAAATGTTAACTTCTACTAAAAAATTCTAAACTATGCTAACACAGAAACTCAGTATTTTTTTCAAGATAGTAAAATGCATAGTGCGGTCCATGTATTCTTAGCTTATCTGTGTGTCAGTTAAAAATCTCATTTTTCGTAAATTTTGCTTCATCAGTCCAAATTATGTCCAAAAATCGAGGGTCGTCTTGTATCATCATTAATATAAATTCGCAAAATTGCACGGTTTTTGGCAAATCACTATGTCTTAGATGGAAAGGGTGGAAGATGTGATTCAGTAGAATTTTATGTATTGAGCGCTTCGAAATTCTTGTTTGTAGATCCACTTATCTTAGCGATGCCATTGGATATGCTTCACAATATCCCAGAATTGCAATTTCGACATTTTCATCATCGAAAATAGGTGCCAATTTTTTTGAAATTTTCCATTATTTGTTTAACACTATTCCGTGACAGTTTCTGTTTATCTGTATATCTATAAAAATATCTGACTGGCATGTTTTTGATAAAACTTTGTTACATTCTTCATAGATAATAAACAAATTTAAATAATCTTCATTTGTATAATTTAACCAAATCGGATGATTTTTATTAATAATTGTCAAATGACAAGAAATAGTAAATCTGTATATTTCAAAAACCACAAATTTTCTGGATAGACAAACTCATTCAAAGTTATTCTTATTTTTAATGCTAAATAAGATAACTTTTATAAAAATCGAGGGTTTACATTTAAAAAATTAACTTTTATCGATTTTTCAGGTTGACATTTAATTTTAGTTTTTGATCACTCTGTATTTATTTATTATCAAAAAATCAACACAGTACACTAAAGTAGATCATTTTATAGAAGCAAGTCAACCCCAATTAAATAATAGAGGCTTTCATATAAGAGAAATTTATAGTTATGTTTTGACCCGCAAAAGTCATTTTCGACAAAATTTAAAATATGCCAAAAACAGTTAAACTTAGATATAAGACATTATAAAGGGTTTTCCAATAAGAGGTGTCATTTTGAAAAGCCCGCTATTTCGGTAGATGTCACTTTTGAAGCTGTAAGTTTTTGACGTTTGACAAGTAGAAACTACGCCATAAATAAAGATGGAACGATACACGCTTCAACAACGCATTGAAATTATTAAAATTCACTATAAAAATGGTGAAAATTTGGCAGAGACAGTTCGTAAAATTCGAACATTTTTGGGTCGTCATGAAGCACCTTGTCGGAGCGCAATAAAGAAATTGGTGAAAAAATTCGAGCTGTTGGGACAAGTTAGTTATGTGAAGAAGAAAACCCGTGCACGTCGCTCAAGAACAGCCGAGAATATTGCTGCTGTAGCCGAAAGTGTTGAAGAAAACCCAGGTTTGTCCATTCCTCGTCGTTCTTTGGAATTAGGGATTCCACAAACGTCATTACACCGTATTTTGCATAAAGATTTGGGTCTTAAGGCTTATAAAGTTCAGTTAACGCAAGAACTCAAGCCGGCCCATCATCAACAACGTCGTGCCTTTGCTGATTGGGTTCTTGAAATGCATGAAAATGATCCGGAATTCCATCGAAAAATCATCTTCAGTGATGAGGCCCATTTCCACCTCGGTGGCTTCGTCAACAAACAAAATTGTCGCATCTGGGGCTCGGAAAACCCAAGAGTTATTGTTGAAAAGCCTCTCTATCCTGAACGTGTGACTGTTTGGTGCGGTTTATGGTCCGGCGGGGTCATTGGACCTTACTTTTTCGAAAATGAGGCTGGAGCAACAGTTACGGTGAATGGATTGCGCTATCGAGAGATGATTAATGATTTTTTATGGCCGGAATTGGATGGTATTTATCTGGACCACGTTTACTTTCAACAAGACGGCGCTACGTGCCACACAAGCAACGAAACCATTGATCTTTTACGGGAAAAGTTTCCGGGCCGTGTTATCTCTCGAAGAGGTGATCACAATTGGCCACCGAGATCTTGTGATGTGACACCTTGCGATTTCTTCCTTTGGGGCCACGTGAAAGACAAGGTCTACGCCAACAGCCCAGCGTCGATTCAAGACCTCAAAGATGGAATTCGTGAGGCTATCGAGGACATAGGGCAGCCACTTTGCGATTTGGTTATGGAAAATTTCATGAAAAGGATATGGTCCTGTAGGCATGGTCGTGGTGGTCATTTGGCTGATGTTATTTTCCATCATTAACGGCATACCTTCCTCTTTATAATGTAATAAATATCCGATCATTTATCTTAAAAAATGGCATTTTTCTTTGAATATCAAAATAACACCTCTTATTGGAAAACCCTTTACATATATCTATAATTTTGCCTAGAATCTAAAAATGAAATAACATATAGGGTATTCTATTTAAATTAACAAAAAAAAATTTAGTGGAATTTTTCCCATCGACTTTAGTATACTGCTAAATTTTTTAAAATTTTCCAGTCTATTTTCCGAAAAATCGATCGCGACAGTCCGTTGTGGGACACACTGTATGTTCCAAACTCAAAAAAGTAATTAAAACTAATTGAGGTCTTTCTGCTTTCTTGTCCCCTTAGAAACTCCTCACAACTCAAAAATTTGTACATAATCATAAGGGAAAAGGTAATAGAGTGGGTCTAACTGATTTGTGTTAATATGATATTCATTTTAAATAGAAAAAAGGAAACATTCATTAGCGCTGAAACTGATAAAACTAAATAAGTCAAATTTCGCCGTGCATTTAATTACAAATGAAGTCAAAAGCTGTAAGTTGCATTCAAGAAATCATTATAAGAAATATAGACCGTCTATACTTACAAAAACTTAGCAAAGTTTGTCCAAAGCTTAACCATCCTATTTTGGGTTAACACGTCAGATGCATCTGTAGTTCCACTTACACCTTTCATATTAAATAAAAATGGGAGTTCCGCTGAATGAGCAGCTTTTTCTGCACCTACAAAATTGGAAAAAGATATAGGCTTCTGCAATATTGCTTTCGGCTGTAATAAGGTCTTACTATAAAATTTATTTGAGTAGCTAAATTATGAATAACTGCGCATCTCAATTTGTTATAATTTCTAAGCAGCTTCTGTTAAAAGAGAATTGCTTGTATATTTTTTTATATTTTTTATTTTTATACATGTTCATGTCGAGATATGGACTTAAAGAAAATACTTTATTTGTTAGAAATTTCTCAAAAATTTAACAAGCTTTGATTATATAAGTAATACCGATGGTTTAATGATAAATTTATCAGCAAATTTTAAGTATTCAGCTAAAAAGATATTCCTTAAAAGACAGCTAAAGAACGATTACTAAATACCATATCTCATATAGTTGTTTTCAATTTTGAAAATAGATTTGTGTTTCAATTTGTAATTTCCAATGAAGTTTTAGCTGAATTACAAACACTATTATTATTAAACGGACTCCAAACTTGGTTTAAAAATATTTTTGTTTTTAAAACTGGATACTTATAAATAGTTTAAGTTGGTTGTGGAATTTTTTCTTTCACTTCTGAATTTACCCTCAAAAATTAACCTTCAATTTCAAAAATTAACATTGAAGACTACACAACTAAAATTGGTACAGCAAATCTTAACTTTTGTATCAAATTTCAGCTTCTTATGGCAAATATTTATGGAGAGAGACAGCCAAACGAATATTCAAGTGATTTCATAAGTATCAAAATTTTCAGATTGAAAATACTAATATGTTCTGTTAAACTTACCATCAATATAAGCTGGAGTAGTTACTCTTCCATAATATGCAAACTCATAAAGATACACTGGGACAAAATTAGAGGATATTTCAGCTTGTCTTATGATACCTCTACTGAAGGCAGTATCTGTGTATAACTGAAAAATCAAGAAAATTAATATTGTGTATTATATATTACATTTTAAAATAATAATTCAATTTCCAGACAGCGTGTCCGAACAGGGTGCGGAAAGTTGAAAATAATTATATTGTAAGAAAGAAAATTTTATCATTTTCTCACAAAGATGATATTCGTTGCCCGACAACAAAATGGAAGGATAAATAATTTGTAATACAATATGGAAAAATATCGCCGTTTGGATAGTGTTGCGAAACCTATTATACGAAAATATTTATGGGAAATAGGAGACAGTTGCTACACTTATTTAGTGTATATATAGAGTTTTAATTCATTTATATTTGTAATAAATTTAACCGTATAAACTTATACAGCTATAGGATAACTGAATACCTAGGGAAACAGTAAACTTTTAATTCACACAAATAAAAAAATTAAATATTAAATCTAATTCCCATCATTACGAGTAAAGATAGCACGATTTATTTTTTCGTAAAGGAGAGATTCGGAACATTTTCAATTGGTTTTTATTTAATTACAATTATACAATAGAAACTTACTTCTCAACCAACTGAAAAAACCTGGCCTAAACACCGATACGAAATGTGTAAAATTGAACAATTCTCCCATTATTGGGTAACTAAAGAATAATCAAATAAAATCACTATAATGCAATATAATCGTATGATCACATGTACCGAAAATTTGTATAAAGACTGTTTTCTCTGATGGCAAAAAAAATGATTTAGATACAACCAAAATGGATAAAAAGGGTAATCAGATTTTTTCCAATTATTATTAATTCTTTTCATTATAAGAAAACGTAGATTAGTTTTATCAACCTTTTGAATAAAAAATAAGATTAAAATGCTCAGATTTAGACCAAACCGAGAATCCAGCTTAAAATGGCTACTACAATTTTACAGGGTTATACGGACGCGAGATAGATAGGTAACATGGAAATCAGCGGAAATCCAGAAAACGCCATTTTGGATTTTAAGAAGTACCAATATTTAGTTACGGCTTAGAATTCGGAAGAAATGGTATTTTTTGAGATTCATCCGAAAAAATTACGCTGCGCAAAAAATGTTTTATTTTTAATTTCTTATTTACTTTTAGGGAAGTTAACAGAAAATTCTGTTTTATTGTACCTGGGCAAAAGAGTGACTTTCATACTGTTTGCTTTAGACAATTTAAATAGCCGTTTTTTGTGTTTTTATTCTTCTTCTTGATTAATCTTTAGAAGGCAATTTATATGTAAGATCTGCAAATTGATTTTATTTCATTAAAAGGATTAACATCAGGGCCTATAGGTGCAAATATTTTAAGAACTTCTAAACTGTATCAGAATATTAATTTCAAGTTTCTCTTTTTCAACAATTTCGTTTTTACTTATTCTTCTTAAACAAATAAATATTTTGAAAAACTTGTTTCGTTTAATTTAATAAAAACCTTTACCCATTGATAGAGAGCTTCAAAACAAAAGACAAGATCTGACCAGCTAGATAGCAGCTTTCCCTGGGTTATGAATTATATTTGTAGGATTGGTAAACCCTATGAACCTGGAGTTATTTAATACATAAACTGCAGGAGCCAAAAGGCGCAACCAGACGTCCTTTGTCACAGTGAAGTGAACTAATATGGGATAGCAGAAAATCGTGGACATAACGGACATACGCTACTAAAACTTTCCATTTGCAAGACTCCACGGTCAAATTCTGTTAAAATATTTTAACAGCACGATATTCCAATTTTGATATTAATATTACGAGACACTGATCGACTTCGACCATAGTCATAACTAGTTTAGTTGATGCAGTGCCTTGGTATCACGTATTAGACTTTTTGAGACTTGTTTATTTTATACATATGGGAGCTAGAGTCTGAAAACAATAGAAAAGGAAATGTAACGGCTCATGTGTCAATCCTGGACACACCTGTGTACTTTGCAATTTACCGAAAAACAGGTTTTTGGGGCAAATAATAAAGAAGACCTAGGATATATGGCATAACAGACAAATACAGGAAACGGGACCTACAATTCATCCTACATCCAAAAAACGAAGCACCTCCCTAACATCAGATTCATCAAGTATTCCAACGAGAAAAGATACCAACTTGCATCAAATACACATAATTGGATTTCAAAATTGGACATTAAATGAAGAGATGACAAAGAGAGAAAAAAATTAATCATTTCAGCCAGGAGAAACATAGGATATGATGATGGGATTTTTTGGAGTTGAGATATTGAGAAAAAACTAAAATACCAAACCTTTGTTAAAAGTAGCTTCATGTATGTATCAGGTAGAAACGTGGAGAGTCGCTGAGAACCACAGAATAGAACTTGGAACATGTCAAGGATAGATAGAGTACGAAGTTATGGCTTTTGTGAATAATTGGTAACTATTAAAAAGAAACGTCAAAGTTTTTACAATTTAGGACTCAATGAAAGACTATATTTCTATAGTAATAAAGGACTACTCATTCTAGCCTGATTATTTTGCTTTTTAAACTTTGAAGCATTTCTACTCACGTAGGACTCACAAAAATAGGAATTCTGTAATAAAGGCTCTAAAAAGGTTAGGTTTCAATCTGTAATTTACAAGTATAAAATAAACATAAGCAAATTTATCTCTAATAATTACTATGAATGTACGTTAGCAATTTGAATCTAATATATAAAAGATTATGTACAATCTCTACTTTTCGATAGATATTATATTTTATAACTTGAAATATGTTTTAATCTATGTAAGTGTATGTAAATAATGTACATGTCCGGTATTTTTAGTATAAGAATATTTCCAAATGCAATATAAAAATTAAACTAATTTGCTCTATATATACAGCAGCTAGAATAGAAGTGATTATGCAAAAAAAAATTATCCCTTGTTTATTCAAACCGTCAATTAAATTTTGTAATTAACGTTCAAAAACAATCTTAGTCATTTTCAACTCTCCCTGTATATACGTTAAATATTAGTTACTTTAAAAAAAAAACAGTCTAAAAAGTACTTACTTCAGTTAAAGCAACTAAATTGCTCGAAAATGTTTCGTTTGATTTAAGATACATATCAAGAATTTTTTGAATAACTGCTTCTTCATCACTAGTGTTCGGGTGAAGACTCGAAGGAATAACTAAGCTTGGATAAGCATCCATTTGTTGTGCAAATACTTTAGCATATTCTAAATCTAAAAAAGATGTATGGCTGTACTCAGTAATTTTCCGATGAGCCATAATATAGAAAAACTCATCTAAGAATAAATGAAGAAAAAAAAAAGACCAGTACATTTGTTTTAAGTTAATTTTGTTAGTGTTTATCTGTTTAAACATATGTTAAAGAAAATAAAGAGGATGCTGTTTAAAATCTGCAACAAAATATACCTGATTGTGTACTACCATTTATATTATATTTTGCAACAACTTTATTTTTATTTTTGGCAAATCATAGCTGACAGGCTCTAATATGGCGAAGTGTGTCTTTTTCTCGATTATTTTTTTAGAACTCGATATTTAAATTAAACCATAATAATAACTTTTTCTACTTTAGATCTCACCTTCAAGTTGCTCAAGTGCTTCGTCCGCACATATACCGGTAATAATTGGAACTTGGTTAAAATTGCCACTTTCAAGCAATTCGTAAGGAGATTTAGTAAGGAATGCACCCTCACCTTCAACTTCTATAACAGGCCAAACTTGCTCCTAAATAACAAATAAATATTCATGAGAAATATTTATAAAATTATCTACCAATATATATTAAGCACTAAAACTACAGAGCTTCTCAATTTAACATAAATATCAGGAATTGTTCAAAATAATACAAAATACATTTATTCCGGCAAAAAAAACAGTAGTCGAATCACTTTTTATGGGTTACTTCCATTTCGGCCTTCACCTACTTTTTATTCAGGGTTTTAAAATGTCCTCCACGAAGTGGTAATCTAAGTTTGGGAAATGAGGCTATACCTAGTGGATATGATGCTTGGTTGATCACATTCTTTGAGTTATTGCTTGAAAATTCGTGTACAAAATTTGATGTGTGCGGAGGAAGCTCTTGCTCTTCAAATCTGGCCGCCTTTTCAAAGGAACATTTTTTCTTAACCTAACTTTAAAGTAATATTATTTGTAATTATTTATCACTCCGTAAGAAATTCCGAGTATGTAATACCATGACAGAAAAAAACTGTTCACAATCATTGATTTTCTAGCAACTTTCTTTAGCTCTCGGCTCGTTATCAAAATATTCTGAAGCTTGTTGGCTAGTTTGAATATCAAATTTATGAACCATTGTATTGTCACTCCTTATGATACTACTTATGATTGGCGGGTTCGAATTTCTTAAAATACCCAAAGCATCAACTAAAATGGTACAAATCTATTGAGCCCTGTCCAGATCCTGAGTCGTCTCTCTTAACCTTAAACGAAGGCAGACCAGACAGAGACAAGTCTTTAACCACCTCTCAGCCTCCTTTGAATACTTTATAAGACTCGTGCGCTCATATTTTCGATAAAGCTGACTCACAACATTTTTAATGCACAAGAAAATTTCTTTGCAAAATTTAAGGCAAAATTTTTGTTCTAAATTTACTAACATTTAAAAAACTGCGTAACAGATTCAACAAGGTTGTCTCACCTAACTAGCAACTATAAATAAACATTGTTTCAAATTGACAATAAAACATTTTTTTATACCATTTACACCAGCTTTTAAACTGAATAAATTCCGGCATTTATTTAACAAAATGCATACATACATAACATTTTTTCTTTGCTATAGAATTTACTTGGGTCCTATAAAAGTTTTTTTCCATTAGGATGAAATGTAAGTTATTAACATTAAAATGCAAATGTGTATTGTATGTATTTTAAAAATATTTGCAGATTTACGACAGCAAGATTGCAAGAAAAAAATTACCACTATAAACAAATCATAAAGAGACAAAGTATGGTGGAAAGCGAAAATATTTGTTTTAGTTATATGACAAATAAATAAACTGAAAAAAAATTAATAATAATTCGATCCAAACCTTATCATTGGGAAATAGACGAGGTAGAATTAGCAACCCGTTTATTTTTAAAGCTGCTTTCGTTTGGCAGTTACTGTTTGTAAGAGGCTAATACCCATTCCGCTTTTTCTTTAGCTTCACCCTTCAATTTCCTGACAGGGTAACTAATGGCACAGCAGATTTCGTAACTTTATAAATGATTTTATTTAGAAATGTAACCAATAAACAACTTACAGATGTAGGTAACGAAATAGTAGCATTTATGATTTCTTCAAATGTTCTTTCCTGGAAGAATTTTTTAAGTTTTTGGGTATCATTTTCGTAAACACTACCAGACAATGCATCAGCAAGCAAAAGTGTGTAAGCCATTGGATCTTCGTCAATGGTCCACATAGTTATAGCTGAGCCACTTTCCATTATCGCTCCCCTAAATAAATCTAAAATAAATATACACAATTTTAAATAAAACCTTTGGTAATAAGCTGAAAAAAGGGTATTTTTATTTTTGCTTTACAAGATTTTGTCTAATGCTTATACAAATTAGGAGAATCTGAGTAAGGATTTCATGTAGTAAAATGACAATAGCTAAAAAATAGACATCAATATTATCTAGTAGTGAAATTATTTAATTCAGTTGAAGAAAAATATTCTGAATCAGTTTATTCAGATTTCAAGAGATCAGCGTCTTATTAACTATAATCGTACCAATCGACAAGTACTGTTAAGTTAAGTCAAAAAAAATTTGAATGCTAAAAATTCAAGAATAAAAAATGATTTCTTTCAATTACCCACCCTTCAAAATTGGATAATTTCGTTTATTTTCAGGATAGTACTATTTCTCCTACCGATTTCAAAGCTATATCTCCGAATTTTTATTCTTAGTCTTTCTATAACATGGTTTCTTGTTGATATACGAGAAATGAGAACAATACCATAAGCAAAACATAACTGGCCAACTATAAGATCTAAATTCCATAGCAAGTAGATCGAGTCTAACCTTCTTAGTGAATCTGGTTGTTAGAAATTAAATTCACATTCATATGATTTTGAACTATTGGCGGGCTGATTTTTATGCTCCACCCCTGAGTTTCTACTTATTGTATATATCAATCTCTATTTACGACATATACTAGCTAACAACTAGGAAAGCAAATTTGCAAAATTTCAAGTCTCACAAGTTTTTTGTTCTACAGGATTCACGCGTAAATTGATGGTGCAAGATGTTTAAAATGGAAGGTGTCGAGTAAAGAACAGCAATAAAATAGGTCAAAAGAATAATTATTAAGTGGACTTAAATCCAAGAAAGCTTAAGGCATACTTAGGGTAATTATTCTATTGTTTATAATTTTGTTTTTTCGCCGATTTTTAAATAAGATACAAATTCATGCTAGGACGAGCATGTAATATGTAGATGGACATCAAATAATTGTCGCAACTCGAGGAATGAACTACACGATCTTGTTCTGCATGAAATAACTTGCAGTGAGAGAATATTATTATTGCACCAGAAAGGCTAACTGATAATTAATTTTCTTTTTCTCATTTTTCCAAATAACTCTCTATCAACCAATATTTGCATGAAAAACTCATGACAATTTTTAACAAAACATTTAGATATTATCTTCAGTCTAGTTACCTGGATGTTAACGATATCCCGAAAAAAAAATTAACTGATGTAGTGATATCAAAGTTTCTTTTGACTGAGTTAGGAGAGAATAGATAACACTTGCTTCGTATCAGTGGATGAAACATATATCCGTCCCTATTACTATAAAACTAAAATCAAAATATGGAATAGAACAAACGTAGCACTCCATACACAAAAACGTAATTAAAGAAAAACGCAGACAAAAATAACAAAAGTGATACTCTTCAATCAGGATAATGCTCTCAGTTACACATCTTGTATTGACATGATTTTTATTATATAAGCAGAATTGGAATTATCTGAACATCCATTTTATTCACTTGACATGACCTCCAGTGACTATTGCCTGTTTCCACAAGTTTTAATGTGAAGAAAAAGTTATTATCATCGTAAATCAGTGATTTGGAGGGGTTGAACGACTTTTGTTCTAGGAAGCCATGGAAATGTTTCAGCACTGTCGGGAAAAGACATGGAACAACCATGTGAAAAAATAATGTGGAGGTTTGGCCGTTTCTGATTTTGCAGTAGAGCATATATAACAATCACATATTAAACCTTAGTAGAAAATATTTTAAGAAAATGAAAATAGAAAAATAATTTTAAGAGATAGTTAACAGAAATTCATATAAGCAATGTGATATGTGAAATACCGTTACAATGTATTAAAATACTGAACGGTTTTCCCATTATTAGGAAACAAAAGAATAATCAAATAAACTCATTATACTGTAATATAACGTTTGACCTGTGAAAGGAGGTACGTAGCGTTTGTTTTTCCTGATTGCAAGAAAGAATGATTCAAATACCAGCATTATGAATAAAAGGGCACTCAGGTTTTTTCACAGACGTTATATTATCCTATTCCTTTAGTTATAGGGAGAAATAGAATAGTTTTATCAATTGTGTTTATATAAAAATTAAGCTTAAGATGCTCACAGGTCAATTCGTGAATCAAGCACCCGGTATAGAATAGCTAACGCCCTCAGCATGTAACGATCGAAACCTTCGAACTTAAGGGAAAAAGAAATTGTCATTTACCGGGTTCCATCGCCTAATTTGGATACAAACGGAAAACAAAGGGAGAGGGGGTGTAAGGTTCGAATACACTCTTTTAAGGAATAGTAAATTTTAGTTCCAATCTGAAATTCGAATAAGGGTGATCGGTACCATTCTATAAGCCCAGTGCCGTAGTGTATATTCGGCGGGAATGAATGTTTTCTTTGTTTGATTTGTTTTTGATTTAATTCGGGAAGTTAAGGGAGTATCATGTGTTATTTTAGTGGGGCATTTCGCGATTTTCATACGGTTCGATTAAGTAATATAAATAGCTGTTTTTCGCGTTATATTTTTTTTTTGTTTAATATTTTATTAAGCTATTTGTCCGTGTTTGTTCAAAATTGGGTTTTACGTTTTTGGTTAAAATAACGGCCGAGAAGAGCAATTATGTTAGTTTTCGTAATTGTTATTAGTTTTAAGTTTCTCATTGTAAATAGTTCGTTTTATTCTATTTATTTTGTTAATAGACAAAGTGTTTTGAGAAACTTGTTTTATTCAATTTAATTAAAACCTTCACGCGAATTAACTTGCGGGCGCGCTGCTGCGAGATCTACAAAGCAAGAGATGTCTACTGACCAACTAATTAGCAGCCTTTCCTGAGTCCTGAAGATCTGAGTCATGGTTGTGGTAAGCTTTAATAACCGTAGTGTTTGGTACTAAAGCTGCAAGAGAGAAGTTGAACGACCAGACTTACAGAGTGTCTATATTACTGTGATATTTATTTATAGGTTATTAAAATAGTTACTAATTAATATGGGGCAGAAAATGATTATAGATAAGATAATTAACGCTACCTCAATATGTCATCGGCAAGAGTCTATAATCAAATTCTGTCACGGCAATATAAAAATGTTAAAACCCCAAAACAAGTATATAAGTAATTGTATTTGTCTTTAGAATAAAGTTGTAAATATCTAAACAGTGGCTTTTAAAGGTTTCATAGCTGACCGGGAAACTTTATGTTTTTGCTATTTCAGTCCATCTGTTCGTCTGTCAATATGTCAGAGCCTTATAGCAGTAAATTTTTCATCTTTTGAAGTGAAATTTAGCAGACCCATACTTCCCCAAAAACAGACGTGATGTGAAATTGAAAAAATATTTAAGTTACTTCTCTGTCTGTGAAAAGAGCTAAATGATAATGAAATATTAACTTCACAATATCAGTAATATTTCACAACAATTTAGTGAATTTTATACCAAATTTATACTGTAAATTTTTAGTTATAAAAATATATGCTTTATTTTACGTATACAGTGAAAAACATCAAACATATTTAAAAATAACAGTGGCTAGAAGAATTAGGTTTTGTGCAATGTAAAGTTAATAAATTAATTTTCTAAAGTTATTTACCTGCGGACGCTTTGCGTAAGACGTGAAGACCTACAGATGCTCCACCTGCACTTTGACCAAAAAGAGTTACTTTTTTTGGGTCACCACCAAAGACTTCTATATTCTTGTGTACCCACTGCAGTGCCAAAAGTTGATCCTTAAGACCGGCATTACCCGGAATTGCAGTATCCCCGGTGGAAATAAATCCAAATGGTGCCAACCTATAGTTAAACGAAACCATAATTATATCCTCTTCTACAAGAAAATCTGGACCATATAAATCTTTAGAAGAATTTCCAAATGTAAAACCTCCTCCGTGAATGAACAACATAACTGGTAGTTTTTCAGTTGGCTAAAAGCCAAAATGGAGTATTTTAACAAATAAATCGATTTCAATGGAAATTTTATTACTAAGTTATATATAATAAAATTACTTAATTTTTACATAATTAACATTGCATTTTAAAAAAATATATGTATAAAAATTATCATCGTCACATTCCATTAAAAATATAAAATTCTTCTTAATTTACATAAATTTCGCCACTTGTATGTGCTGTAAAAATTGCACTTAATTTATTTTCTCTAATCTTGATTCTTAAGAAAAATTACTTTAAAAAAAGAATTTTATTTTTATCTTATAGTGACGATATGAAATTTTCAAAACGAAATAAATAGTTTCTTACTTTTATTGATGGAGTGTAGACATTGATATAAAGACAGTCTTCACTTTCACTATCTGGATTTTGCCAATGTGTGATAGATATGCACACTTTGCTGTCTTTAGAAGCATCCAAAATTCCATTCCAGTGTTGTGGGGGTTGAGGAGCCTAAAAGAAAAATTAAACATAATATATGTAATGGTCACCTGAATAAAAATAAATTGTTTTTCCTTAAAATGTAGTATTTCTTAAATCAAACAATGGTGTCAAAAATATATATTATTATATTATTTTTTAACTCATTTCATTCACTATATACTTTTTAAAGCTATAAACCAAGTTATTGTTTGATAAATTTTAAAAAACACAATGTAGAATATAGTTTTTATGTATTAATGTGACCACCTATAAATTTAACTATCCATATGTTTTAAATACTCACACAAATATGTTTATTTAAAATATACCTTATATGTATTTTACTTACCTCAAATCTTAAATTACCAATTGGGGGAGTAGCATATGGTATTCCTCGAAATCCATAATACGTTTTATTATTCGGTGTAAGATAAGTTGTTCCTTGAACTAGACCATCTGACAATTTAATTATAAGATCATCTTCAATCGGTGCTGATAACTAAAATTATTATATTAAAGTCATGATTAGAGTTTCGTACCAAGATACGTATGTGATATCGAATGGAATGACTCGATGATTTTAATTACATTATACATATCAAATTCTATTATTGTTTTAAACATTTTCTTTTTCTCTCTCCACACAAAATGATGGGTTGTGTAGCTCTACGGTATACATTAAAATATATTTCCAAAAGTAGAGGACTAGCCAGTTGAAAAGAACAAATGTATCAGATTTGGAACTGGAACGGGCGGCTACTTAGGTATCTGGAAAAGCGCACTGGAGAGGTGTCCATCACTCCCCATGCGGACAGACTACATGACGTTGCTTTTAAAACCCAACTTCTCCCTGGAGATATTTCTGCCAAGTAAAGAGGATTGGGAGGGAGAACAAAATCTTCCGAAAAATGGATCCTGGTGGTATACTGATGGATCTCAACAAGATGGAAGAGCTGGAGCCGGAGTATTCGGCAGGAGAACGTGAGTCAGGGAGTACTACCCTCTCGGACAATGTGCGAAAATTTTTACAGCGGAAATTTATGCTATTCTACAGTGTGCCCATCTTTATGAGAGGGACATAGACAGGAATAGAGTAATAAATATATGCTCAGACAGTAAGGCTGCGATATTTTAACGGAACTTCAGTATCGTGACTTCGCGACTGGTGTCTGATTGCAAGGATGTACTAAATAGTACGACAATGAAAGGCTACACAGTCAGACTCATATGGGTTCCGGGTCACTCGGGCATACGCGGGAATGAGGAAGCAGACCGTCTGGCAAAGTTGGGTTCGGCTACTGAACCGTATGGACCCCAACCAATATTACCTGTCCCAATTGCTATTGGCAAAAGGGAATTAAAATCGTTGCTGAAAAGCAAATTTATTGAATCGTGGAGAGGAGCTCTCGGAATGAGGTGTGCCAAGGAAGGTATAACTGGGCCTGACGCATGGCGTACCAAGGAGCTTCTTTCCTTGGGAAGAAAAGTGCTGCGAATTGGGTGGGATTGTTGACAGGACATTGTCACTTCAGGGGCCATCTTCATTGAATCGGTGTCGAAGACGATTCGACATGCAGATGGTGTTTGGAGAAGGATGAAACTGTTGACCATGTTCTCAGAGAGTGCCCAGCATTCAACGGACTGAGGCAAAGATATTTCGGAGACATAGTTTTGTTATCGGAAGCAGTTAGGCAAATTCAACTAACGAAGCTGCTTGGATTCACCAAGGCGATCGGCCTCGAATATCCTGCAGATATGGTGGGATGTACAGGGCCCAATGGAGGCCTATGTATGGATGATCTAGTGTCATCACCCCTTTTTCATTCATTCATTCATTCATTCATTCATTCATTCATTCATTCATTCATTCATTCATTCATTCATTCATTCATTCATTCATTCATTCATTCATTAATTCATTAATTCATTCATGTGTCAGATGAAGTCGCGAGTTTCTGTAAATACTTTAACTCACACCTATCTAAGAATGGAAAATGATTACAAAAAATTGGTAAATACGTCAATACTCGCTTCAAATGTCAAGAAGTGCAAAAATAGGCATTTTACCCTCTTCAACCTCCAACGTGAAAATTTTACCATTTCTCTTAGGAGATTCGAAATTTTGAAACCATACTGCAATACATGTGAAACGTTCTGGTTTACCGCGCCTACCAGAATCATTCAATAGCATGTTTTAAAAGACCAAATATTCAATGTCTTCAAGATGTCGACAATAAAGAAATAATTGGAATGATGGGTAACACCACCGAAGACATTTATAAAATAAATTAAACCAAAATGAACCGCAGTGGAGATATAATTGCACACACGAACAGGTGTGATCAGGAAAAGTTGCGTTCTACCCAACCCCCTAGATACGAATTTTCTCATATTAAAATTACTTATAAATAATTTTTATCTCATAATAACAGGAAATCCAGATAAATTCGAATCTATTACCCAGAAGATAATAAATTTAATATGATAGAAAATTATTTAGTGTTGAGTCGAATGAAAGATGGATTAATAAAGCACCGAAAATCTTTATAGAACTTAAAGTAAAGTGCATTATTTCAGATCATAGAACAAAAAATCAGTTATCAAGAAAACACTTCATATCGAGGATTAACATTTAGGAAGATGAAAACTCTCCGAAATTATTTATATAATATAATAATCCAATATTGATAATCAGGAAGTTGAAACTCAAACGGTAACCTATTTATTCATCACTTAATAATAGCACTTGAAGTCTTAATAAACAAGACCATCCATTTCGGTTCATAGATATCTGATTGATTTGGGTATTTTCAATCTACAAAAATTTTCTATTGACAATCTCAGCGAAAAAGTGGGATATGAAAAAGAATACATACTATCTACGAAACACTACTCTTATATTTTTATTTAAAATCCCTGCATTAACCAAAATATGAAAGTTTAACCGACTCCTGAAAGGAAGAGGTTCCAAATTTGTTTAGGAAGTTGCTGTGGTAGTTTCAAATAACTTTGGTCGAAATTGGTTCAATAAAATCCAAGATGGTTCTTGTAATATGGCGGACAAAAAATTAATTTTGTCGGATGTTGTCCAAACTCAGTATAAGAAGGTTTTTGAGGGTATAAAGTACGAATCTGAAACTATTTTGAAAATTCTATATGGCGATCTAAAAATTTTAAATTTACCGAATATGTCCAAAACTGGTACTAACAGCTTTTTGAAGGTGCAGATTAAGATTAGACTAAGAGTTATTTTTTTAATTCAATATGGCGGATGCAATATGGTTGAAAATCTTACATTATTCACATTTTTTCAAAATTAGTATTAAAGTATTTTCGGTGTCGTAGGTTAAGAATCTAAAGTTAATTATTTACAATTTAATATAACCAATACAATATGAGAGATTAAAAAATTAAAATTTTTCTGATTTTGACCAAAACTTATTTTGGAGAGTTCTTGGGGCGTACATTACGGATCTTAAACTTATTTTGTCAAACTCAATATACAGGGTTAAATATGTGAGACTAAAAAATGTATCAGGTTCATCAAATATCGGTATTGGGACATTTTGTAGACCTAAATTACGTATCTAAAATTATCTTCTTAAATTAAAAATAATGGCTTTACTATGGCAGACTTAATTTTCGTTAGGTACAGTTTCATTCAATACTGGTAATTGGAGAATTCTCAAAGAATTGTTGTTCAATTTAGTGGGATTTACAACTTGAGAAAAATTGGGTACTTTTGCTACCTTGAAAATTTTGGGAAGTACATTACATATCTCGCTTAATATATAGTTCAACTGAATATCATAATGAGTTCAAAACTGAAAATTAAAAAGCAAAATTTTTTATAAAAAATTTAATCAACTTCCAAAAATGCACTAAACAGCAAAAAATAGCACTATCCATTTGAAACTGAAATTTTGTCGGTGCCTAATTATTATTAAATTAAACCAATAACTAACCTGAACTAACCTGAAATACATACGAGCTATGGTAAGGAAACAATTACAAATAAAGTGTTTCACAATCTATTTATGTGAATCAAATTTTTTCTGGCAATAATTATGTGCCAATTTCAAAAATTTTAATTTTAGATAAAAATTTATATTGTAATTTGTCGTTTTTCGGCGAATTTTTAAAAGTCGATTCAATTTTCCTATAAAAATTTATTTAGGAATATAACATCGCTCATAAAAGATCTTGGTATATTTCAGTATGAGACCTCATAAAAATATTGTTTAATTTTTTTTTGAGGCAAATTTATTCAAAGTTCCAAAGCAAATGGTGAGGAATAACACCAATTTAATTATTATGACCAGACATTAACTATCTAAAATTTCCAGAAATCTTATATAATGGTTGTAATGATAAGAAAAGTTTTTTAATTATTGATAATAATACTTTTCTAGAATCTGATAGCAGAGGAAATATTCATTTCACTCGTATCTTGTAAAACGACTATATTAATGTAACATAACATAACATAAAGCAGCGCGCCCATTGAATCGGCTCGGCTTCGTCCGTTCCGTCCGCTTCAGTCAGAACGCCGATGACCCCCGCTCACTGGCTCCGCATAATTCAGACTAAACAGTGATTAAAACTGCTTTAACCATTAGAGCTTCTAGAGCTGTTATTTTTGATGAAAAGTGAATAAAATGAGTATTTCTTCCGACTCTGAGGAAGATATTGTTGCGGCTGCTCTAGCCTGTGTTGAAGCGGAAGTGGAGGAAAAGCGCAGAAGAAGATATTGGGTTCATGATATTTACCTTAAAAGAAAAGTTCACAGGGAATTTTATCATTTATTTCCAGAGTTGATGACCAACAATGAAAAGTTTTTTAAGTATTTTAGAATGTCTAGTATATTATGAAATTTTAAATATGTTGCCGCTCAGGAAACAAAACACTAACCTTCGAAAATCGATTCCACCAGAGAAACATTTAGCAGTAACTTTAAAGTGAGTGTATTATATAGTCGAATTAATTAAATT
The DNA here is from genome assembly GCA_034092305.1 of Diaprepes abbreviatus. Taxonomy (NCBI): domain Eukaryota; kingdom Metazoa; phylum Arthropoda; class Insecta; order Coleoptera; family Curculionidae; genus Diaprepes; species Diaprepes abbreviatus. The sequence goes on from JASJET010000055.1 coordinate 33,412,215, forward strand.
TGACGTTTACATCACAGATTTTTGTGACATAACTAATGTTTTTTGACTGTAACGTGAACGCCTAGACAATTTACTTCAAGTTTATTAGGCAACAACCATGTATAGAGAATATTTTTATTATTATATGTTCTGTATGCTCTCACATTTTCTATCAATTCTTCGTCCAACATAGTAACAATACAAACACTATGTCTATACCACAGATTATACTACCTTTTTCTATTTTTAAAATAGTCGAACGCTTTCAGACCTTTCAGCAATTTTTGCCCTCTTGAGAATAGTCGAAGATGCCGATGCTGAAGGCGCGGAAGCGTTCTGGCCGGTCGGAACCAGTGAGCGGGCTCTCATTTATTTACGTGTAAACCAAAACGGGCCGATTGTGCGTAGCCGAGCGGTCTGAACCGAACCAAACCAGTGGGCGCGCTGCTTAAATGAAAACTACAGAAGCTGCAAGAAAAAAAATGTAAAGAAATTAAAATGAATTAAACGAAAAGATTCATACAATTGCAAAAGCTCTACAAACCGATATTTAAACAACTGAAACCCATAAATGGTGCACTAAAGAATAAAACTATCAAACAGACTAAGCATATTCCACCGGAAATTGCGGTCAGATATAAATTAATATCATCCCTGCCATTGTTGGAATCGTAGTTTTAAACTCTCCATCTGAAACATCTACACCAGTCACGGAGGACAATATGACTACAATAATACCTTTTTTCGATACATCAAAAATTGAAAGTTGAAACTCATGGTATGTAACATTTCTCATACTTATTTTATCATATAGAATTCCTAAAATGCCAGATTTAGATATATTTAATGCTTTAGCAATAGTAGGTACTTTCAAACGGTGATCTTTAAATCTCTCTACTTTCAATTTCCTACAATATTATAATTGGTTGCGTCTGAACGCCTTCTACTTTTAATATCATCTTCAGTGAATACACACCTACATCAAAATTGTTTTGACTAACATTTTTTTTGAAACTATGATGAATTCGTTAAGATTTTTAGGACAATTAAGTTTCTTTGTGAGGTTTGTTATACAGGCGATGACCTGATCGTCTTGTGTCTTGATCACAATATCCGTAGTCTGGGAGAACCACTGATATTAGCATTCCAGATCACAAAGCAATAGTATCTCAGGAAAGGATTTTGAATAAACGCAGACAAGACCGATCTGTTAGCCTTTACAAAAAAAAAAAAAAAAGAAAAACGGGGAGACTTACCACAATTACATTGATGAGAACGATCTTTCAATACAAGGAAACAGTTCAACACCTGGGAGTAATTTTGGTCTCACGAATGAGCTAAAATGATTATATTGATGCTGGACTTGTAAACAAACCTTTGGTGCATATGGAAGCTGACACCGAGAGTGCCGTTTTGGACATACACTAGAATGATGCGCCACATCACCATGTATACGGCTATTGTATGGTAGCCTTGTATGCAAGGCGCAAACGGTAGCCTTGTATGCAAGGCGCAAACATTGTCTTCAACTTAACAAGTTCAGAGAATGGCTTATATGAAAATAATGAATGCGATGAAAACTGGCCTTACTAGAGCTCTGTAGGTTCTGTTAAGTCTACCTCCTCTCCGGAGGCTTTGAAGGATGCTTATCGTCCCAGTTACCTAGAACATTTCAGAACTGAAACAGACAGCTGCTCAGGTATCTAGGAAAGCATAGTGGAGAGATAGCCATCATTCCCCATGCAACCAGATTACATAGCACGGCTTTTGAATTCCAACCTCCTTCTACTTTTGACTAGTCAAGGGGATTGGAAAAGGGGACAAAACCTTTTGAGAAATAGATCCTGGTGGTTTACAGATGGATCTCGAGAAGAAGAAAAAGCTGGAGTCATAGTGTTCGACAAGAGCATAGCAGTCAGAAAGTTCTACTCTCTCGGACAACGTGCGACAACCTTTACAGCGAAAATTTATGCTATTCTGCAATATGACCATCTCTGTGAAAGGAATATAAATAGGAATAGGATAATAAACATAGGCTTAGACCACAGCGATACGAGAATGACACTGAAGTCTAGTGTCGCCTCTGGTGTCAGCATACAAGGATGTACTGAACAGTCTGAAATGGAACAACTGCACAATCAGATCCGTGTAAATCCCATGTTACTCGGGTATACGCGGAAATGAGGAAGCGGACCGTCTGGTAAAGATGTGATCTACAATTGAACCAAATGGAAGTAACCTATTCTACCTGTCTCAAATCCCGTTGGTAAAAGGAAAGTATCATTTCTGGCAAGCAAATTTATTGAATTGAAGAGAGAAGCTTCTTGAATAAGGTGTGCCAAGGAACACAATTAAATCTAGTGCATATCTTATAAGGGGCTCCTCCCCTTATCAAAGAAACAGCTTCGAATTTTTGTGATACTGTTGACAGGACATTGTCATCTGAGGGGCTATCTTCATAAGCTTGGTGTTGTCGATGACTCGACGTGCAGCTGGTGTCTGAAGAAGGATGCAACCGTTGATTGTGTCCTCGGAGAGTGCTCAGCACTCAACGAACTAAGGCATAATAAATTATAGAGCAGAAAATAATTAACGAAGAGAAATCAAATTTGACACGTAAGTTGAAAAAGTTTGTCATTACTAAACGTTACTAAGTAACACACAATCAGTTGTTTTTCTCACGGCTAGATAAATATGTTTTCTAGTAACCCCCATATTTTATGACAGTTAACATACTAGTAAAAAGACACAATTTTGACTTGTACGTCAGTATTTTATAAAATAAAGCAACAGTAAAAATAAATTATTTTTAAGTTTTAATGTAGTATTTCCTATGTAAAACAACAGAGTGGACTTATCTATAGTATAGCTATTATTAAAGTTCTTCTAGCTAGTGTTATACTTTCTTTATATCTTCACTCTTATTTCATCAAATAATGTATTAATTCCTAAAAATCGTTAATATTGTACTTATGAAATTTCACCAAGTCCAAATGGTAATTTTATGCAGTCAGCTCTGATCCTCACCTCTTAAAAAATAATTGAACTACTATTTTAGAAGGAAATTCCGTCATGGGATATACTATCGCGTTATAAGACTACTCAAGAGTCCGTTACGTTCACGGATTTCTGAAAATAAATGGATGACAGGTGGTAATGGAGCTGTCAAACGAAAAATGTCCGGAGTATGCTCTGCGCCATTTTGGGTAAAGTGACATTTTGGCACGTCAAATTAACCGTCAAAAGTCAAAAAATAGTGTCATTGTTGTTATTATTGTGAAATAATCTTTGTTTTTCCTTGGATTAAATTTACTTTAAATAACTTATTAACCAAGTAATATGCACCAAGCCATCAGTCAAATATCTAGGTGTAAATATACACCACAAAATTATCTTAAATTGGCACTTTGGAACTGTTAAACAAAAAATGTATACAAAGGGCCAAATACCTTAGGAGTCTTAATATACAAAGAATAAGGCATATCAAGAAAAACAACTCATATATATTAAGCAATATACTGACTTTAATAGGAATACATACCCCCTACATACAGTAATTGCAGGAAGCCAGCACTCATAAAACTTGAAACGGTAGAAACCACTGTTCTATGTAGTATGACTAAAATCAATCATCCTACCTATCCACCAATCAATTATTGTATGAATTCACTAAACATCCAGCCTCTTACTGCAAGACTTCCTGTCCTGACAACTAAGTTTGCAAGAAAACCTGAAACTTGACCGGTGATAGAGGAACTGTGTACGACCAGGGGCCGGAATCATAGGCCAGCCCAAAGACCCCCATTAATGATACTATTCAACCTTTAATAGACTTTTTTTATTATTTTGTGAAGATTTGTAGGGGCTTGAAGACCAAACGTACTATAAATAAGCTTTTTATTCTGAAGGACCTCGTTTGTTGGCTTGTAGGGTTCAAATTTATATGTCCTAATAAATTATAATCAATAATATTTATTTAATTGTAGTGTAGTATAGTGTTTAACACAGCCTAAGGAAGTAAAATGTTGCATTTAACATTATTTGAATATAAAATTGAATGTTACTTATTTAAATAAAAGTTTTAAATATCTTACAAATTGTTACTCCTTAAATTTTTTATAAGTTGTGTTAATTAAAACAATTATGTTACACTTAACTGTTTCAAAGTAAGATCCTCGACCGTTTGGGGGATATAGGAACACAAGTGTTTATGTTAAATCCATAATTAGAACTAGCCGTAGGAAAACAATTTTAAAACAGCACGCTCATACTATTGAGATATGAACAGAATTTAGTGTAATAATTTTGTATGTCTATAATCACAAATTTACTTGAAATTTGCGAAACATTCAACTTTCTAAGGAAATTTTAATTAGAAAATACTGAAAATGACGGGGTACTACCTAATTAACATTTCAACTGTTTTTTCAAAAAATAAAACGTTTTGAAGAAACGGCTCGTCAACATATTGCTTTTTTTTAAGGACTAGTTATTCTTAACAACCAAAAATATAATAAAAATTTTTAATTTATTTTTACGACCGACCAATAGTATGACAGACATCCACACATAACAATCAATTGACACCAATTGGATAAGTTGGGTAAGGTTATAACGTAATACTGTCAATTTATCTCTTTCTACCATTCGTTTCGTTCAACTAATTATGTCGATAAAATTTCGGAAAGGTATGCAAATTGCTTCAAACGTTGTCAGTGGGAGGTAAACGATTACGTTTAGTCGTTATAATTTTTCAGTGGCGACAGCGTATTCACTGTTATTATAACTTCACCTTACCCAAAATGGCGCATAACATGGTCCGGACATTTTCTGTTTATTTGACGATCAGTATATATACTTTATATGTGCATGGTTACGTTCGAATTATACCGACGATATTTCCGCAGGGTATGGGCCAAATAAAAATAAAGGATGCTTTCTCATTATGAGATCGAAACAAACACGAATTTTAGAAATAAATAATCACCTAATTAAAAAAATTAAATATATTTTTTAATTAAAATAACTATGCTGCTTAATTCGTTTTTATAATTTAAAATGGTTTCAAATGATTCATTAGTTATAGATTGATTATAAAAAATAACTGAAAATCTTGTAAAAGTTATAAATCCAATAAAATTGTTGACAAAAATTTCGTCAGAAAGACTGGTTATAATTTTTTATTGCGACCCACAACTCGCATATATTTGAATATAATAACTAATGTTTAACTGAACAAATAAAATAAATGGAAAGAAAAAGAATAATGGTCAATTAATTGACAGATGAAATGAAACACTCAACCAGAGAAATAACCTACTTACATTAGTGTTCAATTATTAGACATGACTGCTCGATTTTGGACAAATATAATTAACAGACTTATAACGAAGGGATACAAATGTAAGTAGTAGAAAAAATATATGCATGGATAGCTCGGTTACTGCGTTAGACTGGAGGGACTACGATGTTCAAAATTGTATTCTTTCATAGGCGGGTTTATAACACTGCCTGGCTGTATCAACGAAAAATCACTTCATTAAATATTATTACAAGAAAAGATTTATAGACGTACATTGAAAACACCGACATTAATCGTGTTTATGGTTAAATCAATTATAATATTCAGTAGTTTTATATATCCAGTGTACAATAGTAAGGATTTACTTACCACCAAATGAACAAGAGTTAGCAATAAAACTGCTAGTTTCGGCATACCGATATTTTCAGTAAACTTAACAAATAAGTACCTAAAATACAAACTTGACTTTCTTTTATAGGAATATTAGATAATCTAATCACAAAAAAAAAAAGAAATATCATTGTATCTATTATTTGAAAACATTATCAATAATCGTTGACCTTTATAATATCAAATACGTAATGTAGAGCAATTATCATGCACATTTTGATCTTTCATTCTTAACAACAGAAACATTGTACTCTTGACCAAACACAAAAACAAGAACATAACAATCTCACCTACAAAGCTAGATACAAACGAGCTTAGCAATTATTCCCAATGGAAAATTTCTAAAGCATTCGAAAAACTACTATCCGAATACCACCAATAAAATATTAGAAAGGAAATTCAGGCAGTAGTAGTGTTGAAAACGTATCTTGATTTACCATGCACCTGACTGATGTATTCTTACCATTTTCTTGTCAGAATAACAACGAAGGTAAAGAAAGTAAAGATTTTTTGAAATAGCCATATTAAGTGAGTAGATGATCTACTATCTTCTTTAAAATAAAATAAAAGTAATTTTAAACAAATCCATCCAGTCTTGGCTGAATTTAAAATAATTCCTCTCCATCAATCGGTACGGCTTCAGAAATCAACATGATACCATAAAATAAATTTACCGTGAAATTAACAAAATTAATAGTGATTTGGAAAACAAGAAGATTTTCTACATGGAGTCGTTTGATAGGGCATGATTTGCTGCATAAATTATATATAAAATATATCACCCCTCTGATATATTTCAAGTCGTTAAATCCTAAATTAGCAAAAATATAAAAAAGAGTACTCTCAGCTTCATCTTACACTGGTACGAGTCCTTCAGGCTAGTTCTTTTGGACCAGTTCTTTATTTATCGCTATTCACCACTGACCTGCCAACAACGGGATCTATAATCGTACCCACATTCATTGAGAACATGGAATTAAGCCAATGGAAAGTAAATCCATAAAAGTAACGTACAGATTGGACAAAGAAACCTGTCCTTCAGTAACATTAAATAATCAGTTACTCCAAAATTCAAACACCGTAAGACATTTAAGACTATATATGGATCAGCATCTAGGCTAAAAGGAACAAAGTAACAACAATATAGAAACAGTCGTAGGTTTCCAAAATAAAGTTTTAAGAGCAGCTGTGAAAGCGCCATGGTATAGACCCGTTAAAGTACTATGTGCCAGCCTACAGCACGGGTTGAAATCATAAAAATTAGAGCAAATCTTTTCGGCAGTTCTACAGAAAATTGCACACGCACTTATCGAGTTTTGGCTTTTATGCTAGAGAATGCAAGGAAAAAGTAATGATAATATTATTAAATTGTCAAAATGCATGGTTTGCAACAGGGGCGGCTCCAGCCTCTTTCCTTGGGGAGCGGTAATATCACATTCCAATTTCTAGTGGGAAAGGCAAGGTCGGGTCTATTTTTCTGAATTTGAAGCTCTTGGAGAGGGGCGTGACAGCAGCATACCCATTCCTAGTATAAGATATAGAATCGGGTCTATGTTCTTGAACTCAAAGCTCTTTTAGGGGGGAGGGGCGATCGCAAGAATACACATTCCTATACTCTATTCAAGAACTAGAGAGAGTAATAAAACTGTTACCGAAACCTCCAACGTACCTGATCCTGTACCACAGGTAACTGAGGACTGCCGTAAATCTATTTATATTTAAATATTATAAGTTTCTACAAATTTACTGCAACCATAAAATATCTGATAGTTCAATTTAATTTCTGTCAGTGAACAAAGTACACCTTACAGAAATACCCAAAAGATATCGCTTCTACCTCTATATTTATTCCAAAATCATTAAATCAAGGCATTTTTCCCTCAACGAAAAACTTATTAATATGATTGTTTATGTTGTATTAAGATATCAATATCTAGATAATAATGTTAATAGCTATGTTGAGATGTTTTCCAACATGACAGGAGTTAGAAAATCTACTATGTACCGAATACTGAAGGAGAAAAAAACGACTGGAATTGTTAGTACTCCCAAGCTACATTCGATCACAGGCAGACGAGAAACCTCGTTGGAAGAAGAGATGGAAACTACAATAAAAGGAGTTGTACATACATTTTATTATGAGAAGCAGATCCCAACCGTCGACAAAATTCTAACTAAAATCAATGAAGATCGGGATTTACCTGAAATTAAAAGAACTGAACTCTGGAAATTGCTCAGAGAACTTAATTTTTGCTGGGAAAAACCAGACAGAAAATCTGTTCTTATAGATCGTCCGGAAACTGTCCGTTGGAGAAGGAAATATCTCTCTCAAGTAAAAGGTAGAGTTGCTATAAATAACACAACTTACAACATTAGTAATTTAACTGAGCTTTTGAAAGATTTTTTTGAATAAAGTTATTGCGGAAAATTGGAAAGAATCCATATAATAAAAGAATCAAACAAAATGTGAAATCTCGATCTCATGATCGTTGAGATAGAGGAACCAGTTATAATTAATTTAAGCGAAGAAAGCTTCATTTCATTTGATAATGAATTTGATACATCATGTTTACCAGTGTAAATACAATTTATTATTTAAATTTTTGTTTTTGTTGTATTTAATTGTTTAATGTTGTTCACATATTTTTTTTATTTTTTTATATATTTTATTATAGTCTGTCCCACTCTTGAGTTTTATATATTTAATTCCATTTAGTCGTAATTTTTTTATTATTTTATTATTGTATTTGTGTATTTTTCTTAAGCGTGTAGAATTAAAACGGTTATTTTATTTTTTTGGGGCTATTGGATTTCCAAATAATAAAGTAAATCAAATTAAGATGTCAGTGCAATAGAAATAAAAATAAGTAGATCTAATTTTAACTGCAATATATAAAAATTAATTACATTTGAATCCCTTTTTAGTATTTAATTGTAATTCTGCAGATGGTTTAAGAAATAAATAAACTGAAATGTCAAATACCCTAAAAATGTTTTTAATTAATAATTAAATGACCAATAGCCCCAAAAAAATTTTAATATTACATGGAGGAATTTATTTTTTTATATATGTTTAACTTCTCGTATTTTTGACAATGGGTATTTTGTAAGTATTTAATTTTTTGAGAGAATAAGGCTACATTTGAGTCTTAATGTCCCTACAACGGATTCTATGCCAAAATTAAAAATAATAAAAATACAGTTGTGATTGGTTTTAAATATGTCAAAATTATCTACATTTTGTAATGTATGTGAATTGTTAAAAAATCATAAGAAATAAAATAATTTTATAAAAACCTTTTATTTTAATTTTATTACCGAAATAATATTCTATGCCATAAATACTTAATGAAAAAATAAATCTTCTTCCGACGCCTATGACGAGGATTAAAATTCTTTTTAATACTTCACACTTCCAAATATCTATTGTTATCCAACCCAAAAAGTCCATTATTATAGACCGGTATTTTTGATTATAAAATTTCTAACACATTCCTATGAAAAATATATGTGTCTAAGAGATTTTGCCAAAGACACCGGACTAAAAACACAAGTAGTTTGCGAAGAAAAAAAGGGTAAAAAATGATTTATTACTCTCTCTAGTTCTTGAATAAACTATAGTATAAGAGGCAAAATCGGGTCTATTTTCCTGAACTCAAAGCTTTTAGAGGGACGATCGCCCCCACCACCCTTCCCCCCTTGGATCCGCGTCTGGTTTGCAAAGAGGTAAAATTTGTATCAGTAATTTAAAGAATCTAAATATAATGCAAAGCATGGATTTAAACAATTTAAGCATAATCCAACAATAATTTTTTTGCATTCTCTAGTATAAGAGTCAAACTTCGTGTGTGTGCTACTTTCTATTGAACTGCTAAAAAAAATTACATTGGTCATGAAATGAGATTTTTTTGTTGGCGATATTTGCGTATATTGACAATTCAATATAATAGAAAATCGCAATTAAAATTTATATTTTTTTATTTTAATAAAATTATATTGGCTTATAAAGTGAAAAGATTAATTTATTATTATATATTTTTAGTATTCCAGCTATAAAAAGTAAGTATAATCAATAAAGAACTAATAAAAATTCATTGAAAAAACTACCATTGAATAATAATGTGGAATAAAAATTATTATATGTTAACGTAAATAATCTTGGATGTCCATTTAAACAAGGAAGACTATTAAACTATGTATTTTATTCCTTAGAATACGACTTTACATCGGAACTTCTAGCACGTGATATACTAGCATTTAACCGTTTTCCATTAAATTCATTGATTTAATTTCCATTTTGCTACTGGAAATTTATGAAATTTTCACGATTTATTTTTCAACATTTTTATAATTTACAACACAGCAGTTTCGTTTGTTTATTACATTGTTTTTAATTATTTAAGAAAAATAGAATTAACACGTATATTTGATACACCATAAGTACAAAATATCGCCCCGAAATTAACGGTAACTCACGCTAGTATGGCTTTTGACCCCCCCTTCTATGATTTCGCATTGAGCGAATAGAAAAAATTAAAATTTCAGGCCATTATTTTATCCTATAAGACCCAAGACCCTTGCATTACATATGTGGAAAAAGTTTTCTGTTAGGTATAAACAATTTTATTTGTAATTATTTTGAAAGGTTTTAAACAAGTTGATCAATTGTGATACTCTAGCTCGTTTTGTTGGTTTTTTACACATTTTTTAAAATATTTTTCGGAAAATTTTAGAGTTTGTCTTACAACTTTAAAAAAACGCTTTTTGAATTCTACTTTGCTAATAACAATTTTTTCAACTCTTTCGTTATAGATAGGTAATCAGTTTTTACTACTATTGTCCCGAATACACTCCACTCTTAAGTTCTTTGAATACAAATGTGCCCAATCAATAGAGATTTCTTCATGTAAAAAAAATTTACAGCAAACTGCCTCTACCATGACTTGAAGGGTATCTCTAGATGACTTAAACGCAAAATCCAACTCCAACTGAGCACGAAGATTTTTTTTAAATAATGAAAACAGAAAAAAAGGTGACTTTTTTGAGTTTTTTTGGTTATATTATGGAAAATATTGAGTGATGAATCGTATTACTTTCAAATGATCATAAGTAGATAATTAAAGGTCTACAAAATGGTTTTTTATAGACCCAATCGGATGATTTTTCAAAGAAAAAAAAGTCACAAAAATTCTTAAAACGTTCTTTTTTACCCAACTTCTAAAAGAAGGAGGATCTCAATTCGTCAACTATGTATGTTTTTTAATGTATTTACACCGATTACTCCTGAATGACGACACCGATTTGAACGAAATTTATTACGTTATGTTCAAGAAGTTGCTGCGCTGGTCCCATATTTTTTTGGACCAAATTGGTGAAGTAAAATCCAAGACGGCCAAAAAAATTAATTTGGTCCGATTTTCTCTAAAATTGGTATGTGAGAATTTTCAGGATCGTACACAAGAAATCTAAAATTATTAAAAAAAAATCAATATAGCGGGTCCAATATGGCGGAGAACAAAATTTAATTTTGTCAGATTTTTTCCAAAATTAGTGTGGGGGGACTCTTCTGGATCGCACATAAGGAATTCAAAATATTTTTAAAAACTTCAATATGGCGGATCCAACATGGCCGTGAAAAAAGTTTTGTCCGATTTTTTCCAAAATTGGTATGGAGGAGTTTTCGAGGTTGTCCATAACGAATCTGAATTTATTTTTAAAAAATTCAATATGGCGTATCTAGTATAGCGGATAAAAAATTAGGTTTGTTTGATTTTTTTCAACGATATGGGGGCGTTTTTGGGATCGCACATTATGAATATGAAATTATTAAAAAAAAATAAATATGGCGTATCCAATATGGCGAATAAAAAATCTTAGTGGCGGATTGAAGACTCTACATCTCTCGATTTTGCTTAAAACCAGTATTAGGGATTTTTGTTAGCATTAATTACGAATTAAAATATTTTTTGAAAAACTGAATCTGGCAGATTCAATATGGCATCCTGAAAATTTCACATTTTTTGATTTTCTTCAAAACTGATATAGGGGGTTCTTAAGGGTGTAAATTATAAATTTAACAGTATTTTTTCATGATTCAATTGGCGAATCCAATATAGTGGACTAAAAATTTTACATTTTTCGATTTTGTTTAAAGGTGGGATCGAATCGTTTTTGTGGATGTAAATAGTGAATACAAATTCAAATTTTTTAAGAATATCTAATATGTAAGATGCAATATGATGGTGTAGAAATTTTAAGTTTCCGGATTTGATCCAAAATTGGTACTAGGAGGCTTTGAAGGGTTTATATTTAGATTAAATTAAGACGTTAATATTATTTTTTTGAAATTCAGTATGGCGGTTCCAATATGGTATTAGGGGGTATTCGGGGTCATGTAGTACATATATGAAGTTAATTTTTTACAACTATCAGGTTGATAAGATACAATGTGAAGGACTGAAAATTTTACATATTTCGATTTTGTCTAAAATTGATATTGCGGGATTCTTGGAGCGTATACAAACTTAATATGCAGTATAAAATATTTCGGATTAAGATATGTACTTCTTTAGATATCGAAGATTTTGAAGCCTATATTACCAATCTAAAATTAATTTGAAATTTAAGATAGTGGATTTACTATAAGAGACTAAATATTTGCTTGATACAATTTCACTGGTATTTGAAGAACTCTAAGAATCAAAGATTTTTTAGTAGTTCATTTTAGGGTGATTTACAAATTTGGATCAAGTGGGTACTTCTTTGCCATCTTGGAGTTATTGCGAGGTACAATAATCTCGATTAGTACTTAATTCAAATAATTTATGGATATCATAATGAATTCAATACTAAAAATCGAAAAATAAAATTTTTATAAAAAAAATTGAACCAGCAAAAAGGCGAAAAAAAAGTGGTAAATGTTTTCTGTGTTCAGATCAACTAAAAATTAATTAACTTTCAACCAATAGTTTGAAAATCCATTTAAAAACCAAACACAGTATCGACGTACGTTCTCGTAATGACAGTACAGGAGAAGAACTTATACCAAAAAAGAAACTTAAAACTGTGGACAGTTTTATCATTAAGCAAAACCACCTAGAGAAAGTGGTCTCCAAAATGGTACGTAAAGATGGATTCCCTTAAGAAATTTGTTTTCTAAAAGTTGATACAAACTCCCTAATTTACCAAATAAAAAAGAAATCATTTTTGAGCGTTTTTTCGATTCATTTGATAGAAATCCATAAAAAAAAACATTTTTTTATGGATTTTAGTTATCTACAAATAGTAAATTAGAAGCACTTCATTTAATAATTTCCATAATATAAGCAAAAAATCAAAAATGTCACACTTTGTTTACCATTTGTATTGTTTAAATAAACAACAAAAGTTGGATTTTAGTTTTAACTATCTATGGACTACCCTTCAAGTCATGATGCAGGCAGTTTACGATGATTTTTTGATAAATTAGCAGTTCATTTTACTCTATTGATTGGGCTAAATTTAATATAAGTTTAGAGACAATATCTCTAGTTTTAAGCAATAAAACTTCCACATCAGCGTTGTTTTTTTTTGTTAACATGGAACGAGTGTTTTTTTTCATCAAGCAAAAAAATGTTTGTATATCTTGAGTTTAAATCTAGTTTCTAAATTTATTTATATTGTCCTTAATAATAATCAAGAAATAACAAATGCTTTTTTACATACAAAATATTGTAAATCATTAGAACAAACATCGTTTTTGCATCGTCAATTATTTTAAATAATATAAATAAAACAAGTGACTAATACCGACAAGTTTAATTACTACTACACTGACATAATACTTAAGTGGTTTAAACAAACGTGAGAAGCAAAGGTGGCTACTATAAAAAAATATCACAAAAACATATCGGTCTTGAAATAATCTATTTCCTTATAAGGATTTACTTCAAGTAAGATATTTGTGTATCTATTTTAAATTTATTGTTCAGCAGACTCTTAATTCCAGCAAGAAAGATGGCTAAAATATTTAGCAGCAAAGACCACATGGCCTCTCTGAGCAAAAGAAAATCTGTTACCTACAATAACTATTTTCTCTATGAATCTTTATCATGTTTATATTGGTTTTCATGTCTTAAAAAATTGCTTAAGTTACTATACGCATATAATAGAAATAACATATGTAACTACTTGAAATAGTCACGGCAATGATGCGTTGGTGAGATGTTGACAATTACTAGTATTTCTCTTTTTTCTTGTTTAAGAATTATGTGCCTATTGCCCCACAATAAAACATCTTAGCTCAATTTGCTCTGAAAGAGACCGGTAAAGGCTTATCTCATTATCTCAGGAGATAAGTATCAGGGTGTACGAGCGACAAGAGAATGGTTGTGAAATATGGTGATGCTATTTCTGAAGTAAGGTGTATATGAGCTTGGTGTATCCCAGAGATCAGTACTGGGTCCGCTCTTGTTCGTATTGCATGTTAACGATCTATATTATAATATAAGACAAGGGTATGTTTCTATGTACGCGGATGACACAAAGATTTTTGTGGCTGATACTTTTAACGAACTTCGGACCATTACGTAGGATATTTGTCATGATATGAAAGTGTAATGTGAAAGAAATGGCTCAATTGTGAATATTGATAAAAACGTGTACATGAATGTATTTAATCTTAGGCTAGATAATGATGACTTTGAAGAAAGGGACTCGGGTAGAGTTAAGTTTTTGGTTACATTTATGGATCCTCAACCATCCTTTAACGGGCATATAAGTCATGTCTGCTCAAAATTGAACTTTGCTTACTTCGCTATTCTCAGTCTAAAAAAGAGTGTCGATACTGATGGACTTCTATCAAATAATGTTGTTTGCTGAGTTAGTGCTGGTGTGAAATGTAATTGTAGTTTTAATATCTACAAATCTCTACAATACACACAAAAATTATCTTCTAATGATATCCTGACATCAAATAACATTTTTCAAAAACTCGTCTGTATATAATTGTATTAGCTTTTATAATAAACTGCCTTCTTAGCTACGTGCTCTGCGTGGTGGGAGATTTGTTGGGAGACAAATAATTTTTATTACTTGGGAGCTTTTATTCTATCCAAGAGATTTTTTGGGTTATATTAACCAATGTAAAACTTTCTATACTATTATGGAAATATAACATTCTTTTCTATTGTTTTATTTAAGAGAGTAAAAATAGAACTAAAAGAGTAAAAATTTAACATTACCGTTTTAAGATTTTTTTCAGTAAAAACTATAAAGTACTTATCTTTCCAGAATAGATTGCTTGGCTTGAAACCAACTTGATTTAATCAAGATCTTATTAGTAATATTTTTGGAGAGTTGTTTTTTTCTTAGCAGTATTAAGTATTTTATATCTCCAAAACGGCATTTTTAATATTTTTTATTTGATAGTCTAGATAGAAAGCTGAAATTTTTTATAAATATAGGCAAAATCTACAAGAGAATTTTCGAGAATTAAAGCAATAAACATTGAACTGCTTATCAATTTCCAATGAACGCAATTCATGCAAGGCACTCATATCAATTGTCGCCAAGGAATTTGCCGGGTTCACACGAAATTGACAAGCAGTCCAATGTTCATAACTTTAGTTCTCGAGAATAACAAAAAAGTCCATTTCGTAAAGTCTTTATATCCATATAAAAACCTAAACTATAAAAAAATTACGTTTTCGAAATGTAACACGTTATGTATTTTTTGAGGGCTAAAAAATCGAATTTTTAAAAATCTAATGAGCGAAAAGTGTGGAAAAAGGTACAGAGAAACCTTTATTCCAAAATTTCGATTCGTTTTAACTTCATAAACACGTATTGAGAACACTGTGCGATGGGGTGCCGAGCTAGGCGAGTAGACGTGAAACTTCCCATTTAAGAATGATGCCTTAATAGTACGGGAAATCATTTACGCATCAAATAAGAATGATTGGGCCTAGAATTGAGCTCTAAGCTACTCTACTAGAAACTTGTAGACTTGATGACAAAACACTATTTATTATATTAATTTAATTTTATTGATCAGAGTTTTGTGTGAGACTAAATCAGTGACAAATTTTACAATAGTTGAAAAATTTCTCCGTGACCAATTCATAAGAAGGGAAGTTATCCAAAACTTCACAGTTTAGTCAGATTGTTATTCTTTGTGAAATATTTTTGTTACGTAGGTGTTTTTGTTCTACTTTTTATTTACTCTCCATTGACAATGGCCGCTTATAAAAATTATAAAAAGTATGATATATTGATATGTTTTATCCAAAGCAATGAAAGTCCCAAAGAAGCTTCTGGATTATATTTCAATAGGTAATGTATTTAAAGCGTTGTCATTAGGATAACTTCTCATATCTGACGATCATTTTTGTTTATGTTAGGTAGCCCATTCTAGATACATTTGCTCGTTAAAAAAGAAATCTAGTTCAACATGGATCAAGAAGAAAAAAGAAAGAAATGTGCAGCAACAACTTCATCATTCTGTAGAAAAACAGGGAAAGAAGTTGGTATAGCAAAATCTCACACTCAAAGAATTTTCAAAAAGTATAAATACAATCCATATAAATTTCAAATATTGCAACATTTACACCCCGGAGATGATGAGCGCCGAGTAACATTCTGTAAATGTTATTTAGAACAAAGCCGAACAACGAATCTTTCGGCAGATTTGTCATCTGGTCTGACCGATGATTATTTCTCAAATGCGGGAATTTTTAATCGTTACAACACGAGAAGTTAGTCTACAGAAAATCACCATTTAATTGTAGAAATGGCACAACAAGAGCTTTTCGGGGTCGGTGTCTCATGTTTTATTTTGGGCCGAGACATAGCCTACAGGATGTATGAAGGGGGTCACACAGCACCTAAATACCTAGAAATCCTTGAGGAAATTATTCCAAAATTGCTTGAAAATGTTCCATTAGCTCATTTTAATTCCATTTATCTCCAACATGAAGGTGTCTCGAGTCACAGCTCTGGACTGTTAAGGCTACTTCTGAACAATAACTTTCCTCTAAGATGGATAGGTACCAAGAGACCCGTAAGATGGCCCCCACAATCTCTCGATTCTTCTCTTTGATTTTTTCTTGTGGGGTGTTATGCAAAATCAAGTATATAAGACAAGACATGAATCTGCAACGGAACTTCGTGAGGCAATTGGTTTGGCCTTCCAAACTCTTCCAGACCTATGATCCTTTTAAATGCAATTAGGAGAATAACAAAACTGTGCAGATATTGCATTCTAGAAAACGATCGTCATTTTGAAAACCATCTTTTAAAAAACTCTCGGTAGTTTTTAGTTTCACTCTTTCTGTTTGTTTTTGTTAGTTTAATTTTGTGAAATAATGTTGTTCTTGTTTCTTTGCCATCAAATTTCAATATTCTTGTTTTATAATAGCAGTGTTGTTTAAAATAAAACATGTAATAACAATTAAGTATTTACAATTGAAAATATAGAAAAATATTAAAATTTTAAAACATTTAAAGTGTCGAATCCTTGGTATAATTATTATTGTCAAAATTTGGCATTTGTTTTTTATAAGTTGGCCATAGCCTAGTGTTACAAATAAAGTAAATTATTGAAAATATCGAATTCTGATCTTGCTTTTCAAAATAAAATCAACACATTTTATATTTTTGAAAGGCCTAAATTATATTAAATCAATATCTAAAATAATAAAAAGGGTGTCGTATTTGAAAAAAGTTTGGTTAATACCTCAAAAATTAAACTAACTGCGTCACTGAACTCTGCGTAAAAAACTATATAAAAATTAGGTTGTTCCTTTTTGATAAGTTAACGCATAACAAAAACACGAGCTGTATCTAAAAAACAAAGATTTTTCAAATCACCCTGTAGACTAAAAACTAAGGGACCCATGACAAATTTGACGCCGGAATCTTTCGTTAAAAGTAGGAAACTAATGTATAAAACCACAACACTCTATCTTTGATAATAAATCCAATATCCCCTAAAAGTATCGAAAATGGAACACCCTTTACAGTTCTCCAGAACTTCTTCTTCTTTCAAATGGCGTTCATCAGATAGATGATTCGCCATCTCAAGTTGGTAAGACTTCCAGATGAAGAGCTCTCAGGTGCTAAGTTTTCACTTAACACTCTTGATACTTTTTCTTTTTATTATTATTATTTTTTTTTTCACTTTTACTACTACAGTCGATTAGTGTTGGAAGTTAGTATTAGACAGTACAACAAAGGAACAGACTTTTCACTCTTCAGAGGGACAGCGAAGTGACTTACACACCCCGAAATATCGCCTCGGATATCATATATCCAGGTAAATAAAAGTTAAGAGGGTGAAGAGAGATGGTCAGCTGTAACAAAAATTATTATTAATAATTGTTACTATCTTTAATTATTCAATTATATTATAAGTTTGAGTCGAAACTACGAATATTTCATTGCATTACTCTCGATATGATTCTAATAGAGTTAATATTAGCTCTATTATATGGCTGGCTGTCCGATTGTTCTTTGTCTCTATTATCATAACCTTTTGATTTTATAAGTTGGTTTGACTATAGAAGGTCTCTTAATTTTTGTTTATATACTTCTGGAACTTATATGTAGAGTCTTTTTTGTCACGATCATTCAAATATTTTAAAGGTTCTTGAGATTTCCTTGGATTTTCAATCGGTCTGACTACTGAGTTATAGGTGAGTTCGCTCTTATATATATATATATATATATATATATATATATATATATATATATATATATATATATATATATATATATATATATATATATATATATATTGTAACCTATTTTCTGTTAATCTATTATTCGAATAGAAGAGTTGATAATTATGTGCTGCCTTAACACATCCTCCTTGTTCTATTGCTTTCCACTTGGGAACTGCTCCCAAAGCTTGAGTGAATATTCTTTTAATATTTACATTATATTGTTGATAGTTCTGTTGTCTTTGATTAAATGTGGTTATGTTTAAAGTGTTTTTACTCAAAATGGGTGGGAATGCCTGAGAAAGCGGTACAAATATACTGTTATTTTGGGTAGCTTTCGGGTTCCTTTCATGAGCATCTACGTAAGGGATGTTTTCATATACCACAATGGATTAAATTTTTTTTTGTCTGGTGAATTCGGAACATGATTTTGAATGTGATTTATGTTCTTTACCCCTACACTGGGTTTTAGTGTGTCCATATTTAAAATAAGAGAGGCAAATGGTAACAGGTGGTATATACATAATAATTGGCATGGGAACATTAAAGATTTATAAATTTAGGCAGCAATGTGTCTTTAAAAGTAAACAATACCGTTCCCGTAGGAACCTACTCCGTTTGTTGTTCGTGTATGATTTTCCGATTCATTCTCTTCGCATTTTACAAGTAACATAGTTGTGTGAGATATATATATATATATATATATATATATATATATATATATATATATATATATATATATATATATATATATATATATATATATATTGTAGCCCTTATCTTTCAAATTATCACTATTCATTAAATTATTACCGGCTTCAAAATTATTGAATTCAACTGAAATATTATTTTTTCCTTTTGACAGGAATTTTTTAATATTGAACAGCTTTAGATTAAATATTTCATTTGCAATTTTCAGATGATTGTATTACCAGACTTCTCTGAGGCTTCGATGAAAACGATAAATCATCTTTTTATAACAATTATTTATTATTTTTTTTTCTTCATTATTATTTAAACATTTTTTTTTTTTGATATTCGACAGATACGTCGTTTAAATTAGATGTACCAATAACCTCCATTATCTCTTGCTGTGAATAATTTACGCTATTAATGGGGGAGGGTCTTTCCCTGCTGCCGAACATGTCCTGTTACATGTAACTTATCATTGCAAAAAAATTGGAAACACGTTGATTGCAACACCACATACAAAATTTAGTACGTATTTCTAGAACAGTATAACTAAAACTTTTCAGTTATCTAAAAATACAGGAATTTGCTATTAGAAAAAAGAGATTTTTGACATTAAATTAAATAATCTAGTAAACTGAAATGGCTTCTTAATATTTCGCACTGAAAAATTTCAAAGAAATTTTTATGTACTTCTTATTGATCAGGCATTTCATTTAATATTCTCAAACTACTCCTAATGTACGCTATACAGAGAATATACCGCGTATAATGTATCCTATATCCAAATAAAGAAATTGGTTGATAGATTTGTATATCGTAACTTAAATATCCACTTGATAGATATTAGCAATCAGGTGTCGAAAGGGTCGGAGATCAATAACAATAGCAGATAATTTTAGTCACTTGAATTCAATTAGATCCGTGAAGTCATTTGAAGCAAAAATAATGTTATTTACACAAATGACTAGATTTAAATATATAGGTGTACAATTAAATACTTATAAAGGTACATTTTTGTTTATAAGCACTACATATTTTACTCGTTAGTAAACGAATTACTTAAATAATTTAGCTAATATACGCAGATGAAATTTTAGTTCAGAAAATGATAATTATTAAAGGTACTTTTATGGGGATTAAAATTTAATCACACCTAAGTAGAAACAGTAGTCAAGCTTATACAATTCTTTAAAATTACTACAATATCATATAAATCTTTAAATTGCATTTAATTTGAACTGTACTAACTAGGGTAAATAAAATAATATTATGGTCGATAAATTCAACGGAACTCATCAAAGGCCAGAAGTAGACTCATTGTTTTTGGATATATGTATATATATATATATATATATATATATATATATATATATATATATATATATATATATATATATACATAAGCCATTTTTCGCAGATTGACGTTATGGATAACCCGCAAGGAGGGAGTCACTGAAAGTTATTTTAAAAATAAAATTTCTCACCCTTATCCAAATCCCCAGTGCTTTAATTTTCCTCTAAGTCTTAAAAATCCAATATCCTGCCATTTCAGGATTTTTTGATATTTGACTTTGAGGTGGCCTTGACCGCGAAACCGTCATGGCATTGATATGACCGTCAAGGTCAAGGTCAAGGTCAACTTTAAGGTCACCTTAATATACACAGTTTGATATTCAGAAACTTTTGTAGAAAAAGTTTTTCTACAATACTTTTGGTTGCCGAATTATTGCTTCATTCGCGTCAGTCCAAGGTGTAAGGATATTTGACGTTCAAATGATCTCTAGATGTGATTTTACCCCTATGTCATTCATACTTTTGGATAGAAAATTTTCTGTGCGTTCAATTTTTTCAATAAATAATGGGGGTTTCTATTCAAAAAAAAATTTTGACTTTGAAGTGACCTTAAAAATTGACTTCAAGGTCAAAATCACTAGGACAGATAAATGATCCCCTCTGTTATTGACAATTTTTGTCTGAACCTTTTTTTTTGCAAATGGAGGATATATATATATATATATATATATATATATATATATATATATATATATATATATATATATATATGTATATATATATATATATATATATATATATATATATATATATATATATATATATATATAAAAAATGAGTTACAACTGATAAACTGACATTTCATAATTTTTTAAAAGCCCCTTCAAAAATAGAATTTTAAATAAAATTAATTGATTACACTTTATAAACATGTAAAATAATCTATTAACAGAAACTTCTCGATTGAAATATAGTTTTTTAAAGTACATGTATACTATGGTCTGTAAATTCCATTCCATTTCCTTATATAGGCTCGGCATAAAAATGAGTTACAACTGATAAACTGACTAATTCAAAATAATTAAATTCTGAAGTTTGGTCACTGTAGTGACTTTAGAACAACGTACACCATGGTAGCATTGGCGTAGCTAGGAGTTTTCCTAGGGGGGATGGCAGCCGGTCAGCCACCGCAAGTTTCAGTTCTGATAATCCGATTACAGACAGGCGCTGATCTAGGGGTCGGGGCGAATGCCTCCCCCCCCTGAATGTTGTTGACCCCTCGTTCATCGACAATGCGCTTTTGTTTGTCATACTGTACTGTCTGTTAAATCGGGTCGATCTTTTCTTTGCCCTTATGATATTACTGCCCTCCTCAAAGAGAGTCTGAATTCTCCCCTGATTAGATATCATTGTAATAAAGGAGTTAATTGACTGTCCTTATTCAAAATGGCGCCTTCCTCAACTCTGCAGTAAAGCTGAAAGTCTGGCAATGCAGCTAAATTTAAAATAAACAATGACCGTTGGCTACAGAATAACTGATATTTAAGAAGTATAGAAACTATCAAAATTTATTATTTATGACACCCTTAATAATACGAAATGAAAAACATAGTAACAAACATATTTTCTCGTAATTTTGATTGGTTGATTACGTTTTAGTTTTCTGTTTTTCTCTGAACCGGTACAAAACTGCTTCCGAAATTATGGTATTTTTCACTACCTCATGCTATTGCATCTAAATGTAGATATTAAGATAGATTTAAGCGTAAGATGGGTTCTATGAATATCGGCCATAGAGACTACACTTCGGGGAGCACCCGTGAGATGGCGGGTGGGGTGGATAAAGCATTTGGTTGTATCTGCCCTTTTTTGTCTTCATGCATTTGAGTAAGATACACAAGGTTATGTGTAATTATTAAGTAATATTAACATTCTAAGAAACGTCATTGTCTTAAACTCGCAAATTGTCGGAAAGACATATCCTTTTGATATACAATTTTTAATCGACAGTTGTAAAAATGTGTAAGTAATTGTTTATTACTAAATTGATATTAAATATATTTAAGCGGAAAATATGAAAAATGTAATATATTGTATTTTTAATTGTGGAAAAAAAGGAAAATTTCCGTAGGGTCAATAGGGCACACACAATCTTAATCCTGAGGGTACCCTCTTGCTGATGTTCACAAGGCTACTCAATTCACCCTTAGTTTCTTTTTAAGCTTTACAGAAATTGTCTCTAAAATCATTTGCTTATCTTGCCACGATACCGACCGGAAGAACGATACCGTTTTCGACCGTACGTAGAGCTTGAGCGTATATGACCAACTCGCTTGAATTGACCATGCGACTTGTGCGCAGTTGAGAAAAAATACAATATATTGAAAATAAAAGTATTTATGATAAAAGAAACATAAATTGAAGTAAAATTTTAAACTAGATTATTATGTCACATAAGTCCCTAATTAGAATAATTAAATAATTTAATTACCAAAAACTAATATTTTTAAACCTAGTAAGAATAGGGAAAAATAACAGTAACGAAAGAGTTATTTTAATATAATTAAAATGAAAAAAAAAATGCAAATAATATTGCATTTCAAAAATAAGATTTTAGTTGCCAGGTAATGGGCAAACTTTGACCACAGGTCGTTGCATAACACCGTGGGTCATTTAAAGCGTAACTACGCATTTC
The DNA here is from genome assembly GCA_034092305.1 of Diaprepes abbreviatus. Lineage (NCBI taxonomy): Eukaryota > Metazoa > Arthropoda > Insecta > Coleoptera > Curculionidae > Diaprepes > Diaprepes abbreviatus. The sequence continues at coordinate 33,435,265 of JASJET010000055.1, forward strand.
CCATTAAAGGGGTAGTTTCTGCTCATTTTTAATTAGGACAAGGGCGCCCTTATTAATGGCGATAATAGCTAAGTCCATTTGTGCCTCTCTTCTAAAACATATTAGAGTTACATTAAAATCGAAGCCGGATACTTCAAGTAATTTCCTTGTAAGGGAAATCTAGAAGACAGATTTTTTTTTTCTAAATTCCTTGATATATCTCCTACTTCGAGGTCGTAGAATATGATTCTGACCTTGTTATTATTCTTTTAGAAATACACAAAAAATACTCTTTATTTTAAGGACATTTTTATTTGTTGAAAACATTGAATTTATTATTAATATAATTTTGCAGAAACTTTAGCAAACAAAATAAGAAAAATAAAAATATATTTCATAAATTAAGTTATCACTTTTACTATTTAACAAGATAATTATTTTCGTGTTAAACCTTCTTTTAAAAAAACTACAAAAGTCAGTTAGCAATATATTTAATTTTGTTTTAATGTAAAAACAAATGTAAAATTAATTACAACTAACCAAAATTTTTGTTCATGTTAGTTCAGATTAATTCAGGTTTAGCTTGATTTTAGTTAGTTCGGAAAACTGATAGTAACGTAAATTTACCTAAACTGACTTATAAATATTAATTAAAAAATATTGTTGTCCCGCAAAAGTCATGTGGAGGCGGGACACTCTCTGTCAGAAAAGGATATTCGGAAAGGTTTGAGTTAGTGAGAAAGAACGTGGTTTAGTACAAGCTGGAAAAAATAATATGGTTAATAAAATTATTTGGTTAGGATGTAAAAAAATATATCCTCGTTTAAAAATTAATCGGAATCATAAAATTCATGGAAGAAGGGTAATGTTTAGCTGCATAACGGTAAAAGAGATATCCAATAAAAACAAATTATTAATTTTCCTCATCATTCACATAAAAGGAGGGGTGATAAACATGTCTCGTGTATTTAAGAAAATTATAGTACTAGTCATATGATCCAAATATTTTTTCCGAAACAAACAGTCGTGCAGGTACCCTTCGCGGCTACCAATACGATCTACAGAAAACCTACACACATAAAAAGATCGCCGAATCTCACCACCACCCATCACAATTATAATCAGTAGCAAACACACTGATCTCCAGATCCTTGCGACTAACCAATCCCACGAATCGCTAAGAAGAACTCAACAACATCACAACAGCTCCAAACCAAACCAGGAATAACAATACACAAATTATTGGGCAATTTAAAAGACAAAATACCATTGGAAAACCAGGGAGTGCACAGCATTCCATGTAGAGACTGTGAAAAAGAACACATCGGCCAAACAAATAGAAGAATCTCTACCACAGTCCAAGAACATAAAAATAGCATAAAGAATAAACAAGCTACATCAGCTTTATTCCAACATCACCAGGAGACAGGACATACTATAAATTTTCAGGAAACCAAACAGATCGTACCCATAAAGCACTATAGAACGCGCCTCATCAGAGAATCTCTCGAAATAGAAAATACTAAAAATCTTAACAAGAGAGATGATGCACAAAACATCTCAAATACATGAAAAACTCTAATGAAAACCCAGCCAAAACCAACACATCAGAGAAACAGGCCAGCGAGTCGAGAGGAGGCCCCAACTCAGGGAAACAAGGAAATCAACCAGGGAGAACCAAGGTACAACGTGCGCAAGCGCCAAACTATAAAAAAGCAGACACAGGACCAGCACGCTCATATATATATATATATATATATATATATATATATATATATATATATATATATATATATATGCAGCAAGCCTAGTTGCTTTCTACCGAATAATGCGACCCCTATCCTTTGGGCAGCGCGTTTTGTGTATTCGATTTTACAGATTTCTATTTTTATTCACCGTCGCGCCACCACATGGCGGTTTTTACAAATTTTGTCAGTCTGTGTGGTTCTTGTGTTATCGAGTGAACCATCGAGATGTCGCCTTTGTCGTCCTATTTGCTGTTTTTAATCTTAACTGCAGCTTTATAGGATACAGAGGCGAGATGATGGTTTGTACCGACTGCGGTGGCCTGACGAGTCCCATATTAGGACGAAACAGCGCTGTCGCCATCTGTCGGACCCGGAGTCTTTCCATACTTTGGAATGCTCCGCACTTTTTAACATGAGAATAATACAAATTGATACATTTCACGTCCGCTATGCCAAAGATTTTATTTTATTTCTGTTTTTATATTACACGGACAAGAACTTTATTTATTTATTTTTTACTTGTTTTGGCTTTAAAACACACTAAACGGTGCTCTCATAGGGGGATCGTTTGGTGCGACACGTGGCTTTCGTTGCCAATCTAGCAGCAAGCCTAGTTGCTTTGTACCGAATAATGCGACCCCTATCCTTTGGGCAGCGCGTTTTGTGTATTCAATTTTACAGATTTCTATTTTTATTCACCGTCGCGCCACCACATGGCGGTTTTTACAAATTTTGTCGGTCTGTGTGGTTCTTGTGTTATCAAGTGAACCATCGAGATGTCGCCTTTGTCGTCCTATTTGCTGTTTTTAATCTTAACATCAGCTTTATAGGATACACAGGCGAGATGATGGTTTGTACCGACTGCGGTGGCCTGATGAGTCCCATATTAGGACGAAACAGCGCTGTCGCCATCTGTCGGACCCGGAGTCTTTCCATACTTTGGAATGCTCCGCACTTTTTAACATGAGAATAGTACAGATTGATACATTTCACGTCCGCTATGCCAAAGATTTTATTTTATTTCTGTTTATATATATATATATATATATATATATATATATATATATATATATATATATATATATACATATATATATATATATATATATATATATATATATATATATATATATATATGTATATATATATATATATATATATATATATATATATATATATATATATGTATTCGAAGGTTTTCGGGCATCCGAACGTTCGCTCGTAGACGCCATACAGTGAGCTTTGAAAATGGTGAATAATATTTCACCGAAACGTCAGCTGCCTTACAGTCCTGAGAGGGACTCAGCACATACATGGGATGCCCGAAAACCTTCGAATATACATCACACCCGTGAGAATATCCGACATAACATATATATATATATATATATATATATATATATATATATATATATATATATATATATATATATATATATATACATGTTATAACGTAGATTTCCACGGATGGTGGAATGTGCACTGATGTTTTTCCGTTCGTTCGTTAATAGAAAAATCTTCACGACGTTTCGTCAACATCTCAGCCGGCATTTTCGACCGCTGCTCGACTTGAATTATTAATTGGGTAACGTTAACAATTTAGAAATTATGTTTTTTTGATTTCTTGATTCTCTTATATTGTCGAACATATATTTCAGTGTGTTTTACGCTTTATTTTAAACAAAAAAAATTAGATTTGTGTTAATCAGTAAAACATTCTCTGGAAATTGACAAGTTCAGAGCATCAAACTGGAAAAATAGCGCATAAAATTTGTTGGACAGTATGACCACCTGATTGTACAAATATTAAATAAACAACTGTAAAAAGAATCAGCTGTTTGGTAATAAATAAATATGTAGACGTTATCTTGACATAATACAGGCAGTGGACTAAACAATTGGCGTATCATTTTTGTCGGAAACATTTCTTTTTAATGTTTTTTATCAGATTATCCTACAATTTAACCGCATAGCAATTTAATACCTCACCAAATTAACGTATTTTGCGAATGCGAATTAGAGAACGCAGCCTATACGAGAATTTTCGCAAATAAAAAGTTTTCAGACTCGTCAAAATGAAGCCACTCATAAAGTTTCAGAAGAATGGTAACTATGTTGAAATAGGGGTTGCGTCATGTAGGCTATTAGTTATGCTATTTCTCTATGACACCAAATAAAATTATTAATGTACTGCTTCTGAAAACCGACTTTCTATCAAAAAACTTTAGATATTTGATAAAACTAAGTAACAAAATGGAGAAAAATATTATAGTTTCATTTTACTATCTAAAATCCCGTGTTAAAAATTATACTGTTCTTAGACATAAAAATTAAAAAAAAATACATTTATTTACACATGAAATTTAATAGATTATAATTTGTTATTTTATGTAAGTTCAATAAATATTATTCCACTTTAATAGGTTATAAATGGTTTTTGTCCATAAGTTTCAAAAATATTATTCCATTCAGGATAAGATGTTCCCTTTAAATTTTGTCGAAGTTCAACAGTACCATTTATATTTAAGTAGTGTAGATCTGAAGAGCTTATGGTGGTCCAAATTACGTTATTGAATAATTCAGACTGTTCTGGTGTAGGATTCCTAAAAATAAACAAAAAGTTAGACATATTTGCCACCTAAATACTTCTTTAATCTTTAAAATTGTGTTTATCTCGTTAAAGCAATTTATTTTCTAAATTAAATAAATCAAGATGAAATCTTATTAAAAAATCTGAAGTACATTATTTAGTTGAAAAATAAAACGCAAAATACTGGAAAACACTCGATCATATTGTTACGTTTGTTTCTTAAAAGCGGTGTTCTGAAAGTTTTGACATTATAACACCAAAAATTTCAACCTAATTATATAAATTTTTATTGAGGAGACCAAATCGAACTGATAAACATTAAACAGCACATACATTTTCAGGTAGAGTTAGAAGTTAAGCTGTTTATTCTCTGCTTACCACTTTCCCTTCTTTATTGTTATATTTCTCCATTTTTTTAAATCATAAAATTCGTTTTTGTTCCACCAAAACTTTTAGAAAATTAAGTTGATATATATTGAACTTTTATTGTTAAATTTAAAGCAATAACCAATATCTAAAAAATCTATGTTTTTCTTATTTTTTAGCAGAATCGTTTCTACCATCGTTTTATTTAAATATCAGTTCAATTACAATTATATAAGAGAAACTTAGCTCTGAACCAACTAAAAAAACCTTATACTATTATGACAAACGTGCTCTGTTCTAAAACAGTTAGAGACAAGGCACTATCTCAGATTGCAAGAATACCAGGAAAGGGTGGAAGCCTTTCCTATGGTAGTGCCACGCCATCTGTAGACTGGTTTCGAACTTGTTGGTTCTCGTCAGTACAGAATAGGCCAGCGTACTTCAGCATCGGACGAGTAAATCCTTTAAGCAACTTATATTAGACAAAATATGAAATCTAATAATACAAGCGGCGCCATCTCCCACCATTCCACGCAATCTGAATATAAAATCTCGTAGAGATCTGTATATATAAACCAAAAGTGAATAATTTACTTGCAGTTGGGTGTATAAAAATACAATTATATAAGAGAAACGTATCTCTCAACCAACTGGAAAAACCTTATATTATAAGGACAAACGTGCTCTGTTCTAGCACAGTTAGAGACAAGGCACTATCTCAGATTGCAAGAATACCAGGAAAGGGTGGAAGCCTTTCCTATGGTAAAGCACCGCCATCTGTAGACCGGTTTCGAACTTGTTGATTCTCGCCGGTACAGAATGCTGGGAGATGGCGCCGCTTGTATTAGACTTCATATTTTGTCTAATATAAGTTGCTTAAAGGATTTACTTTTCCGATGCTGAAGTGCGCTAGCCTATTCTGTAATGACTAGAACCAACAAGTTCGAATCCAGTCTACAGATGGCGGTGCACTACCATAGGAAAGGCTTCCACCCTTTCCTGGTATTCTTGCAATCTGATATAGTGCCTTGTCTCTAACTGTGTTAGAGCACATTTGTCCTTATAGTATAAGGTTTTTTCAGTTGGTTGAGAGCTAAGTTTCTCTTATATAATTGTATTTTTATACACCCAACTGCAAGTATATTATCCACTTTTGGTTTATATATCAGTTTAATTATTCTAAACTTCACCAATTGAAATTGTGATTTAAACAGGCTTAAAAACATAAAAATTTTGTGCCAAGATGTTGCTAAACGTTTGTCCTAAACGTAAAAACAATTATCGGATACGAATCATTGTTATTAACTAATTTTTTTAAAAAAGTCTCCTAAGTATGCTTAAAAAAATTAATAAACATGACATGCAAAGCGTTCTAAAGTATAATATCCCCTATATTATCACAGATTTTATAGTCTTACAGATGCTACAAAAGAGGTTCCCGCCAAAACCAATTTTCATGACCTTGCAGGCCTCGCGACAATAGGAGAAATTGTGAAATTGGGAAGACTACCGAAACAGATTATTTTGTCTTAACCAGATGCGACCAAAGACGTTCTCGCTAAAAGTAAATTTCTTTGCGAGTTTCTACTGGATATTAGGAATTTCCTGTACTTGCCGTAACTTCACGTTGAAAAGACTGGAAAATATGCTCCCTGTTAATCCCGTAATGTAAGCATTTGCATATTATCAGAAATGAAAGGAACAAAAAAGTGACGTGTTGGTCCAAGTTAACAAATTTTAACTTGATTCGCTGTTGGATTGGTCCTTAAAATAGATTCAAAATATCTATGTCTTGTTCAGATAATTATTATAACAGGCTTCTCACGTAAAATGCAGTTGGTCCTGTGAGAGAATATCCATGCATCATCAATCTACGAACATATCACAGACATTTTCGGGACCTTTTCGTCTTAATTTGTATAGAAATAATAAAAGAGCGGAAAACAAAACAATATTCTTCTAATCCAAGCCATGCCTACGTCGCAGAAAATCTGACATTATAGGTAGAGCAAGATAGAAAGAGACAACCGAGGCAAATGAGTCATTTCTTTTTATGAATATAGACGTTCTGTTCACTTCAATCAAAATATTATTTTATTCACAGTCATTGTTCAAAGTTTAATTTACATTGTCTTTTTTAAGAAATTTTAATCATTCAAGGGAATTTAAAACAGAAGATTTTTTGTTATAAAAGCTTTTAATTCTTGTTGTATAATTTATTAGAGGTATGTATGCCTTATTTTTATTAAAAAACTAAAACTAGAAGTATAAATATTTCTAACCTTCAAATCTGTCGTCGGTGTTTAAATGCCCAACACACGTATATAATAATAAAATGTTATTCATACTACTTATTCAGTTGTAATAATCAGGCAAAAATTAGGACAAAGTAATAAGATTCGATTGGTCCTTTTAAATAATGCGTGGTGATTTTCTTGACAGGCAAATACAAAACCTTTCGCTTAATTTGTGTGGGTATTTCGAGTTGGAGAAGAGAAACGGTGATCCTGTAGAATCAGTTTCATCTGTCCGAGAGGTAAAAATAATAATTTTGTGTTTAAAGATAAACATTTTCTAATTGAAAATATATCATTGTTTTTGGAGAGTAAACTCTGCCCTTAAAATTACAATGAAAATTCTATATGCTACGTGAAAAAGGAAAAAACAATCCATATATTTTCGCTCCTGGAAAAAAAAAGACCTTGTCGAAAAGAAAAAGCACAAAAGTTCCTGAAAGATCCAAAACTGAAGTTTGAAATACACCCTACAATATGTACTAAGAAAATAACAATATAATTAAAAGTAGTATCCTTGGTCTATAGTTAATAATCCTAATGTCTTCTTCTTCTTTCTCTTACATTAGGCATATGTGTTACTGGTTTTCTTAGAAAATTGACGACTAGCATTCCCGTTATCACTTCGGGGGCCTTCCAGATGGTCTAGATCCATCCGGCTTTCAATCTCATTCCTCCTTCACCATTTGTCCTTCAGCCATTGTGGTCACGTGTTGGTTGAATATTACATTGCTGTCTGATGCTCTCCTTTCTTATGCCAGAATAGTTAAATGTCATCGTTTGATCTATTGCTTTGTTGTTTGTTACTAGTTTACATCTTACTGATTGTCTTAAGATTGTTAGGCATTTAGTTTTATCAGTGGATATGGCTATATTGTAGTTTATAGCTGTAGTATTAAACTTGTGCAAAAGCCTCTGTAAGTCGTCTTTGTTGTTGGTGATCAGAACCGCATCATCTGCATGGCAAACTACATTAAAAAACCTTTCTTTCCACTTTTTATCTCAGTGGTGGCAGTACACTCTATATTAGTTTATCCATTATTGGATTGAATAACAGCGGGCTTAAGTTGTCTCCTTGTCTGATTCCCGTGCCTATATAGATGTTATTTGATAGTTTATCTTTGGTTCTGATTTTAGTGAAACAATTGGAGTTAACTTCTACAATTATTCTGCTGACTTTCGGAGGAGAGTCTTTTTCTGTGAGAATCTATATGACATCGTTTAGTTTTGTTCTGTCGAAAGCTTTCGTCGGCAAAACATAAGAAGGCTGGTTTGTTAGATTCAATAGCTTTTTCAGCGATTTGTCGAATGATATATATTGCTTCCATTGTAGGTCTATTTTTTCGAAATCCTTGCTGTTCTTCGTTTACTTGTATTAGATCATTTAGGGTTTCTGCAACATTACAAACAGTTTATACAATGTCTGTAGTAATGAGTATGGCTCTATAGTTGGACGAATTCTTTTTATAACCTTTTCTATGGATTAATATGATTATGCTTAGTTTCCAATCTTGTGGGATATTTTCTAGTTCGATTATTTTGTTGAATAATTTTATTATTTCTCTTTATAATTTTTCGCACCATATTTTAGCTATTCGTTGGCGATTGTGTCTACCGCAATTTTTCAGCTTTCCTATGGCTCCGGATACTTGGTCTTCTGTAAGTATCCATGTACATCCCTATGTGTCAGTTTTCGGGCTTTCATTGTTGTCGTTATTTTTTTTATATAATGATCCTTGAAGTATGCTGTGTATTTATTGTTGTCTATTTCGTTTATCTCTTTACATTCGGCAACTGGTCTTTTCATTAACCTCAGTAATTTCCAGACTGTTCTCTGGCTATCGTAAAAGTCATGTTCGATGTCTTTCGTAAATTTCTCCCAGTACTCTTCTTTTATGTTCCTTATTCTTAAGTTGGATTGATTTCGAATGTTTATATATCTGTCACTTTCCTCTAGTGTCTTTCTACTTCTGAATCTTAGGTAGGCTTCCCTTTTTTTCTTTGCATATGGTTTTAACTTCTTTCATGAACCATGCCTTATTAATTATTTTGTTGTTTAAATTTTTTTCGATATTTTTTTGATGTTTTATTGCTTCATCTGTGGCTTTTAATATGTTCTTTGTTCATTTTTCCTAGCTCGCCTCTAAATTATTCTCATCCTTGATGCTATTTGCATTTATTTCTTTTTCCTGGCGTGTTCTATAGAACACTATATACAGCAGTCTTGTGCTTTTTAATAATTCTATACTTGTTTTTTGAACATATTCAGGTGGAGTTTTCATAAGTGGCAGTTTGTTCATCGTATCTTACATAATATCAGTTCATGATCTGAGCCTATACTAGTGAATGATAAGACTCTGGCATTTAATATATTCTTGGGGGTGGAGATTTTTATTTGTGATGACATAATCTATTATACACTTCCATCCTCTTGTGTCAGATCAAATGTATTTGGTTTGATCCTTATGTTAGAAAAAGGTGTTGTTAATCCGAAGTTCGTTGTGCGCACACAGTTCCGTTAGTATTTGACCGCACTCATTCATTCTATCTTCATTAAATCATTCATTTACTCCATCGATTTTGTCATTTCCCACTCTAGCGTTCACATCTTAATGTCTTAATTATTTATTATTTTTAGAAGAGCATGTTACTGTAAAAAGCTTAAATACTGAACTCAGAAACAAAGAAATCCTATCTCTGGATAAATCGTCTTTAACCATTCTGCTTAAGGAGCTGAAATTCAAATACAAAAAGACTGGCAATAAAAGAGCATTAATTGTAACATCTACAAGAATTTGTTTTCTTCGAAAGTATATGGAAAATCTCTATAGTTATTATCTAAGAATAGTTGTCTTAGACGAACGCTCAAATATTTTTTTTTAATTTTTTATCTTGGTTTGACATGTTATTGCTTTATTTCTGAGTATTGAAGCTTGATTAGTGTAAGGTTTTAAAATTTTCATTACATACATTAGTTTATGGTAATTTGGTGTTTTTTTTCTGATTTACAGATGTATGTCTTGTCCACCGTACTGTTTGAGCATTTACTTGTTATATACTTGGATAACAAATGAATAAATGAAATTTTTTATTTTTCTGGTTTTTTAAGGATTATTATTTTATTCGCACTTTTTTTAAATTTTATATGATTATTTTTGCTGCTGTTTTTCAACCTTAGAAGTACATTTTATCAATATTGCGTTCAAAAGAGCTATAGGAAAAATTATAAATAACTTTTCATAGTTTGTAATATTAAAAAAGTGCTTATTTCAAGTATTTACAGGTAAACCTTATTGCGTTACATTTAATGTCCTTTTCGGTGAAGAATGGAGTCCTAATTCTGCCTCTTTGCGTTATGTAATAATTTTTTTCTCTTCAATAAATCTATATATTATTATTGTTTCACTGATATTTTCACCCACCTAAGAAACTAAGAGTATAATCTCTGTTATAATTTGTAATTTTTCCCTTTTCTTGATAGCGAATCCGAAAATATAGGGGAATTTTCGATATATTATTTAGTTTCGTTTGCCGGTGCAATAGACACGTCTTTATGAGTATAAACATTTTATTGCCTAATTAATTTCGATTTACTTTAGACCAATATTATTGATGACGCATGGTTATTCTCTCACTGAACCAGCTGTAACTATATTACTAAATGTTACCCTGATTTCAACATATTATAGTTTCATAAGAATTATTTTTCAAATGAAACTAAATATTTAAAATTATATCACTTTGGCCAGTTATGCTTAGGGATTTCTTTACCTTCTCTCCTTCTTTGATACACGTTACAACTCATAAGTATTTACATCAATATAAGAAAGACGGCTAATAAAGTAAGAGAGAGAGAGAGAGAGAGAGAAATAATATTTCAACAAAATTTCTTGCAAATTTATGAGTTACGTTTAAGGAATCATTGTAAGAATTTAAGACTGCATATACTCACAAAAATTTTGCGAAGTTTGTCCAAAGCTTAGCCAGTCTATTTTGAGTTAATAAATCGGAAGGATTTGTAGTCCCACTTAAACCGTTAACATTAAATAAAAATGGGATTTCTGCTGCATGGCCAGCTTTTTCTGCACCTACAAAATTATAAAAAATATATATACTTCTGGAATATTGATGTTGCCTGTAATAATGGCTGATGTATAATTTATTAATTTTATTCAAGTGAATACCTAAACTATGAATTCATTTCAGGACAATATTGTTAAATATATCTAGAAAATTTGTTTAGCTATAAGAATAAAATCGATTATATTTTTTATCTCCTTTTTAATTTTCTACGTTCAGACATGAATTTAAAGGAAATTATTAAATAATTACAAATTTCTCAAACAATTACTATTAAATGTACCAACTTTAATTGGTAAGTACACTACAGCATACTAAGCTTTTTTTATGGCTTACTCAATTAAACCCCATATTGTTATATTTTATATATTTTTACTGCTTTTTAACGTTATAAACAAATTGCGTCTCATCAATTATAATCTACGTACCACCGTATATAAAAGGAAGTAGAAATCTACTAACAAGCGTTCACCTAGTGCACATAATCCATTAAAAATTTCGATGATCGTAATTAAAAGCATCTAGTCATTAAATAAACAATACAATACAATACAATAAGAAAATCTATTAGTAAGTATATTGTACCCATTTTATTAATAGCACGTCAGTTAAAGAGTATTTTTAAGCAGAGATATAGCGATTAGAGCAATTATGTTCTCATTAATGTCTTCGCGAGCTAATAACTAATAGGTTGAAGCTAGTTAATGATGCTGCTACCCGTAGTTTTGTTTACGCACATTGTTGAGTTTTATATTCAAAATAGACAAGTTGTTGAGTACTGATTAAAATAGGTATCGAATACGCGACGTTGCTGATCTACAAAGAGACATTGTGTTTAGTCGCTTGGATGTTACAGCCTAAGAAGGTAAAATTGCTTTACAAAACAATTTATGCTTCTAGACTCCAAGAATTTTATTTAGTTCCAAACCGCTTTCAAAAAATATTAATATAAGGTGTGATTAATAAATGTGACTGACGTAATTTTTAGATTCATTCAAGCATCTCATAACTAATGAATGCTATAAAAATGATGCACATAAAAAAAGAAGATATTTTATATGTTAAAAATAAAAATCTAAAAAGAGAAAATAGTGATCTAAATAAAAATAATATTGAGGAATATAAAAAAGTTAGGCTTAGTCAAGAATCAATATTAACGCAATTTTTAACGAGGCGCTCTAATAGCTATGTGCTATATACTAATGAATATATTATTTGTGAGAAAACATTGTACAAATTCACAACTACATCAGAAGGAATCATGTGATGAAAAGTTACATACATCTTCCCGATTATTTAAAAATCTCATTTACAACAAAACTGTGTCAATTTTTTCACTAGAAATTAACTATAAAAATCAAATATCACGCTCAACATTTTATATCGTATAAAAAAAATGTGGAAAAGTACTGAAACTTAAAAAACTGATACAATGTACCAACGCATATGTATGTGTATATGTATAAAATTGGGAATCTGTACCCGGCGACCTAATAGATCTATTGTGCTCCAAAACTGCTGCCAAGTTATAAGAAGTACGTTAACGGCTAAAGTAGATCCTCCAGTTCTATTTCTCTCAGGAACCTTAGAATGTTGGACGGCTTTAAAGAGGGTAGTTTTCTTGGCGTGCTCCTAAGAATCACATTCTAAGTTTTTTTAAAGCCCTACTCTCAAAAAGGATGTGAATAAAGGTTTTGACCTTCTTCCAATCCGAGTTTCTTGCGGTGTCCCTTCAGGTGGCAATGTCTCGTTAGCATTTTGGACAGAACTCTGGACAGAACTTGGTTCTTTCTTAGGCTTATGGTACCAACACATACAAAAATAGTTATAATTACTGACGTTTTTTTGTGTTATTATATGTTGAGAGTGTTCATGCAGCGATCGGCGAGATCTCTAATGGATTATGTGCACTAAGTGAGCGTTTGTAAGTAGACTGCTAGTTCTCTTTATACACGGCGGCACGTTAGTTAGAATCGATGAAAAGCTATTTATTTATAGTATTAAAAAGCATTAAAAACATTACACTTTTGCATTGTGATTAATCCTGGCTTATAGTTCTGGACTTGAATTATCAATTGCTGGGCGAAGAATTTGAAAATATTTATTTAATCAAAAGTTATTTATGTTGAAAGTGGTAAAAAATGTAATTTTTTACAAGTTTTATGATTTTTAACTCAAAAACTATGCGTCGAGCGGAAAAATCATAAGAGACACTTATTGTTTAGAATCGGCCGAGAAATCCAAAAATATTTTTTATATTACAGGAAACAATTTTTTAGCCTATAAAAATTATCTGTTCATTTGTCGGGAATCTACCCTACATATTAGTAATCAGAAAGTCAAAATACATATAGAATTTTTGATGGAGCATCGGCTATGAAAACCTATATAGCTCCCGGACCAATTCATACTATTAGTTGAAAATGACCTGGGCCCCTATCCTCGTACATGTGATGTGAAAGGTGAGATGAACGGCGATGGGAATGGTGATGTGAACTTTTTGACAGTAAAAGCCGTATTCTTAAAAAGCCAATGTTGCCAAATATGAACGTGCTAAAACCCGAGAATTTCAAAAAATAAAATTGATAACAGATTGAATTGAGCTGTCAGACCGAAAATGTTCGTAGTATATTTTGTTGCCTTTTTAGGCAAAAAGTAGTTTTGGTACTTTAAATTAATCGTCAAAAGTAAAAAAAAAATACTGCTGTTGTTATTTTTGTGAAGTTATTGATTGTCATTACAATATTTGTACTTTGCCTGGATTAAATTTATCTTAAATTGACACTCTTAGAACTGTTAAACAAAAATGCATACAAAGAGCCAAGTACTTGAAGATTCTAATATATAAAGAAAAGGGGATATCAAAAAAAGCAGCAATCATATATACAAAGTAATATACTGACAGTAATTACAGAAAGTCAGCACTGATAAACCTTGAAACGGTGGAAATTACCACTCTACGTAGTATGATTAAGAGCCATCATCCCTATGCACTATGGAAACTATCCAATCAGTTATTTATTGTATGAATTCACAAAGTGTCCAGCCTCTTACTGCAAGATGTTCTGTCCTGACAAGTAAATTTGAAAGAAAACCTGAAACTTCAACGAAGATAGTGAAACTCTTTATAACCAGGGACCGAAACCAAAGGCCAGACAGAAGACGTCCATTAAAGATACTGGCGGATCTCACATTCAACTTTAAATATATATATTTTTTTATTTTATACAGATTTGTAGAGACTTGAAGATCAAATGTACCATAAATAAGGTTTTTATGCTGACGGACCTCATTCGTTGGTCTGTAGGGTTCATATTTATATGTCTCGATAAATTGTAATCATAATATTTATTTAATTGTAGTGTCGTATAGTGTTTAACACAGTCTAATTAAGTTAAGTGCTGTAGTTAACATAATTTAAATATAAAATTTGTTACTTATTTAAATAAAAGTTTCAGATAGCTTACAAATTGCGATTTCTCAAATTTATTATAAGTTGTGTCGTGAAAAGAATTATGTTAGATTTAACTGCTTAAAACTAAGATACTCAGCTGTTATAGACACAAGTATTTATGTTAAATCCATAAGCAAAACTGGCTCTAAAATTTTTTTTTAAATAGCACACTCATACAATTGAATTATGAACAAAATCTCCTGTAATAATTTTATATGTCTGTAATCTCAAATTTACTTAATATTTGCGAGACATATTCAACTTTCTAAGGATATTTTATTAAAAAGTTTGAAAATATTAAAAATATCGGGGTACCACCTAATTAACGTTTCAACTGTTTATTCAAAAAATAAAACGTAAAAAAAAAATGGTTCGTCAACATATTATTTTTTTTAATGACGCTATTTTGAAGAACCAAAAATAAAATAAAAATTTTTAATACTATTTCATTTTTTGAAATTCGTGCGTTCAGTATGTCATTTAGCGGCTGACATTTCATTTGCGCATGTTTCACCGTTCGCTTGCCTTTCACCGGGCCAACGAGGATATGAGCGATGAACATTTCAAGAATACGCGTTCGCCACCTTTTCACCGTTCACTTCACGTTCCCCGGTACGAGGATAGGGCCCCAGTATAGGTGATTAGTCAACTCTTATATGAAAAATTAGTTACACTGGTATAAAGAACAATACACTGTGGGTAAGATAAAACTAGTTTCAGTATTCCTCAAACAGAATTATTCATATTTTAGTATAATTACACATAATTAAGAGAAAGATATATTTCAAGTTAAGATCAAATCTAAAGTTTAATTATGAATACATAACGAAATGTAATCACTTTTGAATAAATTATTTCCTATTTTAAACACAGAATAGAATAATCTCGAAGTGTAGGAAATCTTGTCCTTTTTATATGCCTGATTATTATAGAGAAAGTTTGAAAAATACGGAATAGGACCACAAGGTTAAAATCAGCTTTAGTTTGGATGCTTAAGTGAGACTAAATGAAAAATATGTATTTTTGAAAATTACAGGCCCAAAAAAATATGTAAAAACATGTAACATTATACATGTTTTCGCAGTTTAGAAAAATAGCAAATAACATGGATAATATTAATGAGGTCAACCAATAGGTGAAAATCTAGACATAATGTACACCTAATATCGAAGAGATTTTAGTGTAAATTGCATGAAGTCTAACGAATCCAGACCCCTTTTTTTAAATATTCGTGCTTGGCTGGTCAATAGTTTTTAGCTCAACTCTTATGTCCACATAGAGAGTAAAATTAAACATGTGAGTTTAATTCAATTTTTCTAAAAGTCATTACAACTATCTAGCCTTCTGCATTTGAAACATTTTTTATTCTAATTTATAGAAATGCAGTTATACTATAATTATGAATAATTATATTTAAGATGTGGTAAAACTAGTTTAATCTTAGCTTCAGTTTATTACTCCTAGTAGATTTTTTTCGTGTAGAGTTTGCATGACCATTTCAGACTCGTTATTTTCAACTAATTAATACTTTTAGAATTATATTCAGATGAAAGACGAATCATTTGGAAGAGAAAGAAAATTTCTGCCAAATCTTTTAGAGTTATGTTATGTTTTTTATCAGCTTTAAATATCTGTAAAAACGCAGCTTAAACCTTTAAACCAATTAGCGTCAACTCTAGTTACATGTCTAACCTGTAGAAGATTGGACTGCATTAACTACAATTTCAATTTCGCATTTATTTTTCACTTTAAACCTCAGTGAGGAAAACTCTAATTATAAATAAAGTTAAATAAATTATTGAAACACGGCAAGTCAAATATTTCGATCATAATATATTTAGATTTTCTGTTAAACTTACCGTCAATAAAATCTGGAGTTACTTGTCTTCCATAATATGCAAATTGATAAAGGTATACTGGGACAAAATTGGATGATAATTCAGCTTGTTTTAGAACTCCCCTAGCAAAGGCATTATCTGTGCACAACTAAAAAAGTTAAAAAAATTAATATAGGGTTTTTATATGACGTTTTGAAAGAATAGGGTACCAAAATGGTGTGAAAAGTTAAAAACTGTCTTTCGTATAACAATGAAGAAAATTTTTGTTATCTTCTTCCGGGCACGAGTTGAAAGCATTAATCGTCCGTGAGATATACACGTGGATGGTGGCGAAGCAGAAACTCATAGTACAATTATTTTTCAATGATTTATACTTATATGAAATTTAGGGTAAATAGGAGATAGTTGCTACACATGCAAAGATAGTAATTGAAAATACATTTGAAATATTATTTATATTTGTAACAAATTTAACAACATAAACTTGCACACCTGTAGAACAACTTGTCACATACAGCAAAAGAAATTTGCTTTGTTTAATTTTATAAAGGTCTCCACGCGGGCCCTCTGATGTGGGAGCTTCAAAACAAGAAGTGAAATCTGACTAGGTAGACAGCAGCTTTTCTTCAGTCTTGAAGTTATATTTTGGTAGAGGTAAGCTCCAAATAACCTGCAGTTGTTTAGTAGTAAAACTGCAAGAGCCAAGAGGAACGACCAGATCTTCAGAGTGCCTTTTTCAATGTGATATCTAATTATCGGTTTTTAGAATAGCTACTAATATGGGACAGTAGTGAATCGAGGGCGAGACGGCCATACACTACCATAATAATTCATTTGCAGGAGTCTACGATCAAATACTGTCACAACACTAAAATTGTTTACATGTCGGAAATTCTGGACAGGGTTTTTCTTATGTGTGCCTGTCTCTATTTTAACCTGAAATATCTTTGGTAAATCCTTGAATTTATTGCAATACAAAATAGTTCATAACTTGTTTTCTAATTGATGTAATTGTTTCAAGTCAATTCAGTTCTTTAAAAATAATTTTTATCTAAATTAAATCTATTAATAAAAATTATAAGGACTATCCGGCACACACAGTAGAAAAATTATGTTGATTTTTATAAAATAAATTGAAAATATATTTATTTTCTTATCATTACGGAATTAAATTAATAAAATAATTATATCTTCCGAAAGGTGACACACATAATATTTGATATAGTAGACCTATTGCCAGTGACATTAATAAATTATAAATATCAAATTAACATCAGCAAGCGTCCCTCTGAAAACGAATACTGAAGTATTTCATTAAATATAATGTAAAGAGGCTACTTTTAACTCCATATTTTGTATCCAAAGATTGTCCTCAATGTACTGCGCTAAACGAAGTACAGATTTGGTTTCTTATGAGTTATGATTTTAATAAGATGTCGTTTTTTCTCTTTCATGCAGTTAAAAGAAATATATACAGACAGTTTATTTCCTGCAAACTCAACTCTAGTCCTCTCCTTATATGCATTTCGACCACATAATGGTCTCATCAGTACAAGTGTAATAAATCAAGAGCACAATTCATAGGAAAAAGCTGTTTATATATTTTCCTCTAATTGCTTGAAGAAGAAGAAGAAGAAGAATAACTTTTAAATTAATTCTACTGCTGTAAAGATTTCTTTATTTCTTACTGAAATATTAATTCTTAAGATTCTTACTATTCCTGTGTATGTATAGAGGTCATTTTGTAATTGACATTTTACAATTTATCACTGAAAATGAATGAAATTTGCGAAATTTCTAGAGCAATATTGTTAAAGTAATTTATCATTTTTAGGAACAAAAAGTTCAAGTTAAAAAAGTACTTACGTCAGCTAACGCTACCAAATTGCTCGAAAATGTTTCACCAGCTTTAAGATAAGTATCGTGAATTTTTTGACTAACGGCTTGTTCATCACTAGCGTTTGGTCGAAGATTCTTGGGGATAAGTACGCTTGGATTAGAATCATATAGACTTGCTACTGCCTTAGTATAATCCAAATCTAAAACGAATAAATTATAAACTAACTGTAAACAGTGGTTCTAGGATGAGTGATATGGCAACTCATCTGAAAATAAATGGTAAAAAAAGGAAGCAAAACTTTTAAATTACATTTTCAGCCGATTTTGTGAGTTTTGCGTTATATACAGCCAATCCTAAAACTTTGTCCCGTTCTTTTGCAGGAAGTTTCTAACAATACTGACACTCTTAAAAATATTTTGTTAAATAAAATATGTACAGGGTGAGTTAACGATTGGAAGAAGTAGATTTGTGCCTTTTCGGTGAAATTAACAAAGAAACTATATTTATTGTTTGATACAGTTTATTTTTACGCAGATTTGAAAAATATTTAGGACTCTACAGGGTGAGCCAAAAAACTAGGACAGCATAAAGTTGTATTTTTTTAAATAGAACACCCTATATACTAATCATATTTTCGATTTAGCCTATAATTTTAAACCTTTTTTATTAAGGGTTTACTATAACAAAACTTTATAGTTTCTGAGATAATTAAGTTTAAAGAAAAAAAGTCACATTTTCAAGCATCAATTCAATCCTAAATAACGTTTTCAATTTTGTGACAAATATATTCAAATTTGGAATTTAGCAAGGCCAAGGACAAGTTAACATAATTTTTACCTAATATTTGCAATAAAAGCTACAGGGTCTTGAACACATCGGCTCAAATTTGAACAAGTTTAAATGAATAAATATCTTTTTTTTTAAATGGTACACCCTGTATATTTTCATATTATTTAATAGAGTAATAAAAACCCTAAAAGTTTTGTTCAATATATCCTATACCTATTTATAATAGTTTTTGAGATATTTCAGTTTTTCTTATTTTCCATACTTTTTTACAGAAATAGTCTTCATTATCATAGTAGCCATGTAAAATAATAAAAAGAAACTACAGACACAAACAGAATGTGGTTAAATATGATGAAATACATTATTCGTTATATTACAACGGCAATAGTTTAATTAAACATAATGTGAAAAAATTAACACAACAATAACGACAAGGCAAATACATATTTACTTTTATACTAAATTGAAACAAAAAAATTACCTATTAAATACTGAGATTAATTATTTCTTTTTAATAAGTGTTCGAATAAACGTCCCTTTTGTGCAATGCACAAATTTAGTCTTTTTTGCAGATTTTCTCGGACCCTGGACAAAATTAGTGGCGTTATTTTTCTACAGGTATCCCTAATCCTGTTTCGCATATCTTCCACTGTTGTTGGTGGATTAACATACACCTTATTTTTAATATAACCCCATAGGAAGAAATCTAATGGGGTGATGTCGCAAGACCTTGGTGGCCACTCAATGAAACCCCCACGTCCAATCCATTTTTGCGGATATCGTTGGTCCAAAAACACACGAACTTCACGATGGTAATGCGGAGGCGCACCATCGTGCTGGAACCACATACTGTCGAGCTTATCCCTATCGAGACCTTGAAGCAGTTGGGGTAGTTCTTCTTGTAGAAAGTTCAAGTAACTATGGCCATTTAGTGGTTCATTAAAAAAGTGGGGTCCAATAATTCGATTATGATGAATACCACACCAAATATTTAATGACCAGTGGTTTTGATGTTGCACCTCTCTAATCCAAAATGGGTTTTCTGTGGCATTATAATGCATGTTGCGTCTATTTACGGCACCGTTACTTCTAAAAGTAGCTTCATCACTAAACATTACCTTGCATAATAAATTTGGATTTAAGTGAATCTCCGCATTTATTGTACGACAAAAGTTTACACGACTTTCAAAATCCTGTCCATGCAATTCTTGGTGTAATTCCATGTGGTATGGATGATACCTATATTTCTTGGTAGTACGATTAGCGGTGGATTGTGATGTTTCACATAATGCTGCTAACTGACGACTACCAATATAAGGATTTTCCTGAACATTTAACAATACTTGTAGTTCTTTTTCTTCATTAGTTACTGGTTTGTTGACCACTTTACGTTTTGGATAATCAACAGTACCAGAAGAATCAAATCTTTGCATTAAGTTTTGAAAAGTATGGGTATTAAGCTGGCGTCGATCAGGATACTTCATTTTGTAAATTCTTTGAGCAAGAAGGCAATTTTTTTGAGCCTCTCCTATTGTATAAATCATATCTATTAAGTCATTCTTTGGAAAATTCATTATAAGATGAATGCAAAAAAAACCAAACTACACTACATAAAAACCAAAAGAAGCGATTGCGGTTATAAATTTGACACACAGAAAAATGTTCTTTTACATTGTTTTTGCCATGGCTACTATGATAATGAAGACTATTTCTGTAAAAAAGTATGAAAAATAAGAAAAACTGAAATACCTCAAAAACTATTATAAACAGGTATAGGATATATTGAACAAAACTTTTAGGGTTTTTATTGCTCTATTAAATAACATGAAAATATACAGAGTGTACCATTTAAAAAAAAGATATTTATTCATTTAAACTTGTTCTAATTTGAGACGATGTGTTCAATATATTTGTCACAAAATTGAAAACGTTATTTAGGATTGAATTGATGCTTGAAAATGTGACTCTTTTTCTTTAAACTTAATTATCTCAGAAACTATAAAGTTTTGTTATAGTAAACCCTTAATAAAAAAGATTTAAAATTATAAGCTAAATCGAAAATACGATTCGTTTATAGGGTGTTCTATTTAAAAAAATACAACTTTATGCTGTCCTAATTTTTTGGCTCACCCTGTAGAGTCCTAAATATTTTTAAAATCTGCGTAAAAATAAACTGTATCAAACAATAAATATAGTTTCTTTGTTAATTTCACCGAAAAGGCACAAACCTACTTCATCCAATCGTTGACTCACCCTGTAGATATGGTTTGTTGTAGTATTGAAAATCTACACTTGGTGGTGTTTCACCGTTTGTATTTTATTTTGTAACTGCTTTATTTTTATTTTTGACAAATCTGAATTAAAATTATTCTGTTTACTCAGTTATTTCTTATTCAATTTATAGCCGTACTAAATTGTTATAATTATTATTTTTACTTTAGGTCTTACCACGAAGGTACATAAGAGATTCTTCTGAACATATGCCAGTAACTATAGGGACTTGGTTGAAATTGCCACTTTGAAGCAATTCATAAGGAGATTCAGTAAGGAAGGCACCTTCATCTTCAACTTCGATTACAGGCCAAACTTGTTGCTAAAATAATAAAAAAGATTATGAGAAAACTAATTCTTTTTTTTGCACCTATGACTGCAATAAAAATAATTAAAACTAAGTGGATATAATAAAACTATAAGATTTTCCACTGAATCCTAAAAACCTTTCAGTTAAGGAGTCTCTAAAGATTATAAGGTAGAAACTTGAAAGGCCAGACCTTCTCAAAAATAACGTCTTTACCATCACATATCATTATGGATTTGCTGGAATGTTGTTTGATCAATTCTTTTTGCCAAGAAAACGAAATATTCTTTACTTAAGATGGACTACCAATGAGACACAAATATTTTCATGGAATATTTCGCGACCGTTGCAATTGAATTCCCAAATAGGAAACGAAAACTATGGCTTAGATATATAGTTGACACCTTCATTACCTGAAATGGAAATGACAAAGAACTTCGAAACTTCCTTTCTCATTTCAACAATATTAGCCCAACCATTAAACTCAATATGGAGAAAAAAGTACAAAATGAATTATCATTCTTGGATGTTTTGGTTGATAGAAATGACGGACAAATTCGAAACTTAGTTTACAGAAAATCAACACCCACAAGAAAATACACAAATTATTCATCCATTCCAAGCATACAAAACACGTAATTGTAAGGAATCTCGTAGATCGAGCATTAACTCTGCAATTTTAACTTGATGAAAGAGATATATCACAAGATGGACAACGAATGAGGAACAAAAACCAGTGTTGAATATACTCAATGTTAGAGGCATTTTGGATCAATGTTAGAGGCATTTTGGAAAAAGTTAGAAGAATAGGAAAATGATAAAACATCAACGTTGTTTTCAATTCAAATAAGTCTCTGAAAAGCCAGCTCACTTAAAGGACATGAAAACTGTATATATTAGATACCATGCGAAAGTGGCAACTACTACGTTAGCGAAACAAAGAGATACCTTGAAGTAATGATCAGAGAATAAATTTCGTGGAGCAACAGAAAAAGCTGGTGCCACCAACCAAGCGTAGACTCATGGATAGTACATAAAATGGTCTTAAAACCAGATTCCTATATAGAGATCAACACTAGATAAAACGGAAATTCAAAGAAGTCGCGTTATTACATCCGAACCCGAATTGCTTTACTAAACCCTGTTTAGATATGAATAGTGTGGAAACTACTTCTTAGTAATATCTCAGTCATTCTCCACTGCATTTACTGTTAGTATAAATAGTTCTGTAGCTTCCGAATTTGGTCAGTTTCACTCAAAAACGGCTAGAGATAACTACGAGCTGAAAAGTCATGATATTCAACGAAAAAATAAAAACAATGGAACTCCTGCAGATATCTACTACTTCGCAACTACTTCTTCTAAGATGCTAATATGCATTCCTGGAAAGCCAGCTTCTACCACTCCTTTCAATTTCCTATAGGTTTAAATAATATTGAAACAAATTGAAGTACCATAACTTAAAATACTATTTTAATCACAAGTGTAACTATTAATCAACTTACGGTTGCAGGTAATGATATAGTTGCGTTTATGATTTCTTCAGCTGTTTTTCCCTGTAAGAATTGTTTTAGTTTTTGAGTATCATTGTGGTAAATTTGACCAGAAAGTGCATCAGCTAGTAAAAGAGCGTAAGACTTTGGATCTCGGTCAATGGTCCAGTAAGTTAAAGCTGAGCCACTTTCAATAATGGCTGCCCTATATAAACCTAAAATAAATATTTAATAAAAACGTTATATAAAATTGGCAATTTATAAATTAAGCTAAAGATGCATATTCTTTAATTAGTTCCTTTTGAGAAGTGTCGATTTACAATATTTTGAGATTTTACATATCATTTATTTATTTAGATAGATACATATTCATGTATAGCTAATATTTTGCCTAAGTTGTATCAAATACACCATACTCGCTGCTTTTCCTGCACTTACTCGATGTCATGTCATACAAAAAGCAATGCGGAAACCACGTATTGAAATAAAATTTGTTTATGTTTATTTATAGATAAAATTTTGTAAGCAAGAAGTTTAACAATTTTTCCATAGTCCCTCTATGTTGAAGAATTCAATTTTTTTTTTGTTTTGGCAACCAGTGGTTTATTGTAAGTTGTTTTCTCTCAGTGTCATCCACAACTGTCGTTTTTCTTTCCATCTGCTGTCGAATGTCTTCGTTTCGTATTCTCTATATTGGTGATAATTGCAACGATTATTTCAAAGCATCCATTTCTGTTATTTCTAATATTTTGTTATTTTCCTCCATAATTTTTCATATATCTGCTCCATATAGTACACTAGTTTTAATCAGCATATTCAGGATGTTGTATTTCCAGTCTTGTTATACGTTTGGTCCGTAGGACTCGAATAAGAGAGCTTATCATTAGTCTTGTATATATATATATATATATATATATATATATATATATATATATATATATATATATCCACCTAGCGATGCTCCGCTTTTTTGCTTTTTTAATAATAAGATCTCCGCCCAACTTAGACCAAAATTCTCTTTACAAACTCCTAAACAAGCACATAAACAGAGTTGTAGGATTTTCAACACCTAGATGTTTCTATCAAATATCTACTCTTGCAGCAATATTAATGAGTGTTATTATTACATGGCGATTATTTTTATCTTAACAACGTGATCAATATTTTAATGTCGTGTAATTGTTTCCAAATAACTTTTAGCTTATAGAATAAAAAAAAACAAATGCCACTTATACTTTATAAGTCAGCAAACAATAAGTTACAAATGCGATGTCATCAAGAGACTTTTAAAAAATAACTAAAAAATAAAGGTAACAAAAAGAATGGCCAGACTACCGAGCTAATAATACCTCAGATTGGTGTATTTTTATATTTATCATAAGAAAAAATCTAACAGCCTATTTTAAGAAAGAGTTATATATATATATATATATATATATATATATATATATATATATATATATATATATATATATATATATATATATATATATATATAAAGTGAGCAAAGTACAAAAATATTACAAAGCTACCAAGAAAATTCAGATCAGTGAAGATTGAGTGGCTGAATCGATCTGCCTAAAAAAAATGCCGATTTACGTTCATTAAATGAGACAAAGGCAAGTTCTAACTTAGAAGTTCTCGCAATCACAAGACAACATAACTAATGTGAATGAATAAATGGAGAACAATATCACAAAAAAAAAACTTCGAAGTGTATGTTACCATTTTTTAAGAGTGGAACACTGTACTAATCGAACCTTCTGTTTATTACCTCAAATAAGAGTTTGTCAAAATTCATCGATTATCTGATTAAAATACGAGGAACACATAGTTTGAGAAGAGTAAGCTCCGCATTGGCCCATATGTTTTGAGGGATCAATGAGTTCAATCTACTATCCTCGGCTATAGGGCATATGTTTCCCTTAAATTATACGTTTTTCAGTTGATTGCTGAGCAAATATTGGAAAAACGTTAAGTTTAAAAAACAGAAGTTCCGATTAGTGGTGTGTTTTTCATTTAACTAACAGCTATTCGTTGATAGCTGCCCCGGTAGACGAATCAACAACACCAGACCCACTGGAACCACCTTGCGGGTCATAAGTAAAATAAACCCTTGCTGAGGAGACCATCCCGCAAATTAACCGTAAAATTCTGCGTCTAAGCCAACGACAAATCTGGCTGGTGATAGGACTTATAACTGGCCACTGCAGCTTCAGAAAACATCTACTTACGATAGGTATCTTCAACGAAGAACCATTATGCAATGAAACAGACGAGACGGCTTCACACATCATCTTCGAGTGCGAAGCTTTGGCCTAATAGAGACACCTTCAGAGATCAATCTATTTGGAAGGCCAGAGGATAAACTGGTGAACACGCTGTCAAACCTGATCAAAGCAATCAATCCGTTCGCCTTGAATGGATATGGCAGGCAATACAATAAGTCTGAAGGCTGCAGTGTAAGGACTTTTTAACCTTGGCCTGCTATATCATGCAATCAATCAATCAATTAGTATATCAACGGAGAAATATTCCCTGATTTTCAGAAAAATTAGTCAGACAACAATAATAACACATTTAAGTTTTTTTTTCAGATGGGAATTTTAAAATGAAATTCTGTAAATTTGCTATAAAAGTAGTATATATTTAAGGCAATTTCCAGGCATTTCAATATTTTGAGCATAGAAATGAAGATTCAAACATGCTGTTTTGATATTTAATTCTTCGTAGCAACAGTATCATATGGTGAGTCTTAACTAAGCTATAGTTAGCCTTCTTCGCTTCATTTACTGAATGCAAATCCGTTTTTTTTTCATTTTTGACTACTCGGTGCAACCTTTAAACCATCGCCGGTGTGAATATTCATTACAGCATTTAGATGTCTCATGATTTGCTGACTTCTTGGAAGTGAACGAAGTTTCTATTTATATTAGCAAAAATCCACCTTAATTTATCTAAATAACCTTTACGTAAGAAAATTAAGAATAGAACGCTAATCTAGAGATAACGCCTTGGAACAAATAAGAGAAATAGTTGTATCAAAAAATAAACATTTTCTTCGATTTATGAATTTTGCAGCATCAAACTTCACTTTACTTTTCAATTTAAATACTTTATGTGTTAGACCATCTTTATATTGGACTATGTGAATAAATTGAACCACAAAAGTTTGTTCTTATGTCACAATATAGATTGTAGATGATTTACTTTTCCAGCGACTGAACAAAAACCCGAAATGGATAAACACTATGCTCTGTTAAGGAATATTATACATGACATGATGACAAGAACAAGAGGCATCGAAACAAGGAGAATATCTTGTCTGCGTAATTGATTTAAATGTAGATCTATTGAAGTCTTTAGACGAGCTACTGATAGGGTAAGAATGGCTCTGATGATTTCAATCTACTGTAGAAATTAAATTTCAGAAAAGAGAAGAAAAATATATACCTTGAGGATATAAAGCAGTGAACTAAGTACAGGAAAACAAGCTATATATTAAAGAAATTAAATGGACATATTGTAACAAAAAAGCAAGAAATGCTGAATATCCTAAAAGCTAAATTTTATGATGATAATAAAGACCAACTAGAGGAAAATATTTCACCAACAGAAATAAAGCCAATAAAATAACAAAAGAAGACTCTATGGTTTTTGAAGCTCATAAAGAAGGTAGAATTAAATTATTGGCTGTGATAGTCAAGCTGCTACATTAGCAAAAAATAACAAGCTTCAAATGGGCGAAAAGATCTATGGAATGGCATAGTCTGAGAGTTGTCTTACGCGGTAGAATTATAAATGAAGAAACTGGACGAAGACCTGGAATCACATGTAGCTGAGTGAGTTGCTACCCTTAACTGGAATTGGTGTACCACGTAACCAGGTTCACGGGCAAAAAGTGGATAAAAGGATTCATAAATAGAACCCCCACCTAGAAATATTTAAATAAAAGGACTTTCACCTACGTGACAGACTGTTGATATCAGATTTATAATTGGAAATTAGAGGCGAAAAGTTTAGGATTATTCCAAATGAAAGTTTTTTTCACCAAAAATATACTGTTTAGTAATAATGGATAGTGATTTGTAAAAACTTTTATAAATTTAATCAGCACCCAAATTTCTAAGCAAACAATCGAAACCCACAATTTTAGGACTTTACTTTTAAGTAGAAATAGAACTTTGCCATAATAATAAAAAGTGTTTTTTTGGTACGAACAAGATGTCAAAAATTTAACATTTTCAAAATACATTGAAAATCTAAATTGTTATCTTTGTCTGGTTGAATAGTATATTGACGCAAATTATCCGCTTATATCAGTTTAGATAATCAGATAACAACGAAAAAAATAACTTAAGTAGCTATGATCTAATATTTTAAATTTATCCCGGTTCAATGTTCTTCCTAGTTTATCTATTTAAGTGTGATTCTTGAATTCGATAAGGTTATTTGCAAAATAAAATTAATTAGATAATAATTTCAGTAAAAATTAAAATAATTTTTGCAGGGTAAATTAGTATATTGTTATTAAAAATTATCTACCTGCAGACTTCTTGCGTAGAATCTGGAGACCTATAGATGCTCCTCCCGCACTTTGACCAAAAATAGTGACTTTCTTTGGGTCTCCGCCAAAGAACTCAATATTATTTTGCACCCATTGCAGTGCTAAAAGTTGATCTTTAAGACCGGCATTTCCCCGAATTGCCGTATCGCCAGTAGAGAGAAATCCAAATGGTGCTAATCTGTAGTTAAATGAAACTACTATAACATCTTCTTCTACAAGAAAATCTGGACCATATAAATCTTTAGTAGAATTACCGACTGTAAAACCACCTCCGTAAATCCAAAATAGAATTGGCAGCTTTTCAGATGGCTAAAAATCAATATGAAGCATTTTAACGATGTAATCAATTCCAGAAATACTTTGTACAAATTTTATTATTATTTTTTATAGAAAAAATAATGACAATATTTCGGTAACCATAAAAATTTTTATAAAAGAAATTTTGATACCTTTTATTGCCTGGCATATTAACACTTGAGATAAATTACTTCAAACCAAGATTTAAATTTGTATCTTTTACTGATGGTATACTTTTCTTTTGAAACTTAAAACACTGTAACACAGAATAAATAGAACATTTTAAAAAATCTTACCTTAAGTGAAGGAGTATAGACATTGATATATAGACAGTCTTCACTTTCACTTTCCGGATGTAGCCAATGTTCGATAGATATGCATACTTTGCTATCTTTGGAAGCATCCAAAATTCCACTCCAAGGTTGTGATGGTTGAGAAGCCTAAAACAGAAATTGAACGTAAAGTAATAATTACCTTTATAGTAATTTATTCAGTGCAACTAAGTTCGCAGAATTTGATTACTATCTCTAAAAACATTCCACTGCAAAATATGTTACAACTAATTCAAACTTAGCGTAATATAAACAAACAGAATACTTAAGGTATAAAAATGTTCTGATAACTAAACTCGAAGATCAAGCGTCAAATATGACAACAAAACATTAGTCTAATAAACTTTAAAAAAGTTCCTGTAAAATATAGTTTTATACCTCACTTACGTCTTAATTTAAGAATACATACGTATAACATTCTCACATCTACACTCGAACTAATTATACCTTATATGGAAATTATTTTTTAGACAAATGTGTTTCTTTAAAATGCATCTTATATTTAGCTTACCTCAAATCTTAAACTACCAATTGGGGGAGTAGCATATGGTATTCCTCTAAATCCATAATAGGTTTTATTACTCGGTGTAAGATAAGTTGTTCCTTTAACTTGACCATCTAATAGTTGAATTACAAGTTCATCTTCAATCGGTGCTGATAACTACAAAATATAATATTAAAGCCCTGATTAGATTTACAAACTACAGTAAAGTTCGATTGAATGACAAATATTATATATATATATATATATATATATATATATATATATATATATATATATATATATATATATATATATATATATATATGAATTTTTATTGATATTGTAGATAGCCTAAAATTAGACTAGAACTTACAGGCGGCCTTCAGTTTTCGGAAAGCTTGTTCAAAACAAGATTTCATTATTAAGAAATTTAATCTTGAGTAAACTTATGCAAGTTTGAAGCAATATTTGCAAAACATTTTAGGAATCCTCTTTACTCGAGAAAGCTTCCCAATTCCCGTCGGAGCCAATCATTCAATATTTGAGATTTCCTTTCATCCATATAGATTCCCTCCGGTGATAAAACATGTCTAAAATATCCAACGCTTTGTTGAAACAGTAGACATTTCTTGGGGTTAGGTCGAAGGTTAACGATTTTAATTTTTGCAAAGGTTTCCCGGAGATTCTGTAAGTGTTCATCAGATGTTTTTCTCATAATCGTTACATTATCAGGGTAGACTGGATTTGTTTTCCATGTAAGATCTTGTAGTGCTGTTTTCATTAGTCAAGTGGCAGGAGTGTTGTAGAATCTGAATGATATAATACTAAAGTGATGCCAGGCAGCGCTGGTAGAAAAAGCAATGTTTCCCTTATTTTTATCTTAGATCATTACTTGCACTATCCAGTTTTTAGATTCAGTGTGGAGAACCATTGTAATCCAGCCAACATTGTCAGTGTCGTCAATTCTAGAAAATGGATAGCTGACTTTCTTAGTGACGTCATTCAACTTCCTGTAGTCAATACAAAACCTAATAGTTCCATCTTTTTTGGCCACCAGTACAAAAAAAGACGATCAAAGACTAAACGATTTTTACGACTCCCTCGTTCAGTATTCGGTTTACAAATAACTCCATTTTTTAGAATTTATCTACGGGAAGTTCTCTAGTTGGCTGGCATTCTGGTTGTATACTGTCAGTATTTATTTCATGCTAGATAATGTTCACCTTACGGATATTATCATCTTTTGCTTCAAAAATATCACTATGCTTCCTTATAAACTCTTTGCTTCTTTAAGTTCTTGTGGCGAAAGTTATTTTATGGCGACTTTCAAGTAATTGAAGGGTTGTTCACATTTTACCACCCATTTTAATATATTTAAAAGGAATATTGGCTACTCTTATTAGTATGATGTCATGTGAATTAACTAATATCTTCATTACCAACTATTTAAAGGGTTTATTGGGATGTTGAACTAATCCGACGTGGCTTTCAGAACCCATGTTCAGTCTTCTGTATATGATCTTCTCTGTGCTTACTTTTATTCTGGTTGTTTGTTCGGCAATAATCTAATTGTTTCAATATTACGGTCCATTGACAGCATAAATTCTTCCGTGTGAAATTTGAAGATGCTAAGCTTACTGTAGAAGGAAAATCCATGTTGATGAAATAGATCCATACCAAGAATAGACTTATCATCTATGTCATCAACTAACATGTGGTTTAATTTTAGCTTTCCAAGTTGAAGTTTCACTTGCATTTCTCTAATCACATTAGCTGCTTCACCAGTAATAGCATTTAACGTTACTTTTCTGAACAATGGTATGATTTTAAATTTATCATCAACAATTGTGTTAATAGGCACAAGATTGATTTTTCCTTCACTTAAAAGGCTGTCGGGGTGCTTCCTAGGCTACGAATAGAAAGAATACTGAATCATTAGCTGTTCTGAAAATTTTTTCATAGCTTCAGAGTAAGTAAATAAGACGCCAGCCATCTGTTTAATATTCTTTCTAACTTTCTCCATTTCTCTGATGACTTGAGTTGCGACTGGCGCCGATGTTGATTTCCAAATCATTTCATTGCAGTAGAGGCCACTTTAAACTAGCGTTTGTACATTATCATTTTTGATATTAGTCAACACCTGTTCCTTAATGTTGACTAATTGTAGTTTTGCTAGTTCTTTTCTGTGTGGTCTCTGGATGGTGAGGGAGACTTTGCTTCCAACAGTACCTTCTTATCTATCCATTTCATTCACTTCTGTAGAACTCTATCTGTTTTCTTCTATAACATGAAATATTACTTACAGTCTTCAATTTTTTAATGATCGCAGATAATATTTTCTCCATTGTTCGGTTCGATGAATTCTTCTTTTCCTCTATGACAACAAAGGATCTTATTTTTTGTCTTGACACATTATGGGCCGAATATATATATATATATATATATATATATATATATATATATATATATATATATATATATATATATATAGATAGATAGATAGATAGATAGATGGATAGGTCATCATTTTACTTAATAATGTATCAAAATCGAGAAATCGATAGTCGTGGTAATTCATCGAATAGGTAATTCTATGTTGATTGTTCTGATCTTTACTACTTAAACAATTATTATTATAATTACTTCTTAAACGAAATGCCATCATGCATTATACATGCATAAAGAGGCCACTTCTTATGAGTCCATCTTAGATCTTCCCCCACCATACTAGGCAAATAAAAATAAGTTTTGCTCTCTCATTATAACACCGAAATATAATTATCTAATTAAAGAAATTGGTAAATAAAAAGTTACATCTCTCGTTATATAAAAATCTTATTTTAATAGAAATCACTGAGCTGATCAATTGGTTTTTTAGCAAATTTTGTTTTATTATAAATAAATTATAACTGATATAATATAATTCCAAACATGATTTGTTACTTACAAAGTAGATTATAAGATTCATTAAATTAAATTAATAGAATAATTAAAGAACAAAAAGAATATCTAACAATTAATTTATACACGTAATTAACAATTATTAAAAAAAGTGTTAAACATAAAATATTGTTAATTTATTTACCATCTTATCACTGTATTTTGAACAAATATTATGAGAAGAGCTATAAAGGAGTGATATAAATGTAAAGTAATAGGAAAAGCGTTTGCACGGTGGTGCTGGAAAGACGAAAATTTCCCTACATCCTCATAGGCGGATGTATAAAGTGACTCGACTGTCTCAAAGAAAAATTCAGACTTATGTTAAATAGAACAAGTGAAAAAGATTTATGGGTGCCCATCAAAAGGACCAAAGTTAATCAGTTGTGTTTGTAGTAAAAGCAGGTAAAACACTCGGTTGATTTATGAGTTAAAATATATTGTTTTGATTAGACTCACTCAAAATGTTAATCAAATTGATTAAGTAATTTAATATCTTATCAATTACACAATAAGTTTTCAGTTAGATATAATTACTTATAAATTCTTTGGCATATTAGAAAAATACCAAGATAATATATATATATATATATATATATATATATATATATATATATATA
This sequence comes from Diaprepes abbreviatus, assembly GCA_034092305.1. NCBI lineage: Eukaryota > Metazoa > Arthropoda > Insecta > Coleoptera > Curculionidae > Diaprepes > Diaprepes abbreviatus. Next base: position 33,467,554 of record JASJET010000055.1, read on the forward strand.
TATATATATATATATATATACAGGGTGATTCAAAAATCGATCACGAAACTTAAGAGGGTGATTCTACTTGACAAAATAAGGGTAGAGCTTCATATAATTTTTTTTCAAAATGTCATTCGTTTTCGAGTTACAAGCCGTCCAAGTTCAAGTTTTTATTTTTTGTTTTTTGAATTACTCGCTTACAGGAAAACCGATTTGACTAATATTTGAAAGATAGGCTAAGTCTTCTGCGCTTCATCATTTTAGTAACAATTCACATTGATTGTTTGCCGCTAGAGGGCACTTTACCTACATTGAAAATTGTTTTTTTGTCATAATTTTTTAGTGTTGACAGCTACAGTAGTTTTTGGCATAATTTCTGAAAGACTGATGCCAGGCCTTTAAAAAAGGTGCTCTTTATTTACATCGCTAAACCCAACGGTTTAGACGTAAATCACCCTTAAAAATTAAGTGGTAAATTTACTTTTCTCATTTCATTACCACCAGCTACCAGGTAAATAGCTATCAAAGTATACTAGAGCTGTCAGTTTAACATCAAATAAATTCGCTTTTTAAACTATTTAATTTATAATCTTAAAATAACTAATAATGGCTAATCAGTAAATATTCATATTATGGATTATTGCGATATTCATTTAATTGATAAAAATTAATGAAACAGTACTAAACAAACTAAAAAAGATTCTCAAAATGTCCCCCATTTTCTTCCATACATTTCCTAACACTCCTCAAAAAATGTCGCCTAACTCGATGAAAAATTCCTGGTGTTTCTTTAATAATTTGGCACTTTTCGATTATCCTGAAGCGAAGATCCTCGACGTTGATTACTGGAATATCGTACACCAATTGTTTCAAATGACCCCAAAAGAAAAAATCCATAGGATTAAGGTCTGGTGACCTCGCTGCCCATGCCAATGGTCCACTTCGTCCTATCCATCGCTCAGGATACGTTGCATTCAAATACTGTCGGACACGTATACTAAAGTGGGGCGGAGCTCCGTCTTGGAGGATCCACATGTTGGCCCTTACTTCCAATGGCACATCTTCCAGATAGAATGGGAGACGATTTTGGATAAAATCTAAGTATACGTCACCAGTTAATGGGCCATCAAAGAAATGAGGACCAATAAGGTAATCTCCTATTATCCCTGCCCACACATTTAGTGAAAATCTACGCTGATGTTTCGTTTCTACCACATTGTTTGGGTTCTCGTAAGCATATGTGTGGATGTTGTGTAGATTTGTTATGCCATCACGAGTGAAACCAGCTTCGTCAGTGAATAATATGACGCCAATTAATCGATTATCGTGTTCATACTTAGCTAGGATCTGATTGCACATTTCCAACCGTCTCGGCCGATCATCGTCATAAAGAGCCTGCACCTTTTTTGAATGAAATGAGTAGAGTTGTTCTTCTCTTAGTATCCTCCATGAACTAGCCTGACAGAGCCGCACTTCATTCCCAATTTTTCTAGTACTAATACCTGGATTATCTTCAATAATTTCAAGCACTCTTTCTTCTTGTTGCACGTTTCTAGCAGTTCTAGGTCTTCCCCTATTTCCATTATAACTTTTAAAGGAACCACATTCCGCAAGCCTCCTGTGCACACTGGAAAATGTTTGAGCATTTGGGATATTTCTTTCCGGATAACTCTCCATATAATATCTTCTTGCCAACTCTGCATTACCATTTGCTTTTCCATAACAAAAATGGATATCACAATATTCGATATTTGAATATTGGTGATTAGCCATTATTAGTTATTTTAAGATTATAAATTAAATAGTGTAAAAAGCGAATTTATTTGATGTTAAACTGACAGCTCTAGTATACTTTGATAGCTATTTACCTGGTAGCTGGTGGTAATGAAATATGAAAAGTAAATTTACCACTTAATTTTTAAGGGTGATTTACGTCTAAACCGTTGGGTTTAGCGATGTAAATAAAGAGCACCTTTTTTAAAGGCCTGGCATCAGTCTTTCAGAAATTATGCCAAAAACTACTGTAGCTGGCAACACTAAAAAATTATGACAAAAAAACAATTTTCAATGTAGGTAAAGTGCCCTCTAGCGGCAAACAATCAATGTGAATTGTTACTAAAATGATGAAGCGCAGAAGACTTAGCCTATCTTTCAAATATTAGTCAAATCGGTTTTCCTGTAAGCGAGTAATTCAAAAAACAAAAAATAAAAACTTGAACTTGGACGGCTTGTAACTCGAAAACGAATGACATTTTGAAAAAAAATTATATGAAGCTCTACCCTTATTTTGTCAAGTAGAATCACCTCCTTAAGTTTCGTGATCGATTTTTGAATCACCCTGTGTATATATATATATATATATATATACATATATATATATATATATATATATATATATATGTATATATATATATATATATATATATATATATATATATATATGTGTATAAATAGTTGTTTAAATAAAATAAATCTTTAGCAAAAGCACATCATGACAGGATCAATATTTTATACTGCTAAATTGACAAGGAACTTATTTGCTCGTATTTGATTACAATGTATTATATAATAAGAGTTTACTTACCACCAACTGAACAACAATTAACAATAAAAATACTACTTTCGGCATTTCGATGCTTTCAGTAAAACTAGTAAAGGCAAGTTAACTAACAAGTATCTAAAATGTAAACAGGACTTTCTTTTATAGAAATAATAATCTAATCAAAGGAAAAAAATAATATGTCATTCTATCGATTATTTTAAAGTGTTATCGGTAGCCGTAGATCTTTAAGATATTAAATATATAAATAAGAAAGAATTACATACTACAAATTCTGATCTTCCATTCTTTACAAGAGAATTGCAAACTCATGAACAAATGCAAAAAGAAAACATACGATCTTACTTGCAAAGCTTAGATAAAAACGAACTTAGCGGTTATTCTTTATGGATGGCTACTAAAAAGATTTGAAAAACTACTATTCCAAAACCACCAATAAAAGGCAAAAAAAAAGTTCAGGCAGAAATAGCCTTAGCAAAACATCTTTATTTGCCACCCACCTAGCAGATGTATTGGAACCGTTTTCTTATCTGAATCCCAATGGAATGTCTTCGTTAAATAAATAAGCTTTCTTTAAAATATGTTAAACAAGGAAAGTAATCTAAACATAAATCAGCCCTAAAAAGCCCCCAGATAAGACCCAATCACTAGCCAAATTCTTCAGAATTTAACAGATAATATACTTAAATACATTACCTATATATTAAATGCAAGGACTTGATAGTTTCCATTACGCGGCTCAAACCCTAATAATCTCTAAACCAGGGAAAACGCCAGAAAAAGTATGTTCTTATCTGTTTATTAGCTTGCTACCAATATATAAACTCTTTATTGAACTAATCACACTAATTTTATCTGAAACTAAATTAATTCCAGACAATCAGTAGGGCTTCAGAAATCAACATGAAATCGTAGATTACGTGTCTTCTTCTTCTTCTAGGTAGAACCAAGTTCTGTTATCTACACAATGCCTCATCGATCCTCGTTTGAGGTCGAAATCCAGCTGTCTCTCCATCTTTTGGGGGGCCGTCCAGGCGGCCATTTGATGTTTGGTTTCTCTCTCATCACGGTTTTTGCTAGTATGTCATCGTCCATTCGTTCCACGTGATCTCTCCACTGCCTACGACGGTTTCGAACCCACTTCACAACATCCCTCACTCCGCTGTCCTCGCGTATTTTTGCGTTTCTTATTCTATCACTAAAACTTGTTCCCGTGATCATTCTCAGAGTTTTCATTTCTGTGGTTCTCATAATTTGTTTTGTCTTTGTTGTTTCATTTCTTGTTTCTGCGCCGTAGGTCAGTATTGGTCTTACACAGATCTTGTAAATTCTTGCTTTGCTCTCAACCGTCATATGTTTATTGTTCCAGATTATGTTTCTTAGTTGGCCTGATATCATGGCCGCTTTGTTGGCTTGTGTGCGTACTTCTTCCGTTACTGCCCTGTTACTTGTTATATGTGCTCCCAGGTATTTAAACTTCCCAAACTGTTCGATACGTTTGTCATCAACCGAATACGTGTAATAAACAAAATTTATAGTGACTTGAAAACGGGAAGTATTGCTCTGCAGCGTTTTTTTTTAAATAAGTCAGGCGTTTTATAGGGTATGACATGTGGGTTTGCTGCATAAAATAAAAACATACCTTTCCTATGATGTACTTGAAATTTTTAAATCCTATATTAGCAGTTGTCATTTCATGGTCCAATATTAAGAGGAGTACAGCATCTTGTATTTGTTAATTTACAAACTAATTTGAATAGGATTAACCTACGATCTAAAACTTGGAAAATTAAGGCAAATGAAAATAAATCCACCTTCATTAGTTTAATATATTTAGGACTATTGATTTAAAAATAACATGGAAGACATACATATTCTCGAAGAGAGAACAACTCGAAATTAAACTACAGCAGCACTTAGTAGAAAATTTCAAATTAACAACTAAAAACATGTTACTGATATACTAGTTATCCAGGAAAACGTGGAAAATCTCTCGGATATGAAAATACTACAAATTCATATAAACTTTTTTTTGCAGCTCTTCGTAGATATGGGCTCCCAAAGAGCTGCAATGGAATCAAGTTTTTTACACATAATTATTGAACCACCAGGTATATTTAAATTTTTTTAATATGATGTATACCAGGTGAAACCCTTGAAATTACTATCCATAAAAGTACTGTTACTCACAGCTGCAGGAACGAACTAGTTGTGACACTCATGTCCTTATTTCTTTTACGTCCTGTATGTTAAGAACTTTGGACAACGTTTTTTACATACCTTTAATTATTGATTAAAAATTAAGTACTCTTCATTCATGTCGCTAATCCTACCCATTTTCGGAAAAACGTCATTTTATTTATATCATGTATTTCGATAAAAGATACATCTTTGTTTCTTCAACCTTATGATAAAAAAATTCCATCCAAAATTAGAGCTTTGAAAGTCGGAAGGTTATAGCACGACAAATATTGTAGTCGTACTCTTCCAAATCAGAAAACATTTCAATGAGTTGACCAACGTCTACGGGAGAATTGTAGGCGATTCCATTTATTAAGGTAATATTATTAAATATCTTAACAATTTTAGGCAATTTTGGGAAAAGACGTACTGATGCTGATCGGGAAATAACAGTACGTACGCCGCAATTAGAAGAAAATATTTTAAATGTTATAGATGACACTCCTTCCACGAGCACTCAAAAATTATCAGCGCAGTTCAATACGTCGAAAAAAATACTGGATGAAGTTCTTCAAGAATAGTTGTCATATCCACATGATTTGAAAAAAGTGCATGAACTGATTTCTGAAGATTTCCTCCTTAGAATGCAGTATGCAAATTGACTATTAGATCAGCAACGAAATAATGTAAACTTCATGAGCACTATTCTCTTCAAGGGTGAAGCGGTATTTACCAAAAATGGTATTATAAATTTACACAACTCCCATTTATGAGCTAACCACTGGAAACCCGCAGAAACCTGTACGACATGCATGATGGGACACCACCTCATTTCAGCGTTGCTGAGCACTTGAATAACGTCTATCTAGACCGTTGGATAGGTAGAGGAGGAGTTATTGCATGGCTACCTCAAAACCTTGGTGTATTCCACTCCGGTCGATAGTAGGAAGGAAGTTCTACAGACAATTCCGTTTCATCGTAATAAAATAAGAAACAATGCTGAGTTAATATGACGGGTATAGCAATCCTCAATTCGTTGTTCCCGTGAGTGTATCAGACTTCGCAGAGCCCATGTTGCACCCTCTTACGAAGTTTTTAGCTAAACAGTTAGTTCAACTTTTTATTGAAACTATGGAGACAGGAGAAAATTCCTCTTTTTCATTTTCAACCTGACAGAAGTTAGGGAACTTTCGAAAACGGTTAGGATTAGCGACATGAATGAAGAGTACTTAATGTTTAGTGAATAATTAAAGGTGTGTAAAACACGTTCATATCAATCAGGACCTCTTTGTCTGCTTCATAGATTACAACAAAGCTTTTGATAGGGTCAAACATGACAAACTGATAGAGATTCTCAGAAGCAAAAATTTGGATGAAAGAGATTTAAGGTTGATATCAAATCTGTATTACAATCAGCGAGCGGCAGTAGAAATTGGACAGGAAATATCCGGAGATGTGGAAATACAAAGGGGAGTCAGACAAGGGTGTATATTGTCACCTTTACTATTTAACGCTTATTCTGAAGAGGTCATATTGGAGAGTCTTGAATCTGAAACAGCAGGGATAAAAGTAAACGGAGTTTTAATCAACAATATTAGGTATTCAGATGACACCGTAATAATAGCTGATAGTTTGAAAGACCTAGAAAAAATAATGAATAAAATATTAAGAATTAGTGGAAAATATGGACTTTCTCTTAACACGAAAAAGACCAAGTTCATGCTAATTAGTAAAAACAACACCAATAATAGTGAAACCCTAATGGTAGGAGGCCAGCACATAGAAAGAGTTAAGAAGTACACTTACTTGGGAACCCTAATGACAGAAAATAATGACTATACCATCGAAATAAAAACCAGAATCGAGAAAGCACGTGCCAACTTTATTAGAATGAAAAAGGTTAACTGCAGCAAAGATCAAACGTTAGCCCTGAAAATACGACTGACTAAATGTTACGTATACAGTGTTCTATATTATGGAATGGAATCATCGACACTGAATCGAGAGGCAATGAGAAGACTTAACTCTTTTGAAATGTGGACCTATAGAAGAATTCAGAGGATTTCGTGGGTGGATCGAGTTACGAACGCCGAAGTGTTGAGAAGAATGGGGAAAGAAAGGGAAGTCGAGATAACAGTAAAAGAGAGAAAACTGCAATATTTCGGACACATTATGCGGGGAGAAAAGTACAGCATCTTACTGCTCATAATCCAAGGCAAAATAAGTGGCAGAAGAGGCGTAGGACGACGATGAATTTCATGGCTAAAAAACCTAAGGGAATGGTTTGGATGCAGTTCAAAGCAACTATTTAGAGCAACTGCATCAAAAATTAAAATAGCTATTTTGCTTGCCAACCTCCGCAATGGAGAAGGCACTTGAAGAAGAAGAACAAAAAACGTTATCTGAAGTTCTTATCATACAAGACGTAAAAGAGGGGTTATAGGCGTCACAGCTAGTCCGTCCTTGCAGTTGTGAGTAGTTCACAATACTTTCTTGGATGGTAATTTGAAGAGTCTTACCTGGCATACATCATGTTAAAAAAAATTGAAATATACCTGATGGTTCAATAATTATGTATAAAAAAACTTGATTTCATTGCAGATCGTTCGAAACCCATTTATCCAAAGAGGAGGTCTATATGGACCAAAGTTCATATATGGACATTTCCGTGAAATTTGTTTATACCAAATTGGAAGAAAAACATTTAGAGTTTAGAAGAATCCTTATTTTTCAACAAGTTAAAAGACCTGCTCACTCTACATTTCGATTGACAAACTGATTAAAAATTCACTTCCAGGATAAGGGGATAAGCGGTTTTAGACAGATGGCCTGGACTGCTCCGTTGACTGATCTAATACCATTAGATTATTTTCTGTGGGATAACTTAAAGCAAAAGGTTTACACAAAAAATTTTATTTTCAGCTACTAAAAGAAATAATTGTCGAAGTTATTACAACTATAAATGCAGATATGATGGCATATGTGTGTGAAAAATTTGTAAAAAGATAAAAAAAAATGTAAACTGGAAGGAGGTCAACATATGAAATAACTATTTTTCATTTCAAACCCATTGTTAAGGTTTGACATTCAGGGAAAGTTAATTTGTGAATGTCAGTCATTCATTGAAAGAATCTACGTCTATCCACATATCTTATCATTATAAGCAGCGTAATATATTCTTATACTGTTAACCAAACTATAACATTTTGTTTCAAAAAGTGTTTGTTTATTCAGTAACAAGACTAGTACCACTAATCAAAAACTAATGTTAGAAAAAACTTATTTTTTTATTAGGAGGAAAAATAGAAGAGTAGAATTCAGGTAAAATGTATTAAGAGCATTGAATTGAAATGACAATATTTTCGACACATAAGTTGTTTTATATGGTGACTATATATATATATATATATATATATATATATATATATATATATATATATATATATATATATATATATATATATATTCATACAAAAACAGTCATTCATTTTCTTTTTATATTGTCAAGAAAAAATTTGTGTGGTTACTTCTTTACTTTCCACTGGTATGAATTAACTCATATTAAAAATGTCCATAGATTATTTTTATCGCAGCTGAACGTCAAGATAAATTCAATACATCCAATTACGCCGAAGGAAATAAATTTAAATTATTAAAAAATTAATCAATTTTGGATCGAATGAACGATATATTTCGAAATAATCCGATAATTCAATTTTTTGGGACTAGAACCAATGCATAATCGTTTATTCTAGTAAAGAATAAAGTTTTTTACAGAATGCAATGACAAACGTTTTGTAATTTCATCCACTATGAAAATTTTAGCTTGGGGCCATACAGCCATAAACTTTTACAAAACAGATGCTTCAGATAACTTTGATACATTTTATTGAATCGTTTCTTTAAAAGATATTATTTTAAGATAAAATTGCTTTAAAATTGCTATCTTCGAATGCATTAGGTAAAATTAATTAATGCGAATTAACTGATAAGGATCTAAAATGTACATTGGACTTTTTTTTATAGAAATATTGATATAATCAACAAAAGGATTAATACATCACTTTATTTATTGTTTTAAAATATTCTAGTCATTATTCTTAAATATATTAAATACATTAAATCCACGTCATATAATTCACACGATAGCAACGGATAAAGAGAATCCTGTTGTTGAGGACCTTACCGACAGATTTCTCAACATGTAAAAAATCTATAAAATTTTTAGTTGGCCACAAATACAAAGTAAACATTTTGCAAAAAAAAAAACGTGTCAGTTTAGATTTTTATTCGAACGTATTTTTCTAAAAGGGTGATAATCAACACTTACTTTTTTTTATAATGGGACACTATGTCTTTTGACATCTGAATTGAAATACCATAAAGAAAGTAATTCATTTTACATTTTACTTTTGAAATAATTGAATCTTCTAAGATTTTAAAAATAAAATATAATTAAATTCCAAATTTAGAAAAGACAAATTATTTGATTGAATATGATGTTCCACATGTTTTATTTTTCGAATTGAAACACTTTCTTTTATCTAGTTTTGCCTGTAAAGAATTTTTTTTTTAAATAATTCACTTATTAAATTTTTAAAATTGGTTCAAGTTAACAATAGAGGAATTAAATTAGAGGTTTATAAATTTTTTTGTCTCTCAGACCACGAGCCAATTTTTTATGTTTTCTTTAAACACCCGTGTCTCCCTCATAATGAATTTGTACAAATTAACCAACTTGAAAGTATTTTTGGCAGTTGAAGCTTTAGTCTGGCGATCGAAAGCACGACGTGGCAAGTTGGGAGGAGTAGTAAAAAATATGTTATAACAACTTTTTAAAATACCCCTGTAGAATTAGGATAACGTCAGAACTAGGGCCCGGTTGTTTGAACGCTGAATAACGTAATAATATTTTTATTTATATTTGAAAAAGTGTTAATAAACAGTAGATATTTAATTTCTTGGTACACATACCGATTTTATGCTGTCTTTGTCTAAATGCATTATTTAAACGAGTATCACATGATAATCGGTACGTCCATTCTGAATACATAAAAGTATGAATATATGGTTGCCTGAATTATTATTATTATTATTTTCAATATGTAAACAATATTTAACAATATCTATCAATAAAAATAAGTTTATAATTCCTCTTTTTGATAATATTAATTGTAAACTTTACATTTACAGTAATTTATAAAAACACTAAAAAGAGTCACGATAAGTAATTAAACTGAAAGAAAAGACAAGTAAACGTGTTTATGTCTATCAAACGTCAAAAGAGTCTCTCCCACACCGACCATAAACAATCTTCGAATAAATCTATTATTGTTTAAATCCATAGGGTATGATCGAAGATAACAACAGACACTGTTGACGTTTTTCATAATCGGTGGCGGGCAACGGTCACGTGTTTTGTTTTGTCACAATACCAAGGCATAACAGAGGGCTGGAGTAGAAAATATTAAAATAAACCATAGTAATTCCCTATCATGACAAGTGCTCTTTCTTTTGCTGCAGATATAATAATTGTTAAAGGAGTCACTTGTTTCATGAAATTATCTTTCATCATTTTTAATAGTCAGCCGTTCTTCGTGGATTTCTTGATCCATTGCAAAATGAACATACGCCAATGATAGTGCCTCATTATTAAGTAAAGTGGGCTCGCTGAGTTGTATGGAGAACTGAGTCGTTTGCAGAAAATTACATAAGAGGTTTTTGGCATCATAACTCATCTCATCAATACATCTTTGGACTGTGTGCTCAAAGGGATTATTTTGGGTATATCATAGGTAGGTTTGTAAATGTAAAATAATTTTAACAGCTTTTTCCTGACATTTAGCAGCTTTGTTGATCAGTAGAGATATATCATAAGACATCATTGTCTCTTTTAGATTTTGAAGCGAACATACTGTCCATTGTGGATATCTCCAAAAGTTTTTCTGTCAGTATTTGCAAATCTTTCAAATCCTTACCTATTTTATGAGATCAACCTTCGCAGATGATCCTCCAACTAGGAGCAGCACTTTGGTACATGCCTACATTTTCTTTCAGTTATCTGTAAATAAAAATGAAACTATTCAAATATAATAAGACATAAAAATAGAAACTCTGTACCATTGAATGCTGCCTATAAAAGTTCATATAGAAGGAAAAAAGAAAACACAGAACGTAAATAATAATGGTTATTAAGACGAAAAACTAGCAAAAAAATTAAAAAAGTTGATACAAGTGTAGCAGTTCAGACTCCCAAAGAAGAAAATTTTGATTCATTTTAACTTGTGTATTAGGTCTGTTTTTATTTTCGAAAAAATTTGTTTATTATTTTTCTTCAGTGTTGCTGGGTGGATTGAGTAGCTCAGTAGTACTGTTGCCGGTCCCAAGCCCGAAAAAAAGAGAAGGGTTGGAGGGTCAGGTTAGCAGCCTACCCTCTGTAAAACAGTAACCAACTCAAAGCACCGATAAAAAGCATCGGATATGGACTGACTCAACAATGACGACCCACGCAAGGAAAAGGACAAAGAGATGGAAAAACAAATACATAATAAGAGTAGCTACCTGGAACATAACATCTTTCAACACAAAAGATCAGGAAGTGGCTGAGGAGCTAATCGAGAAAAAGATTGAAATTTGTGGTCTCCAAGAAACAAAAAGACAAGGCAAAAGTCAAAAAGAATACGGAAACTATATACTAATATATAGTGGAGTAAATAAAGAACAACGAGCCAGGGCGAAAGTAGGCATACTAATCCACAAGAAATATAAAAATAACATAGAAAGTTGCCAATATATATCAGAAAGGATAGTCTGCATAAAACTACTAATGGAACATAAAAAACTAAACATCTTTTCCGTTTACAGCCCAGAAGATGGAAAACCAAAACACGAGGTAGAAGTATTCTACGAGAACTTGCAAACCACCTTAGACTCAATACCTGGTGAGGAAGCTATTATTTTATTGGGAGACTTTAATGCCCGTATAGGAAACCAAATAATCCCCAGAATTAAACAACGCTTCAACGAACAGTATCACAACACCAACGGAGAACTAATGGTAAATTTTTGTGCCTACAACGAATTAAGGACAAACAATACTTTCAACACAAAGATAAATATAAATACACTTTTGAAAATACAAGAGGACACAAATCTATGATTGACTTTATAGTTAGTAACCGAGTTATACATCCCACCCAGATATTGGATATTAGAACATTGAACTCTGTTAATGCAGGAAACGATCATAAATTAGTTATATCAAAAATTCGAATAAAGATTACACAAAAGAAAAAGCAGCTGGAAAAGGTTAGGATACAAAAAAAAACATAGACTCTCTGTGGCATACGTCAATGAAAGAATTATATCAAAAAAGATTGATGGAAAAAATTGAAAGAAAACCAATAAAAGAAGAGGAAGATATAAATCATAGCTGGGAAAAAATTAAGGGAAACATAGAAGAAGCTTCAAATGAGTCATTGGGCACACATACAATCACAATCACCAACAAAAATCCTAATAAAATTCCATGGTTCCGTAAAGAAGTTAAAGATAAGTGTAACGAAAAAAGAAAAGCATATTTAGCATATAGAACGTCAAAAACGCCGGAAGCATACAAAAGGTACAAACTAATTCGTAACGAAACTAATCTACTAGTCAGGCAACTAAAAAGTGAACATTGGGAGCAGTTCTCTAAAAGAATGGAAGGAGACTTCTATAGTGTACAAAAACAAATGTGGCGACTGATAAGACAACAGCGCAAAGAAATATCTGAACTCTCCGAAACAAACAAAATATCACAGGAGAAATGGATAGACTACCTAACAAAATTATTTGAGGGAGATGTTAACATTGGAAAAAACAAGATACCAGCAATAAGGAATAATGTGGAAGTCTCCATTCAAGAAATAGAGAAAGCTATAAAATCCTTAAAAAATAGAAAGTCTCCCGGACAAGACGGAATTCATAACGAATTGTTGAAATACGGAGAGCAGCGACTAACACAGGAACTCACAAGCTTCATTCGAAAAATCCTGATACAATGCAAAGTACCAGATAGGTGGAGAACCAGCACAATAATGCTTATGTTTAAGAAAGGTGACAAACAAGAACCAGGGAACTACAGGGGTATTAATCTACTGGACGCAACTCTGAAACTCGTTACGAAAGTGATCAAAAATAAAATTAATTCGGTTACAACACTGGAAGACGAACAACAGGGATTTAGATCAGGAAGGTCTTGCGTGGATGCAGTATTTATTCTACGACTGATAGTCGAAAAATCTCTAGAATACAATAAACCAACATTTTTATGCTTTATAGATCTAACAAAAGCATTCGATCGCATAAAGCTAGATAACGTAATCCACAAGTTATATAAGAGAAATATTCCTATCAATATAATTCAGACCATCGAAAACATATACGCAAACAATAAAGTTCAGATTCGCACTAACGGTAAATTATCTACACCCATACCAGTCAACAGCGGTATTAGACAGGGAGACTCGCTTAGTCCTTTGTTGTTTAACATGATAATGGATGAAATAATAAAGGAGGTGCGACTTGGTAGAGGATATAAAATGGGTGATACAGAAATAAAAATTCTCTGTTACGCTGATGACGCTGTGATATGTGCCGAAAATGAAGACGACCTCCAGAGATTGTTAAATACCTTTAATCTTACGGGAAGAAAATATAATATGATTATCTCAGCCGAAAAAACTAAATGTATGACAACCTCAAAAGAACCCCTCCGATGCAAACTAGAACTAGACGGTCGAATAATACAACAAGAAATGAGTTTCAAATATCTAGGAATCGACATAACTAGTTATGGCAACATCGAAGATGAAGTAAGAGGGCAGGTGGCCAAAGCAAACAAAGTGGCGGGTTGCCTCAACGACTTGATCTGGCGAAACAAACACTTACAACAAGAAACAAAGGTTCGGATCTACAAAATCACAATTAGACCTGTTATGACATACACCTCAGAAACACGGCCAGAGACAACAAAAACGAAACAACTATTGGAGACTACAGAAATGAGAATATTTCGACGAATAACAGGAAAAACGCTACTAGACAGAGACAGAAGCGATAACATCAGGCAATCATGCAACACAGACTGCATTAATGAGTGGGGCCTACAACGTAAGACACAATGAAACAAACACATAAGCCGAATGACAGAGGATAGTCTGGTAAGGATCGCACGAGATAAATCGCCTAGTGGTACACGCAGTTGAGGTGGACCGCGGAAAAGGTGGAGCGATAATTTAAGTCCAGAATGAGGAAAATCGAAGAAGGAACAGGTCAGAGACCTATTATAGAAGGTAGAAGAAGAAGAAGAAGAAGAAGACAAATCCGCACAAGTTTGTGCCGCCTTCTTGGCTTATGGTTCAAGTCAAGATATATTTGCTATTGCGTTTAAGAATAAAATGTTACAAGTAGTACGACCACAAAGTGAATATTTACTTACTTACACAATAATTGAATGAAATATACTTAAATATTACATAAGTAGGTTTATTCTAAATATTATGTAATTACAAAATTTTTATTAAGTAAATTATGACCTTTTTTTCCATTGATATAGACCACTTACCCTTTAGAGGTTTATATAGACCTTTTTGGGAATCAACGGTTTTAATTGTTACGTTTTAAACCCTAAAAATACAAAAGTAAAATAATCATTTTCTTTCCTTACTAAACCAACAAACATTGAAAATTTTATTTATTGTTGGGACCCAACTATTCCTTTTATCAATCAAGGCTCTTAGTTTTTATACTTAATATTCCCCATTACTGATGTATGTAATATGAATTATTCAATATCATAAGCAAAACAAAACTATCCAATTAGAAGATCTAACTTCCAGCTTTTTAGTAAAGCTGGCTGCTAGTGTTTCACCGAATTGCATAATTCTAACACAAATTCTATAAAAAAATACCATTTAGGTCTGCATAATGGGCCAATGTTTCTTATTTCCTTCTATATATGATTTTAACAAGATGAGACACCACCACGTTAATAATTTCAAGGTTGTCAATATTGAGGCGAGAAGAAGATGTGAAATTGAGTGGTACGCAGGATTATCAAATCTTAGCTCTTTAGACTTTTCGTGTGGTCCGCTAAAATATAAGACAAGATAGGTAGCTCCAGAAATGATATGCAATGTTAGAGATTATTTTTAATTTCGCCCGGAGTTTTGCCGGAAAAAATAACAATAACTAAAGTTTTCAAGAGACAGAAAGATCCGATGTTCACAAAAATACATCAGAAATATGCCCGATTAAAAGTCGCGTAACTCCCGTTTCACTTTACTCCTGTTTGTGAAACTACTTTTCTTACAAGTTCTGTCTCGTCTCGCAATCGAACCAATCAATAGATTACGCTCCGTCATCTATTTATTAGTTATATTTATGACTGGTACGAAAGTAGCCATTTATATTTCGGGGGCAATAAAAAAACAAATATTTATCATTGATAATTGTTTTACTGTTCTCCACCAAAATCAATACTCTTTGAATGCTCTTAAATCAATCCAAAAAGCACTTTTACCATTGTGACGGTAATATCCCCAAAAGATAGTTTTTGCACCAACCACCTTTTTTGGCATAGAAAATCAATTGTTAACCACGTAATTTTTTCTTCATGCCCGAAAAGACAAAGAAATCCTTAAATGCTAAATCAGGGCCGAACGGCGGATGATCCATTAATTCCACGTTTTTAGTGTTCGAAAAGTCACATGTTTGTACCGATGTGTGACAGGTAACACTGTTATGGTGGAGAATGATTCGTCGATTCCGGTTTGTTTTTCTCAATGCACCAAAGATTTCAAGCAGACATATGATTATGAACCACAAAAACTGGCTAGTATACGATTCCTTGAAGGCACGGTTGAGATATGGTTTTTAAAAAAAATATGTGACCATTTGCTTCTAGCTGCATTGTGTGAGAGCAACTTTGTTGGTTTAGACTTTTATCATAGAAGACCTATACGGTCGACTGCTATTTACTTTTAGACTCAAACGCATAGATGCCAGACTTTGACCAACTTATAATGTAAATTTAGAGGGCATCCGATCATGAGCAGAAGATCTGGCAGTCATAGCAATAGCAAATCTTAATTCAGTGGATTTCCTGCTAGTTGAAAGCTTCTTTACCCACCTTTTTTAGATTTTAGCGATGCTTATTCGAAAAGTATCACTACAATTCCGCATGCTCCATTATGTCCAGACTGAACTGCATTGCTTGATATAACTCGCTGAAATCAAGACTCCTACCGCAGATGAAATTTTTGACGGTGCCTAGTACTCTTTCAATTTTTATTAAAATTTTGGAAAAATACCTTACTAATATTAGCTTTTCTTTTGATATTGTTCATTACACTCTTCCAAATTCAATATCAAACATAGTTTATTAAAAACTATAAGCATTTGATAAAACTTCTTACGTAAGAAACACATTTCCGCAAACTGTGCAAAAAAAAAGAAACAAAATAATAAAATCATAAAAGTCGTATAGAGATGCAGTTACACTGTAAATTAATGTATATAAACAAAGCGGCATGAATCAGCAAAAGGTACAAAATTACATTTCATGATTTTTTTAAAAGCTCCTTCAAAAATAGAATTTTAAATAAAATTAATTGATCACACTTTATAGGCATGTAAAATAATTTATTGACTGAAACTTATCGATTGAAATATGATGTTTTAAAGTACATGTATACTTTGGTTTGTAGATCCCATTATTTGCGAAGCTTTTTTCCTTAGATAGCATCCGCATAAAAAATGAGTTACAACTGATAAACTGACTAATTCATAATAATTAATTCCTGAAGTTTGGCCATTATAGTGACTTTAGAAAAATGTACACCATTATGTAATATTATGAAACAGATATTTGAAGCGTATTTATAAATACCAAATGGTAAATAATTCATTAGAAATATTTTGATTTTTTTCCATTGATTGATACACTGTATAGCGGGTGGAACAAGAAGTCTATTCAATATATCTTAAAAAAATCATAAATCGACTGGTTTTTTTTCATATTAAATCGAAGTAAAAAAATTTTCCATTTTCGATAATTTTAGAAACCATTTTATAGAGGATGAAATTTATTCCATTATATCTTTTTAATGACTTAAAATGACAGGCTTCAAGAGCATTTGACTAAAATGCTTGTTAATAAAAGTTCAAAAATGTTGTTTAAGATTGAAGAAAAAATATTTGAAAACGCTAACAAGGCAAAATGATAGAGTACAAGCTTAATATAATACGTCATTATTAATTGCAAAAGCAGGAAAATCATATATGAAGAATTAATTTTACCCGCAGTGAAAAACGTTTTAAAAACGATTCATCATAAAAATGCATCAGACATCATCAGGAATTCTTCTTTGAACAATAATTTAGTGCAAAAAAGAATTGATGAAATGGCTGAACACCAAAGAAAACGAAGATTTATCAAGAATAATTATTCGCAAAATATTTGGAGCCCTATACAAAGAATCGGTATTTAATATTATGATTTATATTTTTTTCGGGAGAAAGAATTGTTATTCATATTCAGTCAGCGGCCACTAATGCTTCTTACTTTAATGAAGTAGTCAATTAGAGAAAATTTATTAAGTGACAGATTATTTAGCCAACTATTTGGTAAAAATGATGACGATTTCAATCACTTGCTGCTCCATATGAAAATTTGTTGACTCTCTAAAAATATTTGTCTGAATCATTGAAAACAGAGACGAAGAACTGCGCTTCAACTTGATCATATTCAAAAATAACATCGCATATTTGAAAAACATGTATTAAATGAGTATTAGTAAAATAAATTTTCAATTGCAAGGTGATAAGCTGCATTTAATTAAAATAAAAACGTCATAGCTGTGGAAAAAGTTCTTCAGATCTGCCGGAATCTCGGTCAAGGTGAATAAAGCCACTTTGCAACATTATCAGCAGTCTCTGCAAAATGAAATGTTTTATTTTCTGACTACGAACGCTTGGACGTTTTTCATGCTGATTTCACGGAGAAGTTCCAGTATAATCAAATATGAACATACCCACTTGGATTTTAAATCCTTTCTCAAACGCAGATATAGCAGAATTAACAAAAAAAAAGAACTAACAAAAAACTTGAATTAAAATTGGGAAATGGATGCCAAGATTTCAGATGCCAAAAATCATTACCAGGACTCTACCTCGGATTGTGAGAAATAATTTGAAAATTTTAAACGGAATTTTTGTCAACATATTTAGCTCAGCGTGGGTTCAGTGCGGTAGCAGTTATACTTTTCGAGAAGAAAATCATGGACTGGAGATCACTGACTCTGAAAATTTGCGATTGTTTTCAAAATTGAAACCCGGTATTAATAACTTGTTGAAACTCGGCCAACCTCAACTATCTCGTTAGTCTTTACTTACTGATTTTTATATAAATTTTTTAATACATATGATGGTTCTGTAATTTTATATACGATATTTTGTTATTGGGTACAACTACTACGATGAAGGGGTTTGATATATTTTTCTTGAAAAGGGGTCGGTGATTCAGAAAAGGTTGAGAACCTATTATGTGGAGCTATTAGAGGTTTCGGATCGCATTCAATACTTGCTATAGGGTCTCCCTAGAAAAGTATTTTAACTACAAATGATTTAGTCACAAAGGAGTAGTCGAGGAAATTGCTCAGTATCAAATAGTGAAATCAGTACTTATCAAAGAATAATATATAACACGGTACTATGAAAGTAAATGCGAGACTTTGAGGTATCATTTCTCATAGGAATATTTTTTATTCTTTGAAACTAAATATGTTATTTAATAATGTTCATATTAAATTCAAATGAAGAATGAGAGTAGTAAATTTTTAATTATGGTTTTATTTGCACTAATTTGATGACTAATCCTTCATTGTGCGTATGGTGCCCAAAATTGATTTCTTGTATGAAAAAAAAATTGGCCGGGTATCGAAATTTTCGTTTTGAACTGCAGTTTTTGATGCCGTCTGGTGTTTTGCAGAAATCATCAAATATAACCTCAAAATGGCTGTTCTATCAAGGCACATTACAAGAAAATAAGTTATCTTCACAAAAAATGCTTAAAAAAATCCTTTTAACCAGAACAACATACTCAATGGTATTTTGACTCGTTGAATCCAAATCCACTGTCAGAATTAAGATAAAGAGTTTCATCTTTTTTCCCAACCTTAAAAAAAATCTTGCAAAATTCAAAATAGTTACAATATGGCGGCCGAAATTTTCCTAAAATCAATATTTTATTGCCAAATTTTATAAACAGGGATTTTTTCGAGTCGCTGATCACGATTTCAGTCGCTGATAACGAGTCAGGTTAAAAAATTCAAAATGGCGAATCCGAGGTAAATTACTGGAATATTGGTTATTGAAGATTCCTTGCATTAGCTAGTTTTGGTTCGCCCCGAGGGTTTAATTCTTCATTATTTCCTTTTTTTGGAGGCGTGCTCCACCTGGGGAGGCGTTCGAGACGGGACCAAGGAACGTCTGCATGTGTCTGTCTGCATCTATTTCACATCTGTATGGGATTTTTTAGCCTCTTTCCATTTGTGGTTTGTACAAAATTAATTTCTTACTTTAATCAAAACCGTTTTACCGTTTTTTATTATGAAACGGTGATTTTTCGAAATTTCATGACCACTCTTACTCTAGCTAAAAAGATTAGAAAAGTGAAAGAAATTTATGTAACTGATAGTGCTAAGCAACACTTAAAAAATAAGTATCAAATAGACAAGGCAATTCGTCTTAAGGAGGATTTTCATGTCTAAGCAGAATGACATTCCACAACAACTTCTCATAGTAAAAGCAAATACGATGAAATAGGAGCTAAATTTAAAACAGCGGCATAAAGGATAAGCTTTTTTTTAAGTCTAAAGCCATATTGATTAATATACAGAAGGTTGCTTTGCTCTAAAATTTACTCTTCCAATCTTTAAGTACTTTTCAATAATTACACAGGTTTACAAATGAAAGTGGATACCTATTTGACTAGACCATTTGATTTTTAAGTAATTAGATGCCCTGAATCCAAATCTGGGGTCAAATAAACTCTAGTGCGTCAGATTCAAGGTCACTTCAAGGTTAAATGGAGTAATAATCACTAAATAAATCTGAAGAAGTAGATACGTAGTTATACGGGTTTTTGAGGTCGCTGAATCCGAATACGTGGTTTGTTTAGTCCCCAAAGGTAGACTAGAGGTTATTTTATGGTTATTACAATGTTAAATTGAGAAAAATCCACTAAATAAATCTGAAAAAAATTGTAGATTTTTAAGATCGCTAAATCCAAATTTCGTGATTTGTTTCTTCCCCCAAGGTTAGCCAGAGGTCACTTCAGCGTCATTCGAAGGTCAAATTGAGAAAAATCTACGATATAAATCTGTAAAAGAGGATAGGTAGAATTTGAGGACGCTAAGTCTTAATTCGTGGTTTGTTTAATACCTCAAGGTTAACCAGAGGTTATTTCAAGGCCATTTCAAAATCAAATTGACAAAAACCTACTAAATAAATATGTAAGAAAAGAGAATTCGTGCGCAGATATATTAATATCCGTTACATAGCAGACAGGCGAGCGGATCGAATTATTGAGCGGAAACTCAAGCTCCCAAAACTTCATATCCCATGCACAGCTAGATTGATATCCATTACACAGCAGACAGGTGAGTGGAACGAACTTTTAAGGTGAAACCCAAGCTTATAAAAACTCGCTTCGCTAGCCTAGCTGTTATGTAACGGATATCGATCTAGCTGCGCGTGGGATATGGGGCTATAGAAGCTTGGGTTTCGTCTTGAAAACTCGCTCCGTTCACGTGCCTGCGTGGGGTACGTGGTTTTGGGAGCTTGAGTTTCGGCTCCAAAACTCGATCCGCTTCTTTGTCTGCTGTGTAATGGATGTTGATCTAGCTGTGCCTGTGTTCTCTTTTTTACAGATTTATTTAGTGAATTTTTTCAATTTGGCCTTGAAATTACTTTGAAATGGCCTCTGGTTAACGTTGAGGTGTTAAACAAACTACGAAATCAGATTCACTCCTCCCAAAAGTCTATATATCTTCTTTTACATGTCTGCTTAGTAGATTTTTCTCAATTTGACCTTGAAATGACCCTGAAATAACCTCTGGTTGAACTGGGGGGATTAAACAAACTACGAATTCGGATTCAGCGATCTAAAAAACGTACGTATCTACTTCTTCGGGTTTATTTAGTAAATTTTACTCTATTTGACCTTGAAATGTCCTTGAACCTGAAGTGATAGAGGTTAGCGGACAATAGATTTAGATTAGGTTAGTATAATTACATAAAAATAAGAAGGTCTGGATTAATAGGCATACACATTTTTTTTTTGTAAACCTGTGTTATTTGTGGGTAGCTTATGACGTCCGTCCTTGAAAATGGGTATGATTTTTCTATTGCTCAAGTAAGTTGAGATTTTTGAAACAAAAACTGATAACATAAATTAACGGGTTCATTATATAAAGACGTATTTTTTGATAATATCAGAAGTTATGCTGTTTTCCTCTACAGAAGATAACTTTTTAACATGCATATCTGTCCAATTAATTCTTATATTGTAAAAGATGCTAAAGGAATTAGGACTTCCGATTTGGCAATTAATTAACCTACCTTGCGTTTTTATGTTATTTTTAATATTTTGTCCAATATTTAGTTCTCATCCTATATGATGGTGTTGTAATGCAATATTTCAAAACGTTTTTCGTTGTTATATTTTTCGTCCATTTGGCCTCATTTATAAAATATCGTATTTTTTATATTTGTTATTTGACTCACTACTTCAGAGTTTTTAACAATCTTATTAGTCTTATTTAGTAAATTTCGTTAGAAGATACTTGAATAAAAAGTTTTATTATATTTATAAAAATCTGATATGAATTCTCAATATTTTTATCTTCAAAAACATCATTCCACCATTAATTTTTTTAAACGTTTTTCAATTTATTGGATTTTATATTAATTTTATATTCGATAAGAGGTTAATTTTTTGTATAAGTGTTTATTTTGTTTTGAGTTGATAATATAATTAAATAATGATTATTAAGAGTCGACCTTCATATAATGGAATTTAGTAATATACACATTTCGTGATTATTAATTTTGGTTTCTGTCGAATCATATCTAGTATTACTAATATAGGTCAGGGAAAACTAATGAATGAAACTTCTGCATATACCATATATAAAAATATTTAATATCACTTCAAATCACGTAACTTTAAGATCATATACCCATGGTAACCTTGTCCAAAGTCCATGGTATTGCCACAGTCAATGTTATCGTCAATAATATACGCCTAACCTCTCTCAAGGTCAAGAACTTATCAATGCTTACGAGGGCAGTCAAATTCACGTGAACGCAGCCAAGGTCATGTTCAAAACTAAAAAGTAGTTTGAATTGTAAAGTTAATATTGTGTCTCTAAGTTTTTAGTGTGCTACGTTAAATTTAAATTATGTTATTCCAGTTTCCTGTCCCGCCTTGTAGAGTACTATGTCTTTTATTCTTTAGTCAATAGTTAGGTCAAATTTTGTCAAGAAATATTCCTATGATATTATCTAACACAAGAATTGGGTATAGACTAACTTTTAATTTATTTGTACAGATGTACTTAATATCAAACTTTGACAACCTCATCTTTCTCTAAAATCCCATACCTCGCATACTTTCAAACTAAATGTTAATCTATCCTGAAAGAAAAATTTAAATTTATTCATTCAGAAATCTAGGATTATTACTATGATACAAATAAAAAATCTCAGAAATTTCTTTAATATTACAAGAAAACATTCGAGCATATGTATTTGGTTACTTTATGGGGAGATTTTTAAAAATAGTTTTTAATCATAGTATAATTCCGAGTTCTGTAAAATGCTGAAATAACTCTTGAGAAGAATTTCTTAAAAAGTGCATGGAAGGATTCATTGAAAAAAATTTAAAAATCGAAAAAGAATTCTGTTGGTTAAAGTTGGTAGACCTATTAGGTAAGACCGTTTAACTAAATATTTAGTTATGAATAAGCACGGTAATTTATATCGTCAGTAAAAATGCAAAATGGCGTAATAAGCAGTTTTTAAATATTAGGGTATTCTTGTTACTTTCTTAAAATAAACTAAATAAAATCTTCAACTAAATTATATACGTTGACTCCTAAAAATGAATCAAGTCAAAATGTTTGTTCAATATCGAGAACCATATTAAAACATAACTTTTCAGATCGATTTGTAACATCACAAATAAAAAACCTTTACAGAAGTAAGATTCTATAAGCGACCGTCTAAATAGCAGTTGGTTTTCTATGTTGCCTTCATAACAATGAATAAAGTACTCCCACAAAACCAATTAAAAAGATTTACCTCTAAATCAGCTCAAAATTTATAAACAAGTACTTTGTGCTGTATATTGAAAGTCTTAACGTCCAAAAATGGTCAGTTTTTTAAATATGAAAGTGTAATCTGGGTTTAAAGCGCACAGTCCATACGGCAGCTCATTTTTGCGTGGCTAAGAAGTCGTTAAAATCAGTAAAAACGGTTCCAAGCATGTTTTTATCTATAACAAAGGGTTCCACTCAGTTTTATAGGGTTAAAAACTGAGAAAACTTGCCGAATAGACATATGACGGAAGCTTCAATAAAACACAAATTTGTATATCTGCTACGTAACCAACTATATTGTTCATAAAGTATTAGCTTTTCTAAATCAGTAAAAAAGATCATAGATCGAGATAGCATCACATCTATATATTATATAAATAATAATAATAATTAATAAAACTTTGAAATATTATCACACTTTTGCTTCGTATTTCTTTTTTCAAAAAAAAAAAATAAGTAAATAAAAGTAGGGAATTTATACAGGCTTGATTGATCACCGCCAGGGCTCGATACCGTCATGTCTCAAAAAGACCTAGTGATTCCATTAAAGTCGAAATTATAATGAATTCCAAAAATCTCAAATGTAATTTTTACCACTTTCTTCCTCCATGGATTATGGCATATTTATTATTTCAAAATTCACAATCTAACCCGAATTAAGCTGGGACCTTATCTTCGAACTGGAGAACGTGAAGTGAACGGTGAAAAGGTGGCGAACGCGTATTCTTGAAATGTTCCTCATTCATATCCTCGTTCGTCCAGTGGAAGGCAAACGAACGGTGAAACATGCGCAAAGGGAATGTCATCCGCTAAATGACATATTTAACGCACTGATTTCAAAAAATAAGATAGTATTAAAAAATTTTATTTTATTTTTGATTGTTCAACATAACTCGTCATTAAAAAAGAATAATATGTTGGCGAACCGTTTCTTTAAGACGTTTTATTTTTTGAATAAACAGTGAAACGTTAATTTGGTGGTACCCCGATATGTTCATTATTCTCAAATTTTTTAATAAAATATCCTTAGAAAGTTGAGCATGTCTAACAAATATTAAGTAAATTTGACATTACAGACATATAAAATTCTGTTTATAACTCAGTTGTATAAGCGTGCTATTTAAAAATGTTTTTCTAGGGCCAGTTCTGCTTATGGATTTAACATAAATACTTGTGTCCATAACAGCCGAGTATCTTAGCTTTAAACGGTTAAATCTAACATAATTCTTTTCACGACGCAACTTATAATAAATGTGAGAAATAACAATTTATAAGCTATTTGAAACTTTTATTTAAATAAGTAACAAATTGTATATTTAAATTAGGTTAACTACAGCACTTAACTTAATTAAACTGTGTTAAACACTATACCACACTACAATTAAATAAATATTATGATTATGATTCATTGGGACATATAAATATGAACCCTACAGGCCAACGAATGAGGTCCTTCTGCATAAAAACCTTATTTATGATACATTTGATGTTCAAACCTCTACAAACCTTTATAGAATAAAAAAAAAATATAATAAAAATTGAATATGAAATCCGCCAGTATCTTTAATGGACGTCTTCTGTCTGGCCTATAGTTTCGGTCCCTGGTCTTAAACAGTTTCTCCATCATTGTTCAAGTTTCAAGTTTTCTTTCAAATTTAGTTGTCAGCACAGAACATCTTGCAGTAAGAGGCTGGATATTTTGTGAATTCATACAATAAATAACTGATTGGACAGTTTTCGGAGTGGATTGAGATGATGGCTTTTAGTCATAATACGTAGAGTTGTAATTTCTACCGTTTCAAGGTTTTTCAGTGCTGGCTTTCTTTCATTTGCTGTATATAGGGGGTATGTATTCCAATTAACGTCAGTATATTACTTTGTATATATGAGTTGCTGTTTTTCTTGATATCCCATTTTCTTTATATATTAGAATCCTAAAGTACTTGGCTCTTTGTATACATTTTTATTTATCAGCTCTAGAGTGTCAATTTAAGATAAATTTAATCCAGGCAAAATAGAAATAGTGTAATTGTAATTAATAACTTCACAACGATAACAGAAACAGCACTTTTTTTTACTTTTGACGATTAATTTAACATACCAAAACTAGTTTTTGCCTAAAATGGCGACAAAACATACTACGGATATTTTCGGTCTGACAGTTCAGTTCAATCTGTCATCCATTTTATTTTTTGATATCTGCGGGTTTTAGCACGTTCATTTCTGGCAACATTGCCTTTTCAAGAATACGGCTTTTACTGTCAAAAAGTTCACATCATCATTCACATCATCTTTCACATCACACTTTCGAGGATAGGTGCCCTGAGCGGTACAGATTTGATAGTGAACAATCAACTAGTGGCATTTACTACAAGATGAAGGATATATAACACCTTTTATTCGCAAAACAAAATAAATACTTCTGATTAACAAAATATCGTTGCATTTATGGGCAGAAATATGAAATACTACAAGAGATCAAAGTTACCCCATTCTCTGAGGGACCAGGAAGAACTTTTCTTCGGAAAACAGATATTTTTAATCACTTGCAACAAAAGGATCAATTATTTCATTCTCAACATCTTGGTTATTCATAGTTGTTAAAACTCTGAGTGAATAAAAGCGGGGTCATATCACTACAAAGACCCCTTGAATGATATATTTTTCCTAGATTTTAATTTATAGAACTATAATTTTTATTTTTCTATTTAAACTTGAAAGCAGTAAACAGTCGAGTATTATGTGAAAGCTTTTTTAAAAGATAAATAATGCTATGAAACGTAATTTTGTATTTATTTCTCACGTTTAAAATTTTGATGTCACCTATTATATTTATCCATTCGCCAAATAAGAGAAGATGACGACTACATCCAAAGAACCGGTAGAAGCAGCTCTGAGAGATTGCTGGAAATTATATTACAGTTCCTACGACACTTGCTAAGTAATAACTATGGTCAATTAACAAAAATTATTTTTTTCCATAATTTGTTCAACAAAGTTGTACTCAAAACATTTGCCCTTATTATTCTTGCGGAAATTTCAAACTTTTTGTATCTTACACCTGTCTTTTACTCTATCCTCTAAAATAAAGTAGTAGGGGAAAGTTAAACCTTTTTTAATTAAAATGGTGATAACTTCAATATGACGTAACGGAATTAAAGAAATTTAGGCTCGCTAAAAGTGATTTTAGAGAGTGCCACTAACTAGCGTTGTTTGACAGCTCAACAAACATTTTTTTGTAAATGTTAAATGACATAGTACGTCTCCTTCTACCTAGTTTATTATAGGACCAAAATCCTAAAGATCTAGCTAAAAGCACGAATTCATATCTCTTTCCTAACCGGAGACGTTAACAAAATAAATATAGTTAAGAAAGTATATGTCTTTGACGGTATTATTATTAAAACTTAAAAAACAAAAATATAGTAAGCAAAACGTGAAACCAATAGTTTCTGTCATTTTTGATAAACGAAGTTAGCTCATATCAATATAACATCAAATTAGAACTAATTCAGTTAACATATCTCGCAATAAGAACATCGCTACTTAGTCACAACAGACTCAACTAAAGGGACTAAAAACCCTTCGAATTAGTACAGTGATAGTAAAGTTACTAAGGATTTTCCTGAGCGTACATTTATTACATGAACAAAGTGAATAATGGTATATTGAGTGTATAACTGCGCACATATCATCCGAATAGTTAAGTTTAAATATTAGAAAAACATTGTTAGATAGGTTTAATCTAATTGCATTCGTCAAGGTATATTCTTTTGGATATTTAAAATTTATCATTGAAAAATTAGAGAGGGGGGATTTTTTAAAAGCGACATTGTAGGCTTATACTTCATGAATTTATCTACGTACTAAAGTATGTTATAGAATAATGAGGTCGCCTGACGTATGTTTCTGGGGTAATTAAAAGCATGCGTTCGAAAAATTTCATTGCAAAGATGAAAAACTGAAGAAATAATAAGGCTGTGATATACAAATGGACGGATAAATAAATGAACGAACGGACAAATGGGCTGACGGATGGATGGGTGGACAGATGAATAGATGGTGGAAGGCAATGGCGAAACTATAAGGAATGACTGCTGTCTACGCAACTCTAGTAAAAAGAACCTTAGTTGAATCCTGTTCCTATGAAGTCAAATAAAAGTATAAATATACTACTTTTCAAAATCAACAGTATCTCGAGAAATGATATTTGATATACTAAATTTCCCTAGGTTTCACGTCATGTCTAAAAACTAAGTAGTAAAATGAGGAAGTGCTCCTATTGTCATAGTATTTTATTATCTAAAATCATCTGCTGCACCACTCTGTACTTAGGCATATGAGTAGAAAAAAAAATACATTATTTTTACACATGCAATTTAATAAGTTATAAATGGTTTTCTTCCATAAGTTTCATAAATATTATTCCATTCTGGATAAGAATTTTCCTTTAGATTTTGTCGAAGTTCAATGGTATTATTTATATTTAAAAAGTGCAAATCTGAAGAGCTTATGGTAGTCCAGATTACGTTGTTGAATAACTCAGATTGTTCTGGTGTAGGATTTCTGAAAACAAAAAAAAGTTAAATTGAAATTTGCCGTCTACATATTTTTTTTTCATTTTTGAAATTGTATTTATCTTATATAAACAGTTTATTTTTCAGAATCAAAAAAACAAAATGGAATACAAAAAATCTAATCGTATAATTGACAAATCAAATATAAAATATTGGAAAAAAACTCGACTTAAAAATAACAAAATATAAATTAGTATCCAATTCCAAAATAATGGGACACACTTTTAAGTTTATTTCTGTCGAGTTGTATAGTGGTAATTTTAACAATATGGTAACACCAGCAATTTTATCATAATTAAAGTTTAATTAGGGAAAATAAATGAGGCTAGTAAATATATTACAAGTTTCTTTCTTAACGGCTACACAAGTTGGTAATATTAAAAATTTAGAAAATTACGTTGATTCTTATTGAATTATTCTTGTGAAATCTAAAATCAGAAATTCAAGATGGTAAATAACCACAATCTAAAAAATATATTGCTCTTTTTAACGATATGTCATTTAAATTCTTATTTAGAAAAAGTAACAAATCACAACACATCATTCAAATTCACAGTGTACGTAGGCCTATTGACGGAATTAGATAATTGATTTTTTAATATTTTTTCTTTATTAAATTAATCCATAATACTGAAATAGCATTTACATCAACACGACTTTTTGTTAATAGCGTCAGTCAAAACAATATGTACTTATTTTCCTACATAATGTCATCATTATACAGTGCGTCTACAATTGGTTATAACAACACTGCAATCTCGAAAACTATAAGAGATAGAAAGATGGTTAAAATGGAAAAGTTTTAGGCAGTTATGTGAGTAGGATATTGGTGCTTGTGCATATGTCTATCATTTTCTTATATCGGCTATAACTTCTTTATTTCCCAATATTTTGTAAATCTGTAAACTCTTTTGTATACGCAAAATATTTAGTCAAATTTTAATTAAAACCTATCGGTTTGTTTTTCCTTATGACCTTCATATTGAAGTTCTTACTCATTGAAAAATACTAAAATTTTTCTATACCACTCTATGAAACTCTAATGCAACGAAAACAACTTTATAACCTAAAAAAAAAAAACTAAAAAATATTTTTTAATGAAAATTTAATTATCTGACGACCCCGAAATTTTAAATAATTCTTTTTCTTAAGAATAAAATAAAATTAATAACAATATTTCTTTATCCTGAGTTCATTCTAGATGAAAATCTTCCAAAGATTCAATAAGAAATTTGAAAATTAGTTCAATTATATCTTTACGTACATTTTTAAGTGCGATTTTTGACTTTTTAATAAACATTTTTACAATAACATTTAATTTTTCCAACGAAGAAAAGTTTGACATGCTAGAGTGGTATACCAGAAATGAACGAAATGCAATCAGATCTATGGATACTTACGTTTTGTAGTTTCGAAAAATCACGTCCCAAAAATTATACGAAAAATAACGAGAATCGTAATAGAAATATTTTTGAATATTTTAATGACAATCTGATATCGCATATAAGAATGGCTAGCACCGAGCCTAACATTCCAAAATTAACTGTGAATGATGTTTTAAAAGTTACTAAATACCACCCTTATAACCCATTTACTGCGGAGTTTTTAATAAAAAGAATCACCATTAGTGGGCTCTTGAAAACCCGCAATCAAGGGAACCAGGAAGATTGCAAGTACGATTAGGTTTTAATGTGAGGGGCGGAATGATTAATAAGAAATATCCTGTTTAGGTTTAAATGATTAACATTTTTGTGAAATGCTTTAATTATTTATCTTTAAAATATATTTATTAATATTGTAATAATTACCATTATATTTAGCAATTGTTTGATTAACTCATTTATTTATAATCAAACATGTCAGAAGTGCTGCCAAATGACCAGTTTGATAATATGTGGTTTCAGCAAGAGGGTTGCACCGCATATGATTCCAGGGAAGTACAAATATTTTTAACGACGACTTTTGGTTGAAAAATAATCTCCGACGGTAATCTTGTGCGTTGACCTGCTAGGTCTTCGGGCGAAACACCTTTAGACTTTGACTAATGGGGATATGTGAAAAATAAGATTTATGAATTTGATCGCCCGAAAGCAAGGAAGTTCTTGAATAGAGAACTCGCAATATTCTTGATGATATTAATCGAAATGTCATTCATCGTATAACCAGAGTCGTTTCGAAAAAGAAAATGGTAAACACTCTAAACCTTTTTGTAATTATTAAATAATATTTTTAGAATAGGGAGAGCAGTATTATGGAGGGGTAATGTTATTAGTTTGAGTTCATTCTTAAATAAAAGAATTATTTAAAATTGTGGTATTGTCAAATGTTTAAATTTTCATTAAAAAGGCGTTTTTAGTTATTTTTAAGTTACCTCGTTGTTTTTTTAGCAATAGTGTTTCACATAATGTTATAGAAAAAATTAAGTACTTTTTGATGAGTTAAAAGTCCAAGGAAACTGACAAGTAGAAGCTATAGATTGACTAAAAGGACGTATTCTGCGTAAAAAGTAGTCATACAAAAGTGTTAACAGATTTAAAAAATATTGGAAAATAAAAATTTTATAACCGATCTAAGAAAATGTAACATTTTAGTTTATTTTTCAATACCTCAAAAACGCAAAAAAACTAGAACCTATGAACATGCACCAATAATTTACTAACATAATTGCCTAAAACTTTTTCTATTTAATTGCCCTTATAACTCTTATAGTTTTCGAGATTGGAATGCTCATCACCTATTTCGGGCCTACTCTTCTTCGTCTTCTTATTCTTAGTATAGGACTTTGTCCTGTATTGACTGTCAATACATCTCGTTTATTCTTGTTCCTGTGACACCGATGTCTAGCTCTCTTTCCATCTTTTAGGCGGTCGACCAGGAAGCCTTGAGGAGTTTGGTATTCCTTCTTTTGCAATTTTTGCCACTCGGTCGTCGGTCATCCTGTCGACATGATCCCTCCATGCTCTCCTTCTTCCTCTGCCCCATCTTACGACGTCCTGTATTTCACATCTTTTTCTGATTTCATCGTTTCTTAGTCTGTCGCGTAATGTATGACCCGTGATACTTCTTAGCGTTCTCATCTCAGTTGTCCGGAGTAGTCTTTTGGTTGCTGATGTGTCTGCTCTTGTTTCGATAGCATAAGTCATTATGGGTCATATGCAGGTCTTATATATTCTGATCTTACTTTGTGTCGTCATATGTTTATTTCTCCATATAATATCACGTAGGTATCCTGACATTACGGCAGCTTTGGTTGTTTGTTCTTGAACTTCTGCTTTTAAGTTTCTATTGCTGGTGATGTTTGCTCCCAGGTATTTAAATGACATGACCTGTTCGATGCTTTGATTGTGTACAGCGAGCTTACATCTTCTTGGTTCTTTACTGATCGTGAGAGATTGGGTTTTTCCTATGGAGATTCTCATGTTAAATTTTTCAGCGGTCTTTTCAAACTTGTACAGGAGCCGTTGGAGGTTGTCTTCGTCTTCCGATATCAGTACTGCATCATCGGCATAGCAAATTATCTTTAGTTCTTCTTTTCCCATTCTATATCCTCTACCGGCCTCTTTCACCTCTCTGATAATTTCGTCCATAATGACATTGAATAGAAGTGAACTGAGGCTGTCTCCCTGCCTTATGCCGGTAGATATTGGAATTTGGTTCAATGTCTTGATGCCTACTTTAATTTTCGTTGTATTTCTGCTGTTTAAGTCTTTAATTACTTCCAGGATGTTATGACATATGTTTCTGTCCTTAAGTAGTTCGAGAACGTCATGAAGTCTGATCCTGTCGAAGGCTTTTGTGAGGTCGACAAAACACATATATGCCTCTTTGTTGTATTCGATGGCCTTCTCTGTAATTTGGCGAATTATAAATATGGCGTCAGTTGTTGACCTGTTTTATCTGAAGCCTTGCTGCTCCTCACTGATTCCGCTAGATTCTATTTTTTTTGCTATGATTTTCGTTAGTAGCTTGGCGGTTGAGCTTAGAAGTGTTATTCCCCTGTAGTTGTTCGGGTCAGTTTTGTTGCCTTTCTTGAATATGGGTATGGTCAAGCTTTCCCTCCATTGTTCTGGTGTATTCTCCTCGTTGAGTATTTTTCTATAGAGGGAATGTAACTCTTCTAGTAGTGCCATTCCACCATATTTGAGCATTTCATTTGTTATGCCATCTGGTCCAGGGGCTTTTCGATTTTTCAATTTGGTGGCTGCTGTTTTTATTTCTTCTTTTGTGATAATCCATTTTGGAGCCTGATTTCTTTCCGCATATTCATCCTGGGTTTCCTGTGTTATTGCGGGTGCAATGCTGTCGTACAGATTGTGAAAGTACTTCTCCCATTGTTCTGTTGTTATTGCAGTGGTTTGAATGTATTCGTTCACGGGTTTTTTGCGGTTTCTTAGCATATTCCAGACTTTTCTCTGCCCTCCATAAAGATCATGCTCTATAGTATAAAACAAACTACTCCGCTACATCTGTTTAACAGTCTGTCTGTCCGTGCATGATTTTGTTCGTGTTTTCACTAATAGATAGAATGTTTCATGAAGAAAGTTTAAGAGAATGATTTATGGATTATACAGTACCATAAAAACAATTTCTTCAATTTTTTATTAAAAAATGTTTAATACTTATACATAATATAGAATAAAATGATTTTCATTAGATTACTTAATATTGTCCTGATTTCACTACAGATTTATTAAAATTATTTTGCTAGTTAAAGCAGAAGTTTAAAATATTATGGATACCTTGATCAGTTTCAACATATTATAAACTCAAAAAATAAATAAATAAATAAATAGTTTGGTGTTGTAAGAGAGAGAGAGAGAGAGAGAGAGAGAGAGAGAAAATAGAGTAAGTCAAGCTGATTTATATTAAAATATCATTCAATTTAAGTTTCAAAGAAAAAAACTTAAGCCCAGGAACTGATAAAGATATATAGTTCAATTACGCTGCGCTATAAATGCAAAATTACTTGAAAAACTGTGAGTTGCATTCAAGAAACCATTATAAGAAATATAGACCACCAATACTTACAAAAATTTCGCAAAATTTGTCCAAAGCTTAGCCATCCTGTTTTGAGTTAATAAGTCAAGTGGATCTGTAGATCCACTATACTTCATATTAAATAAAAATGGAAGTTCAGCTGAATGGCCAGCTTTTTCTGCACCTACAAAAATTGAAAATGGAGATAATATTTATATATATACAGGATATTCTGAAATTTTTCCTAGCTTCTGCATTTTCTATCTTATTTTTTAACGTTCTACTTGAAATTGTCTACTTCTGAAAATAGACCTAAATAGAATACCCAATTTGCTACAAATGTTTTAGTCATTTAACAGTAAATGTATAGGCTTCGATCGGTAAATATATTTACAAGATAAATCCAAGTATCTAGTTAAAATACTATTTTTTTAAAATACAGATTATTTCAAGACTTATTGCTTTGCTTACAACTGAGATTTCCAGTTTCATTTTGGCAGGAATTGCATCTCGCAAGATTGTATTGTTCGTTTGAATTCGGAATGTAGTCAAATGTACTAATTCATCAAACTTTTTTTGGTAATTCTCCAAACAAGCTGCATCTTCTCAAGGATCATCATTTTTTAATTCAAGTACTACTAACGATGAATAACCCAATTCTTGTCTCCTTGACATCCTCAAACTATTCTTCGTTTGGCCATTTCACTGTCAATCATTTTTCAACCTGATTTAATTAAGGTCTTTTTCGCTAATAGTGAAATGTATTTTTGATCCATCTCAAGGTTCATATAGGACAGTAGCAAGAAAACTGCATGAAATTCGCTTTAATTTAACCTTTAATTGCTTTAGTTAATTGACCTCTCCCATTGGCTTAGCTTCCTGTTCTGACTACGTATGCAACTGGCAATATGAACAGTAATATATAAAAGCTAAGATTAAACTAGTTCCATCACTCCTCAAATAGAATTATTCATCTTCAACTCTAGTATAACTGTCCTTTTATAATTAAGGTCTCGCGTTTCCTACCGCGGTTTCTCTCATACTATTTTTTTGTAACAAACAGAAACTCCTAATTCACTAACTTGGTCCAACTTTAAAACTGCTCTAAACTGATATTAGAAAGTTTAAATTCACAAGTGCAATAATAACTCCAGCAGTTTTGAACCTTAAAAATACTCAGATATATAAATTATTTTTCTTTAATACTAAACCAGCAAAAATGAACTGACCATCTATGAGATTTAACTTCCATAGCAACTAGATCGAGTCTAAGTGTTAAACCTTAGTAGTGAATCGGAGTGTATGTTTTTTAACGGTAATATACAATACTTTCTGCTAGCGAAAATGATTGACCGATATTAAAAATCTACAGGAGCCAACTCAACAGCGGGTTGTTATAAGGTATAAAAAATAGGACATATATATTTTTATCGGCTCTTAAATTTATTTTGGGTGGTGAAAACCACTCTCAAACTTTATTCTTGAAAACAAATGTTTGAATATATCTCGGAACCAAATTGTTATTTTTTCAATGCAATAAATTGTGAGATATTCCTCACAGAAGAGAAAATATTTAGCTTCAGTCATATGGTTGCAGCCTTAATTTTTTATTTTCAAAAATCTGTCTCTTTACGTTTTTATTAACTTTCTCTCTTATCTGTTTGTTGGTTTATCTATAAGGTAGACATCAATATTTCTTTTCCCAAATTTTCCTAAAATTAGGAAGAAATTTAATGATATTACCTGATTAAATAGAATCGCCTACTATTATCTCTTAAAAGTTGATCAACTTGTTGAAATTTTTTCTGATCTGGAAGAGTACGGTTAGGATATCTGTCGTGATGTAAACTTCTGGCTTTCAAAGCATTGCAAGATGAAAAACGAAACATCAGATATATATCCGCATACTCAATAAAGTAATTCACAAAATCATATTAAAAAAAATTGAAATATACCTCGTGGTTCAGTAATTATGTGTAAAAAACTGAATTACATTGCAGCTCTTTTGGAGCTCATATCTCCGAACCGAAAGCCTATACAAAAAAAGTTTATATGAACTTGTAGTATTCCTTTCACGTGTTTCTTTCATATCCGGGAGATTTCCTACATTTTCCAGGATACCCTGATGACAATGTAATATTATAGCCTTACGATACAACGACAGCTACTCTCAGCACTCTTTACTATTATCTATTGCATGCACCCCACGTTTTTCGTTTTAAGGCTTACAAGTGATTCCATAACTATTAAAAATTCACAATCACAAAATTTCAGGACAATGTGAAAAATTATCTTATACTTTTTAGTTTAGTTGTAAAAACGTGCAATATTATTTTTTTTTATTTAAATACTTACTGAGATTTATTTCTATCACAAAAAATACAAGGCTAGTTAAAAATATTATGAAAATAATAGGATTTGCAAATCTTATGGCTGAAACTATATCTATTATCTTAAGTAATAATTTCCAATTTATTTCATGGCAAAATAACAATTTGAATCCGAAATGTACTCTTGAACATGACGTTAGCATTGAGGATAATTTTCACTCATGCTTAAGAGGCTATAAAAGATATATGAATCACTTATTTTTTCATGCCCTATGACCTAATAAAAAATCATCAAAAATTAAAAATAGAGGCTGCAACCTCTACGGCTAAAGCTACATCTGATATCTTTGTTCTTTTATAAGGCATAATTTCTAATTTGTTACACTGAAAAATTACAATCTTGAGTATGAAATATATATCAAAATCAATTTTCCAGGGAAGACTTTGAAGGAGATTTTCAGTCCCTAAATACGCTTGAGAGTGTGTGAAAATTATGTTTATCTGTTATTTTTTCACATTCTATAACATACTAAATTAATCGAAATTCGTGAGTTCAGGTAAATTACATGATCATTTCCTATACAAACTTCATGTATCCAGCCTTCATATTGATGCTGTTTTAGAAGATATCTACTAAGCTGTAATATTTCATATCTTTGCGTAACCTATTTGTAAGACTTTTGCCTATAGATCGATAGTTAATAACATTAACAAGCATTTTTATTCATCAATCCATTTTTTTATTCCTAGTTTTTAAAGTAATTTAGCAGCTCTTTTAAGACTTAGTTTGTTTTTAAATCAGTAAACGGCAATTCTATCCACATGCAATCCAGAACATATTTATTTTCACTTAAAAGAGCAACTCTCATTATAAATGTTGTTAGCTAAATTATTAAAATAAATCTTGTTTGGATTTTGAAAGGATGAAAGTACTAGCAAATCCCGATCTATTCAAGCTCTGTAATAATACTTCGTATAACAGTTTAATGCTTATTATATATTATATTTACAAATCTATTAAAAATTATATAATTCCACAAGACAAGTCAAATGTTTCGAATAAAAAATACTAATATGTTTTATTGAACTTACCATCAATAAAAGCTGGAGTTATCACTCTTCCATAATATGCAAACTGATATAGATACACTGGGACAAAATTGGATGATAATTCAGCTTGCTTTATAACCCCTCTACTAAATGCGTTGTCTGTGTACAACTAAAAAATGAAGAATACAAATATAGTTTATATTATACGACGTTTTAAATGGTTAATTTTCAAAACACATAGACCCATAAGAGTGTAAAAACTTCAAAATAGTCATAAAAGAAAATTCTTATTCCTTTCCAATAAGGTGCTTAATGTCTGACTACAAACTGGAAGCACTAATTGTTCCTCAGATTCACAGGTTGATTATATGAATGTCAACTGATCGAGGTTTAGGTTGGTGGAGAGGTTTTAATAGAGGATGATTGCTACACTAATTTAGATGAAAATGTATATACTTAAATTATAATTCATATGTGTAAAAAGTTTAGCAACATAATTTTCACGCTTATAAAATTACTGAGCACATATAAAAAAGTAAATTTTTTATTCAAACAAAAATTCAAAGAATTAAAAATAAGGTCTTTTAAGGTACCTTTTCGACTGTATATGAGAAAGTTTTCCATCTTGAAGAAATAGAATACCACAATGCATTTTTCCTAAGGGAGAGACGCCGACGTTTTAAATTTTAGTGTTTAATTCCCTTTATCCTACTTATATTACAGATATTTAGATACACTGAACAAGTTTTCTTTTTTATTTTACTGTTTTCTTTAAAATTTTCTATATAATATCATTTTTTTATTTGAACTCTATTTCTACGATTTAATACTTGTTGTTATTTCGTTTTTTTTTCTTTCTTCAATTACTTGTTTCTTCCCTACTGTCCTTAAATATGACTAATATCTCAAAAGTCAATTTTAGATCTATACTCTCTTGGCTATATTTTATTTTTATGGCTAAACATTCATCATTGCTCCCGATACTGCCTTGCTTTTTGATAATACTTTTAGTTTGATCTTTCTTATCGAGTCAGTTACTTTCTCTTTTTTAAAGCTTATTTTTTAGTCAAAATTTTTATAAGTGTGATTTTCTTTATTTATTACTTTCTTTTTATCTAGTGCCTTTTTCTTCCCGTCTTTGCTTTGTATGTTTTATAGCTTCTTGGAACCATACGCTACTGATTTTTTCCATTATTGAGATACCTATTTTAATTTATTATGCCAGAAATTGTAAATATTAATAATTTTGTCAAGAAAGTTTTTCCACTCAATAGTTGTAATTAAAGTATCACAGAATCTCAAAAATCGACTAAATGGAAAAAAAATAAACTCCATTTCTTATAAAGAAAGTACTGCTAATAAAGATTAAACAATAAGCTATCAATTTTCTGTCACAAATACTTATTATTATGTTGTTATAAAATTCTCAACTTAAAAATGAACGTCTATGTTTACTCACTAAATTAAAAACAAGCAATGAACGCGTACAACCTACATCACGCTACTAAATGCTTCCATACTATTTGATTTAATTACGACGTGATCTGCAAGATCTCTTTCCGTACGGCAACCATCCTACATGTACCCTATAAGCCATAAAAATATTTATCTATAATTCTAATTTTTTATTTTAAAAGGAATAACAATCAAAAAATAATCAATAATAACTTTGACGACATAAGAAACTAATAGGAAATCTCCATTATTTATGAAAACTGAAGTTTAAAAAAAATGTTAATTAGGCTCTATCCCAATAATGTTAAATATCAAAGTAAAATACTGTTATACTGTTAACAGCTAATTATGTATAAAAGACAAATGAACTGATATTAACCTAAACTTTTAAATACAGAATAGCAATGCATCAAAAGTAAAGCAACATTTCAGTATTTTCCTAAATAAAAGTTTAGCCAATATAAAGACTAAAATAATTTGTGAAGTTTATTTTTTTTTTTAAATAAACATTTGTTTTCTGGTTTAATAATGTGAAGATGTATTCTAATTTAACAGATAATGCATATTTGGTAGGTAAAAAACAAGCCACAAATTCAAGACAGATTATGTTACCCAGTGACAGTATGTTCAGAATTATATATATTTTATTGAAAGGCAACATTTAAAGAGCTAAAATTTTCATGTCGTTATTATGTTTCTATTAAAAGTTTCATATGGGAAGAACTAATAAATATAAAATCCATTTAGCGAATTTACCGAAATAAAAAGAATTTCTGAAAACGATCCTGGGAAGTGTAGTACCACGAACAGTTCAATGGACATGCTTAGTAGAACTGTGGCTTAAAAGAACCATATTTCAAGAAGAAAGTTTGTATTTATACGTCGATATTTAAACTGAACAGTAGATGAGTGAAGAAAAGTTCCGTTGACCGATGAAGCATTCCAAGATTTTTTATTTTGATTGAATGATATGTATAACCCGATCAGTCAATATACTGTTAAACATAGTAACGGCAGCCTTTTTCTGTGTGGCTGACCTATTTAACTTCATCAGTGATACCACAAATTTCAGGCGAAGATTTATGCTAATCTGCAATGTGGCCATCTCTATAAGAGGGACATAAACCGAAATAGGACTATTAACATGTGTTCGGACAGAAAAACTGGGGTCTAATGTAGTAGCTTCACAACTGATACCTATGTAGAGGAATGAACTTGACAAACTAACAAACAACTTCTACATAGTTAGGTTCGTGTGGGCAGTGGGTGTTTATGTAAACAGCTTCGCCATACGACTTCCAAGCAATTATACCTATTTTAATTAGTACTGATAAAAGACAACAGAAATTGTTGCTGGGAAGCAAATTTATTGATTCCGAAGGAAAACCAATAAAGTGAAATATGCTGAGCAACATATAATTGGACCTAATGCTCGGCTTAGTAGGAAACTTCTTTTCTTGAAGAGGAAGAAACTGCGAACCATGCTGGGGTTGTTGAAAGGACATTGTCGCCTTCGGGACTATCTTTGAAAGACTGGCGTCGCAGATGATTCGGTGTGCAGATGACGCCTGGAGGACAATAAAGCTGTTGATCATGTTCTCAAAGAATGACCGGTGCTCAATGAAAATGAGGCTGCTTGGATCTGCAAAAGCGATCGTCCTCTATTGACTTGCGGCCGAGGTGAGATGTACTGAGCCCAACAAGACCTAAGTATCAAGAATCGAGTATCACCATCTTTATTTATTCATTCATTCAGTTATAGTAATTTAATTCGTCATTAACAAAGAACCTAATTTCGAATGATGTGTAATTGCCCATATTACTAGTTTATAAATGGTCGATTTTTTGATAATAAAATTAATTTTTTTTAACATAATTATCTAAACTATCTAAAAGATCGAATTTTAGCTCTGTAAGTTAAAACTTGTCAAAATTTTGGGACTATGAGTTTAGTATCGAGCCCGTTCCTGACTTTCTTGGTAATATTATTGGTTGCTTATGACCTGAATTCGTGAGGTTTTATCGGTTATACAACATGCCAAACTTTCTTAAAATATACAAAGCTACAGCTCAGAAGTTAAATCACTTAGTACGCCTTTTGAGCCCCATATCTCTATTATGAGGTACCTTAAGAAAAAAATTATGTGAAACAGTAGTGTAATTTTGACGTCCTGTGTACACTATAGAGAGTTGACATATACTTACCTGACACCTTATAAATAAAAAAATATTTCAATGCCCTAAATTCTGTATTATTAACAATTCTAAAATACGAGATATCTCACAAGTTGTGACTTGATTAAACCGATTAACCGGTTAAAATTCGAGAGCAATAAGTGTTAAAATGATTTAATATTTTTCAACACACTCTTACCTACACAGTAAATATTATCGGTGTAATAAACACCAAGTCCAAAAAGTACTTACGTTAGCCAGAGCTACCAAATTACTCGAAAACGTTTCGCCTGCTTTAAGATAAATATCATGAACTCCTTCAATAACTGCTTGTTCGTCACTAGCGTCCGGTCGAAGATTCGTTGGAATAAGTGCCTTAGGCAAAGAATCAAATTGCTGTGCTATTGTTTTGGCAATTTCTAAATCTAAAAAAGATATGTAATATAAACTGAGTGTAATCAGTGTTTTTAGGATGAGTCATGTTTAAAAAAAAAAGCACTAACGAGTTTTATTGATTATTTATACTTTAAATTGTAACAGCCTCTTGTTTACTTTTACACCTGTTTTATTTAGGCTTGGAATTTCGCAACTGTATACTTCTCGCCACCTATCGTAATCGTTCTTAACTGGAGTCGCGATTTCAAACGGATTTTCTGTATAAGTATTTTTACTATTCTTAGACATCTGTAAATTGATTGTCTGTGTCCGTTGCAGTTTTGGGATGAATAATATTGAATTTTGGTGATACGTCGTGTCGCATATTTTTCCAATAATCTGGACTGTGGCTTTAGAAACCTCTTAAAGTACGCATTTTGATAGGTTTTGTTTGAAGTTTTGACATGCAGTTATTTTCTTTGTATCAACCCAGTCGTATAGAATTTCTAAAGAACAAAATCAGTGATAACCTGTATGTTTTATTATTTTATTTGATCAATCTACACCAAAGTCAGGTGACTTTTATATTTTTCATTATAATCGTCGAAATCATTAAATAAAATTATTTTCATTTTACTCACGGAATAACCTCATAAAAAAATTTCCGAATACTGAGCCCCATGTTTTCTTTTTGTTTCAGGAGCCAGCTTATTAAATCATATCCCAGCGTATTACAACATGTCCATATTTTTAAAATCATAGCCAAGCTTTGTTAAATCATATATCGGCATATATATCCTGCATTTACGGCATTTAAAGCATTTATAGTATTTAATGCTTTTATAACAATTTCTCAAATTTTATTGTAGTCATTCGCATTTGTCTCAGTTTCTTCAAGATTTAGTTTGAAGTTTTTTCGTTCTTAATAGAAATATTACATATTTCTATGATATCAATTACTTCTGCTGAAAAATGTGTTGCATTTGATTACCTTTTGGTCACATATACCAGACCACTCACAAGAGGATATTAAAACATCCGAGAACTGTGCTATTTCCAAGTATTTCATTGACCGAGACCATCTTTTGGTGACTATAGCTCGATAGCAAGTACTTACAAATAGATAAGTAGCTGTATTGTTTAAATTTGTAATAAAGAGAAACGTAATATTATATTGAAAAGGAACTTACAATTTTCGTTGATGAACAATGTCGTTGTTTGTTATTTAAATCTATCGAATGTTTTTATTAAAGTAAATTCCATAATTTAGCATAATTATCTTGAGTTTTAAGAGTAATTTGAAGAAGTGCTCTTTTACATTTTATTGCAAGTAAATCACTAAGAACTCCACCCATATATATATATATATATATATATATATATATATATATATATATAATTTGCCACAGCAATCAGAGCTAGCTGACTCAGGCACTGTATATTTGTTAGAGAATGGATATTGATATTTATTTACTTATAGACCATTCAATAAGTAGGAAATTAAGTAATAAGTATTATAAAATCTTACCATGAAGGAACATAAGAGATTCTTCTGAACATACACCAGTAATTATAGGAACTTGGTTAAAATTGCCACTTTTAAGCAGTTCGTAAGGAGATTCAGTAAGAAATGCTTCCTCATCTTCAACTTCGATTACAGGCCAAACTTGTTGCTAAATTGACAAAAGAAACGTCATTAAAAAATAAAAATAAACAAGTACATATAAATTATTAAATCCTTACAAACTAAAAATTATCGATAACTAAAACTTTTCTCCTTTTTAAATCATAGTGCTTAGGTTTAAACCGTGTCTAATTGGAATTATTTTCACACATTTCGCTTACAATTGCACTAGGAATCCTCAGCGATCTTTGCTCCACAAGATTAGAACATTGAAGTATAGAGTAAAGATCCCTGAAGATTTCTCGTTCAGTCGTAGGCGAAACGGAGAATAATTCCAATTTGACATGGTCTAAGCCCAAAAACTACAATTCTCAACTTGACTAAAGCCACGAAAGCCTTTATACTTTCCTTCTTGGCTAAATTCATTGGATTTTAATAAAAATAATTTAACCACTCTTATTATTTTTATTTAACCTACATAAAATCAGTATTAAAAAAACCAAGCAATTCATTTTGAAAACTGTTTGTCGTAGATGGCAAGGATGCAATTTCAAGGTGATTCGTGGAAGATTAGCAAAGCGAATGATAATTACAAGCTCTGCCCCACTTATCCGCTCTATCTTCTAGTCCCTTCATGCATTAATGATGAGATTCTAGAAAGTGTGGCCAAGTTTAGAACTTTCAGAAGAATACCTGCTGCTGTTTGGAGGTATGCAATAATTACAAAAGAACATTTGGTTGCTAAGAAATGTTTACCTTAAAGGAATCAGTACAGATTCATTTTATAAAATAAAAATGTAAAAACATGAGAAATAGGCGATAAGATTATATTATACAATACAAATAGTCCAGGTGTAATTTTTGATGGTATCCAATTTCAACAAGGAGTAAATTAAAAACAAATAGCAAAGAAAAGTAGCACATTGCTACTGAAGAGCCTAGATGTAATTATTTAGGTGTGGCCACATACTACTTCTCTAAAAACATAATTTTTAAAGTGGATTAAAAATTATACTAGAAAAATGGCAACACGTAAACTCACACTTCACGAGAATTTATTAAACGTAGACTTAAAAGTAAAACATATGTATTGCGGATCCTATAGAAGC
This sequence comes from Diaprepes abbreviatus, assembly GCA_034092305.1. NCBI lineage: Eukaryota > Metazoa > Arthropoda > Insecta > Coleoptera > Curculionidae > Diaprepes > Diaprepes abbreviatus. Next base: position 33,510,374 of record JASJET010000055.1, read on the forward strand.
AAATTGACTTATGCTTAGGAAGAGACAGAACATTTTCTATTAGTAGTATCCGCCATTAGAAGGAGAGGTACTACTCATCGAAAATGCTCCACCTCTTTTTAAGCGTGCGCCGACTTTCTTCCATAGGATCCGCCGTCTTTATTATTTACTCTTTTTTCTATGGTTATAATGAAACATGATATCACACAGCTGCACTTTAGCGTAAAAATGCAGTTCAAGATCTGACAAAATGGTGTACAAGGAAATAAACCTCTAAAGTAATCTTTTTTCACAAGATAATAACAGATGTATCAAAAAAGTTCAAGTCAAATCTTTATCATCGTGTCTTTATCACACCCAACAAGGTTACTTTTGCGAGGACACAAGAGCATCCTAAGCAATAAAAAAGCGAACCAACTGCAAGATCAGGGCCTATGACCATATTTGTTGGACCGGAACCAGTATTTGGCATTATTAAGGTGGTGGTTGGTTTTATTAGTGGGTAAACCATCAATATGAAACCCACTGGAACAACAGTAGACTGCTTCGGGAAATATCTACATTCAATGAACATCTGTAACGAGGAACAAACATGTAGACTATGTTATAAAGAGGATGAAAAAGCTTTACACATCAGTTTCCAATACAAAGCTCTAATATACTGGAGACACCTTCAAGAGTGCATCAATCTGAAAGGCTTAAACCCAGAGGACAAATCAATGGACAAGCTGCTAAACCTAATTAAGAGAACCAACCTGTTCACATAAAATAGATATAACAGGCGACACAATAAGTCACTATACTGCAGTGTAAGGGCATATCAACCCTAGCCGGCTATATCAATCATTCAAAACTTCCCCCATTTTTTTACAAAAAAGTTAAGAACCATTATGTGGGCATTAAAACTTAAGTGAAATGCTGATTTTAGCGAAAAAAATATTTAAAAATTTTATAATTTGGCAATATTACATTAAGAAGCAAAACAATTTTGGAATTTTAGAGAGGATTCAATGAGACTTCAACTTCAATACAGAATGTAGGTCATCATATTAAAAAAAATCCGCTTTTTGGAACATCCTGTAAAAGTTAAACTATTTTTAAAATTCCTAACCTCCTGCTTAAACATTTTGCCCATCAATCTATTTAACGATATAGCCGCAATCGAATACCGGAACACAAAATGGATATAGACATATAAAAATTCTATTGACTAAAATGTGATTGTCGGATTTGTATTGTTTTTATTTTTATTTATTTTTACGAAGTTTCAATTAGGTTGTATCTCTAATCGTTATCAAGTATAAATTGAATGTTTTGTCTTAAGACTACGAGCTTATATATGGACTGTGTCCATTGAAGCGCAAAGTTTCGCTTCATTGTATACACCTCAATGATTTGATGTTACAAAGTAGTAGTTGCCAAAGATTAGGTATATCAACACTCAGTTTACTGAAGATTCCATTATTGTTTTTAATGTAAGCTGCGTCTGTAAATTTTCTTTTCTCCTCAGACCATTTTATATGGTGTTGTTTTGTTCCAGGCGTGTTCTGCAATACCTTATCTCGACGTTTCCCCTTTTTGTGTATGAGTTTTATGTTCCTTAATTCTAACTTCTAGTGGTCGTTTGGTTTCTCCAATATACATGTCACCACACTCACATGGAACGTTGTAAACACATTCTTTCTTATCGGTAGTTTTCGGTTTTGTTTTTTAAAATGAGCTCTAAATGTATTTCCTGATTTAAAGGCTATTTTTATATTATAACTACTGGCAATTCATCTTATTTTCTCCGAAGTTCCCTTAATGTACGGAATTCTGAAAAAGGAATGTGTTTCTTGCTGTCCAGTGTTGGTTGTTCTAAAGTTTAAAAACTTTAGTATAGGGAAAGCCAACACATATTGGACAATATTTTAATTATAGTTCTATTCATTCTGTTGTAACAAAACAGGGAATTATATGCAACTTCTACAATCTCGCTAAATCTATATGCAAGAATGCCGATTCATTGGAAAAAGAGATAGCAAATATTAAATCCGATTTACAACAGAATGGTTATTCTTTAAAACTAATTGACAATGTTATAAATAACTTTAGAATAACGAATAATGGCCAGCAAGAAACACATTCCTTTTTCACAACTCCGTACATTAAGGGAACTTTGGAGAAAATAAGACGAATTGCCAGTAGTTATAATATAAAAACAGCCTTTAAATCAGGAAATACACTTAGAGCTCATTTAACAAAAACAAAACTAAAACTTCCTATTAGAACGAATATGTTTACAAAGTTCCATGTAAGTGTGGTGAAATGTATATTGGAGAAACCGAACGACCACTAGAAGTTAGAATTAAGGAACATAAAACTCAAACACAAAAAGGGGAAACGTCGAGATCAGGTATTGCATAACACGCCATATAAAATGGTCTGAGCCTGCGGCAATATATATGGAACGCAACATGAAAAAAAAAAGAAAATTTATAGAAGCAGCTTACATTAAAAACAATAATGGAATCTTCAGTAAACCGAGTATTGAGATGCCTATCTTTGGCAACCACTACTTTGTAACATGAATTTATTGAGGTGTATACAATGAAGCGAAACTTTACGCTTCAAAGGACATAGTCCATATATAAGCTCGTAGTCATAAGAGAAAACATTCAGTTTAGACTTGATAATGATTAGAGATACAACTTAATTGAAACGTCGTAAAAATAAATAAAAATAAAGACAATGCAAGTCCGACAACCACATCTTCAAAATTGTCTACATCCTTCAAACAAAAATTGTATTGGTATGATATAAGTGTTTGGCAATGTCTAAAAGATTTTATAAATATGTATGGAAATCTCTAAGATGGTAAGATACACAAGGATGTTTGAGTTAAAAGAAAATTGTGTCATATGGTCTATTGATATGCAGATCGTATAGTTACTAGACTTTGAAAACCTGAATAACAGCCACCAAAAAAGAGAGAGAGAAAATATAGTTTCCTTATAATTAATCAGCTCTCTGACTTGCAATGAACATATGGGTAAGAATATAATTATTTATATACAAGCTCAGGAAACAACAAAAATTTGACTCTGATATTCAGAAGTTAAATTAATGTTTTGAACCAATTTAAACCGTCGAGGCTTCTTTCTTGTTTCGATAACCATTTTCTAATTTATTTTGTAATTTATATGTTTAAGTGAAATTTCCGACGTAGCTCATGCAGTGAGTGATTGTTGTTCTAATCAAAACTACATATTTGCCCCATACCACCCCTTTTAGTTCAAAAATTTAGTCCAGAGCATTTATGAGTATGCTCGCTCTCCCCGAACCAAGTAGGGTTTTTTCTTTTTTGTCTTAAGAAAACCAGTTTCGCCCATGAACACTTTAGGAGATATGATTTATTTGATTTCTGTGATAGGATTGCCCACGGTAACTTAAATTGGTAAGAGATTGAATTTCTTGGTTGAAGAGATAATCTAATACTTCCAAAGTTTTAGTTTAGAAAGGAACAGATTATCTATTACATTAAATAAAAAAAAACCTACAAGGTTACTAATAATTTAAGTCTAGAAAACCGCAAGTAAAACAGGGAATCTACTTAAAAACAGGAATATCATATCTAAAAAGTTCAGAATGCCTACAATAATGATGATGATAGCTTTAAATAACATACAATATATTTATCTTAAATTTGAAATCTGGAAGTAATTTTTGAAGCATTGGTATTGAAAGACTTACGTTTGATGGTAACGAAATAGTTGCGTTTATGATTTCTTCTGCTGTTTTTTCCTGCAAGAATTTTTTAAGTTTTTGAGTATCATTTTGGTAAATTTCTCCAGATAATGCGTCAGCTAGTAAGAGAGCGTACGACTTTGGATCTTGGTCAATAGTCCAATAAGTCAAAGCTGATCCACTTTCAATAATTGCTGCCCTATATAAACCTAAAATAAACGTACCCAATTGTAAAAACAAGTTATGTTAACAAAACTGTACTTTAGTGAAAAAATATCGTTGTTTGATATTGCCCTGTAGGATTTTGATTATATTTTAACCATGCGGATTTTGAAAAAGGTTTTGTTTAGTAGTTTATGAATTAAGATTAGAAATGTTTCGTCTCTCCGAGGAAAAGCCCTGGTATTAGAAGAAATTTTGTTTGAATTTGTTTATAGATAAGGCATTGCAAAATTACATTATTGTTGTTTTATATGCATTTATCAATAAAAAGAGGATTTTATTCATATATTGTATTAATATTAAAAATACAAAATATTGCTCTTTTTGAAATTATCCAATAATTCACAGAAAATATTTTAGAAAGGTTCCAGCACAAAATAAATGGATAAGGGAGTACAGTCAAATGGACTAAAAATTTAGTATGTTACACTTTATGATTTCCTGATCAAAATTTCTCCTGAGCACAGCGTCAGAAAATAGATAGTTTTTGAGATATGAAGAGGCAAATATCGGGACTTTCAGTTTTTACAAACCCTATTTGCAGCTACTTTATAGCTTAAGGAGTTACTTGAAGTGGCATATATGAAGACACCTTTACGCTCTCATTTATGCTCGTGTAATACGTTACTCTTATTTTTCATCCATATCAGGTTTTCTCCACTTTGTCACGTTCTGGTAATAATGTTTAAAAGTCAGGACGCGTCGGTTCAGTAACTCGTACGCGACGCCGACCTCGTTTTTTTATCGACGATGTCAATTTCAGGAATTAAGATACGTGCACGATCTTTATTTTCTGTAGTATGTTATGTTGTCAAAAACAACCTACTTTAAGAACCACGAGCTGCCTAAAAAATGGAACAGTCAACGTGGCCCCCGAGAGCTAAGCTCGATCGGAAAAAGTTTACTCTAAAAGAGCAACCTGTAAAGTCCTTAATTACGCCACTGCTTTCCGCTTTTATAGCAGTAGTGACGTCGCACTCTAAAATCAGGGAAGCACCGAGACAAGACACCGCCATCGTGCCGTTTATTCTCTGGGTTTCCCCGCAGTCGAAGAATTGTAGTTTTAGCACTGGATGCCGTGTTATTTAGATTATTTTATTTAGGGAGTTTTGGGGCAATATTAAATCTGAAATTTAATATTTTTTCGTAAAATAAGCGTGTATTCGCAACATCTCCTTCTAATATTAGGTATCAATTTATATTTATTGCCCATATACGCTAAACGTTTGTTGAGTATGAATACAAAATTTCATATAACTCTTATTGAGTCTCCACAGGCTACATGTCTAAATTAATGAGTATCAAGTATCAAGATGGAACTTGTCAAGTAAAGAGCAACTAATTCAACTCCATAAGCCTGTGAAGAATACTTTGGGTAACTAAACAGTTTCTTATAATGTTTTGAAAAATGGTACTGAGAATTTGAAACTAAAAGATATTGTACGGAAATATGGTTCTCCACCCCCTGCACTGTTTGTTCAATGGTTTATTTAGAAAGGTCACCCGATACAAGGCTTTATTATGTCCATCGTTTGTGGAGATTGGACACCTTTTTTGGAGAAAGTCATAGAAATTTTGCGAAAAATGTATAGAACTCAACGACAATAATATTAAAAGCAAGTTTTTATTTCAAATGGGTTAAGAGTGGAGCATAGAGAATCATCTTTTCAAAGCGAACATCCCAATATCTTTAAAGCGTAAAAATACGTTCTTTTAGTTATTATTTATGACACAGAGATTCTCACAGTAACAAAGAACACTGTAAAAAAGCTTTAATTGGTGCAAAGAGCTATGGTATATATTGCCTTACGGGACAGAATACCAAATAATTCTACATAAAGAGACCTGAAATCTCGAATATAGTTAAGAGAATTGTTACCCTTAACTGATATTGATTAACCAGATAACCAGGTTAATCGAACAAGGATGAACAAAAAGATACATTAATGGAAATCCCATCAAAATGCATTTCAAATCAAAGGATGTCCACCTTCTAATGATGCAAAATGTACAAAATCATTCGAAAACAAAAATTTTTAAATAAGCCAATGTTCATCAAGGCATTGCACTAATGAGTTGTTAAAAGATTTAGCAATTTAACCCGCATAAAAATTTCTTTTTACAACATCGAACCTTTTCAAACTTAATTTTTAGGTACATTTCACAGATCTAGAAATTTAATATAAGAGTAAAAAGCAATATGTCAAAAATTTAGAATTTCTACTAAAACCTAAAATATATTTTAAAAATCTGTTTCTTATGTTTGTTTCCTTGAATACGGCACATACGTAACTTATCTGCTAATATCAAATTAAAATATCAGATAAATTCCAGACAGCATTACTTAAATACTTATGACCTAAAATTTGCCACTTATCCCGAACCAGCACTTTGCCTAGTTTATCTAAGTACTTACGTACTGAATTCGATAAAGTTTTTGTAAAATATAATTTAATAATTAATTTAATAATCATCTCTACAAAAACTAAATTATTTGGTTCAATTTAGACTAACAAATTAATTTTTAAAAACTACCTACCTGCAGATTTTTTGCGTAACACTTGAAGACCTGTAGATGCTCCACCTGCGCTTTGACCAAAAATAGTGACTTTATTTGCGTCTCCTCCAAAGAATCCAATATTTTTTTGCACCCACTGCATTGCCAAAAGTTGGTCTTTAAGTCCAGCATTGCCTCGAATAGCCGTATCACCCGTAGAAAGAAATCCAAATGGTGCCACCCGGTAGTTAAAAGAAACCATTATTATATCCTCTTCTACAAGAAAATCTGGACCATATAAATCTTTAGTAGAATTGCCGGTTGTAAAACTCCCTCCGTAAATCCAAAACATAACTGGCAGCTTTTCAGGCGGCTAAAAATCGAATTTCAGTATTTTCACATTTTTCAGAAATACTTGGTGTAAATATTATCCATTTTTATAAAAAAATATATATATTTTCACGTATTTCAAAATGGAGATAAATTGCTTCAAAATAAACTTTTAACTCATAGTGATGGTATAAAATTTTTAAAAATTTAAAATACTTTGAAACAGGATAAACAGAACAAACTAAAAAACCTACGTTAATTGAAGGAGTATAGACATTGATATAAAGACAATCTTCACTTTCAATATCTGGGCGTTGCCAATGTTCGACAGATATGCATCCTTTGCTATCTTTGGTAGCATCCAATATTTCTTTCCAAGGTTGTGGAGGTTGAGGAGCCTAAAGACAGAAATTGAACTCAATGTAACGGTTACCTTCCTAGTAATCTATTTAACGCAATTGGGTTCGCAAAATTTGTGTTTTATCTGTAATTACATATGGCAACAAATTCAAATGAATAATCGTCCACCATATAAAACACAATAAAGATTGTGTTATCAAAAAATAACAAGAGCAGCTCAAGACATAAAAAAAAGGTTCGAAGGTCAAACGTCAAAAATAAGAACAAATACTTTAGTCTAATAAACGTTAAACAAGTATCTCTAAAGTATAGTTTTTATATCTCAATAAAACTTATGTTGCAACTTTGCTTTAACTTAATAATCCATACGTTTAACCTCCTCATGCCCAAAACTTGAATTTGTTGCACCTAATATGTAAATTACTTTTCATAGACAAATGGTTTTCTTTAACATTTATCTTACATTTTACTTACCTCAAACCTTAAGTTGCCAAGTGGAGGAGTAGCATATGGTATTCCTCGAAATCCATAATAGGGTTTATTACTTGGTGTAAGATAAGTTGTTCCTTTAACTTGACCGTCTAATAATTGAATTATAAGCTCATCTTCAATCGGCGCTGAAAACTACAAGGTATAATAATATTAAAGCTGTGATTAGAGTTCTGAAATTACATAGGTCTCGAGTGGTCACTTCATTTTTTTAAACAAAATTTTTGTTATTATCTTTTTGCAAAACCTATAGCAACAGCCATAGGATGTCAACATCAGAGGTATTTTCAGTAAAAAGATATGAAAATATTACACACAAAGTGGACTACATTCATTAAGAGTCTTTATATCTTTGCAATTTTTGGACCATTAACATTAAAAATTTTAGATTATTCTTAAGTTTCCTAAAATTTACAAAATTTTATCATAAAGTTTTTATAATATTACTGAATAAAAATCATGGTTCTTGGATTTAGACCATGTACACGAGGCATCTTCTGGGATCTTTACTTTACGAGATAAGAAGAGTGAATGACCGACGAAGAGTAACAGCCCGGTATTTATACCAGACTGGTACTCAGCGAACCCTGTTCCAACGTTACAATCGAGTTCCACGTGTATGTAGACTGTAACCTACTTCTCTATTAATATTATTTGAATATTTATAAATTTCGATTGATTCTCTAATTTTACGTTTTACGCAGTGATGCTAAGCACCTTAGTTTCTTCTACATTAAAAGTGTGACCTGAGCAATGCTGGCGTTCAACTACTGCAAATTGTAAAATTTATTTCTTTTTTATACATCTTTCATGCTCCTTAAGCCTAGTTGACATAGATCGTCCTGTTTCACCTATATACATTTAACTACAAGAGCAAGATATATTATAAACACCTTCTGTTTGAAATGGAATTATGTCCTTTGGTGGCTTCAAACATTGTCCTACTTTCTTACATGTGTAGAAAACTGTTAGAATTTTTGATTTTCGGAGCAATCTGGCCATCTTGTCGGTGGTTTCATGTATGTAAGATAAGACAACACTGTCTATAGTTGGTACATTTATTACATGTAGTTGAGGAGTTGGGTTTTTATATTTATTATTAGAACGTCTAATATCTTCAGCGCACTATCCGTTGCCTCTCAGAACATTAGTCAGTTTTTCTGTGTCTGATTTCAATGATTATTCGACATATATTGAAAGGGTTCTATGTACCAGAGAGTTTATGATGGATTGCTTTTGAGAAGAATGATGGTGTGACATTGGATTGAGAATGGCTTAATTTGCCATTGTCTTTCCTTTGTGCTAGTAGATCATTCCATAGTGAATTTTACGCTAGGGTATTGTTGATTCAGATGATCCAGGAAATTATGGAGGTTATCTGCACCATACGGATAAAGAACGAACGTATCATCTACATATCTGCACCAAAATTGAGATTTTAGCGGTGCAGAAGACAAGGCATTTTCTTTGAGAGCTTCCATGAAGATGTTCGCTATCACAGGTGACAGTAGAGATCCCATGGCCGCTCCCGAAGTCTGTTCGTAGAAAATTTCTTGAAAAGTGAAATAATTGGAAATCAGACATGCTTTAATTAATTCTAGTAGGGTAGAGTCCATGTTGTTATTTCGTAATATGTTCGATATTATAGAAACTGAATCATTTATAGGAATATTTGTATACAGGAGATTCTACATCAAAATTGACCAATATGTCTCTGGGCTCTAATTGGATTGTTTTTAATCTTTGAACAAAGTGTTCAGGGTTTTTAACCAATGATTCTTGAAACCACCGACGAGATGACCAGATTGTGCCAAAAATCAAATATTTGAACAACTTTCAACACATGTAAAAAAGGCACCAAAGGACGCAACGGCCTTTCGAACAGAAGGCCTTTATAAGATACCTTACTGTTGTGATAATGTGTGTAGCTGAAACAGAAGGGTTTATATCCACTAGGCTTAAGGAACATGAAAGATGTATAAAAAAGAAACAAATTGTATAATCTGCAGTAGCTGAACACCAGCATTGCTCAGGTCATATTTTAATATAACAGAAACTAAGGCGCTAGCATCAGTGTCTGTTTTCTATAAACGTAAAATTAGAGAATCAATCGAAATTTATAAATATTCAAATAATATTCATAAATACAAGTTATAGTTTACTTCATACTTGGAAATCGATTGTAACGCTGGATCATGGCTCGCTGAGCACCCGTCGGGTATAAATATCGGGCTGTTGCTCCTCGACGTTCATTCAATGTTCAGATCTCGTGGAGTAAAGATCCTTGAAGATGTCTCGTGCAATCGTAGGCGAAATATCAGCTAACAATTCCAGTTTGACACGGTCTAAACCCAAGAATCATGATTTTCAACTTGACCAAAACCGTGAAAGCATTCGTTCTTTCATATTACTGAATGTTCGTATTAAAGTATGTCTATTTATATTAGTTTCTATATGGGATGCTGCAAAACTTTGTAAAAAGTAACCTATGAGTAATGCTTTCCAAGTTACTAAATGTACAAAAGTAAAGAATGTCCACTTCTTTTAGTTTTTACGAGGGTGGTTCAATAAGTAAGGTAATTTGTTCATAAATGGCACCACTATCATTTTTAAATGCATATGATTATATAGCTATATGCTTCGGAAGAATCTTTACCAAGTTTCAGTATGATCCTATGCTTAGTTTATATGTGGCAGTTATTTGAAGTGGGTCATTACACTATTGATATAAATAATGGAAAAGGACGAGTTTCAAGCACGCTCGGGACGCCCTGTTGAGGTCACTACACCAGAAATGATTGAAAAAATATATCGTACTGTTGACAAGAATCAACGAATAAAGGTTCGTTGTATAACTGAATGGGTAGGCATATCAATTGGTACTATACAAAATATTTTGCGCCAACTTTTGTGTATAAAAAAAACTGTTTGCCAGAAAGCTGTCGCGATTGTTGGCAGCTGAAGACAAACTCATCGGAACGATCAATTCTGAGCAGTGTTTATCAGTGATTAAAAGTAGTCCAGTGCATTTTAAGCATAGATACGTGAGTTTGGATGAAACCTGGATCTATTGTTACACGCTTGAGTCGAAGCACTTGTTTTGTCGGCCGGAAAGGTTATGGTCACTGTTTTTTAGAATTCTAAAGACATAATATTTATTGACTTTTTAAAAAATGTCTATTTGGATAAAAAATTTTAAAAATAGTTCCAAGACTACAATGCAAAAAGTTTTTTTTTTTCATTAAGACAATGCTCGAGTTCACACTTATATAGTTGCAATGTTAATCCACCTTATTCATCAGATTCGATACCTATGGACTTTTTCCTCTTTTCTAACCAAAAATTGGAGGACAAAGACTTTCATCAGATGAAGCGATTATTGGGCTGTAGAATACTATTTTGAGGATTTAGATTCTTCTTACTTTTCAGAAGGCATAAAGGTATAGAAATACCACTAGATCAAATAAGTAGACAGAGCACCAAGAAGACTATGTTGAAAAATTTAAAAAAAGTAAACAATAACGTTGATTTTATTCCTGTTTTATCTTACTTATAGAACCATCCTCGTATGAATTGTTACTGAACATTAGATGCCTCAATAAAGTATCCGTTGAGTTTGAATAAGAATGCATGGATATAAGTATACCTAATCAAAAGAAGAAATAGCAACAGTAAATAATTTGGTTGCATTGAATTGCCTTTTTCCATGATAAAAATGCTCGAAAACTCTTTGTTTTGACATAAATAATATGCTTTTCAAGAACATGTAAACGATTTTTTGGAAAGGTGCCAGCCTTTGCAAAATCTGTCTGGCAAGTTCACATGGTTGACAGGCTAAACTTTAGATGCCTCAATAAATTATCTGTAAAAAAATCATGGTTCTTGGTGTTAGACCGTGTCAAATTGGAATTATTATCCGACGTTTCGCCTACGGTTACACGAGGCATCTTTAGGTATCTTTACTCCACGAAATTAGAATACTGAATGACTATCGAGGAGCAACAGCCCGGTATTTATAACCGACTGGTGCTCAGCGACCCGTGATCCAGCGTTACAATCGATTTCCACGTGTGATGAAGGCTGTAACCCGCATCTCTGTTAATATTATTTGGATATTTACAAAATACGATTAATTCTCTAATTTTACGTTTAAAGAAACCAGGCACTGATGCTAGTACTTTAGTTTCTTTTATATTAAATGTGTGACCTGAGCAATGTTGGTGTTCAGCCACTGCAGATTGTACAATTTGTTTCTTTTTTATATATCTTTCATATTTCTTACGTATATTACGAAACAACAACATGGACTCTACCCTACTAGAATTAATTAAAGCATGTCTGATTTCCACTTATTTTACTTTTCAAGGAACTTTCTACGAGCAGACTTCGGGAGCGGCCATGAGATCTCCGCTATCACCTGTGGTAGCTAACATCTTCTTGGAAGCTTTCGAAGAAAACGCCTTGTCTTCTTCTCCTCTAAAACCTAAATTTTAGTGCAGATATGTAGATGACACGTTCGTAGTTTGGCTACATGGCGCAGAAAAACTTCATAATTTCCTATATCATCTAAATCAACAGCACCCTAGCATAAAATTCACTATGGAAACTGAATCAGATGGTGCCCTTCCATTTCTTGATGTACTAGTATAAAGGAAAGAGAATTGCAAATTAGGATATTCTGTCTACAGAAAACAAACACACACAAATCGATATCTCAATGCAACAGTATCATCATCATCTTTCTCAAAAACAATCAATCATAAACTTTTTGGTACATAGAGCACTTTCAATATATGACAAACAATCACTGAAATCAGAAACAGAAAAACTGACTAATGCGCTGAGAGGAAACGGATATTGCGCCGAAGATATAAGCCATTGTATTAATAAATATAAAAATCCAACTTCTCAACAAAATGTCATAAATGAACCTTCTATGGATAGTGTTGTCTTACCTTACATACACGGAACTACCGACAAGATTGCCAGATTGCTCCGAAAATCAAACATACGGGCAATTTTCAAAACATGTAAGAAAATTGGATAATATTTGAAGTCTCCAATGGACGCAATTCCATTTCAAACAGAAGGCGTTTACAGGATACCGTGCTCTTGTGGTAAAGTATATATAGGTGAAACAGGACGGTCTATATCCGCTAGGCTTCAGGAACATGAACGATGTACAAAAAAGTAAATTGTACAATCTGCAGTAGCTGAACACCAGCATTACTCAGGTCACACATTTAATGTAAAAGAAACTAAAGTACTAGCATCAGTGCCTGGTTTCTTTAAACAAAAAATTAGAGAATCAATCGAAATTTGTAAATATACTAATAATAATAACAGAGATGCGGATTACAGTCTACATCACACGTGGAAATCGATTATAACGCTGGATAGTAATTTAGTGTTCTAATCTCGTGGAGTAAAGATCCCTGAAGATGACTCGTGCAATCGTATGGGAAACGTCGGATAATAATTCCAATTTGACACAGTCTAAACTCAAGAACCATGATTTTCAACTTAACAAAGCCGTGAAAGCTACCGTTCTTTACTAAAGTATCTGTAATTTTTAATTTGAACTTAAATAAGAATGCAGGGATATAAGGATACTTAATCAAAAAAAGAAATAGCAACAGTACACCATTCCGTTGCCTTGAATTGCCTTTTTCATGATGAAAATGCTCGGAAACTGTTTGTTTTGACATAAACAAGATGCTTTAGAATAACATGTAAACTATTTTTCGGAAAGGTACCAACTTTTGCAAAACCTGCCTGGCATGTTCTCATGGTTGATAAGCTATTTTCTGATAAAATGGCATTTTTAAATTCAAACTTTTATCTTATGTGAATTCCTTAATTTTTACATTTTAGGGTATTTTATTACGTCATTCTACTCTATTTAAATTTGTCATTATACTAATAAATAACACGATTATAATTTACTTCAAGTGGTGTCTAAAGGTTATTACTCACTTGAGATTCTATACATTTAGGCAATTTTGAGGAAACAATAGACACAATACGCTTTCTTTATAAAGCACTTCAAAATATTTAGGCATTTTCAAAAACTAGTTCAAAATTTTAAATTCGAAAAGAAAAATAAAAGATATTGGTTTTAAAATTTATAAACGACAATCTACTAAGGGCACTAGAAAACTTTTCTCCATAACAATGAAACATAAGACTACGATTTATTTGACAATATTATTTTTTAACGTCATCTCCCTTAACTTCAATGCACCTGACCTACCTATCCTGCAATAACTTATTTTAGACTTGTGGGTTTGGGGCTTATGGGATGCAAGTTTATGGGTTTAGGGTTTATGTGTTCGAATCTATGTCCTACAAGTTCGTGGATTTGGGTTTTACGGCTTGAAACTTAGTGAGTTTGGGATTTATAGACTTGAAATTTATTGGTTCGAGTTACATGGGTTTAGGTTTAATGTGCTTGAAGTTTATGGGTTACGGTTTCATAGGTTTGAAATTTACTTGTGTAAAGAGACTCAGCATTTCATCACTCCACATTTATATATAAGGATTTATAACACGCGATAATTTATAAATAAACATTACGTTGAATAGAACGATACAAAAAGATTTATCGGTTTGTAATAAAGACACCAAAGTTAGTAATACTTGCTACAATAAGATCTAATGTTTAGAGGTTCTGTGGCAAAATATATCGAACTGATTCGACTCAATCAAAATGGAAAGCGAAGCAAAAATGTCAGTTTGTTGCTGGTTGTCGGGTCCGTTAGTTATTTTTGCCTGAAAAAATAGTTTCTAAATTCATCTTCATCTGTCTTAATATTCAGCAATGCTACTTCTCAAATCTCAAAAACAGAAAGTTACCTCAAGGTACAATTTATTTTTCTGATGAATCTTATTATGTATCTATCTTTTATGTACTATTATTTGAAACTTTGGAACTCACGGTTCCAATAACTAGCTATTTTTACGGTTACACAATTTATTACGTAATTCGATATTTTATCTATTCGATAACGAAACTTAAATTGCATATAATTGAAAACAAATTTTTTTATATATTTAGAGAATTACATATTATATGTATTTATATATATATATTCTCACAATATTTGTTAAATTGTAACAGAAAAACCTCAATCAAGCAATCAATATTTTATATTCCAAAATTAACAAAAAATATATTTGATCGTATTTAATTTCCAAACTAGTGATTTAACAATCTTTTCAATATACTAAAGTAAAGATTTACTTACTAAAGATTGAAAAAGAATAAACAATAAAACTACTATTTTCCACATGAGGATGCTTCCTGTGAGTTTAATAAAGTCAACTTAACTAATAATTATCTTAAATAAACCTCAGCATTTCACTTCTAGAAATACTAATCTTGAAGTAAAAAAAAAAGAAATATTTAAATATATCAATTTATCTATTGTTTTAAATTATTATCAATAGTTATTAATCTCTAGCATATTAAATACATTTTAAACAAAAAGTTGATGCCATGGTTGTTGGAATATATTACACCATAAAGACAGAAAATGAGAAGTTTGACACACACCCTAGGACCAACTTTCTCATCTTTCCAGAAATCAATAAACATTTCAAGCTGTCGCAAATACGGGGGAAAACTTTAACTGGAATAAAATGAAAGCAAAATAATCCATTTTACTGTTTCGGTAAATAACACAAGGGGAATAAAACCAACAGTAAATCTTTATAAGGAAACATTATATCCTATGATACCGTGTTGAAAGTGTCAAATATTATGAACAAAATTTAACTTAATTTGGAGTGTAATACTAGCTCACCTCCCCGTGGTGCTTCCTGGATATCGACTTACCCAGTCACGAACTAAATGAGTTAACAAATTCCGGCAGCCTGACAATATCTGTTGATCTTCTGTCACCCATGAATCCGAAATCATCAAACAACGGTCCTCATCGAAACCACCAGACAAGAACTCTCGGAAGAATAATCCGGATTTGCCAACTAAACGTTGAAGGATTTAGTAGATCGAAGAGTAAAAATATCTCGAAACTCTTTCTGGATCAAAACACTGATATGGCCTTTATCTAAGGAACGCACATAAAAAATTCAAACAAGCGGAGTTGTAAAGGGATAGGAGCCACCTATCATTGATCCTACGGAGTTGGAAATAACATAGAAACTGCTAATTTTATGGATACCTGTACAACTGACAATGTCCATCTAGTTATTGTCAAAATAGTTAGTTAGTTAGTTAATTTAAGGTGTTTTATGGATAGAGGGGAACGACAAGATGGACATTGAGGGAGATCCTCGTTTTTAAGAAGAAAAGAATGAGTCATTCTGCAATGTCCAATGGCGATTCTCTTCCATACGACATTTTCCCTTCTGGACAGTTGGGGAAAGTGATATGTCCCTGAGAAATTTTTCTTAATGTGGAAGAGTTTATTTGGGTTTTCTAGAGATTCCCAGCTAACCTGTATAATGTTTCGAATTATGTTATCAATGTGTCTATTGAATTTTTTGGGGTTGAGTAAAGAGAAGAAAGGGGTGCCTTCAAGGATCGCAGATTTTGCTTGAGTGTCTGCTAATTCATTCCCTTCTATGCCGATGTGACTCGGGGCCCATATGAAAGCTATGCACAGATTATGTTGGGATCCCATTTTAAGGAGGTCAAGAATTTGATTCATGAGAGGGTGGGATGTGTTAATGGCTTGGATCGATCCCAGGCAGCTGAGGGAATCAGAAATGATTAGGTGATTGGGGGTGTAGGAATGCTTAATTATTTCTCTGATGCATTGTTTGATGGCAAACAACTCAGTTGAAAAAATGGACGAAAGGGGATTTAACTTTGTTTTGTTGCATGAAAAGCTGGTTACGGCAGCTGAGCCTACCCCTTGATCCGATTTGGAACCGTCAGTAAACGATAGTTTGAAAGATTTGAACTTAGAGTTAATTAGGCTAAGGAAGTGTTATGGAAGGTAAAGTATTGTTCTTATCGTACTGCAGAAGATCAAAATTGATTTCAAAAAGGGGAAGATCCCAGGGGGAGAAGATCTGGGGGAGGATGGAGGTGGTATTGGGAATGGATATGTTATGGGAGGCTATAAACGCAGAAGCTCTATCATTGGCACCCAGTATGATATTTGAGACAACCGGGAAATCAGAAGGATTAAGGATTTTATCATAATCCAAAAGGGATGGTCTAGATTTGACAGATATGACGTATTTTGTAAGAAGAGAAAAACGTCGGAGACACAGAGGAGGAGTGTTAGTAATGCACCGTAGACTGACTATTGGGGAGGTACGAAATGCACCAGTCGATAATCGTAGGGGTTGGTTCTGTATAGGATCAAGGGAAGAGATATATGAGGGCCTAGCCGAGTCATAGGCAATGCACTCATAGTCCAGCTTGGGGAGAATGATGGAGTTGTATATTTTGAGGAGCGTGTAGAAGTCTGAGCCCCAGGTAGTATGGGATAGAAACTTTAATAAATTGAGATCCTTGAAGCATGGAGCCTTAAGGGAGGCAATGTGCGGACGCCAGTTAAGATTATCATCAAATATTAGGCCAAGAAACTTAAGTTGGTTGTCCATAGGGAGATGTCTACGGTTTAGTGAGATAGAGTTTAGCTTTAGGCAGTTTATCTTTTTACAAAAGTGGGTGACCGTTGATTTAGACTGACTAAAAGTAAAACCTGTCTTCATTGCCCATGATTGCAGTTTTTGAATGCATAACTGAAGTTGTCTTTCGCTGGTGATAGATGATTGTGAGGCAATATATATAAGTAAATCATCAGCATAAAGTCTAGCCGTAATGGAGGGAGGAATATAGTCATTGTCAAAATAGTAGACATCACAGTTGTTAATGTATATAAGCTTCCATTAAGACCATGATCACAGCAAACTATATCTGATGCAATCACAAATTTTATAAAAATTCTATTTTTTATACTATTTGCAAAAATATATTTGGTATCAAAAAAAAATAAAATAAGTATTTATTGGCAACATAATATTTTTATTACAAAAGTAAATATGTACTATGATCTACATCGACAAATTCCCACCCCTAATCACCAATCTCATCTACCTTTCCTCTATCTTCACTCACTTTTTCATATTTTTTTGTAATATGTTTATACATTTTATTTACACATTCCTTCTTGTTACATTCGTGTCTATTTGCCACGAAACTAGCAGTACTACGAATCCTATATTTATTTTAAAATAGTACAAATATTTTTTGTTAAAAGTGTGACATAATTTGATCATAGACTCTTGCAATAATTGTGGTAGCGTTAACCATTTCACCTATAATCATTTTTTCTGCCTAATATTAATTAGTAGCTATTTTGATAACCTCTAATTAAATTTTACTGTAATAAAGACACTCTGGAAGTCTGGACGTTCATCTTCTCTCTTGCAGCTTTAGTACCAAACAACTACGGTTATTTAAGCTTACCAAAACCATAACTCAGAACTCCAGGACTCAGACAAGGCTGCTTATTAGTTGGTCAAATGACATCTCTTGTTTTGTACCTCTCGCAACAGCGCGCCTTCAAGTTAATTCACATGAAGGTTCCTGATTAAAATTAAACAAAACAAGTTTCTCAAAACACTTAGTCTATTAACAAAAATAAATAAAAAAAACGAACTATTTACAATGAGAAACTTAATCTAATAAATAACAATTACGAAGTAACTTACATAATTGCTCTTATTGGCTATTCTATTAACAAAAATGTAAAACCCAATTTTGAAAAAAACACGTAGAAATAGCTGACTAAAACACTAACAGAAAAAAGAAATAAAATGCGAAAAAACAGCCATTTATCTTACTTAATCAAACACTATTAAAATCGCGAAATGCTCGACTAAAATAAAACAGGATATTCCCTTAATTTCCCAAACTAACTGAAAATCAAAACAAAGAAAACCTTCCTCCCCGACGATTGTACCCGTTACGTAATTTTGCCACGGCACTGGAGGGCGGTACCGATTCTAACGATTTCCAGATTAGAATTAAAGTTCAATATTTCTTAAAAGAGCGTCCTCGTGCCTTATCCCCTCGACACCCCTCTGTTTTCCGTAACCCCATGGAATCCAGTAAACGTCAAATTGAATTTCGAAATGTAGAAGGCGTTAGTCCTTCTATACTGGATACTTAATTCCCCTCTGAGCGTCTTAATCATAATTTTTATGTAAAAGAATAGTAAAACAAACTAATCTACGTCTTCCTCTAACGAAAAGAATATATGATAAAAACTGTAAAAAAAACTATTCACTTTTCTTGGCTCTTTTGGCAATAAGCATCTTGACTCATTATTTCTTGTGAACAGAAAAAACAGTTATTATTCAAATTCTTTATACAAATTGCCAAACGATATATTCCTGTTATAGTGAATTTATTTAATCATTCTTTTGGTGCCTAATAATGGGAAAATCGTTCAATATTTTAATACATTTTGACGGTATTTGCATATACCATATGTTACAAAAAAACTACCTTTATTACGTCGATTTTATTTACATAACCAGGGTAGGATGATGTTTCATAAATTGACTAAGTTTATGTATTTTTAAGAAAACATTTAAACGCAAAGATAATTAAAGTTAAGCTCGATAACAGATTTATTTTTCATTTGAACTTTTGTAGATTATAATAAAAAAATATATACTACCCTATTCCCACGGGAAATCTATTCACAGAGTGATTATTTAATTATTCATTTTAGCAGAATATAGTTCACATTGAACAGTGTAAAATAATTAATATTTGTTCCATTATAAAAGAATTATGTTCTTTAGGCGAGTAAATATGACTAAAATAAGTCATTATAAATGTGGTGTGAAATAAAACCACTTTAATAAACAAAATGGTGGCCTCGGAAAAACGAATATATTCAATTATTTATCCTATATTTTTTCTAATATGAAGTAAAAATTTCAAAATGTTCGTCTTTAAGATGACGGATATATATATATATATATATATATATATATATATATATATATATATATATATATATATATATATATATATATATGATCTTGATTATATTTAATATTTTGAAGAGAAATTATTTTATCTCTAATTTAGACGGTATATTAGTTATTACTAATCCAAAAAACTTTGAGACAACAGTTTTTCAATAAAATTTATGAAAGTCACAGATCACCATTAACAAAAGAAAATAAGTAAAATTTCAAGATATTTTAAAGTGGAGTTATAGGCAATATTGTGTTCTTTACAAGAGTTGCCACATTTAACGCATAAATATGCAACCAGCAAATACAAAAGGGGATCTTGGCGAAACGTCTACAAATTTCTACATATATATATATATATACAGGGTGTCCAAGATAAGGATCCTAAGCATGGGGATCTCAGTACCTGTTGGAGTTACAGCTTAGGTTAAATTAGAAAAAAGTTGCGTACTTTGAAGCGTATTTACATGCCGTTGAGAAACTTTAAAAATTTTCATGGCCAGCTGAGATATTGGGGAAAAACGAAAATTTGACGAAATACATTTTATTTTTTTGTGACTTTATTTTAAAAGATATGACTTAATTTAATGTTTATGGTAAGATAAAATAATAATTGTTAAGTTGATTTAGAGTTATTAAGTTGTTTGTAGAGTTCTTGTCGTTGTTGTTACTGTTGTTATTGTTTATTGTTGAATAATTATTATTGTGTTATTATCGTCGAATATGCCGGGTGGCCATTATAGTCATGAAGAAAAGTTTGACATGCTGACCTACTACATTTTGTGCCAGAAGAATACTATAAATACTGCAGCAATGTATCTAAATAAATTTCCAGATAGAAAGCAACCATGTAAGTCCATTTTCTTACAGTCGGCGCGAAATTTAAAACAATATGGATCATTTAAAAAGCCAGTTTCATCCCGAAATAAGGATTCTTCCGAAGAAACCCAAAATAACGTATTACAAGCAGTTGTTGAGAACCCTGACATCTCTTGCAGGCAAATTGAAAAAAATATAGGAGTAGCCAAATCCACTGCTCAATTTATTTTGCGTAAAAATAGATATCACCCCTATAAATTTAGGATTTGCCAAGCACTTAAACCAAGGGATCTTGAACGACGCCGGCATTTCTGTGAGTGGTATACACGCGCATGTGAAGATGATATCAATTTCCCTGCAAAAATAATATGGTCTGACGAAAGTCTAGTCACTAATAATGGTGTCTTTAACCGCCGGAATACTCATTACTGGGCGCAACAGAATCCGCGTGTTCAAAAAATTTCAAGACATCAGGAGCGTTTTGGGTTTAATATGTGGTGTGGAATTTTCGGTACCAAAATACTAGGTCCATTTATCTACCATAGTTCGTTAACTGGAGAACGATACCTTCAATTATTACAAAATAATTTAGAAGACTGCTTGGAGGATTTACCTCTGGCACAGGTTAATACCTGTTGGTTTCAACAAGACGGTGCTCCTGCACATAATTCTAGGCAGGTTCGCGAGTATCTTACGCAGCGATTTCCTGGAAAGTGGATTGGAACCTCCAGTGAAGTGCCTTGGCCAGCGCGATCTCCGGACTTAACCCCTATGGACTTCTTTCTTTGGGGGTTTCTTAAAAGCCAAATATACCATCATTCTTTTGAGACTGAGCAGCAGTTACGAGAATGTGTAACTAATGCATTCAACAGTATTACACCTGACATGTTGCGTGATGTTTTAAATTCTACCATAAGAAGATCATATTTATGTCTGGAAAATAACGGAAATCTGTTTGAACACCTGCTTTAAATTGAATAAAAAAAAATTGTTAATTTATTTGTTGTTCTAGTTATTTTTAAATAATTTATCATTCTTTGTATATCATTAAAATAATGATTATCTTATGGTTAAATTTATGGTAGATTAAATTTTCTTGTTTCTAAGTAGTACTATGCTCCATTCAGCTTCATTGCTCTGTAAATAGATATTAACTAATATGTGAGATCAATAACTCATAACAGGTATTTACGTTGTGTGTCAAAGCATTATTTGTTTGCAAAGCCTACTTAAAAATATGTTTAAAAAAATAGAAAAATCGCATTTATTCTTTTATCTAACAAAAAAAATGTGACATGTGATACATCGTTGAATTTGTAATAAAAAAGGAAATCAGATACAGGGTATACTTTTTTTTTGGCCCTTATAAAAAAATAAAGTTGATGATGGTTTTTCGAAAACGAAACGTCGGATATAAAATTTAAAAACTCCGTCACGTAGTACCTAAAAACTGCTAATGAAAAAGTTTTATTAGTTTTTTAATATCTTTTAAAATAAAGTCACAAAAAAATAAAATCTATTTCATCAAATTTTCGTTTTTCCCCAATATCTCAGCTGGCCATGAAAATTTTTAAAGTTTCTCAACGGCATGTAAATACGCTTCAAAGTACGCAACTTTTTTCTAATTTAACCTAAGCTGTAACTCCAACAGGTACTGAGATCCCCATGCTTAGGATCCTTATCTTGGACACCCTGTATATATATATATATATATATATATATATATATATATATATATACATATATATATATATATATATACATATATATATATATATATATATATATATATATATATATATATATATATATATATATATGTATATATATATATATATGAAGTAAAATGCGAACAGTAAATGCAAACTTCTCTCCATCAAATCCTTTCTGTGTTAGAGGTTGCACAGTTAGAACAAATTGTTATAAAACGCAATTTATCCTATTCCACCACCATCAAGATGATGGCCTACCTGTACCACCATACCGAGAAGAAAGTCAAAACTTATCCTCCCCGCCACAGTGATACGGCAGAGGTACATGTTTCGTCTCTACTAGACTCATCAGGGTACCGACATGCACCTGGCTGTGCAAAGGACAGATCGGAAGGAAGCATGCAAATACTGAACACGGTTTCTCCGACCTCCCGTCGGATGGCGTATATATGTTTATGCGGATTTCACGGATTCCTCCGTGTGAGATGCAATAGCAGTGGATATATCCACATTATGCCGTTGTAGTGCTGAAATCACATTCAGCAAACGTACAACCATATGCAGCTCCGCGTATGAATGAAGTAAAATGCGAACAGTAAATGCAAACTTCTCTCCATCAAATCCTTTCTGTGTTAGAGGTTGCACAGTTAGAACAAATTGTTATAAAACGCAATTTATCCTATTCCACCACCATCAAGATGATGGCCTACCTGTACCACCATACCGAGAAGAAAGTCAAAACTTATCCTCCCCGCCACAGTGATACGGCAGAGGTACATGTTTCGTCTCTACTAGACTCATCAGGGTACCGACATGCACCTGGCTGTGCAAAGGACAGATCGGAAGGAAGCATGCAAATACTGAACACGGTTTCTCCGACCTCCCGTCGGATGGCGTATATATGTTTATGCGGATTTCACGGATTCCTCCGTGTGAGATGCAATAGCAGTGGATATATCCACATTATGCCGTCTAACACAGAAAGGATTTGATGGAGAGAAGTTTGCATTTACTGTTCGCATTTTACTTCATTCATACGCGGAGCTGCATATGGTTGTACGTTTGCTGAATGTGATTTCAGCACTACAACGGCATAATGTGGATATATCCACTGCTATTGCATCTCAGACGGAGGAATCCGTGAAATCCGCATAAACATATATACGCCATCCGACGGGAGGTCGGAGAAAACGTGTTCAGTATTTGCATGCTTCCTTCCGATCTGTCCTTTGCACAGCCAGGTGCATGTCGGTACCCTGATGAGTCTAGTAGAGACGAAACATGTACCTCTGCCGTATCACTGTGGCGGGGAGGATAAGTTTTGACTTTCTTCTCGGTATGGTGGTACAGGTAGGCCATCATCTTGATGGTGGTGGAATAGGATAAATTGCGTTTTATAACAATTTGTTCTAACTGTGCAACCTCTAACACAGAAAGGATTTGATGGAGAGAAGTTTGCATTTACTGTTCGCATTTTACTTCATTCATACGCGGAGCTGCATATGGTTGTACGTTTGCTGAATGTGATTTCAGCACTACAACGGCATAATGTGGATATATCCACTGCTATTGCATCTCACACGGAGGAATCCGTGAAATCCGCATAAACATATATACGCCATCCGACGGGAGGTCGGAGAAACCGTGTTCAGTATTTGCATGCTTCCTTCCGATCTGTCCTTTGCACAGCCAGGTGCATGTCGGTACCCTGATGAGTCTAGTAGAGACGAAACATGTACCTCTGCCGTATCACTGTGGCGGGGAGGATAAGTTTTGACTTTCTTCTCGGTATGGTGGTACAGGTAGGCCATCATCTTGATGGTGGTGGAATAGGATAAATTGCGTTTTATAACAATTTGTTCTAACTGTGCAACCTCTAACACAGAAAGGATTTGATGGAGAGAAGTTTGCATTTACTGTTCGCATTTTACTTCATTCATACGCGGAGCTGCATATGGTTGTACGTTTGCTGAATGTGATTTCAGCACTACAACGGCATAATGTGGATATATCCACTGCTATTGCATCTCACACGGAGGAATCCGTGAAATCCGCATAAACATGTATATATATATATATATATATATATATATATATATATATATATATATATATATATATATATATATATAATTTATGTATTCGCCCACAGACAACGTACGCCTCCCTCTCTGATACTAATTCAAAAATAAAAACAACTTTTTCTGGAAAAATTTAATTTAAGTGTCGCCCTCTGGAGCTTAATTGATAAATCAATACAATTAATTGCAGGACACTGTAATTTTGTTTTTTATTAACCTATAGAATTTAGTGTATATAAAGTAGATGGCGAACGAGAGCTTTGGTGACATAATAACTTTATAATTTTAGTCAATAATAGTATGGCTTATCTATTGGTAAATTATTCTAATTTATTTCTAAACTTTTTTCAATATAAATTAATAGTCAACAATAAAGGGAATAGGAAGGAACGAGGAGAACTAGGTAAATGATAGAACAAAAATGAACTTATCTTAGGTTTATGAACTAACATAATTTTTATATTAACCAATTGATCAGTTATAAAACAAGTAATTGTTAATATTCCTTCTCCAATGATGTCTCTCGATAGAAAATTTAAACATTGAAAAAAATATAATTTTTAAGAAACGGAAGATTATTTAAGTAATATTTTGAGTAGTTCGCGGCGATATTTGTGACAAATTTGAAAATAAATCATTATTCTATAAATATAAGTTATTTTAAAAAATTTTCGCAATAATTCTATACATTTAAAAAAAATTGTGAAAAAAAGGGGTAAAAATTCTTTTTATATGGATTTTTTAGCTATGGGACTTAATATTATCTATGAGCTTATCTTTAACACTGTAAAGTTTATCATTTTTATAAAATTTTCTGGAAGATAGGTAACATCGTACAGAATCGTCCATCTCTCCCTCAGCGATATTCTGTATTCGCATGTCCTTGAATGTGAGTTAATTGAAAGCATACACTTGCAAAGTTTCATCGCAAAAGATGCTTACTTACTAAAATAAAACTCAACGAATAAAAGTAAAATAATTTCATTCTCAGAATCTGCGGCAGAAATAAATGTAGAACTTGAGTGTGTGTTATTATGTTTTTGCTTTAAAAAAGCTCAAGTTTTATAGCTGAATTGGTTACCAGTGGATTATTATACTTTTATATAGGAAATTTTATTAACGAGAACCCAGATATAGGGTTTTCAAATTAATGAATGAATACGACTTATTTACTTTTATATTTTTACAGCCAGATTTACTGAAAGATTTAAACTGGCTTTTTGCCATGCAGGTTAGGTCTTGCCTTAAAACAAGTCTTTAAATAGGAAAGTTAAGAACAAATACTTAGAGATTAAATGTTAAGAGTTGTAAGAAGTTCCAAAAATACAACAAATTTTGTATTTGTGACTATTTGTAAAAAAAATGTTCTTATAATTCTTGAATTTTTAAAGCTCAAAAATTGACTTATTTTTACGTTTGTCAATTTAAGCTATTTATTGTTAACTAAGATCAGTTTTAACATTAGACCAATTACATATAAAAGTTTAATTTTTTTAGTTCATGTTTATCATTTAAATTGTTCAAGTGGAATAAGCTTAGAAGGATCATGACAAGGAAAAACAAGTACTTTTGGAGAATATATTATACTTTATAGAAGCTTAACTACTAAATGAATGATATATAATTTTGTCATCTCATTATGCATGTATATACTTAAGATACTCTCATATTCTCGGGACAACATGAGTTGGTATTTTGGTTTGACAGATTTCTTGATAACATTTTTTGGTGTTTATTAAAAAAATATATTTTTGTTCCTAGATAAGTGGTGCTTAAAGTACATTTACATATTTAGTTGCCAAAATATTATCTTTAGGAACACGTACTCTTGGAAAAACATATTTTATTCTTTACTTACAGCTCTTTCTAAGAAACTATATGATTAGAAAATCAAGATTTATATTAATATACTAAATTTATATAGCCAACTTCACTGGGAATCATTTTTCATAAAGTGGGTGCTGGGTCTTTTGCTTGCAACTTACAAGGGAACGTTCTCCGGGATCCACTTCCAATTCTGTGATATGTTCACGTATACCAAAAATATTCAATATGTATTTTTTTACATCCTAAACTGAATTTCTAGGGGAGAAGGAAAACTACCCTCAAATTTTTCCCTAAAAATATATTTTTTTCAATTATAATTTGGAACGTTGATTTTTTCATGTAAAATCACTCGTATATAGTTAGGTTTTCGAAAAGGGTTTTATTTATGTCATTTTTTTAGTAAACCGTTATTAGCGATGAACTTTTGGGATACTTTTTACCCCCCAAAAATACAAGTCAAGACGTGAAAAACACGTTTTTTTTCTATACTCCAACATATCACAGAATAAGACAAATATGAGGCGAAACCCTGAAAACGTTCCTTTTTTAGTTTAAATACTAAAAAAAAAATTAAGGATCAATTTTAGAATAAATATATACAAAGCGAAAAATATGCTCTCAATTTGAAGTTCTCTTCTTCTTCTACGTTGACTAAAGATATTCCTGTTTGTCATTCTATCTACACCCGTCTTATTCTGCTGATGAAGGGAACCAGCTCTGGGCCCATCTCTTTGGTGGTCGTCCTGGTAATCTTCTTCCTCTTGGTCGTCCATACATACAAACTTTGGCTAGTCTCTCTTCACTCATTCCCTTAACGTGTTCTTTCCATCCTCTTTTTCTTTCTTTTGTCCATTTGACCACGTCCTGTACATTACATTTTTCTCTGATTAAGGTATTTGTCAGCCTATCTCTGATTGACACGTTCAGCATTGATCTCAGTACTTTCATTTCGGTTGTTCCCATTTTCTGCTTTGTCTTCTTAGTGTCTGCTCTTGTTTCCATGGCATAAGTTAGAATTGGTCGTAGCATGGTCTTATATATTTTTATTTTTCCCTCTATTCTCATGTATCTGTTTCGAAATATAACATCTCTTAAGCACCCTGCCACTTGTAGGACTCTTGTATTTTGTGACAGTACTTCTCCAGTAAGGTTACGACAGCTTGTTGTGTCAATGCCTAGGTATTTAAAGTTCATGACTTGTTCAATTATGGTATTTTCTATCTGTAGCTTACATCTTCTTGGTTCCTTGGAAATTACCATACACTTTGTTTTATTCGTTGATATCTACATATTGTACTTCTTAGTTGATACGTTAAATGGGTGTGTCAATCTCTGGAGGTCGTCTTCGTTATCTGCGAATAGGACCGCATCATCCGCATTGCATATTATATTGATATTGTGTCCGCCCATCTGGTATCCGCGTTTCGGTCTGATGTCCTCTATTATGCGGTCCATTATCAAATTGAATAAGAAGGGGCTTAGCGCGTCTCCCTGCATTATCCCTTCGTTCATCTTGATGTCTTTGGTTAGGCCTTCGGATGTTATTATTTTTGTGCTGGAATTTATGTACAAGTCATCAATTATGTTTATGATCTCCGCTGAAACATTTTTCTGTTTTAGGATGTCCGTTATGTGCTGCTTCTTGATGCGGTCAAATGATTTTGTTAGGTCAACAAAGCATAAGTATGCAGGGTGGATAAATTCTATTGATTTTTCGATTATTTATCTCACTATAAATAAGGCATCTGTGGTTCCCCTGTTTTTTCGAAAACCCTGTTGTTCCTCCGAGATTTCTATTTTCTCTTCAAGTTTGTCACGAATAATTGCTGTAAATAGTTTGGTGACAGAGTTAAGAAGTATAATTCCTCTGTAGTTGTCCGGGTTTTTGTGGTCACCTTTTTTGTGTACGGGAATTGTATAGCTGGTTTTCCATTTTTGCGGTACTTGCTCTTCTTTAATAATTTTATTAAAAAGCTTTTGTAACTCCTCGGTAAGAATTTGGCCTCCGTATTTCAATAATTCGTTGGTAATTAGATTTGGTCCAGGAGATTTTCTATTCTTTAAATTACGTATTTTATATTCTATTTCTTCCGATCTTACCTGCATTTTTGTAGTGCTCAGATTTATGGATTTTGCTGTTATGCTAGTGTGAATAGTATTTGTATTACCAAATTGTCTTTCAAAGTATGATGTTCATTCTTCCTTTTTGATGTGAGCTGTACTGATGTATTCTCGTTTGCTTGTATTTTTGATATTCTTCAGCCGAAGGATTACTTTTGTACTTCAAGAAAGCGAAATTTGAAGTTGATATTTGAAATTCAACACGGATGCAACAAAACCTTCTGTCTTATTTCCAGAGATATTTTTACCTCACACTGTTTATTCAATTAATGAGACTAAGTATTAAGTTAGAGTATGAAAAATAAGAACAAAAACATGTTTTGATAATACTATCCAATATTATAACTGTAAGCTCAGTATTTACAACATCTCTTTTAAAACAGAGTTTTATCTAAATGGAGCTATTTAAGAATGAGCTAGAGCATTGATTTCTGTACTCTGTAAGCTCTTCATCATACCCTATAAATGGAAATAAAATTCCTAGCGGATATAAATCAACACCTAACCTTTACCTAAAAAAGATAAAAATTATGAGCAAGGCAATTGGCCTACAGCATTTAAATTATAGAAAATTTTCTTATTATCGTACAGTACTGACAACTTATTGGTTATTAAAATGCAGAATAAATTATTAATTATTTTGAAAAATTATCAAAATTAAAGAAGCTCATGATGATTCAGTAACAAAATTAAATAGATGTATTATAAAAAAAACATATTTAAAGGAGCGTGACCTCTTAAATTAAAAGGTCTGTTTTTATACTTTAAGGCCTGCGGCTTACTTTGAGAATGCGCATTATTGTGATTACTGATTATAGTAATAAAGCTCCAGGAAAAGGTAGTGAAAAAAAAGCATCTTAAAAAAGAGATAAAGAAACTTTAAGTTAGGGAAAAATACTAAAGAAGGATAAACATGTTTCTAAATATCAATATGTTTTCTATATTTTTCCATGTTAAATGTCTGCACTTTAAGTACTTAAGATACCATTAAGATCTTAAAATAGGACAAGTAGGTATTGTGAAAAATGCTAATTGTTTCGCTATTCACTGAATGATATTTAAAAAATAGGTCCTAGATTACTGAAAAATTATCTTTACATGAGATTTACATACAGGTATATATAAACAAGGACATTTATATTTTTTTATCTAGTAGCTCTCAGCAATCATGGTGAAATTAATAATATTCTTCATTGTTCTAATTAATGTGGTGGTAAGTTGCCAAAATTTGAAACTGAATTCTTGCTTTTTACAAAAACCGTATTAAATGTTTAAAACATTTTTGATTTTATATCATTCATTAGAATTATAAGTGTTGTTTTTATTTCATTATTTTCCTAAAAAATATACCATTAATTTTTTTACATTTAAACAATTTGAGAAAACACAGTTCTTCAATTTTTTGCTAATATTTTACGAAATATGGCTCGAATTGAAAAAATAAAGTGCAACAGTTACCAATAATTAAGTTGATATCCTGGAATATTTTAAAGACCTTAATTTAAGAATTTTTTTAATGTTATTCATAATTTTGAATTAAAGGTAGTAACAGAACTGAAGTTGAGGAAGATAATATATATATATATATATATATATATATATATATATATATATATATATATATATATATATATATATACAAAATTCTGTTCATCTGAAATCCTGGAAGAAAGCTCCAGTAATACCGTTGCCTAAGGTTGGCGGTCCCTGCTAACTTTTAGTGTGTTGTCCTGTATATCAAAAATATTTAAAAAAATAATTAGCTAACAACTTATAGAGCCTTTACAAGCCAAGTAAATATTTACCGAGACTCAGTCTGGGTTTAAAAAGAATCAGGATCCTTCTGCTGGTGTGGTCAATGTAGCTGATATATTTTAAGTCACTAATCCTGGGGAAATAATAGTCTTGACACTGCTCTACTTTTCGAAACTGTTTGACACTCTGGATCACCATTTGCTTTTCACAGTATTTCACTATATCTGTGTTGGTGACCATAGTATCGCATTTGTTAGATATTTTTTGAAGGACCGAAAGCACTGTGTAAACTGGGTAGTGAGAAATCAGAAAAGCTACCCATAAATTCTGATTTGCAACAAAGCTCTTTTGTAAGCCCTTTGTTATATGTAGTCTACACTTCGTGTTAACGAAATATCATAAAAAGGCGTAAATCGCATTGCTACACAGATATATTTGTCCTTTAAGAAGAGGATGTTCTAGAGGGTTTCAACGATATCAACCAAGACCGTAAAGTAATTTATTCGATTTTGTTGCAGCCTTCCTTGTTTCTAAATCCAAAAAAAAATTGTATTTGCAATACAAACTTATATAGAAAGTGTCAAAAATTTTATAAATATAAAGATTATCGATTCGGTTCTACCCATCTGAGATAGTTCTGGGTGTTGTCTTCGATAGTGCATTGTAATTTGATATGCGTATTTATCCCAATGTGTTCCAAAAGCTTCTGTTTGACTAAAACTTTTTTACAGTTATCGCCATGATTTGTACAAAAAGCTTAACATTTTACTCTGTGGCTCGCTGGTGCTTTCCATTTTTAGCCACGAAGATGTAATTTATGGAACTATTCGATGGCTATTCAAAAACAGCAAAACAACAAAAAGTGCTAAACTCTTGTTGTAATTTAGATATGAAGTTCGTAAATATGAAAGAATACTTCTGTATTACTGGATATAAAGTTGCTAACTATGAATGAAAAGAGACGGTTAAATAAATCTTATTTTACCCAAATTCTATTCTATGTTTTCTGTTAGAAAAACTTAAATCACACATGTTTAACATCAATAATCGGTTTTAAGGTACAATAACTCCACCTTTGATTAAATATTCCTCTTTTACCTATAATATTTCTAGATTATAATATTATCTTTTGGAGTACTTCGAAATTTTCAAACCTATAAAATTTAAATATGTTATTTTTTAATATTTTTTATATAAACAAATCAGAAAATTATAGTTCCTTCTTTTTCTTCAGTTGCTTCTATCAGTGTGTATAATTTAAGCGTTTAACTATTGTTCCCTTTTTTTTATTTTTTCGTTAACTATAGATTAAGTTGATCTGGGTTGATATCGCTTACGTGTTATCTATATCTCGGCTTCGCCCTTCCTGTCTCTATAGTTATGTTATCCTGTTTATTAATTATTCTGTTTTGTTAACTTTATTAGAATAAAACATTTAAGAGCTTATGATCTTCAAAATCCTTTCATCAAACAATAATGTTGTTTATTTACGAGTAGATTTTACAATTCATAAATAAAAATCCTGAAACTGTGAATTAGGAAATAAATTTTCTTAATATAAAACCCCAAATACTCCATTTTAAAACAACAGACTTGTTAATATTATTAAAAAATGATTTCGGTTCACATTCATAAAACTTGGTAGACGACGATTAATTTTTAGAAAACAATATCCCTTGTTCTCTTCAATGCTCATTAAGGAGAATGATAAATGTTTTTACAAATCATTTGATTTAAATACTGATTAATCCTATTTTAAAGCTCTTCAAATGCATTAAATTTATATTAATAGGTACTTAGTTTGCACTATTTTTTAGTGAAATTAAACAATATAAATTATTACCAATAATAGTATTATCCTGTAAGTGTTCCGGATAATTAATGAAAATTATTTTTAATATAATAAGTACTATTAAGGAATTCATAATATTTTTCTATGTTTGAAGAAACACCATTTCGTGAGGTTACTAATTTTTATTCAAAATTGATTAACAGGCTCATTATATTTGAGAAGGTATATGCAAAAAAGTATACCAATTATTTAAATAAAGTTAATAATCATCTCGTTAAAGCACAAAAACTAGTTAAGTGTTGTTAGTTTTTTTCTGCAATTTCGTTACATGTTTATGTTTTAGCTAATAAAGCGCATGTGCCTATGAAATTTTGTAATAAAAGATGGGGTTTTTGTCGAAATTGAAACGTCGGAGTACGAATTTTAAATCTTTTTTTCTGTTTCCTAAATTAGTAAAAATAACTTAATCGTACCAGTGTTCGAATATTCTTTGAAGGTTCTTAATAAGTACTGATATGTCGATGTTTTTTAGATTTTTGAAATATATCTTTGAAAAATTAAATGTAGGCACAGTGGCAGTTCAGATTCATGTCTAAAATAAACCAAGACTGAATAAAATTCTAAAATTTTAATATAAGCCGACAAAAACTTTATGGCAAATAATAAACTGATAAATAAAATACAAAATGCTGAAAAGGAATCTATGCTAACAAATAATACTAAATATAATTTGTGCTCGATCAAACCTCACTAAAGTACAAACCTATTGAAATTCCGCTTTTTCTTATCAAGGAGCCCCATACGATCTCTACCTCTTATAAAAGATTAAGAGATGACGACTATTATAGGCAAGGTTAGAAGCTTAGATTTTGTGAATGACAAAACTAAATAAATAATATTTTATGACATATTTAATTGCATTTTTGAAGCCCTATTCGAAGCTAAACTATTAGATCAGCTTAACAAAAAGACAAAATTAAATTTTAAGCAGTTTTTTATCATATCAAAAATAAGTAGACTTAATTTCAGAGGTTTATAATTCAGGAAGAAACAGATTAAATTAAATATGTGATACAAAACATTCGTTTTTATTTTCGAAGACATCAAATGACACGCCACTCAAGAGGTCAAAGAATTTTTTTTTACTTCTAAGTCACGGGGAGATACCATAATTTTTTTCTAGTTTCGAGTCGGGCTTGCCTCTAAGTTAATAGAAAGCATGTACCTGCAAAATATCAGTGTCGAAGTATTAAAACTGACAAAATTATATAGCAATAACATAAGGATAGACAAGCAGAGATGACAAAAATGTAAACATTCCTATAGAATCCCAAAAGTTTATGAAAGTTTCATTGATTTATTGTTTTCCATCATTAAAACTACTAACTAAGATACTTTATAAAATCTTTAAGCTTTACTTCATCTCGATCTTGGCTAATTTATATTTAATTTGCGGGATTTGACCAGTACGGTAAAGTATATTTTAGTTACCAACATTTAACTTTTTTAAAAAGCTGTCTTTGAATTTAAACGGTTTTTTCCTGTGTCAAAAGTTAGATATAGAAAAATAAAAACAATTTATATAATTCGGTAACAAAATTAATCGGATGAACCACTAAGAAAGGCTAACAAAGAGGAAGCGAGATTTTTTAGCCTACAGGCCATATTCCAAAATCAAGAATTTACAATTCTTGTGGTATGGTAAAAAAAAATTTTTTAAAGAAATAAATATCAAAAAAATATCTCCGGTTTAAAAAAGGCTCCAAATTTAATAAGGTTATAAAGTTACATTCAATTGTCTTTTTAAAATTAATTGAATGACATGAATGTTGGATATGATTGTTTAATATAATTACTTAAGTGAAATTTTATGTTACCTGCAATGATTATTTATGGATAGGAATCTTTAATCGGAAATTATTTTAAAAAATCAAAATTTATTTACTTTTTATTTCGTTGGGTTTTCTTAAATCCAGGATAAAGAACTATTTGAAACTTATTTATATGATTTTACAATATTTGAAATTAACGGTTTGGTACTAAAAAACAAACTTCATCAGAACTAAAACCATCTTCTTCAAAAGATGAGGGTAGGTACCGCTTAATTCGGTAGTATGTACATAATTTAAATAAATTAGATACCTATAACAAACATTCAGTGTGTATGATTCATTTTTCAACTCGTTTGATAATACTTCTGAATGAAATACCTATTTAGACGCATATTCCAAACAATATCGCTCAATGTACAACACTTATTTCGGACGTACATTATTCAAAAAATGTTTCTTATGAGTCACCATTCAGCGGGAAACTTTGTTGGGTATTGGATCGAGTATTTTTCGCCCTTTTTCTAATTATTTTTGAATTAACAATTAGGGAGGACTGACGAACAAGTACTACTTTATGATAATGTAATAGATTTTACCAGCTGTTTGGTATCGGTTTTTGAATTAATAATTTTAGGTTTTTTTTGAACTTTTATCACCTAATAGAAGTCATTTTTTTTGTATAGTTTTCTTAAATTAATATTTTTATGTTTTCATAATTAAATGTGGGATGTTTTTTATGAGGTTTATTAGGACGCCATTTTAGTGGTTGTATGATATTTTATAGACTAATGATTTTTAGAAATTTTAGATTTTGTGTTGCTAAAATTTCTGTTTACAAGTTGAACCTTTTTGTGCTATTATACTATTACGGTGTTATTTGTGATTATAAAACAAACGAGTGCTATTTAAACACAGTAAATTCAAACTCACAGGATAATTCAGGAATGGATAACTTTAATTCACCATCAGCGTGACTGATTTTTTCTGAGATATGGGGTACTGTGACTAAAAATTCGAATATCTGGAAGAACATGCGTCCTTTCTGTGTTATTCTATTTTAATTACATTATTTTATGATGAAGAATTAAATATAAGTATTGATTTTGTTTTACTTTTCCATTTCTATAGTAAATTGGATTTTATGGTGGTAACTGTTAGATAAACTAACATAGCCTTAGTTCTAATAGTTAATATGGCTATAATGCAGTTTTCGACTCTATAGAATTTTAGCATGCTGATAATACTTTCTTAAAGGTCTCTCTTTATGGAAGACATTTAAGAAAATATTCTCAGCAATTACATATATGGACAAAAAAACTAAAATCAAAATTATTTACTCACCTTTGGAACCGAATATCAAACGAAAACTGATACCAGGGGAAAAATAAAGCAGGTGCTCAAAACTACTGAGCAAAGATACATAAGCAGAATACTCCTCTAAGACTCATCAGCAGCGCTATCAGCTCTCACATTAAAAAACTAAAAAATACCTTGCTGGTCTCATGCAGCCACGTCTAGAAAAGTTTGTTTATTACGTTAAAAACTCCGATAATTCTTAAAAATTCTGCATTTCGTTAGACTAGACAAAGATTACCTCATTGCAAACTCCGACGTAAAATTTCTATATATAGCTGAATAGCTGAAGTACTAGGTCAGATCGCGCAAAGAGAGGATTTCTCAATTTATGCCATGGACACCAGACATTGCTTTGAGAAAGCATATATTGTATAAGGTCTGATAGATGGCGCTGCCACGGGTTCATCATTTTCTCCAATTGTAGCAAATCTATTCATAATGTATTTCGAAACCCAAGACTTTTAAGAATCCCACCTTAAAACCAAACTATGTAGATGAAATATTTGTAATGTAACCATAGCCATAACAAACACTAGCTCAACTGCTTCCATGATTTTCTTCATTCTATCCACTTGAATATACAGTTTACCCAGAAAATTTAAGAAAACTATCAGCTCCCATTCCTAGATGTCCTAAGGATCAAAATCCCTTCATCTAACCGATAACCAAGAAAAAAAAATGATTATACATAAAGAAGCTCTCAAAAAAATGGTTACAAACCATCAACCATAAATAAAGCAAAAATTGCAACAAAAACGTACTCAAGAAATAAAACCATCTACCAATAATAAACAAATCATTTTACTTCCATACTTAGAAGACACAAGAGATAGAATCGACAGATTGTTCAGGAAACATCATATATATCTACAACCAGCAATCCACACAAAACCATAGACTCGTTTCTAAGAAATCCAAAAGGGAAAATCGGTCTGGAAAATCAAGGCGTATATAAGATCGCATACGACACCTGCACTCAGTATAAGAAATAAACAGAAAACATCAGCACGAGACAGGACACAAAAATGATTTGAACCATCGAATCACTAACCTAGAACACTTCTAAAGCACTCCAAGAAAACAACCTGGAGAATCCTAGCAAAAATATATACTGACTGTCTAAAAGCAAAACATATTCCAAAATAGTAGAATAGTGACACTAATACTCATTCACAAGAAATATAGCAAGGAAGATATCAAAAATTATAGACCATTTAGCTAGCTACTAGTAATATATAAAAGATTCACGAAAATAATTAACAAAAGAATATATAGCACATTTGACTAAACACAAATTCGAGAGCGAGTAGGCTTTAGAAGTGGTTTTGATACATTAGATCATATTCAATCACTAAGAGAAATAATGAGTCGCATTAATGAATACTATCTACCATTAGCTCTAACATTCATAGACTTTGAGAAGGCCTTCGACTCTATTCATGATGTAGGAGTTCAACAAGAAGATACGATATCCTGAAGCTCTTCAGATTAACTCTAGAGGATATCTGCTGAAAATTAGACTGGAATAACAAAGGTCTATATATAAACGGAAAACACCTAAGTGATTTAAGATTTGCTGATAACATTATTCTGATTGCTAAAAGTTTTAAAGAATTGCGAGAACAAATTAATGACTTCAACTTAGCCAGTAATGAAGCAGGTCTAATAATAAACCTAGCAAAGACAAAAGTAATAGGCAATCATCTGATTACCAACGTCGAAATAGGAATAAATAAAACCACTCTAAACGTAGTAGGTAATACCTGGAGTAACTGATACACAAATCTGATTCATTTCTTCCGGAAATCAATAGGAGAAGTCAACCAGCATGGCTAGCATTTGTACAAAATTCTATAATCTTCAAGTCCAGAATACCACTATATCTTAAAAAAAGAGTATTTGATCAATGCATATTGCCGGTCATGACATACGGGTGTGAAACTTGGATATTAAAGAAAGAAATAACCACAAAAATCCAAGTAACTCAAAAAGCCATGGAGAGATGCATGCAAGTAATAACTAAGAGGGGTCGTAAAAGAATAGACTGGATACGTCGTAAAACCCAGGTAACTGATGTAATCCAAAGAACAAAATCCCCATAATATCAATGGGCAGGACATATAGCAAGAAACACATACAATAAGTGGGTAACTAGGACAACTATATTTTATCTCAGAAACGCCAACCGACCAAAAAGATGTCGGAATCTCAGATGGCATTACGACATTACAAAACTAACAGGAACAACTGGATCCCAGACAGCTAAAGATAGAAAAACATGGTCACAAATGAGCATCAATTACAGGAACATCGAATAAATTACGTCACCATATAGAAGATGTAACTATAGGAACATTGAATAAGGGAGATTACACCGTAGTTGGAAACGGAAAATATCATTTAGCATCTTCTGTGCTTGCTGGTTATGGATCAACGGAAAAAATTTCAAAACAAAGCATGCTTTATACGCTGTCGTAGGTCGTACTAGTTGGTTGGCGTTGGCTCCGTACGCAATTCGAGCGCCGTTGATGGTATCAGTCTAGGCTCAGGTGCCTTGTCGACACGATGTATTAGCGATTTGCTAATATAGAAAATTACAAGTCAATGTTGATTCGCTAATCCCGAAAAATTGAAATAACGGCATTCTCAATAAGAAAGCCGATGCACTTAATCTTCCTTCTAACATTCTTTACTTTTACTTAGAAAACTCTTCACAAGCGGGATCATTGTATCGACACAGCACCTAAGCTAAGACTGACACCACCAATGGCGTTCGAAGCCAATGATCTACAACCGCATGTAAAGCACACAGACACACATACATATATATATATATATATATATATATATATATATATATATATATATATATATATATATATATATATATATATAAATATACAGAGATGAAATTTCACTGAGAGGTTAGAACAAAATCAAATTATTTAGAGAGACAGAGATTAAATTTTAATCTAACCTTAGGACAACACAGATAGTGACATTTTTATTTTAGTTTTCTGCACCAACAGCAGATGACCTTGTAATTACATTACCAGATGGTCCAATACAAGGAAAAGAATACAGTACTGCTAACGATAAAGTTTATTATGGTTGGCGTGGGATACCATTTGGCGCTCCACCTGTAGGACCCTTAAGATTTGAAGTAAGTCTGTAGTACAATATAAATCTTTATTAGTAAGTTATTTAATTATTTTGAAGCTTTTAAATGTAAAACTTATCCAAGCTATCATTCGTATATAAACTAGGATTGAAATGTTATATTTGCATAAAATTATGTTTTCTAATAATAACGATATTGTTATTGTCATAAGTTGCTAATGCGGCTGAAGATACCTCTTAGAGATTATTTAAAAAGAAGTATGTAATATTTAGTTCAATAGAATTTCAAATTATTATAATTAGTCAATTAAATAAATGTAATAAAAGTAGATATTTTTGTTACATTTAGCCATTATGAATATATTTTTTTCTTCTCTTGACTATGATATCTAGAAGAAATAAATAGAGAATAAATTTTTCTTTCAATTTTATTTCCACTGTACCAAAAAAGACATATTTATTTATACATAAAAAGTTGAAGTATTTCAAATAACTATAACATATTTATTTTTTAGGCCCCGCAACTACCTACACCATGGACTGAAGTAAGGGATGCCACCACTGATGGTAAACAATGTATCTCCGGCGATTATAATGCCGCAAGGCAAAGTGAAGATTGCCTATTCATTCATGTTTATACTCCTACTCTTACGGTAAACTTCTATTAAATTATACATTTTAATATGTTCCAAAAAGGGATATAAAATAATCAAGAACAGTTAAAGAAAACTTCAATAAAAAAGCTTATATTAAAAGTTTCTGAAAAAAATTAATTCCTTTTACAAAATTTATAAAACCAATTAATGATAATTTATGAAATATGCTTCTGACTAGTTATTTTTTATTAATATATTGGTAAAGTAAAACATTTTTGGTAAAACAATTTTAATTTCTTTAATTTTTTTTTTCGCACACTATTATTTTAGATACGTTAGCTACACTATTTCCTTTAACCAGTTTCTATTATTATTTTAGCCTCAGATAAAATTGGCTGTAATGGTTTGGATATACGGAGGCGCTTTTGTGGCTGGAGATGCCATAAAAATCCACTATGGTCCGGATTTCTTTATTGAAGAAGATATTGTTTTTGTATCATTCAACTATCGTGTGGGTCCCTTTGGTTTTCTATCTACGGGTGATGATGCTCTTCGCGGGAACTACGGATTAAAGGATCAACTTTTAGCCTTGAAATGGGTTCGTGAAAATATTGCCCTTTTTGGTGGAGATCCGGACAAAATTACCATTTTTGGTGAAAGTGCAGGTGGACAGTCGGTTGGTCTTCATTTAGTTAGCAAACAATCAGCAGGTATATATAACATTTCATAATATGTAATCCTCCATATTCTATTGTTATGGATTATTGATCGAATGCAATATATTCGCATTCCCAAACAACAAATAATATTAAACATACTAAATACTTTCATATCACCTAAACAAATACTTAAATAAATGATTTTAACAAGGTAAAATTCGCGGCCATTTATGGAAATTTTAAAAACAGTCTCTCTCTTAGTGACGATTCGAAAATGTCTATGAATTAGTGTGAAAAGTGCGAATGGTTTATATAAATGTTATAGCTTGTCCTAGTTGGAAATAAGAGATTTGCACTGGACTATAGATTATAGATTGTAAATTGTTAGTGGATCATTAGGGCTTTCCTTGTCCCTCTACAGCACCTTGGTCGATAATATATTTTTCTGCGATCCCCTAATCTATGCCCGGATTATTTAGACTTTTCACGAAGTCTATTAGCTTTCTAGGGGTCACTTTTTAGATTTTTCGGGCATCTAAGTGACGCGTTCCAGAAATTTGAATATCTTGTAAGACAGCACCAGGCATGGAATAGAAGGTGTTCCGCTGTTTCGGCTGTACAGTCGCAGGAACAGCAAATCTCGTCCTCAGCTTTGTCCATCTTTTTGAGATGGTGTCTTAGAGTGCATTGAGATGATATGCCAGTGGGCAATTTTATTGGAATATAAAATGCTGAAGCAAAATATTTTAAAAATCATCGTGTGAGTTAAATTAATACCGAAATTATAGTTATAACCTGTATAAAACAGAAAAAAAATACTTATTTTGTATTTTTCCGCACCACAGCTGGTGACAAATATTTCAGCCCATTAAGTTTTTTCTTATGTTCTATTGTCTTTATATATTTTAGTCAACTACCAATAAATCACTGTTCTGCATGAAAATTCTCCACACCAAACTAATGTATCATTTCGGTAATTTCTACCTATGTAACACTTTCACTGATCTGTAAATTGTCATAGCACGTAGCAAAATCTAGAGAATATCCGCAATATATTTTGATTGATTGCACAGCAAGTCTAAGGATGTACCAATGCGGTATATAAGTAGATTAACACACCGTAGTGCGACGATGTCAAATCTACATTTTCTCTAAGTTTAGGGAAATTGTGCAGAATCTAGCAAAACTTTCTCAACACCTTAGGGCTTAAAATAAGGGAAATCTCCATTAACCCCATGTAATTCCAAATTTTGCCATATCCCGTAGTCGTCGAAGGGTCAGTTACAGATCGAAGAGCCGATCTATTCCAGAATTATGTCGATGTTTCTGATACTCTCAATACCCAATGTTTCTAGAATACAATAGATGTGTGAAACAGGTATATAAGCAGCCGGCCGGTCGTCGGAGGATTAGTATTGGATATAGGAGCGAAATGCAAAGAACTAACGAATAGTGATAGGATTGTAGTAGTGCTATTATTTTTGCCGTCTGTAAACGATGTCGTCTCGAAAAAACCGAGCAGTTTCTGTTATATATGTGGTAAAGTGACACTGAAAGTTCAACCAGTGACTTTGAGCCTTCATGTAAGAAAAGCCTACAAGTTATATTTTGGGTGCAAAGTTGGCGATCAAGACAAAACTTGAGCTCCCAAAATTTGCTACCACACTTGCTCAAGAACCTTACGAGTTACTGAGAACTCACAAATGTATGAAGTTTGGAGTGCCAATGATTGGGCAGAAACCTCAGAATCATATTGATGATTGCTATTTTTGCTTAACAAAAATCCTGAAGTTTTCTAATAAAAGCAAATATAAAATGAAATATTCAAATATCCCCTCATCCCCTCATGAC
Organism: Diaprepes abbreviatus; assembly: GCA_034092305.1. Lineage (NCBI taxonomy): Eukaryota > Metazoa > Arthropoda > Insecta > Coleoptera > Curculionidae > Diaprepes > Diaprepes abbreviatus. The sequence continues at coordinate 33,551,471 of JASJET010000055.1, forward strand.
GCTTCTAGCATACCTGTCCCTAAGCCTCCAGAAAAATATAAAATGGACTCGAAATCGGATGAACTAAATGATTTTGAACCAAAAGCCGGTCCAAGTTTTCAAGAGAAAGACGATTACGAATGTAATAGCAGTAAAGAGTTCCATTTAATATCTCAGCTCAACAATCTCATTCGTGATTTAGATTTTCCCAAAACGAAGTCACAGCTGCTCAGGTCTCGTTTACAGCAGTGGAGTCTCTAACAAAAAGAAGTTCGGAAATGGTAGTTTATGCTGGCAATATTGTTCTCAATGACAAATGACCTAGTTGATGGATTGTCATGATATTTCGGGTTTAATCAACAAACTTGGCCTCTTCTATAAACCTACCTAGTGGCGACTGTTTACTTACTCTTTAAAGAGAAGTCTAAAGGCAGTTTTATTATTTAACGGAAATGAACAGTCATCTGTTCCTGTGGATCATGCTGTAAATATGAAAGAAACGTAGGAGAACATCCGTATATTGTTTCAAAGTATAAAATACGAAGATCATACCGAACTGTACTAATCTAAAAGTTATTTCATTACTTACAAGACTGCAGAGTAGCTACACCAAATATTGTTGTTTTTTATGCAAATGGGACAGCAGAACCAAAAACCAACATTATATCATTGAAGAATGGCCGTTTTGTGAAAACATTGTGCCCGGTCTAAAAAACTTTCTTACTGAACTCTTGGTGGAGCAGCAGAAAATTTATTTACCTTCTCTCCATATAAAACTAGGACTTTAAAGAAATTTTGTTTAAGCTTTAAATAGAGAAGAAAATCCTTTTTCAATTGGAGACGGAAATACGTAATATACTTGAAATGATGCCTAAAGGAGAAATTTTCGTTGGGCTGTAAATACTAGAACTTTCTAGAAAAGAAACTTTTTAAATTATACTTTCCAGAAAAGAATATAGGCACGGTCTGCCTTGAAAAACGTATGTAGCAACTTCCTAGATAACAAAATAATCTAATTGAAGAACTTATCCAGTCTTACAAGACAGTTGCAACTTGTCACTTAAGTTGCCTTTTCTTCACTTCCATTTGGAATTCTTCCCTGTCAATTTAGATGCAGTTTCAGATGAACACGGCGAAAGATTTCACTACTAAATGGTTAAAATAGAGAAGCGTACAGTGGAAAATGGGCCTCAAACATGTTAGCTAACTACTGTTGGACTCTCAAACGTGAAACCGATCTCGGCGAATACAAACGAAAAAAGATAACGAAACAATTTATTTGATTGTATTATACTTTTCTCAATACAAAATGAAGTATTTTGTAAAAAAGTGATTTCATTTAAATCGTTGAATTTTTTCTTTAATTATTAATAATTCACTAGATTGCTTTCTCGTATGTTATATTCTTCTCTCCCTCTCTAAAATTCAGCACATTACATTAGATACAAAAAACCCAAAAGAATATCAGGGAGCGACAAAAAGTTTCAAAATGCAGACCAGTAAAATTGCTCATAAATATTATTTTTAGGGTTATTTAGAGCAGCAATTGTTGAAAGTGGATCGGGATTAACAAATTCGTCTATTGTCACTGACCCACAGCATTACGCCTTTAGACTGGCAAATTTAATACCAGGTGGTGATTATGGAATCGATACACATCTACTCAAAGACTTCTTCCTAAACAGGACTGTAGATGAAATAATAACAGCAGCTACATCATTAACAGGCGAAGATGTAAGACTTAATTTTATTGAATCATTTATATATACATATATATATATATATATATATATATATATATATATATATATATATATATATATATATATACGTATATGTTATTATACTATTTTAAAAAGGCAATAAAATCGAATATAAACTCTTGAGGTACTCAAGAAGCCGACATATGCCGCTTTAAAACTCATTTTTCGCATATTTTCAAATGCTCGCCAAATCTAAAATTTCAACTCGATATGAATTCTAATAATTTTGGATGATGCTTTGTGTTGTGACTGATTGCATGGCTGATCAGCCAATGCCAATGCAAAAAAAAAAAAGAAATCTGATAAAAGCATTTTCTTCTTCTTGAAAAGATCTTGCCAACCAGTTAGTTTCTTATGGAATTTTAATTCGAATAAGCGTTTTGGCCACACCAGTAGTGCAGAACTCTTTTTGCGTATTTTAAAAGATTTTGGGCATGTTTGAACCCAAATAGAATCTCAAATTCTGATTCTTGTTTTTTTTTTCATCTTAAAAAGACCTTCAATATCTATTTTGAAAATTCCAAATTTGGTAAAAAGAACTTAAGATAAGGCACAGGCAATCTATTCCCAAAAATTTGAAGAATAACTTATTTGTCAATATAAAAAATATATATTTTTTTAATTTAAAGGCCTAAATCCATACTTAAATAGTTTTAAAAGAAAACTGAAAAAAAACTGCTTTTTTGGTTTTCCTGAGAATATGGATTCTTTTCCCACTGTTCTTAAATTACTTTCTCTATTTTAAATGTTCACCAATTTTAGTTTTGTCTCAATTTGCATTATGTAAAAAGCATTTTTTTTTATCTTGAAGATATCTTTTATATCAGTTAAAATTTATTGTATACTCGTACTTTTAATTAAAGTCAGCTTTTTTACAGTACCATTTGTGCTATGCTACTCTTGCTAATTTTCGTAATTTTCCAGCATGCTTTAAATCTAGATTTGATCTTGAGGTCTGATTATTTTTTGACTCTTAAGATCTATTTTTTGTTTTGGAAAAACCTTTGATTTTTTCATTTTTATGAGGTCAATATGTTTTTTTAGATTTTTAGATACTTAAACCCTTTTTTAACATAGGAAAAAAAGGAAGTAAAAAATTTGATTTCCTATTTTTCGTCTTCATAATTTTTGAAAATATCGCTTTTAACCCATTTTTAACCTTTTTTCCATGCTTTCATATTTCCACATAGTATCATGTTGTGAATATTTTAATACGTGGGGTATATGAGACATACAGTAAAACCGTTAGGTATAAAATCTTAGAAAAAGTCGTAGTTAAAATTATATTTAGAAGTATATTATATTAGATGAGGAGAATATCAAAGAAATATATATATATATATATATATATATATATATATATATATATATATATATATATATATATATATATATATATATATATATATATATATATATTCATCACTGACATACAACAAATTAGAAATTATGAGTCAAAAAGGATCTAAACTCGACATTAAAAGAGGGTTTAGAGCATAATTGAGAATCGCTATAATTACAGAAAATAGTGTTGCAAAAATGGTTTATACTTATATTTTCATATTAAATATTAGATAACTAGTTGGAAAGATCTTTTCAAAATAAGAAAAAGGTAAAAAAATAAAAATGGGAAAATATCGTTAATTTCAAGTCGGTAAAAAGAATAAGGACCCATATATGGGAGCTCTAATTTCTTTTTGTGTTTCCAATGCATATAAAGAAGGATTAAGGGCTTTAAATTAAAAATAAAAATATTTAATTTTTACATTTTACAAATTTTCGATAAAGATCTCCCTTTAAAGACATACCTCTGATTCTTTTTAGTCAGTCTAGGCTTTTCAAAAGAGAAATTAGATGAAAAAAAAATAAAATCTTATAACAAAAAATAATAAAAATTTGAGATTTTATGAGAGTTTAAAGCATGGCTAAAAATCACCAAAATTAGTAAAAATAGCGCTGTGAAAAAGTATATTCTAATTAATTAATAATAAATTGACTGGTTAGAAAAGACTAACAAAATGCTATTTTAGAACTGAAATCAGAACAAAACTTTAAATTTAGACAGTTATCTTGGAGCAATTCAGAAAGGTTTCAAAATCGGCAAAAACGATATTTTCAGGTCGAAAAAAATAAATAAAGCTTCAAATACAAGAGCTACAATTTTTTATGCATTAAGGTAAAACTTTAGGTATCTGAAATTAAAAGATATATTTTCTGCATTTGCGTTCTGAAAATCAGTCATTCTTCCAATTTTCGAAAAGAGGCCATTTAAAGATATATCTAAGCTAAACTAAGACCGTAAAGTTCCAGAATGCTATTTTAGAACTGAAATCAGAACAAAACTTTAGATTTAGACAGTTATCTGGGAGCAATACAGAAAGGTTTCAAAATCGGCAAAAACGAAATTTTCAGGTCGAAAAAAATGAATTAAGCTTCAAATACAAGAGCTACAATTTTTTTATGTATCAAGGTAAAACTTTAGGTATCTGAAATTAAAAGATATATTTTTTTCATTAGCGTTCCGAAAATCAATCATTCTTCCAATTTTCGAAAAGAGGCCATTTAAAGATATATCTGATTCTTTCTAACCAATCTAAGTTTGTCAAAATTAAAATTAAAGGTCTTTTAAAGACAAAAAACTAAGTCCGTAAAGTTCCAGAATGCTATTTTAGAACTGAAATCAGAACAAAACTTTAGATTTAGACAGTTATCTGGGAGCAATACAGAAAGGTTTCAAAATCGGCAAAAACGATATTTTCAGGCCGAAAAAAATAAATTAAGCTTGAAATACAAGAGCTACAATTTTTTTATGTATTAAGGTAAAATTTTAGGTATCTGAAATTAAAAGATATATTTTTTGCATTAGCGTTCCGAAAATCAATCATTCTTCCAATTTTCGAAAAGAGGCCATTTAAAGATATATCTGATTCTTTCTAACCAATCTAAGATTATCAAAATTAAAATTAAAGGTCTTTTAAAGACAAAAAACTAAGTCCGTAAAGTTCCAGAATGCTATTTTAGAACTGAAATCAGAACAAAACTTTAGATTTAGAGAGTTATCTGGGAGCAATACAGGAAGGTTTCAAAATCGGCAAAAACGATATTTTCAGGTCGAAAAAAATGAATTAAGCTTCAAATACAAGAGCTACAATTTTTTTATGTATTAAGGTAAAACTTTAGGTATCTGAAATTAAAAGATATATTTTTTTCATTAGCGTTCTGAAAATCAGTCATTTTTCCAATTTTCGAAAAGAGGCCATTTAAAGATATATCTGATTCTTTCTAACCAATCTAAGTTTATCAAAATTAAAATTAAAGGTCTTTCAAAGACAAAAAACTAAGACCGTAAAGTTCCAGAATGAATTAAAACTGAAGCCTCTATAGGGCTAAAAGTTTACTTAAAAAACACAAAAATTCTAAAAAATAGTGCTGCACGAATAGTGCCGTAAAAAGCCCATTCGAACTAAAACTATATAATAAACAAACGAATTGAGAAGGTTTTTTCAAGTTGAAGAAAATAATTTCTTCAGAATTCATAACGACCTAAAACTCTAGATGTGCAAGCACTTGAAAATATGAGAAAATAGTTAAAAAAACAGCCTATTTTGTCAATTCAGAAAGGCGTTGAAATTCGGCATGTCTTTTTTTTGAGAGTACTGTACATATAAATTGTTCAAATTTTTTTGAAACTTAAAGTCTGCAACGAAAATTCGAAATCCAGAAAAATGTGGTGTTAATCTCCCATATTTTTTTACAGGATCATGCATGGCCCGTCTTAGAAATAGAAGCCGATGACGCTTTTATAACTGAATCTCCCTATACACTATTTGAGAGTGGAAACTTTTCTCAAGTACCTACTATCTTGGGTGTCTGTGCCGAAGAAGGATTGATATTCTTGCCTGGTAATGCACATATATTTCTATATAGGATGTTCTTTGTCAAGTGGGTCACCTCTACTCTCCAACGCAACCAAGATAGCTTATATTAGGCTGCAGCTTTTGACAAATAGGTTTAGTTTCATTTGCAGTTGGGCGTTTTTGAAAAAACCAATTTGGCCGGTCAAATTATTTGCTATAAATACTAATGTACTTTGCCAATTTGTTTCACAGCGCATATAAAATGATTTTTGGTATTTTCCATTACAATGATAATGCTTTATTATGCGATTTTCAAAATGACGGATCAGATCGAAGATGGCGGACTCAAGGCATGAATTTCATTATTTTATCATGAAAGTATACGGCACTTGATTCGAATTTCACAAATATAAATTTTTAAATGGTTATGTAATATTTAATATTACAAATTAAGTTTTCTCAATTTCAAAATGGCAGATTCAATATGATGAATTTATACTAGACTGTTAATCCAATCACTTTATGACACAAATTCAAATAAAGGGGTTTTAACAGTTGCTTGTTAAGAATATGAGGTACTTGAATGAGTTTGCAATAGCCAAATTTTAGTCAAGATATTTTGCAAATAATAGTTTCAAGATGGCGGTTTTTTGGAATAAATTTAATTATTTCATCTAGGAATATAAATTTTCATGTGGCTAAATGATTTTTCATCATTGATGTGTTTCTAGATTTAAAATGATGGATCCAAAATGGTGGATTCAGTCACTTTCAATCTAATCAGTTCAAAACATAAATTTTAAATAAAAGGATTTTAGCATAGGCTAATTAAGGATTTGGAGTGCATGAAGTGTATAATAGTCAAATTATAATTTTCGAAATTTGAAAATGACTATACTATTGTGGATATATATTTTACTAGACTGTAAATCTAATTCCTTTGAATTATAAATTTAAGCTAAGGAATTTTTGGAAGTTGCTGGTCAAATATATGAAGAACTTCAATGACTGTTTTATATTATAATATTAGTTTTTTGAATTTTGATTGTTAAATCCAATGAATAATTTACTTTTTTTTGAAAAATTTAAATTTATGTTAGTTCAAATTATTTGTTTTTGTTATCTGTCTATCTTTAACCCTTTTTTTTCCGTTATATACTTCATGTAATAAAAATTGTTAGATTAGAGTATGACTATACTTTAATGTCAACTATAAGTGTGTATGTGTACTTTGCAGAAGTTAAATCCCGTAACATAAACTGCCATGGTAAAGTAATAAAATTTATTCCTTAAAATCGCCATCTTAGATCTACTATTTCGGAAATATATCAACTGAAATTTGGCTATTGCAAATTGATTCAAGTAGAGTAGATTCTTAATAAGCACTGCCAAGAACTCCTTTATTTGAATTTCGGTTTCAAAGTGATTGACTGACAGTCTAGTATAAATCCGCCATATAGAATCAGTCATTTCAAAATTTAAGAAGCTTCGTCTGGATTATTAAAAATTAGTTTGCCATATGGAAATGTATATTAACGGAATTTAAATCCCGTAACGTATACTGTCGTCGAAAAATGATGAATTTAAATTCTTAAGTCTGCCATCTTGGAACCAACATTTTGAATATCGTATTATAAAAATTATCACTGTAATAAGAAGTTGGCAAAATATATAAATAGTTATAACAATGAATTAAATATTACATCCAGGATATGTGTATATTCATCGCCATATTTAACCCGCCATATTGGTTTTTCAGTTTTTCAAAAAGGTACATCTGCGATTGAAACTAGCCATCTTTACAAAAGTTTTGACCCAATAGAAGCGATTTTGGTCACGACAAAGAATGGAGATAAGGGCTGGCTCACTTTACAAACAACGCCATACATACATATATATATATATATATATATATATATATATATATATATATATATAATTTTTAGGAGTGAAAAGCTATATGTAAAGTAGGGATGTATCGATAAGCACTTCTGCCGATACGATGTCGATACCAATATTTATAAAAAAGTATCGACGATACATATACCGATTCCAATGCGGACACTGCAGGCTTCAAAAGATGTAAAAAGTAAAAAGCTGTGGGTTTAAGATAGAAAAGATAGAAACAAACGACATTACTTACATATATAATATCTATTTAGAATATTAACTAACGAAATTTGAAAATTGTAATTTCTCAGTCCATTGACGTCCACTCCTGGACATAAGCCTCTCCGATGGTCCTCCACTGGGATCTGTCTCTCGCCTTCTCGAACCAATCTTTTCCAGCAAATTGTCTTATATCATCTACCCATCTGTGTTGTGGCCTGCTACGATTTCGGTTCGTTTCTCGCGGTCGCCATTACAGTAATTTACTCGTCCACCTATCGGGCTGTTGTCTAGCTATGTGCCCCGCCCATTGCCACTTTAGTCGTGATATGCGTTCATTGACGTCAACTACTTGATTTTGTATTTTATCCCGTAACGAGATTCCTAATATTGTCTCTCCATGGAGCGTTGAGTGACTCAGGTTGATTGGTGTGTTTCTATCTCTTAATACGTACTGCAACTTTCCAAAGGCAGCCCATGCCAGCCCTATTCTCCTTGTTATTTCCGCAATTTGATTTTCTTTGCCCAGTTTAATAATGTGGCCTAAATAAATGTACTCTTGGACATTCTCTATGATTTCATTTTGAATCTCTATTTGTACATTTGCGTCAGGGCTCATTAACTTAGTTTTCCACAAGTTCATCTTAAGTCCCACTTTTCTCGCCTCTTCATGTAATATGTCAGTGTTGCTTAAATTAGGAAAACTATGGTTGTGTTCTAAGCAATGTTTAGCAAAGCTCGAGTCTGTTTTTTGTAGTCTATATGATCGGTAGTGTTCTGAAAAGCGAGTTTTAAAGCTTCTACCACTTTGTCCAATATACAAGCTATCACATTCTGAACATTTTAACTTATAAACTCCTGATTTATCAAATTTATTATTTTATCTTTAGATTGTGTTGAGATTTAAAGGCTACTTTTATATTATGTTTGAAAAGAGTTTTAGCTATGTTTTCTGATAGGGTACCACAGTATGACAAAGATATATAAGATGAACTATCTTTATCATTTTTTATTTTGGGATATATTGAATTAAAAGCTAGTTGTTTTTGTTTTTTAGTTATTAATTTCTTTATGGTTTGTTGGGAGAAATTGTTTGATATTGTGCAATTCTTTCAATGATATTTAGTTCCTCTTGAAGATCTTCTTCAGAGAGAGGCAAAGAGAATGTTCTATGTATCATTGAATTGTTTGCAGCCATTTTGTGTTGTAAGGGGTGAAAAAAATCATTAGATATAGTATTACCTGTAAATGTTGGTTTTCTAAAAATTTTTAAATTACACTTGGTAAAACGGTAGTTTTTATTTATTGTTAAATTTTCTCTTGTTTCTATATTGAATACTTAGTCTACCTTTATAATTCAGTTTGAAAATGACTCTGTGAGTTGAAACTGCAGTCACTGTTTTATAAATAAATTTAGTGGTATAAAACATAACAGTTCCTTTTAAACATTTCCCGAAGATGATTAACTACTTCAACTTGTTGATAGCTTACTTTGTTGACTAAATCGAATGACTCCATATCGACGCATATTTGCTTAGCAATGGTACGAGTTATTTCTTTTGCCCTAGTATCATCATCTATATAATATGATTTTTTATCGATCATCTTTGTTAGAGTTGCTCGTCTCTTAGGCAGTGGGCCAGTGAAAATACTCCTTGTCTTCGGCACTGAAGCGGTGTCCAATTAATTCTGATGGTGTCTTTTTATGTGGATTCACAAGTTCGATGTGTTATAATTTTCTGAATGGATACCACGGGACACATTCATACATATTGCATTAGAATTTGCAGATGCGGATGCTTCAAAGTGATTCCATATAGAATTTTTTTGTTTCGAGGTTGACACACTTATTGATTAACTTTTGTCGATATGGAGTCATTCGATTTAGTCAACAAAGTAAGCTATCAACAAGTTGATGCTGGTAGCTGTTACTATGTGGTAGTTAATCATCTTCGGGAAATCTTTAAAAGGAACTATTATGTTTTATACCACTAAATTTATTTAGAAAACAGTGACTGCAGTTTCAACTCACAGAGTCATTTTCAAACTGAATTATAAAGGTAGACTAAGTATTCAATATAGAAACAAGAAAAAATTTAACAATAAATAAAAACTACCGTTTTACCAAGTGTAATTTAAAAATTTTTAGAAAACCAACATTTACAGGTAATACTATATCTAATGATTCTTTTCACTCCTTACAACACAAAATGGCTGCATACAGTTCAATGATACATAGAACATTCTCTTTGCCTCTCTCTAAAGAAGATCTTCAAGAGGAACTAAATATCATTGAAAGAATTGCAATATCAAACAATTTCTCCCAATCAAACCATAAAGAAATTAATAACTAAAAAACAAAAACAACCAGCTTTTAATTCAATATATCCCAAAATAAAAAATGATAAAGATAGTTCATCTTATATATCTTTGTCATACTGTAGTAACCTATCAGAAAACATAGCTAATACTCTTTCCAAACATAACATAAAAGTAGCCTTTAAATCTCAACACAATCTGTCCACTATCCATTACAATGCTAAAGATAAAATTAATAAATTTAATAAATCAGGAGTTTATAAGTTAAAATGTTCAGAGTGTGATAGCTTGTATATGGGACAAAGTGGTAGAAGCTTTAAAACTCGCTTTTCAGAACACTACCGATCATATAGACTACAAAAAACAGACTCGAGCTTTGCCAAACATTGCTTAGAACACAACCATAGTTTTCCTAATTTAAGCAACACTGACATATTACATTATTCAACAAAGGGTCAAAAGTTAAATATTCTTGAATCTTCTCTCAGGTAGTTTTTGTTTATTGTTAAATTTTCTCATGTTTCTGTATTGAATACTTAGTCTACCTTTGTAATTCAGTTTGAAAATGACTCTGTGAGTTGAAACTGCAGTCACTGTTTTATAAATAAATTTAGTGGTATAAAACATAATAGTTCCTTTTAAATATTTCCCGAAGATGATTAACTACCACATAGTAACGGCTACCAGCATCAACTTGTTGATAGCTTACTTTGTTGACTAAATCGAATGACTCCATATCGACGCATATTTGCTTAGCAATGGTACGAGTTATTTCTTTTACCCTAGTATCATCATCTATATAATATGATTTTTATCGATCATCTTTGTTAGAGTTGCTTGTCTCTTAGGCAGTGGGCCACTGAAAATACTCCTTGTTGTCTTCGGCACTGAAGCGGTGTCCAATTAATTCTGATGGTGTCTTTTTATGTGGATCTACAAGTTCGATGTGTTATAATTTTCTGAATGGATACCACGGGACACGTTTTCTTTACAATACATATATATTGCATTAGAATTTGCAGATGCGGATGCTTGAAAGTGATTCCATATAGAATTTTTTTGTTTCGAAGTTGACACACTTATTGATTAACTTTTGTTTTTTACCACGCTTGTAATTACGTAGTTACTATATACGTATTTAGTAGAAAAATGCCATAATCACAAGTCACTGTCACAAAGAAATTAATTATTTATTTTATTACGCTTCGCAAGCAACAAATCACAACAAGCGGAATGAAGTTGTAAAACGTGGGGATTCCCCGAGCGTAGATAAATTGTGCAGAATTTACACGAACAAACTAAGTGCGGGGATGGCTCATTTACACGATAGAGGATTAGAGAGTGAAATTCAAAATGTATCGTTGTATCGGCAAACTAATATCGCCGATTCCGATATATCGGAAAACCAACGATATCGCCGATATACCGGTATCGGTTGCATCCCTAATATAAATTGTTTAACCGTGTTAATTTATTTTAGACCTAGAAACAGCTCAAGCACTTGCCGCTTTACTTGATAGAGATCAAACGAAAATATTACCATCAGATTTTATAGCAGATCCTAATGATGAACAAGCTGCTATAGAAAAAATTAAAACTAGTTATCTTCGAGGAAATGAAACATTTTCAGACAACTTAGTTGGTCTTACCAAAGTAAGTTTATATTTTAGGAAAAATATATTTCACATGTATTAGTTTTAGAACACCATTACGAATCCTTTTTGGTTTTTTAAGTTTTTCCATGTTTTTTTTGTTGTTATATGCATTTATCTAAAATTTAAGTGCTTATTTTTAGATCGATATAGGTTCCTATTTTGAAATTCTCTTATTTAAATTAAACACAATTTATTACATGATATTCAGATTTTAATATATCCTTATTTGATTTTTTTTTTTCACTTTTAGTACGTCAGTGACAATAAGTTTATTAGAGCCCTAATAAAGCAAGCTGAACTTCAATCTCGATATGTTTCAGTGTACCTTTATCAATTTTCTTACTTCGGAAGATACTTTAGCGAACCATTTATTGACGGTAAGTTATATTGTGGATTACCATTTCACTTTTCAGAACAAAAGTTATTTGTTAGAGCAAAAAGTGTTATTTTTAGTAAAATCCTTATGCCCTAATTACCAAAACTCACCTAAGAACATACCTACCAAACTAGAAAGACAAATATTTTAAATTCATATGAAATCTATAATTACAAACTAAGAAATATTTTTAACATCTGCGTCATACGAATATCAATGATATATTTTATAACCAGAATAGTAACACAATTTTTACTCCACCCAAGTGATATTTGGATTCTGGAGAGGACAGTTAAAACTCATTTAATACCTACACTATTTTATTTATAGTCTTGCAATTAACCTAAGTTACTATAAATATATATATATATATATATATATATATAAACTCATTTAATACCTACACTATTTTATTTATAATCTTGCAATTGACCTAAGTTACTATATGGTAATAGAATATTGCTTTTTATAGTTTTTGGTCGTTTAAGAAAAATCAATTTTATTTTATATATACTTATTTTTTAATATTTTCTAAAAACAATATTGAAGTTTCCACACAAGTCTTATATATTTCTTTTACTTAGGTGTTGAAAAAGCTAGTCATGGTGCAGAGATACCATTTTTATTTAATACTTCACAATTCGCTAGCGACACTGATCCAACTAACTTGTTAGTACAAAATAGAACGGTTAAGCTTTGGTCAAATTTTGCCAAATTTCTGTAAGTATAACTTCTTTATTATTTTTTAGTTAGTATTGGCTAGTTCATAAGATATATATTTGTGTTTTATGATCTTCTTCTTCAAGTGCCTTCTCCATTGCGGAGGTTGCCAATCATAATAGCAATTTTAATTTTTGAGGCAGTTGCTCTAAATAGTTGTTTTGAACTGCATCCAAACCATTCCCTTAGGTTTTTTAGCCATGAAACTCGTCGTCGTCCCACGCCTCTTCTGCCACTTATTTTGCCCTGGATTATGAGCCGTAAGATGCTGTACCTTTCTCCTCGCAAAATGTGTCCGAAATATTGCAGTTTTCTCTGTTTTACTGTTATCTCGACTTCCTTTTCTTTCCCCATTCTTCTCAACACTTCAGTGTTCGTAACTCGATCCACCCACGAAATCCTCTGAATTCTTCTATAGGTTCACACCTCAAAAGAGTTAAGTCTTCTCATTGCCTCTCGATTCATTGTCCATGATTCCATTCCATAATATAGAACACTATATACGTAACATTTAGTCAGTCGTATTTTCAGGGCTAACGTTAGATCTTTGCTGCAGATAACCTTTTTCATTCTAATAAAGTTGGCATGTGCTTTCTCGATTCTGGTTTTTATTTCGACGGTATAGTCATTATTTTCTGTTATTAGGGTTCCTAAGTAAGTGTATTTCTTAACTCTTTCTATGTGCTGGCCTCCTACAATTAGGGTTTCATTATTATTGGTGTTGTTTTTACTAATTATCATGAACTTGGTCTTTTTCGTGTTAAGAGAGAGTCCATATTCTCCACTGACTTTCAATATTTTATTCGTTATCTTTTCTAGGTCTTTCAAACTATCAGCTATTATTACGGTGTCATCTGCATACCTAATATTGTTGATCAAAACTCCGTTTACTTTTATCCCTGCTGTTTCAGTTTCAAGACTTTCCAATATGACCTCTTCAGAATAAGCATTAAATAGTAAAGGTGACAATATACAACCTTGTCTGACTCCCCTTTGTATTTCCACATCTCCGGATATTTCCTGTCCAAATCTTACTACCGCTCGCTGATTGTAATACAGATTTGATATCAACCTTAAATCACTTTCATCCAAATTTTTGCTTCTGAGAATCTCTATTAGTTTGTCATGCTTGACCCTATCAAAAGCTTTGTTGTAATCTATGAAGCAGACATAGAGGTCCTGATTGATATCTAAGCATCTTTGAGTAAGCACATTAAAAGCAAATAATGTTTTTCTTGTACCCACCCCGTTCCGGAAGCAAAACTGTGTGTCACTAATATCAAGCTCCAATTTGGAATGTATTCTAGCGTGTACAATTTTTAAAAGGGTTTTCAAAGTATGTCACATGAGACTGATTGTTCGATAGTCACTGCATTCTTTTGAATTTGCTTTCTTTGGTAAACATATGAATGTTGATGTTAACATTTCCCGGGGGATAGTTCCTGTCGTGTAAATTGTATTAAATAATCTCACCAATAAATCTAAATTTTTGTCATTGATCAGCTTCAACAACTCACCTGGCATTTCATCTGGACCAACAGCTTTATTAGTTTTTATCGACTTTAATGCATAAATGACCTCTGCTTTAGTAATTTCAGGCCCTATGTCACCGCCCAGACTGTTTATAGAAGAATTTTCGTGTATTTGATCTTCAAATAGTTTTTCTATGTATTCTTTCCACCTGCATAATTTTTGTTCTATTTCCATAATAATGTTTTCCTCTTTGTCTAGCAATACGTTTGAGGTTTTTCTCTTTTCTATTCCAGCTAGTTCTTTGACTTTTTTATGCAAGTTGAAGTTGTCGTACTTGTTTTGCAACTCCTCTATTTCCTTGCATTTTCCAGAAAGGTACTCTTCTTTTGCTGCTCTTATTTTTCTTCTTATTTGAATTTGCAACTGTTGATATCGGGTCTTGTTGGTCTTATGTTTTCTTCTTTCATCCATCAACTCCAAAATATCATCTGTCATCCTATCATCCTTCTTGTATCTTGATGTTTTAAGTACTTTCTTGCTTGGTTCCATAATTGACGTTTTGAAAAACTGCCACTGTTGTTCAACGTTGTCATCGTTTAACCCAGACTTTCCTTGTCTTCTTTCTAAGTTTGTGTTGATGTCTTGTCTCATCTTTTCTTTCGTTTCTTCTGATTTTAACTTTTGTATATTTAGTTTTTTGATGTTATGATTTGTTTGTATCCTTTTTAATTTAAGTTGGAATTTAGCGATAAGGGGATTGTGGTCCGAAAATACATCCGCACCTGGGTACGCCTTTACTGAATGTACTGCGTTTCGATATCTGTTTTTTATCAAGACGTAATCAATCTGGTGTCTAACTATGTTGTTGTCCTTATCAGCTGGTGACTTCCATGTATAGAGACGACGTTTAGGTAGCTTAAAAAAGGTATTTGTTACTACTAGATTATGCTCTTGACAGAATTCTATAAGACGATCTCCTCTATCATTGCGCACTCCAAGGCCGTATGGCCCGACAATGGAATCACATTTACCCTGGCCGATTTTTGCGTTAAAATTCCCCATTACAACAGTAATGTCTCTAGATTTTGTAAGGCGTAGTGTCTGTTGGAGCTCATTATAAAAGTTTTCTATTTCGTCTTCCGTTTTATCAGCAGTCGGTGCATAAATCTGTAATAGATTTAATTTGCCGTGGGTTGTCATCAGCTGTAGCATTATAATTCTTTCGGATACCGGAATGAATCCTATTACTGATTTTGCTACCTTGTCGCTAAGAATAATAGCGACTCCATATCTGTGTTGAGTGTCGCTGTTGTTAGAGTAATAGATTCTTCCGTTCTCCGACTTAAGTTCTCCAGAATTGACCCATCTTGTGTCGCTTATACCCAGTATGTCGATCTTAAGTCTCGATATTTCACGTTGAATGTTTCTGAATTTTCCAGGTCCATACATGCCTCTTACGTTCCATGTTGCAATTTTGAGATTTGTTTTGTATATCTCCAGTGGACAGGGATTTCGCTGGATTACGATCTGGGAAGCCCTGCCGTCCTTGTTCTCACTTCCCCTGCCGAATCTTGGTCTCCGAGAACCATGATTAGTACGTTGTAAATCGTTATTCTCTTTAGCCATTATGATTACTAGGGAAATATGATAAGGTGGTTTTCCCTTGCCTTCCTCATCGCTGTGCAGACGCCTTTTTGTGGGTACCACTTCGCCGTTTGCTGTCTGAATCATGACCAGTGAAGTTCTCTGAACCCTTGCTCATGATCAGTTTTGAGGCAGCCAGCTGCCACTGCTCAATGCTAGTTTTGGTCCACCCCGGGTATTTCATTTCCCCGGCACCACCCATATCTGGGAGGCATTCCCCTATCCGCCACCTGGGTAGGCGCCCGTTGGAGGACTAGCAAACCCCACACGGGGATGTTTTATGATAAATAGATATAATGAATTCGGTATAAAACTAAAATTTGAAAAGTATCTGATTTTTTTAATTCATTATATCCTCGGTTGAACCGGTTTAGTTTTTTTGTTTAAACGTATTTACAATTATTATTTTTACATTTTTGTAGGAACGCAACTCCAGAAAAAAGTGAATTATTTAACAATGTTATTTGGCCTATCGCTACTCCCGATAATTTGAAATACCTCAACATTAATGGTACATTGGAAGTATTAGACGATCTGAAGGGAAATGTATACAGGACATGGAATGAAACTTATTACAGTTATGCAAAGAAACCATTTATTACTTTTTAAATGTATTATTAAATAAATTTATAAGCAATATAATTCAATAGATAGATAATGCTTTCATTTTGCTAGCATAGAAACCAGAGTACGACAACTATTGAAAGCTTTGTGAAATTTCTACCAAAGTCCATCGATAGATCGCACAAACTGGATTTTGTAGAAATTAACTATTAATTTTTAATAATACACGGACGAAAATTTATCTCTTTTTTAAATATTTCTTCGTTTAAAAATAAGTAGCGGCTCTCATTGGGAGGTCGTTGATGCGACATCTTGCTTGAACTACGAAACTCGTAGTTAGTTTCTTGTATCGAGTTTTAAAATATTTCTTTTTTAATTTACTGTCGCCCCATCATATGACGGTTTTATACAACATTGCAGGATTGTTCTGCTCTTGCTCTCTCGCTACTCGTGTCTTATTTGCTGTTTTTTTTTTTAATTTTATAAACAGCTTATAGGGCACAATTGCGAGATGATGAATTATACCGGATGCAATTGTTTGATGAATCCCATACGAAGACGAAGCAATGCTGTCGTCATTTCTTGGACCTGGAGTTTCTCCATTGTTTTGGAGTTCTCCACACTTTTTAACACGAGAGTAATGTTTATCGATAATCTTATGTCCGCACAGCCGGGAATTTTCTATGTTATTTTTAAAATAACACAGACGAAAACTTTTTTTATATATATTTGTTGACCTAAAATACACACAACGGTTCTCATAGGGAGATCGAGGTGCGACACCTCGTTTGCACTACGGAACTGGGATTACTTTGGTCGCCGGTGCCGAATGGTACGACCTCTATCCTTTGGGTAGCATGTTTCATATATCGAGTTTTGATATATTTCTATTTTTAATTTACAATCACTCCATCACATGGCAATTTTATATTACTTTGTTGGTTTGTGTTGCTCTTGACTTGAGAAGTCGCTATTCGCGTCTTGTTTGCGGTTTTTTAATTTTACAAACAACTTATAGAGCACAATTGCAAAATGGAGTGCACCGAATGCAATGGCCTGATGAGTCTCTCAGGAGAGCGAAACAGCGCTATAGTCATTTTTCGGACCCGGAGCTTCTCCATCATCTTGGAGTTCTCTGCACTTTTTAACACCAGAGTAATGTTGAGAATTTTTTGTTTTATATATGTATATATATATATATATATATATATATATATATATATATATATATATATATATATATATATATATACAGGTCTTGAAACTCCAAACCGGAACCAGGACGTTTCTTAAGTAAGATAAAGAAAATACTATATTATTCATCAAATCAGAGAGACGGCCCTAAGGTGAAGGGTAATACAATGCTGGCGTGGAAGCATAAGTACCGTGTTTCGAGCCAAATGGTAGTTTATCCTACGGAACAAAAGAGGTAGATTATTAAGTGGCACTATTCTGGTAAATAATCAGCAAATTTGCATTTAGGTGCGAAAATCATCGTGTTCTTTGTAAATTTCGAATTTCGGATATTATTAAAAAATTTGAGACAACTGGATGTATAAAAATTTGTAAAAATGCACTGATAATAATGAGGAGCAACCGGTTCCTCAAATTACTGAAGAACGAGCAAATCGGAAGACTGACGTTTGTAGTTTAGCAGAGATTAATTTTCCTTGCAATAGTACCTAATTCCGAAGAACTCGAACAGTTCGGAATATTTTAAAGCGGAACAAATATCGCTGTTACAAATTGCGAATAACTCAAGAAATTTTTCCTAAAGACCAGGAAACACTAATGATGTTTTGTGAGGACATGATACAAAGGGCCAATAGGGATATAACCCCTGCAGTTTTGGCAAATACGCGAACCGTATTTTACAATAGACTGGATTATTGTCTCGCTCAAAGTAGAGGCCTATTTCAACACCTCTTATAGACTTTTAGGTGTTTTTGTCGATTTAAATTGAATTTAATTATTTGTTTATTTACTAACAGATACTAACGTGTTACGTTTATTTTTTACCAGAATAAAGGTTTATTTTTGAGAATGATTTTTAATTTTAAAGTGGTCTATTGGCTTATTTACTTAGAAATTACCATTGCGTTTCACTAGTATTTTTATTAGAATAAATGTTTATTTTGTAACAGAAATATCAATTTTCTTTACGCTCAACGTCCACCAAAAACTTATTTTTTTTATTTCGACTATTTGATGTATTTAAAACAATCAATGTATCAAATAGTCATTAAATTTTCCAAATTCCGTCGATCATTCGTTTCAAGGTACTGCTCGTCTTCAAGTCGCACGGAAGTTAGCGGGGGTAATATTGCGGTAGGCGTTCCCTACGATCTTCTGTCCCGAACTAATCTAAAAGAAATTAGACGGGCTTAGTGGATTAGAATTTGAGAAACGGTCAAAACAATTTCTAGTTAAGAAATTTAAAATAGAAAGTTGGCTATAGTAACGTTTCTATTAAACCTCGGTAATATGAACGGCCAGTCTTTTCTTTCTAAAATTTCGTCTCAGGTCAAAGGCAACAGTGTTGTGGTTGCGTCGCGCCCAGTTACATTTGTGCGCCGCTCTTCTATTTAACATTGGATTGTCGAGAAATAAATATCAACGATTACAAAATTGGGCTAAACAGAAAGACAGTAATATATTTTCGCCGTACTCTGGTGTGTAAAATACAAAAAAAGCATGTTATCCACATAACGAGTATCTAACTTACTAAATCAAAAGCCGAGGTTAAATTCCAAAGCTTACTGGATCATACAGTGGATCGAATTATATTGTTTCAATTAGACGCCCTTGAAAAAATCGATAAATTAGATTTGTAGATATGAGTTGGGGTTTCGATGGAACGTCAGATCAGAGCCAGTACAAAATGAAATTCACTGATCCGATACCTCTCTTATTCCATTTCAATTAGCAGGTATTAACAAGCAAACTCAACAAGAACAGATTGTATTGTACAATTCCAAACCCTCCTCTACTATGAATTGCGGGCCTCTGAAATTTGAATTTATTAGGAAAACCGAACAAAAGTCTTTAACGAAAATAGAAAATTATGAACTCAAACCAGACAACTTGCACCATATAAAAGAGTTCTCTTTGCCACCCGAGCTTCAGTACAGTACAACTTATCTATGACGATGATAGACGGCTAGTTGAATGCTTTATTTAGAGCGAAATTGGTCCAACGTTGTTACCTCTGCCAAACAACATTTCAGTTCAACAACATTTATACTGTGTCCCAGTAAATACAGAGTATTTCAAACTACAACTGTTCGCTCTATACGCATGTATTAGATTCTTTGAATGCTGCTTGTATTTGTCGTATCAACGTGACACACAGCTGTGGCAAGCCCGTAAACAGAAAGACAAAGAGGTGAAAGCACAAACAAAGGGTACCATCCAACAGGCCTTTAAGGAGAGAGATTAGGACTTCTTGTTGATATAACAAAGAAAGGGTTAGGAAGCACTAATCTGAACGATGGCAACACAGCTCGACGTTTCTTCGAGAACAGTGATGAGTCAGCCATTATAACAAGAGTAAAGCGAAAACCGATCCTCCGGTTTCCCGTCATTTTGCAAACTATTGGAAGCGGAGATTAAACTGCAATAGAGAAGATTTAGGAATACAAACTTCAAACAGTAAGATTATTCTTCAAAGGATATTCTTGGTACAACATTCTAATAGGAAACCACAAATAACTTACTCCATTGACCAGACATCATAGCATTTGCAATATTACCGATAGGTAAACTATCGACAGATGCACAAAAATCAACGGACAAGTTGATAAGAAACTATCACCTACACATTGCCCGAAAATCTTCTCGAGAAAAAATATGGAGGATGTGTTCCAAAAGTTTTGGCGTCGATGGATCCTTAGACTGTTTTTGACATAGTAAGCATTCGGATAACAATTCACACGTATTGGAGAATGAGAAAAGAGCTGTTAACAAAGAAGGCAGTGATTAAAAAGTCTTTTTATTATTTTTATTACAGTCGTATCATTTATTCATTTATGTGAATCAATAAATATTATATTACTTACAAATTATTTGCATTGGTATTTATTAAGAAGTCTTAAGCATAGAGGAAAAACCACTTTCGCCTTTTTAACGATTATCGATATTTATGTATTTATTATTATAGTATTATATTTAAAATGTACCTTGAAGTCAAGCGTAATATTTTATTCGTGGAAATACAATTATTCTTTTTATTTTATTTTTAAAGCGTTGAACCACATTAGACGTTTTCCAAATTTATTTTCATGATTTTAAAGTTTCAGTCTGCTATTGTTGGATCCGGATTTATTTTTAATATCAATATGCTTTCGACCCACTGTGTTTTGACGACCCAAAACCAGCGAAAAATCCTTGCCCGACACCATTTTTGCTGGAAACCAGGAAGCAAGCCACGATACAACAGTATGCTTTATTTCACTTCTTCAACATAGCTAAACGGGTTGTCCGTCGCTTTCTGTTACTCTCCCTTTTTTTAAGAGGTTCTGTTTTGTATTTTCCACACCTATATATATATATATATATATATATATATATATATATATATATATATATATATATATATATATATAGTGCTTTAGTAAAGTATTTTCCACACCTATATATATATATATATATATATATATATATATATATATATATATATATATATATATATATATATAGATACAGTGCTTTAGTAAAGTAGCGGATAAATTCGATATAAATAAATGGGTACTTGTTGAGAAAAATGCTGGGACCCGTTGAATTTTCTTTTTAGTTTAAAGTTTTTTGCGGGATCCCGACATATACAGGGTGTCAACGATTGGATGAGGTAGGTTTGTGCCTTTTCGGTGAAATTTACAAAGAAACTATATTTATTGTTTAATACAGTTTGTGAGCCAAAAAACTAGGACAGCATAAAGTTGAATTTTTTTAAATAGAACACCCTATATACGAATCGTATTTTCGATTTAGCTTATAATTTTAAATCTTTTTTATTAAGGGTTTACTATAACAAAACTTTATAGTTTCTGAGATAATTAAGTTTAAAGAAAAAAAGTCACTTTTTCAAGCATCAATTCAATCCTAAATAACGTTTTCAATTTTGTGACAAATATATTCAAATTTGGAACTTTGCAAGGCCAAGGACAAGTTAACATAATTTTTATCTAATATTTGCAATAAAAGCTACAGGGCGTCGAACACATCGGCTCAAATTTGAACAAGTTTAAATGAATAAATATCTTTTTTTTTTAAATGGTACACCCTGTATATTTTCATGTTATTTAATAGAGTAATAAAAACCCTAAAAGTTTTGTTCAATATATCCTGTACCTATTTATAATAGTTTATGAGATATTTCAGTTTTTCTTATTTTCCATACTTTTTTACAGAAATAGTCTTCATTATCATAGTAGCCATGGCAAAAACAATGTAAAAGAACATTTTTCTGTGTGTCAAATTTATAACCTCAATCGCTTCTTTTGGTTTTTATGTAGTGTAGTTTGGTTTTTTTTTGCATTTATCTTATATTGTAAAATGAATTTTCCAAAGAATGAGTTAATAGATATGATTTATACAATAGGAGAGGCTCAAAAAAATTGCCTTCTTGCTCAAAGAATTTACAAAATGAAGTATCCTGATCGACGCCAGCCTAATACCCATACTTTTCAAAACTTAATGCAAAGATTTGATTCTTCTGGTACTGTTGATTATCCAAAACGTAAAGTGGTCAACAAACCAGTAACTAATGAAGAAAAAGAACTACAAGTATTGTTAAATGTTCAGGAAAATCCTTATATTGGTAGCCGTCAGTTAGCCGCATTATGTGAAACATCACAATCCACCGCTAATCGTACTACCAAGAAATATAGATATCATCCATATCACATGGAATTACACCAAGAATTGCATGGACAGGATTTTGAAAGTCGTGTAAACTTTTGTCGTACAATAAATGCGGAGATTCAATTAAATCCAAATTTATTATGCAAGGTAATGTTTAGTGATGAAGCTACTTTTAGAAGTAACGGTGCCATAAATAGACGCAACATGCATTATTAGGCCACAGAAAACCTATTTTGGATTAGAGAGTTGCAACATCAAAACCACTGGTCATTAAATGTTTGGTGTGGTATTCATCATAATCGAATTATTGGACCCCACTTTTTTAATGAACCACTAAATGGCCATAGTTATCTGAACTTTTTACAAGAAGAACTACCCCAACTGCTTCAAGGTCTCCATAGGGATGAGCTCGACAGTATGTGGTTCCAACACGATAGTGCGCCTCCGCATTACCATCGTGAAGTTCGTGCATTTTTGGACCAACGATATCTGCAAAAATGGATTGGACGTGGGGGTTTCATTGAGTGGCCACCAAGGTCTTGCGACATCGCCCCATTAGATTTCTTCCTATGGGGTTATATTAAAAATAAGGTGTATGTTAATCCACCAACAACAGTGGAAGATATGCGAAACAGGATTAGGGATACCTGTAGAACAATAACGCCACTAATTTTGTCCAGGGTCCGAGAAAATCTGCAAAAAAGACTAAATTTGTGCATTGCACAAGAGGGTCGTTTATTCGAACACTTATTAAAAAGAAATAATTAATCTCAGGATTTAATAGGTAATTTTTTTGTTTCAATTTAGTATAAAAGTAAATATGTATTTGCCTTGTCGTTATTGTTGTGTTAATTTTTTCACATTATGTTTAATTAAACTATTGCCGTTGTAATATAACGAATAATGTATTTCATCATATTTAACCACATTCTGTTTGTTTCTGTAGTTTCTTTTTATTATTTTACATGGCTACTATGATAATGAAGACTATTTCTGTAAAAAAGTATGGAAAATAAGAAAAACTGAAATATCTCAAAAACTATTATAAATAGGTATAGGATATATTGAACAAAACTTTTAGGGTTTTTATTACTCTATTAAATAACATGAAAATATACAGGGTGTACCATTTAAAAAAATATATATTTATTCATTTAAACTTGTTCAAATTTGAGCCGATGTGTTCAACACCCTGTAGCCTTTATTGCAAATATTAGGTAAAAATTATGTTAACTTGTCCTTGGCCTTGCTAAATTCCAAATTTGAATATATTTGTCACAAAATTGAAAACGTTATTTAGGATTGAATTGATGCTTGAAAATGTGACTTTTTTTCTTTAAACTTAATTATCTCAGAAACTATAAAGTTTTGTTATAGTAAACCCTTAATAAAAAAGATTTAAAATTATAGGCTAAATCGAAAATACGATTCGTATATAGGGTGTTTTATTTAAAAAAATACAACTTTATGCTGTCCTAGTTTTTTGGCTCACCCTGTAGAGTCCTAAATATTTTTAAAATCTGCGTAAAAATAAACTGTATCAAACAATAAATATAGTTTCTTTGTTAAATTCACCGAAAAGGCACAAACCTACTTCATCCAATGGTTGACTCACCCTGTACAGGTTAACTCAAGAAGTTAGGACACTATCACCACCACCACATTTTTTTCAATTTTAAACATTATTTTTTATTTCAGAATCAAAAGGGGCACATTTTTTACACACGACAAGGTAAATATCAATGTTGGTTACATAAGGAAATTGTCAAGAAAAATTTATTTAAGTCGCAAGATCTTCCATTTGCCTACGTCTAATAATATTAACGATATTAAATTTTTTTACAAGGCCTTTTATTTTTAATGTTAGTTTTGACATTAGATATTAGCATTTTGTATTTTAAATAAGTGTTTAACGTTCTAGGTGTTCGAAGGTTTATTTAGCTTTATTGCTATTTTGTAGGAAAATTATAAAATTAGCAAAACGTGATAGATTTGAAATATTATGCTTCATTGATTTTGAAGATAAAACGTGCACACAAACAGACGTGATTAAGTTATTCAACACAATTCATCCTGATCAGTAATCTATAAGCCAAAGCGGAATAAGTCGAGTTCAGGCAAAGTTTAGGGAACATGGGCATATTTGATATATGAAGAAATCTGATTTACCCTCTAGAGCAGAGCTTTTCTGTGTTTAGGTGGATGTGAAATGGAACATGGAGATTTTTGCATGAGAGCCTTCAAAATAACCTGAATAACGATAATTTTGATATGCGTCATTTCAAAAAGTTGGGCAACATCGTTTTTATTAATAAAAATATAAAATTAACGAAAAAAAAACGTTTTTTTTTTCAACTTTTCTCTCGAGCAACTTTGAAGGTATTTATTTTACAGGAAACTTGAAGAAGAAAAAAGTTTCGTAATTAAATTTGTCATAAGATAAGGTTGGTCGGAAATCTTGAAATATATTTTCCTTATTGCAAAATAGCAATAATTAATAAAAAAAAAGGTTAACAAAAGCAGGTTTTTAATCAATTTTTTTTCGATCATTTAAATTTCTCTGAGAACCTTCATATTAAAGCAAAGAAAATTTTATGCCATCAAAAAATAACACGCTAAAATTCGTTAGGATCGAATCGATGGTTTTTGCACAATAATTTTGCAATCCTATTTCGTTTACATAAATTGACCATTTTTCAACTATGTCTGAGTCCAAAATATCACGTTAATGTATTTAAATTTATTTTCGACATATAGTAAGGAACTCAAGTTTTACAACGCTTTTTTCAGAATCAAAATCGGATGATTTGGACGCCATCAGGAATTATTTAAAAACATTGTTGATATTTTTGCTTATAAAAAATAGATTTTCTCGTCGGATTTTCATTCAATTCTTCTTGCAATACATGGTTTGAAAGTACTTGGAAAGACACTTCTTTTCGTAAGAAAAAATTTCAAATCCGTCAATTGGTTTCTGAGATACAAACTGTCAAATTTGACAGCCAGTTACGGTAAGTCTATAAAAAGTACACACCTGATTGTTGAACCAAAAACTTTGTCTTGCCGAGTTCTGTTTTGATACAAATATTTAAATGTTTATATCATTGGAAATTTTAATAAAAAATGAAAAAAATATCGCCCACGCGCGTGAAAAATTAAAAAAAGTGGGGTGGGGAGCTCTCGTTTTAAAATTGAATTCGAAGATTCAAAATACATATCTGAAAAAAAATTCATTTTCTGAGCTTCTAATGGAGCGATTTTGATCATTGTCCTTTTAAACCGATATACCGCGAATAATGGAGCTCAAGTGTCATCATGCCATGTGCCCATCATGGATTCATTTTGTTATGAACAAATGACGTTATATATGCGTCATACTTACCGCATACTGCACCCTATAATGTTGGACTTTCCAAGCGAATCTTTGTTTATTAATATAATTAAGCATACTATAAAGATATATGTTTACTTTAATTATCAAAATTGTTTAAGCAAAAGATTGGGGTTGGGAAGTGCAGAAATCATGTTTGGAACCAGTTGAAACCACAGATATACTGTTGCCATATAGTCTATTGAAAAAAATATGCTGTAAGTGTATAAAAGAGAGTTCCAAAATATGTGGCTGTATTAAGCATGGATTAAAATGTACTGACTACTGCTCAAACTGCAACGGACAAACTTGCAAAAATGCACAAAACCAATAAATTGACTTAGAAGAAATTTCTGAAAATGTAATTGATTTTGAAAAAGTTGACAGATAAATAGAAAATTACTGTTTCGATATCGATATATGATTGGATTACGAAAATTATGATCCGGACATTCCACAGCCTAAGAGATCCCAATTCGAATGAAAAAAAAATTCAATGTAAAAAAACGTTTTTCTGCACTCTGTAAAGTTTGTAATATAATATTTAATGTTAAGAGTGCTTTATTGAACTTTTTGAACATAATTTATAAAGAATAACTATTTTATTTTTATCTGTATTTTACGAATAAAATAATTTACAACCAAAATTTTTTTCAATTTGTTTATACAATGATTGTTTAAACAATTTTGATAATTAAAGTAAATATATATCGTTATAGTATGCTTTATTATATTAATAAACAAAGATTCGCTTAGAAAGCCCAATACTATAGGGTGTAGTTTGCTGTAAGTATGAAACCTAAATAACGTCATTTGTTTATAACAAAATGAATGCATGATAGTCACATGACATTATGATATTTGTTTTTTTTGTATGTATGTACACCGATTACTCCGGAACGGCAGCACCGATTTGAATGGAATTTTTTACGTTATGTTCAGAAAGTTGCTGCGGTAGTCCCATATTTTTTTGGGGGAAATTGGTGCAGTAATATCCAAGATGGCGCTGACAATATGGCGACCAAAAAATTAATTTTGTCTGATTTTCTCAAAAATTGGAAAAAGGGAGTTTATTTTTTAAAAATTCAACATGGCGGATCTAATATGGCGGACGAAAAAATCAATTTTGTCCGATTTTCTTCAAAATTGGCACGGGGGAGTTTCCGGGGAAGCACATAATGAATCTAAAATTATTTTTAAAAAATTAAATATGGCGAATCCAAGATGGTGGATTAAAGATTCTACATGTCCCGATTTTGTCTAAAATCAGTATTGGGGTATTTTTATTAGTGTTAATTATGAATTTAAAATATTTTTTTTAAAAACTCAATCTGGCAGATTCAATATGGGTGTCCTAAAAATTTTACATTTTCCGATTTTCTCCCAAACTGATAAAGGGGGTTCTCGAGGGTGTAAATTATGAATTTAAAGTCTTTTTTCAGGATTCAATATGGCAAATCCAAGATAGCGGACTAAGAATTTTACATTTTTCGATTTTGTTCACAGGTGGGACTGAATCGTTTTAGAGGATGTTAATACCGAATATAAGTCATCTTGATCGAAACAAAAATTGATGCTAAATTTTGAGTAAAGCTATTAATAAAAAAAATCCCATTTAATGCGAACTTTACCGGTCACACTGTATGTGTGTCGGGCATTTAGACACCAACGACAGATTTGAAAGTTAGAAACGTTTATATTATAAGTTTAGATTTTTAGTAAAAATAATACATGCTCACCGGTAATAAATTATAATACAATAATTAATAGTTTTTATACCAAACAATTTTCTAAAAATCGAAATTTTGGTAAGAAGTAAGGAAATCTAATTGCCGCATTTAAATAGTTGTTTATATTTATACTCCTTTCAAGCAAAGAAAAGGAAAGAATATATGCAAACAGTTTGTCTCTTACAAATACAACTCTGGTCCTCTCTCCATAACCATTTTGACCACTATATGGTTTCGTCAGTGGAGCTGTAGCGAACCGAGAGCAGTATTCACGGGAAGCAACTTCTATTTAAAATATACTCGTAAATTTAAAAGTATGTCGATAGGATATCAAAAACCTGCCGACTTCGATGCCAGACTGAAAAATATTGCCAGTCGAATGACATTTATATAATCACCGGAGTAGTTTGAAATTTTTAAATATCAAAATTTCACTAGGAAATAAAGGAATCTATCTACCGTATTTCGAATCGAGAGCAACATTCGCAGGAAACAACTGCTATATAAAATATAAAATCCAAAATATGTCGGTATGACATAAAAGTTACGTATTATTTTTATTAGAAATCGAAACCAACAGTATAAACATTTCTAATTTTCAAATCTGTCTTGCAATCTAGTCGACACATCTATATAATTTTAAAATATTTTTCGCACTACTTCAATCAGTTGTAATAATCAGGTATTAAAAATTATAATAAAGTAATAAAATTCTATTTATCCTTTTAGATAATTTGTGTGAGTATTTCGAGTTGAAGAAGAGAAAAGGTGGTCCTGTGAAATATGTCCACATGGTAAAAATTAATTTAAATTTTGGAAATAAACATTTCCATTTAGGTGTCTTTATTTTTTTATAGTAAATACTGTCCTTAAAATTTCAAGATAAATCCTATATGCCATGTAAAAAAGGAAACAATCCAATTATTTTCTCTCCTTTAGAAAATAGACTTCGTCGAAAAGGAAAAAACCATTGATCTTCCCGAAAGATCCAAAACGAATGTTCGAAATACACTCTACAATATGTACTATGAAAGTAGGAGGATTATCTCTGTTATAAGCTAATTTTGAAAGTAGTATCATTGGTCTATATTTAAAAATCTGAATGTCTTTTTTATTTTACTTAAACATGTTACTTTAAAATGCTTTAATACTGAACTTACCAACAAAGATAAATCGTCTTTAAGTATTCTGTTTAAGGAGCTGAGATTCAAGTACAAAAATGCTGACAAGAAAAGAGCACTAATTGAAAGAACATGTATTGCTGCATGGGCTCGTTTTCGTTGAAAGTATATGAAAAATCTCAACTGTTCTTATCCAAGCGTAGTTTTCTTAGACGAACTGCGAAATGAATATTTTCTATTGTTTACTTTTGGTCTGATAGGTTATTGCTCTATTTTTGAGTTTTTCCAAGGCTTGATTAGTGTAAGGTTTTGAAATTTTTTTGACGTACATTTGTTTATTTTAATTTGATGTTCTTTTGGATTTACAGATGTATTTCTTGTTCACCGTACTATTTGGGCGTTTGTATATTATGTACGTAGATAATAAATGAATAAATAAATTTTTGGTCTTTAATGATTTTTTTAAGGGTTATTTTTTTATTCCCCTTTTCTTAAGTTTTATATGATTATTACTCTTGTTATTTTCTTAACCTTAAAAGTATATTTTGTAGTTATTGCGTTCAAAAGAGTTTTAGGAAAAATTAAAGTTACTTTCCATATCATTAAAAAATGCTTATTTCAAGTGTTTGCTGGTAAACCTTACTGTGATATATTTATTATTCTTTTCGGTTAAGAAAGGAGTCCAAATTCCGCCTCTTTACGTTTTATGTTTATTTTTTTCTTTTCACTAAATTTATTTATTATATTATTATTATTTCACTAATATTTTCACTTGCCTAAGAAAATAGTAGTAAAATATCTGTATGATTTATAAACCAAACGGCTTTGCACTCCCTCCAGGGAATATTGACTCATACCAGGTACCCAAAGATACCAAAAGTATGAAGTTCTGTGGGAACCCTTTCTATATTATCGGGTCCCAGGTGACGTGGTCTGCTGTATTTCCCACCAACTTTCGGACGGCTCGCGCGGTTGCTAGAAGAGTTGCTTTCTGCATCAGTTTATACAGATATTCACTAAGGCCCAGTCTCTTGATGTTCTGCAGGAGATTCTTTGGTATCACTCCAGTTGTTGAAAGTATTATGGGAATCGTCTGGACGCAGTTCATTGCCCATTGTCTTCGGATTTGCACCTCCAGATCTCTGTATTTAGCGATCTTCTCGTTGTACTTTGGTCTTAGATTGTTATTGTTAGGTACAGCAATGTCAATTAGTGTAGTTCGCCGAGAAATTTTTTCTATATCAGGTTTATTATGAGCAACTGTTTGATCCGTCAGAACCGTTCGGTCCCAATATAACTTGAACTGGTGGTTCTCAAAAATAGGCTCCGGATTGTATTTGTAATAAGGCACCTTTCCTACCTGTAATAGGTTTAACTTTTCTGCTAACTCTTAGTGGAGATTTTTAGCGGCTCGTGTCTTTCTTATAATTGGTTGCGGCAAACGCTTGAAATCCTCTAGTTATGTGCTGGATTGTATCTGATGTTCGACAGCCATATCTGCATTGGTCACTTTCTATTGAGGGATCTCTAATGATGAACTTCGGATAGTTCTTCGTCGGAATAACCTGGTCTTGGATAGCTAACAAGAAGCCTTCCGTTTCCGGAAACATATGTCCTGAAATCAACCAGTAGTTCGACGATGAGTTGTCGACATTGTCCTGATTGACCTCATTTGGATTCCGTCCATGAAGTGGCTTCTGTAGCCAGGTTTGTAACTTCTCTTGGTCTGTTTGGTGGTGAGAAGTAATATTTTTTTCCCTCAACTGTAGCGGCGTTGAATCGTCTGCCTCGCATATTGCTCGATGTAGTGTGGAAGAGTCCGCTAACCTGTGGAAATATGAACGTAAGTTTATTATTTGTTGGTCGAGCTGCTTACCAATATCCACCAATCCTCTTCCTCCTTGATGTCTTGGAAGCATTGTACGTTCAATAGCACTCCGAGGGTGATGTTTTTGTGCTTTTGTTAGTAGTGTCCTTATTTTTCTTTGCAGGTTTTGGATGTCCGTCTTGCTCCATTTTACAATTCCAAAAGACTAGCTCAGCACAGAGCAAGCATACGTGTTGAGCACCTTAAACAAATTTCTTCTATTTAAATTAGTTCGTAATACCCGCCTTACCCTCCTGACAAATTCGGTTGTCAATTCGACTTTCATAGTGCCATGGTCAATTCTTTTAGCCTTTTTCATACCTAGATATTTGTATGTTTGGTATGCTTTCATTGCAGCTATAGTTTCACCGTTCTGCATTTCAAAAGCCCCTGGCTGTATCTTCCCTTTAACGATGTTCAAGATACGGCACTTGTCAAGTCCAAATTGCATTCCGATATCCCCGGAGAACTCCTCTACAATTTTAACCATTTGTTCCAGCTGGTTTCTGGTAGCAGCCGTCAGTTTAAGATCATCCATGTATAGAAGATGCTTCACTCTTACTACCTCTTCGTTGTTATTTCTAATACTAAAGCCGTATCTGGTTGAGTTCAAACGGCATGATAGAGGGTTCATTGCAAGGCAGAACCACAATGGGCTAAGTGAATCGCCCTGAAATATTCCCCTTCGTATCGGAATAGTGTTAGTTTGGATGGTGTCGCTGGATGGCACTTGCAGTTGGATCCTAGTTCTCCAGGTTGACATGATGCGTTCTAAAAAGGAAACAAATTATTATCGACTCTGTACATTCTCAATATAGTTTTGAGCCACTCATGTGGCACTGAGTCGAAGGCCTTCTTATAATCCACGTAGGCAGCAAAGAGGTTTCTTCGGTTGGTACAGACTTAGTTATATATGACAGAGTCAGCAATCAATTGTTCCTTGCATCCCATTGCTCTCTTCGTGCATCCTTTCTGTTGAGTTGTAATGATGTTATTTTGCTCACAATGTGCATAGATGCGTTGGGTCAAGCAGGAGGTGATCACCTTATATAGTGTGGGTAGGCAGGTGATTGGCCTATACTTAGCTGGGTCATGTGTATTGTGTTGGTCCTTTGGTAGGAGGTATGTAATACCTTCGGTCAAGAACAATGGCATTTTTGCTGGGTTAAGAAAAACATCGTTAATAAGATCAGCCAGCCGACGGTGCATACACCAGACCTTTTTGAGCCAGTAGTTCTGGATCCTGTCGAGACCTGGAGCTTTCCAGTTATGGAATTCCTTAATTATTCTTGAAATTTCATCGGTGGTAAATGGCTCAAACTGCATCTAACTGTAGTCTTGTAGTCAGGTTTGGTGTTCTTCATTGATCCAGCCAGCTATGATGTTACAATTGGCTGGTGTGGACAGTTGATTTCCCCAGAAGTCTTCTACCTGCTTTCTATTGGGTTATTTATTATTTGACATATTAAGTGGAGAGTTTAGCTTACGATAGAAAGTCTTTTCTGGTCGTTGGAAGAGCGCATTGTTGCGTTTTCGGTTATTGCTGATCTTATACCTCTTTAGCCATCCTGCAATAACAGAGAGCTTCTGTTTCAGCGTATCAAGGCATTACTGAGCAGTAACATTCACTTGATCTTGTGGCGAATGATATCGGACACGATTCATGATATATTCAACTTGCCTTTGCAGTCTACTTGTTCTTGTGTCCCTGATGTACTCCGTCAGCTATCCTATATCTATTCGAAGATTTTCAATTTTCTTATTTAGACGTTCTTCCCATATTGGTATGTTGGGTTCTGTTCTTACTGATTGGCGCCCTGTTGTTACTTTAATTTCTAAAGCTCTGGCTACAGCAGTCGCGGCATAGTATATGGTCATATGCAAGAACTCCAGAGTGTAGGCATCTGAAACTTATACAGGTAAAATCCGATTGTTCACGATGTCCAACGTGACACCCAGTTTTTTGGATGAATTAATTTTTGGCAGGGCCGGTCTTCTTAACGGATTGCTTGCATCGTACTCCAACACTGCAGCACTCATTTCCATTGACAGTTTCTGATAAAAGAGTTCAGTGTTGTCCTGTTGGGCATCGTCATTCAGCTGTTCCTGTTGTTCTTGGACCTCAGGTTAATTATTCTCTGTTATAATATAAGCTGTAATTTTTCGCTTTTCCTTATAGCGAATCCGAAAATATAGCGGAATTTTCAATATAATCGCTCTTCGATGTAATGCACAAGTTTTTATGAATATAAATGTTGTTGCCTAATTAATTTTGATTTAGTTCAGATGAATATTATTGATATTATTAATCACGCATGGGTATTCTCTCGCTGGACCAACTGTAGATCTGTCGATTTAATACCAGACTGGCAACAGTCAAACAGAATCTACAAATAAATATATGAGAAAAAAAAGGAGTTTAAAAATTAAGAATTTTAATTATATTTAAGGACATCTAAAAAGTTCTCCTTGTTTAAAAGAATGCGTGTCTTAAAATAAAAAATAAAATGAAAAAGACACGACATATTAAATTACTATAAAATATTAGTGACATGATGTTTTGTAAAGAATGCTGCCATAAAAAATCTGCTCTTAAAAGTAAAACTCATTTAAATTTTTTATTAGATTTATTAAAAATATAGTTGTTAACATGTTAACAAACAAACTCGATAATTTAATAGATATTGTTGATCCGGTTATTCAATTTCTTTTCATTCACAATTTCTTTTATTGATAGCTACATAAAATAAAGTTTTTTTAAATGTAATACAGCTAAAGGTGAAGTACCCACCATATTCTAAATTATATTTTTTATAAATTTTTGTAATTCAAACGCTCGAGACAAACATGAGTTGTATTAATTCTTTATCTCCAAATCATTTACATGACACGTGCACATTATTGATAATTCTCTTCTACTAATTTTTTTATTTCCGTAAACTACGGAAAAACGCATTTTTGAAATTTTTTTCTTTTTGGATAATATCAGTGATACATAAAAAGTAAAAATTAACATTCATTTTTGTATTTTGTAACCTCCAACAAATATAACATATATATATATATATATATATATATATATATATATATATATATATATATATATATATATATATAAATGTATATATATATATATATATATATATATATATATATATATATATATATATATATTATATATAAAAGATTCCTAGGTCAAACAGCTAAAAATGACAAGTTTGAGCTAATAAAATATAAAAATCGTGAATCTATTAAATATTTTCGAATCGAAATTTCAAATTCGACGTGTAAATAACCTTAAATAGTGATAAATAAAAATACGCTGGCACTGAAAATTTTTAATTCTCGAATTTGCGTTACGGAATGTGCATAGCAATACTGATAGATTATTATAAACAGCAAGTCTACACAACTTTTTTGCAAACATACTCAAACACTAATTTTAAAGTTTCACTAGCAGCTCTGAATGGCACAACGAAGAAAAATCAAAATTATTATGGAAGACGAAGACGCAACTAACTATGAAAAATAACAAATGGGAAACTGCGCCAATATATCGCCGCAGCCAAATTCTAATCTGGTTTTTTGATTTTTATGCTGCTAACCTCATATAGTTTTAATAACAAAGTAACTATGCAATTTTTTTAATGCGCATATAGCCCCCATCATTTAATAAAATTTTTTTGCATATTTGGGTCATTTTTAAGCGTTTGTCCTATTTCTGTAGTTTTATTTTGTTCTTTACAACTTTCTTGATTTTACTCCAAGAAACTGAATCTTTTACGAGAATTGTTCCATCCCAAGTAAAAATTTTGGAGATATTAGGATTTTGCGTTAGCTTTTTCGAACATTTTTTTTAACTAGATGAGTGGTTTCATTTTAATAACACTAGTCAACAAATACAAAAAAAAATGCGACCGATATTTTAATGGCTGTCCGTGGTAGTTTAAAGTATTCCGATTGCGAATTCAACAACAAAAGTTTTTCACCACATAGATTTTGAGTTATAGAATGTATCAGTTATATTTATTCAATGAAAACATTTTTATATAATGTTTATACGTAAGTTCAAAACAAAAAAAAAAGATATTTTGAAAATACAAAAATACACATTAAAATACATTTATAGTAAGTCTTTTGTACATAACTTTTTTGCAAATGTTGACTTTGGTTTATATTCCCGATAGCTCTTTCTTATAAGAAATCAGCAATAATCCCCCATCATTGCTAGATCCCATCCGCCTTGGTAGTGTTACTTCATTGTTAATATTCTTGGTGGAACCTTTCTGCTTGCTAACCGCACCAACATTTTCTCGAAATAAAACTAAATGAGAGTGCAAGAGGTGTATTTTAAGAGACATGCGACAGGCCATTTCGCAGTAGCTTTCAAGTAGTTCTTCTACAAGTTTTTAGTACTTTTGTACTTTTTTGTATCCTGAAAACTCCGAAACAATTGTTTTAAAACAACACCATGCAACAAATTTAATATTAGTTAATGTTTGATCATACTCCTAATCCCTTTGAATTTTTTTTTTTTAATTTATGGTGCAACAAATATTTCTTACGTTTGTTTGAAGGTTGTAGACAATATTGAAGATTCACTAAAATGTGGTTGTCGGACTTGCAATGTCTTTTTTTTATTTATTTTTTACAACGTTTCGATTAGGTTGTATCTCTAATCGTTACACAGTTTATACTTGATAAGTATTAGAGATATAACATAATCGAAACGTCGTAAAATAAATAAAAATAAAGACAATGCAAGTCCGACAACCAAATTTTAGTCAAATATTTCTTCCTTAAGCTTAGCATCACTTAATCTAGGAAAAATTTGTTTTAAAGGTATTTAACGCTTCTCTTTCTTTATCTAACACTTTAACGAAATTTTTAATCAATCAGTTTAATACGTAGTGGGCAGCACTTTTTTGGGATCAACAAGAGGTATATCCTTTACGTTAGCTTGACCTGGAATATGTTGATCTGTCGTCTTCATTTACTGGGTAATGGCTCTGTGTTACTTTACTGTCCCAAAGACAAAGAAAACAGCAATACTTCGTAAATCCACCCTGAAGCCCTAGTAATAGTCTATTACTTTTAGATCACCCAATATTTACCACTTATACGTATCATAGCTTATTGCATTTAGAATAAGTGATATACTTTCGTATGTTTCTTGCATGTCAATAGCATGTGCAAGAGGGTATTTTGTTGCCATTATGGAGCTGAACTACTTTTAAACTTATTTTAGAAGAATTTATAAATAAGCATCATTCATCCGGGTTATGGGCAAATCCAAATTTTTCCATAACACTATTTGGATTAACACAAACACACGTTTTATTCTACAGAGTAAAAAACGAGGATAGCTCCTGGTTATGGTTCCCAAATATTGCCACTTTGGTTCCAGTGGCTAGTAAATTCTATTTCTGTAATCTAGACTCTATTACTTCAGCATGCTCTTTGGCGAAGTGGAGGTTGCGAACTAGATCATTTAATTCAGATTGTTCCATTAAATGGGGTGCTTTTTCTTCACTTTGAAGAAATTAAGAATCGTCTTTTTCTTATACATTATCGGATTCTAAACCTTCTTCCTATTTTGCCTTAGACGCTAAAACTGGTAAACCTTCTGCATGAAGAACCGGTTTTATTGCTGAGAGAATTCTGGATATTCAATCTTATGTTTGCTCTTTCTTGAAAACCAAGTTCTTTTGTAATACAAAGTAACAGTCGTTAAAATGATTTGTTGGTTCTCGTCAGATCATTGGAACTGCAAAAGGTATAGAAAAGCGTTTTTCATTTAGCCAATTACTTAGATATGCTGTACAGGTTTGACAACATATGTAAGGCGCTCAGTTCCGATCTTGATCTGCGATTAGGGGTAAACTGACCACATATGTAGCAAAAACGATCTGCGGGGTTAACACAGCCACGTTTCTGTACTTAAGGTATTTTTTACTGTCGAGTACGTCGGTTCAGAGATATGATACTACTTTTACAGGCTACAACTAACTTTATTCAACACAAAGATCACGCTAATACAAGGCTTTTACTATTGGCTTGTTCGCGCACTTTGCTTATCTATCTAATACTGACCACTACTCGTGCTAAACCAACACTGATGATACGACTGCCGGCCAGCTGCTTTTGGTGGCTATTCCGTACTTCTGATATTTTCTTGAAACATCGGGTATCGGAACTTCGAAAAACGACAGCGTACTTCTCGTATACAGGAGTCATCTATAAGTAGATTCGACTACGGAGCAAAGTGAAATTTGCAAATATATGGTTTTAACTGGGTACTTCCGGTATTTTAAGCCCTAGTGAGTTGCGACTTCATGGTTGACTTGTCATCTCTAAACACCCCCACGTGGTGTTGCCAGAGTGTGTACAATTTTCCTGACCTATGAAAAAAGTAAATTTGGCAACGTCGCGCTTCAGTATATTACAAATTACATTTAAAAAAAATAACTGAAACTCATAACGTGAGCCTCTATTATAGATATAGGCTCGAGCTCTACTCCTTGCGTCTGTAATTGCTATTCCCTATTCTTCTCGTAAAAACTTTAATTCATTGTTTATTTTGTCATTAACGACTCGCTGTCACTAATTTCACCCTGTCACTTTAATTCTTTGAGATAACCCCACACATAAAAATCAACCTGGATCATATTTGCCCCTACCGTTCAATACATTATAAATGTCACAGAGCTTCAGGCAGATGAATAAAAATATTTCTACCATTATTTGAACACTATTAACGCATTTGATATTTTTAAATAATCTGAAAATTTTAATTTTGTGTTGTAAATCCACGTGGTGCTAATATTGGGGCTTTTTCAAAAATTTTCTAAAATTTGTTTGAAGAATGTTCATTTAGGTAAGTGGCATGATCCCTATTTTTTCTGTCACCATTTAAATTACACCTCTAGTCGTTCTTTATGCTGACGGACTAAAGATATTACTAACCATAAACTTAGTAAAAACCAACAAAAATAAAGGTTGTCCTTATTTTGTGTATGACACTTAAATAAGGTTGTATCTCTACTTGTGACTGAAGATAACACTTAATCGAAATGATGTTCAAACAGACCAAAGACAATTTAACTCCTACAACGATCTCTTAGTCAATTTATCTAAATTATTTTTACTTCTAAAGCATATCTTTTATCTGGTAATATTTAATTAGAATATATATATATATATATATATATATATATATATATATATATATATATATATATATGAAAATAATAGAAAATCAGCCATTGCTGGTAACTCTAATAACACCAAAAACCCATTGGTTCAAAATTGACAGAAATTACGATATCTCGGAAACTAAAGGGCTATATACATATCCACCTGAAAATGTTTTAAATGATCTTATTTTTTACACCGTAAAATTACCACATCGTTTTTTGTGGTCTCCATCATCTAATTTAAACCAAAAGTAGCTCTAGGATGCATGCCTATCACAAATGTTGTTTTGATATTAAACTTTTCATTATTATATACCATGATATGCATATGTATATTTTAGTATATATAATAAAAGTAGTGATATTTTTAACGTGAATATCACATATGATATATCAAGAGAAATACAGTTTTATGTAGAAGATGGTGTTATAAAAAAAATAGAGATTTGGGTTTGAAGGACCGAAGTGATTCAAAATATGCATTTCCCATCATAACAGTTCAAAATTTTAAATTGCTATTTTCAAATACAAAACGAATATTACAAAACTATCTTCTTAGATATATATTCATACACAAAAAACCCACCTTTTAGTGACACAGAAAAATGAGTATATGGATAGAGTATAAAAAATAAAATTAAGGATATGTATAGACAACCAATATAGCCACTGTACAATCAACGTTTCCAAAAACTCTTTTAAAGCATCATGTTATCTTAATAAAGCTATTTAAGAATGTTCTAGTGAATTGATATCTGCACCGGGATGAAAACAATCTCCAGCCCTGACCATAAGGGCATCAAAAAGAGACTGGGAAATAGCAAACCAAGTAATAACTCACAATAAGATATTGTGGGCTATAGAATCGTTTGAACGACACAAAGATCCGACGAGGGCATCGCAATACTTTTAAAGCAGGGCAAAGAGCTCATTATTCTGGTATTCTGCAGAATTTTAAAAGAAAGTTACTTACTATCCACTTGGAAAAGGTCTAAAATCATTTTCATACCAAAACCTTTAAGAGACTACCTTCTTCGGAAAAGTCATTTAGGTCAATTAATCTGTCATGTTTTCTTTTAAAGCTGACGAAGAAGCCGGTTGAAGGGCACATTCTGGAAACCTTCCTTAAAAAGAGGCAAATACACACCAACAAACATGAAAACCATGTGAGTGAGCTCTACATTATCTAGTAACGAGAATAGAGTCTGCCATCGATAACAAGAAAACAGCACTTAACAGTCTTCCTTGATATCGAAGGTGCATTCAATTATATTTTTTTCGCTTCAATAACAGACATGGCATTGAAGACACTTTGTGTAAGTGGATATAAGACATATTTGAGGATAGACAAGCACCATCAAAATTGTTGAAGGAAACATTGAAGGTGTCGATATCTAAGTGCTACCCGCAGGGAGGGATTCAATCCCCCCCTTCGGTGGGATCTAGTGGTCTACGAGCTTCTGTTTACCCTCAACGATCGAGGCTATTTTATCCAGGTTTATGGTGACAATATAGTCATACTTATCGTAGGGAAATATGGCAAAATAATATCGGAGCTTATGCAAGAGGTTCTTACTATAGTGGAGGAGTAGTATACTAAGAAGCACTTCAAGGTAAACCCTGGAAAAACCAAACTTATGCTCTTCATTAAGAGAAGAAATTTAAGTTAATTAAAATAACCCACCAACTCTCTTCATACATAAATATAGCCAGGAGGTTCAATATCGTGGTGACGAACTCATTGTTGGAAATCAGCAGCGATGTCATGCCAAAAACCTATAATTTTGACAGATCCTACACCATTCTGCTTGACTGGAATGTAAACTGTGACCGAACAGTAAGTTAGCCAAGAGACCTCGGACTGGTCAAAACTGATCATCATCAGTTTCCGATCCACCTTCTATAAGAGACTAAGTTCTGGTCCTTTTTAAGAGCCCACTAAGAGGGAGAAAGTCAAAATTATTGATCTAATTCTCACGAAAAGTAGAGGAAAAGACAGTCACCCACAGCAGTGCCCCGCATGCTGTGGGAGGACACTGTTGAAACCATGAGATGCCCGGTTCTTGGAGTCCGAAGAATAGGAACCCAGCTCTCTCTTGACCATGACTTTCACCCTCGGAAGGCACATCCGTACTAGGGAGTGAAACATCTCTAGCCTCCTGGGGGCTCAATGTCTAATAAAACCTAATCACAATAGATCGTGGAAAACACTATTGGGGAAACCACTTTAAAAAAATGCGCCCAGAACATTATTTCTTATGTCATATAGAAATGTGTGCATATTATATAAAATATAACTTTTCGAACTTTTTGGATCGAGATATATCAGGAATAGTGATTCGTAGGATAAAGAGTATAGGAACAATTTTTGTACAGCGTTATACCTATATACAATTTTTATTTAGCCTATTTTAACAATAACACCGTTTACAAAAAAAATGCGAAACACCGAGACTTGTGATATTTTATTTATAGTAGTGTATTTAAGATCCATACAAATTTTCAGCTCTATGCGGATTTTGGTGAAGTTATCACCTTTTTATTTTTAGTGAAGTCTCAAGGTCAATGTTGTCTCATTTTCTCAGTAACACAATTACCACAACGTTGTGCCAGTCTCCTTAGGCACTTGTTGAAAAATGGGTTTTAGGCATGCATTAATGTTAGTCCGCCATTTCTCAGCATTTCACAAGCTATAGTGTCCTCACCAGAGTTTGATATTTTTTGTTGCCTCTATCCCAGCTTTTACCACTTTCATATTTTAATTTTCTTTATAGTTCGAGGTATGATTTTCGTATTGTGTTCTTTATTATCTTTTCTGGCTTTTTTGTTCAGTTTGTAACTTCCAAATTCTTTGTCGCTCTTACATTATTGATTTATTAAGCTAATTGTGTTTATTTTTAGATTTATATTTTTTTCTCAATCAACTGTTTTTGGTGGCTGTTTGAATATCGTTCTTGACTTTGCTTTAAACATTGTCAACATCAGTATTCATTTCAGCTGCTATTCCCAGTTTCAATTAACTTATGTTCATATTCTTGCTTATTTAACCTAATTACTTCTAAAATTTATCTTATGAAATATATTTTTCCTTTCAAGTTTTGTATTAACAACCGATGATCGCTTCCTCTATCGAAATACATGTTATTCTGTCCTAGGAGAGGATAAAGATGGTCTCATTTTAAATGACATGCAGGGGCAAAGCCAAGTCCTTTCACGAAGCGAAGGTTTTTTTATAGGAGATGTTTATGCAATATAAACTTTCCTAGCACTGGAAGCTACACAATATATCTCCCTAGACCGAGGAAACTATATATTTCGAAATATTTGTTGTTTTCGACTCTATCTTAAAGGATCCTATTTTGATTCAAAACCATATATATTTTAAATTGATATAACAGAAATATCTTTTTCTTTGTCTAAAGCCCCGCAGACTTATTATATCTGTCATAGTGATTATCAGAATTAAGACAATAATTACTTTGAGGACTTAATTAAAAAAGAAGTTTACATTACCAATAATAATGTAAGAGGCACTAAACAAAAAGGACTCTTAACAGGTGCGTTTAAGTTTAAAGTAGGAAGATAAGGAAATTGCTAAAAAAGAACAAACTACTCTAAATTTGAAGATCCTTATTCTTCTAGGTTCAATTTATTGCTCTTTAAGTACTTAAGATAATAAATAAATAAGTAATATTATTCACAGAAAAAAATAGAAAAAAGGCAATTATCTAGCAATTCAGTGAATGATATTTAGAAAATACTGAAAAATCATCTTTATATAAAATTAGGAAGCACGTATATATAGGAAAGGATATTTTGTTTTTTGTATCTAGTAGTTTGCTACAGACATGGCGAAATTGTTGCTATTGTTGACTATTCTAATCAATGCGGTGGTAAGTTGTCAAAAAAAATTTTTTTTAATGTTTATAAAATCTATATGAAACATTTAGCACCATTTTAGTTTTTTTTACTATTCATTAGTAACGGGTGTTATTTTTGTTTTCTATTTCTTAATAATAAATCTACATTATACTTTAAACTTTTAAAGTATTTTGCAATATATGTTAATAAAACAATAAGTTCGTTTTGAAGACAAATATTGCTTCATATTCTAGATTTCTCTTGCTTACTATTATTTTAAGAGATATAGGGGTATAGAAAAAAATTTCATCTTAAATAAAATTTTGTTAATCTTAAATATAGATGTAGACAAAAGAAATATTACCCTTCTGGGAAACCACAATAACACCCTATTATGATGTTATTATTTTAGTTTTCAGCACCAACAGATGACCTGATCATCACATTACCAGATGGTCCTATACAAGGACAACTATATAGTACTGGTAACAATAAGATTTATTATGGTTGGCGTGGAATCCCATTTGGTGCTCCACCTGTGGGACTATTAAGATTTGAGGTAAAGTAATAATTATTTAATCAAATTGAAAATTAAAACATCATAAATCATATTAAGAAATCTTTTACGACCGTGGAATTAGTTTAATAAGCTACCTATTTTCTTCTCATTCAGGTTATTAAAGGAAAAAAGATGACAAGTTATTCCCTGCGAAGTTAATTGTGGTTCACTCTTAATAGGCGTTTCGATCACCTAATGATCTCATTGGTAAAGCTGTAACGAATCAAGAGCAAAACTAACAAGAAAAAACTGTCCATATAAAATCTAAGTTCCAAAACATGTCGACAGGATGTAAAACCTGCAGACATTTTCAATGACAGACTGTAAAATATCAACAGTCATAAGACATATATGCGTACACCAGAGTAGTAAGAAACTTAAAAATTAAAATTTCAGTAAGGTATACAGAAATCTTCTACGATCACTTCGGTGTATACGTAGAAGTCCTTTGCAGGAAATAAATTATCTCTCTATCTTTTTGCCTTTAAAGGTCTGAAGGAGAAGAAAAAAGGTAGCTTATTAAACTAGTTCAACGGTCGTAAAGATTTATTTATAACTTACTGGAAATTTAATTTTCACTACTCCGTTGTGTGCATACATGTCGTTTTACTGGTGATATTTTACAATCTAATATCGAAAATATTCGATATATCTGGGAAATTCGATTTTATATGTGTTGTTTCTTGTAAGTTTTGTTCTCCATTTTTTATAGCTCAACTGTTGGTTGAAAAGCGTATAGAGAGAAAACCAGAGCGGAATTGGCACTACATAAACAGTCTGTCTTTTTTCTTGTAACAACCTGAGGGAGAAGAAAAGCAATAGTTTATTAAAATAAAAATTAAAACTTAAAATTAATTTATAAATAAATAAGATAAAAGTTTTTAAAGACAATAACATTACTTCTAACATAAATCGCTAATCGGATTAAAACTATCGCTTGAAGAGTTTTTAATACAGATCTGTGTCATTTAATCTATAGTCCCCATTTCAAATCATTATAATCGAAGAAAAGAATTAGTAACAAGTGAATGTTCTTTTTATGTTTTTCCACCATCTACATTCAATTCTAAACAGTTTTGTTTCAAAATTATTTATTCTGTAAAAAAATTGATGTAAAATGTTATTTCCAGTAGAAACGTCAGTTGAAACCATATCTTATGTTGATCTTATTGTATCAGATTGAATCAACTGCTTAAAAAAGCCAAATTAAGATTTTTTTACGCAACACATATCTTGCAGTTTGTTGATTTTTGACTTATAAGGTTGAATTTTAAACACTAAAAAATCGATATATTTACATGTAAAAAAAAATATTTAAAATAGCTATGACCTTGATTCTTTAGGCTCCTCAGCCACCTACACCATGGACTGACATTAGAGATGCTACCACTGATGGCAAATCTTGTATATCAGCAAGATATGATAATGAGACACAAAGTGAAGATTGTTTGTTTATTCATGTTTATACTCCTACTCTTAAGGTAAGCTACTTTAACTTATATTTTTTATTATATATCATTTTTTTTCACCCTTCAATGTTTTATAGCGAAACTTGTTTTTATAGGTCATACATTTCGCTAAATAAAACAAATTTTTATATCAATTTTAATTATAGTGTAGTTATGACTAAAGCCAAAATTATACTAAATACAAAAATTCTGTGTCGAATGAGTTAGCATTATTATTTCTTCTATAAAATCCCTTATTATTCTTTTAGCCCCAGCAAAAATTAGCTGTAATGTTTTGGATATACGGAGGAGGCTTTATGGCTGGAGATGCTTTAAAAACTAGTTATGGTCCAGATTTCTTTATTGAAGAAGATATTGTTTTTGTATCGTTTAACTACCGTGTGGGAGCCCTTGGTTTACTGTCTACAGGTGACGATGCTCTTCGCGGTAACTACGGATTAAAGGATCAACTTTTAGCCTTAAAATGGACTCACGACAATATTGCCCTGTTTGGTGGAGATCCAGAAAAAATTACTATATTTGGTGAAAGTGCAGGCGGACAGTCAGTCGGACTTCTCTTGGCTAGCAAACAATCAACAGGTACATATTATATTTTAAAATAAAAGGTTTTTTTATTTTACTTTATAAAAATTATCTCTTTATACCCTTACATAAATTTTTTTGTACCCTTATTAAAAAGCCTGTTTTTGATTGACTTTAACAACACTTTTAAAATATTTATTAGTATCAAAAGTGCCAGTAATTTAAACGATTTTGATTGTCGTTGTCAATTAAAAAAAAATTAGTACACTCGATCACACATATATTTGATTCAAAAAACTCGTTTAAAAACAAAGGGCTCATTAAATCAACTCTGTAAATAGGCGCTCCTCGCATTAGTTTACAAGTAATTTAATGGCAAGAATCTAACATTTCTATTTAAAAGAAATACCGAAAGAGATCAGAGAAGAGTTAAATAAAGTTTATGGCACATCTGTTCCTATGTTTGTGACTGTTATAATTTTGTAAGGAATGAAATCTGACCACACATCCACAAATGGTGAACACGGGAAGTCCAGTGGAAATAACTTCCTCCGAAATAGTTGATAAAATCCATGATTTTGCATGATCGATGAATTAAAGTGTGCAAAATAGTTAAGGCCACAAGTATATCACA
The DNA here is from genome assembly GCA_034092305.1 of Diaprepes abbreviatus. Lineage (NCBI taxonomy): Eukaryota > Metazoa > Arthropoda > Insecta > Coleoptera > Curculionidae > Diaprepes > Diaprepes abbreviatus. The sequence goes on from JASJET010000055.1 coordinate 33,596,121, forward strand.
AGACACAGTGTTTCAAATTTTGCATAAAAAATAGGGTATGAAAAAATGGATGCCACACATTGGTTCGCAATAGAGAATAAACCCTATCATGTACAGTCGATTCAGAGGCTGGCTTGGTAATTTTCCGTCTCACTCCTGGCGAGTTTCTGTAGACCAAACAAAAACAAAAAAAAGGAGACACTACTATTTTTCAGATTTAAAGAAATAGTCGAAACAGTGTGTTTTGAAGGCAATCCAGCTTGAAAGAAGGTGAAGACAGTGAAATCGACCGACAGGATGAGTTGCACGTGAAATCGTCTACATCCATTAATTGGAAAAAGGATATGGAATTAAAGTACCAATGTTACAACATCTACTGTATTCACCAGATTTGGTCCTCAGTGACTATTTTTTATTTTTAAGCTTAAAAAACTCGATCGTAAAAAAACAATTCCTGTCGAACGAGGAGGTCATCACTCAAACAGTTGCCTATTTTTAGAGCCTTCTGAAATTCTATTTTTTGAACGGCATAAAAAAGTTCAAGATATCATAAAGTGAGGTTAGGTTGAAAAATAAAAAAAAATCTACCCAAGGATGATTTGTTTTTCTACCTTTTTACCTAATTAAACGACACTCGAATATATCCAATAAAATTTAACTTATGCTTCTACAATATACCGGATAATTAATGAAAATATATTTACACATTCCCAGACATAAAATTTATTCTTCTTCAGCATTTTTATATCCAAGACATAGACCTGTCTCCTTTTATTCCATTTCATTCGGTGTTGAGCTATTCTATATCATGTTTTACCTATGTGTTGTTTAATATCAAACCATCATTTTGTAGTCGCCCGACGGTTCTTTTAGATATAATTAAATGCCAGTTGCAACAACGTCTCCTTCCCAGCTACATTTTAGCGTAGCGATTCTTTTTGGGATGTCACTAACTTAGGTTCCAGCTCTACTACCTTTTTTTCTATATTTATCCTGTAATATTGGCCTCTGTTAATATTATCATTTCCAATCAATACGTCATAACTGGGAAAATCGTACGCCTTTCTTTTTTAAGACATCCGATTTCTGAATTATTAAAGATTTGAGAAGCAAGCAAATTAATTTAAAGTTTATTATTAAAAACAAAATTAACTACGTTTTAAAGACGTACTTCCTTTGTCCTTGTTGCAACACTCCATATATTTATTCACAGTTAAATATAAACATGATTCTACAATGTCATCTGGCTAGGTTTTTTATGTTAGTTATTGTACCTTAAATAGTAGTTTAGTCAACTGAAAAACTGTTACACATAATTATTTATTTTAGGTTTATATAGAGCAGCAATTGTTGAAAGTGGATCGGGATTAACCAATTCGTCTATAGTCACTGATCCTCAACATTATGCCTTTAGAATGGCTAATTTAATACCAGGTGGTGATTATGGAAATGACACACATAAACTAAAAGACTTTTTACTAACCAGGACTGTAGACGAAATAGTAACAGCAGCTGGATCTTTACTAGGCGAAGATGTAAGGTTTCATTTTTTTGAATTATCATACATTTTTAAATGATTGTAATTAATAAAAAATAGACTAACATGCTTATAAAAATACTCTGCGGAAGTAAAATAGTGCAGTTCAGCTTTTATTAATTGCGCCAGAGAGATATCATTATGTTGCTGGGCAATTTCTATCTGATCCCTTTATGGCAATATTAGAAAGATGTGCATTTTTTAACATATATAAATAATTTGTAATGTAATGCTGAGTTAGGTTCTATTATTTTTTTAGGATCATGCATGGCCTGCGTTGGAAATAGAATCAGATGACGCTTTTATAACTGAATCTCCCTATGTACTGTTTGAAAGTGGACGCTTTTCTCAAGTACCAACTTTAATGGGTGTCTGTGCTGAAGAAGCGCTTACATTCCTACCAGGTAACGATATCAATAAAAATAGATCTATATTTATTATACTTTATTCTCAAATATCTAAACTGTTTAATCACTGTAAATTTATTTTAGATCTAGACACAGCTAAAGCACTTGCAGCTTTACTCGATAGAGATCAAACGAAAATATTACCATCAGATTTTAGAGCGGAACCTGACGATGAACAAGCAGCTATTGAAAAAATAAAGAATAGTTATCTCCAAGGAAATGAAACTTTTTCTGACAACTTAGTTGGTCTGACCAAGGTGGGTCTTGTCACTTCACATGTATTAGTTTTAGAGTCAATTTCAAAGATCAATTTAAAACCTATTGGGTTTTCCTATTTCTTCTTCTTCTTTTTGAAATGCAAATTGTTTTTTTTTTCTTTAATTTACATAGTTTAATTTTTTATTAATATTGGTACTGAATTTCTGTTCTAAAATCATTTATAATATCATATTTAGTATCTAATGTATATTGACTAAATTTCTTTATTTTCTTTCACTTTTAGTTCCTCAGCGACAATAAATTTATCAGAGCCCTAATAAAGCAAGCTGAACTTCAATCTCGGTATGTTCCAGTATACCTTTATCAATTTTCTTACTTTGGAAGATACCACAGCGAACCATTTATTGATGGTAAGTTTAACTGTACTAAACCCTTTAGCAGACCACCAAAAAAAATTATTCTTGTAAGAACTGTTTTCCCGAGTTCATGTGTCCAATTACATCTACAAATCTTATTTACCAAAAATTACGATCTCTAAAAATATACCTAACAAACTAGTAACATAAATTTCCTAAATTCTTATAAAATCTTTTAGGACAAAATAAGAATTAGTTTTAGTATGTGCATTACAAGAATATCAATGATATTTTATTTAACCTGGATGATAATTTTATTTTTACTGCAAACAATATTTACATTCAAGGAGGGTAGTAAAACCTTAACTACCTCCAACACCATCTTATCTAAAACCCTGCAATAATTAATAACTTTAACTACATATAAGATACTTCATGTTTATCGTATAGAGTCGTTTAAAAAAGAAGCTTTATTTCTTATTATTTGTTTAAAATTATCACGAATTGGAAGGCAAATTTTATTCATAATAATTAATTTTTAGGTGTTGAAAAAGCCGCCCATGGTGCAGAGTTACCATTTTTATTTAACATGACCCTGTCTGCTTCCGACACTGATCCATCTAATTTCTTAGTACAGAATAGAACAGTTAAACTTTGGTCAAATTTTGCAAAGTTTTTGTAAGTATATTTTTTTTCATTATTTTTTAAATAGTGTGATTCACAAGATATAAAATATTTTTGTTTCATAATAGATATAATTAAAGAATTTACTTAAATAATTCATAATCTATATATAATATCAGAAATATAATATTAGGAATAGAAGTAATTTTTTTTTATTTGGCAAAAATGGGATGCCCGATTGAACCATTTGAACTCCAACCATTTTCACCTATTCCACTTGCCATTAGTAAAAGGGTACTAAAATATTGCTGTAAAGCAAATTTGTTGTAACCCTGGAAGGAATATATAACTGGACCTAATGGGTGTCTCAACTGAGAGCTTTTCTCCCTGAAATGGAAAGGACAACGTATCCTGGTGAAACTACTTACAGGACATTGTCAGCTAATTGAAGGAAGATGAAACTGTTAGCCATGTCCTCGAAGAGTATCTAGCACTCAACGTACTGAGACTAAACCGGAGATATAACATTATCATCTGAAACCGTCAGGCAAGTTTAGTTCACGAGGATACAAGAGTGATCAGCCTTGAATTACTCGCATCCCTGATGGTATATGAAAGACTTAACAAAGCCTAGGCATCGACGATCTAATGTTACCATTTTATTCATACTTTCGTTTAATATATTTGAATTCTTTTAAATGAAAATTAATGAAGGATTTTATTTAAGATGGCTTGGTAATGATCATATTATTTAAAATTATTTTGCAAAATATTTGCTTTAATTTCATATATGTTTAGGTAATTACTATTTTTGAAATATTGCAGAAACCCAACTCCAGAACAAAGTGAATTACTTAATAATGTTATTTGGCCAACTGCTACTCCCGATAATTTACAATACCTCAACATCAATGGTACATTGGAAATATTACAAGATCTCAAAGGAAATGTTTACCGGATGTGGAATGAAACCTATTATAGCTATGCAAAGAAACCATTTATTACTTTTTAGGAATATTATCAAATTAATTAATAAGGTGTGTAATTCAAATAATTTTGTTAATAAACTTTTTTATTAATGTAGTGATTTGTTTTTTTTTTCACTCATTATACTCCAAAAGAATTTAAGTACTAAATGAAAATGAAAAATGAAACGTGAGAAAAAGTGGAGTAAAACGAAAATTTTGACAATAGTTAAGAGCTAGGAATATTTGTCTTAAATTTGGTAGTCAAAGCAACTGTATGCTAGTAGTAAAAGAAGATGAAATAAAAAATATTATATTAAAACGTTAATGATGAATCGCACGGAATATTAAAAATGTTTTAATTTAAATTTATCTGGACAACTCGCGGCAAAATAAGTTAATTTTCAAAACACTTTTTCATTTTCCGTATATGTATCTGTATTTGCTTTGCCTCTGGAAACCACTTTTGTCATTCCTTAGTCAGCTAAGACCAATATAGTTTTGTTTTTGAGAAATATAAGCCTATAAATTGGACCAACATTATTGTTATGATTAAAGTTACATTCACTAATTTAATTAATACAGAAAAAGCTGTTTAAAATTTGATTGCGGATGTTCTCAATTAACCCATATACAGAGATGAAGCAAAGTTGCAAAAAAAATTATTGTACCTACAAGTATATGGAAAGTCAGGGTAAATTTTTTATATCGGTTATCTCATGGAGTTGATAAATCGTTGAAAAATAAGACTCATTCAAGGAATGTAAGCCTCTAATTTGTTTAAAATTATCACTCTGTATTTTTGGTGTGTCACAATCTAGTGAATGTGCCAGGCAGAGAGTTGTTTGTTTTACCTAAATATATTATATTTTAATATGCTTATTATATAAAAATTTCAATCAGAAATTTATATAATTTATACATTTTTAATAATTTACAAAAGATTTACAAGAATAACACTGTTCTACGTTTTGAAATTTTTTGTCGCTCCCTGATATTTTTTGGGGTTTTTGTGTCTACTGTAATGTGCTGAATTCAAATATGAGCTCGGTTTTTACCTATCATCCATAAGTCTTTAGAGAAGAAAAGAAGAATATAAAATATGAGAAACCCAAACCATAAGCCATCTAGTTAATTTCCAAAGGTTTAAAAAAAGACAAAATCTTTTTTTTTTACGAAATATACTTCATTTTGTATTGAAATAAGTATAATACAATCAAAAAGATGCTGGTAGCCGTTACTATGTGGTAGTTGATCATCTTCGGGAAATATTTAAAAAGGAACTACTATGTTTTCACCCCTTACAACACAAAATGGCTGCATACAATTCAATGATACATAGAGCATTCTCTTTGCCTCTCTCTGAAGAAGATCTTCAAGAGGAACTAAATACCATTGAAAGGATTGCAATATCAAACAATTTTACCCATCAAACCATAAAGAAATTAATAACTAAAAAAACAAAAACAACTAGCATTTAATTCAATATATCCCAAAATAAAAAATGATAAACATAGTTCATCTTATATATCTTTGTCATACTGTGGTACCCTATCAGAAAATATAGCTAATACTCTTTCCAAACATAACATAAAAGTAGCCTTTAAATCTCAACACAATCTGTCCACTATCCTTTACAATGCTAAAGATAAAATTAAAAAATTTGATTAATCAGGAATTTATAAGTTAAAATGTTTGGAGTGCGATAGCTTGTATATTGGAAAAAGTGGTAAAAGCTTTAAAACTCGTTTTTCAGAGCACTACCGATCATATAGACTACAAAAAACAGACTCAAGCTTTGCCAACCATTGCTTAGAATACAACCACAGTTTTCCTAATTTAAGCAACACTGACATATTACATTATTCAACAAAGAGCCAAAAGTTAAATATTCTTGAATCTTTGGAAATATATAAACATAGTAAAAATAAAAATGTAAATTTGCTTAATGACCAGACAGAACTTGGGTTTTCCCCGTTATTTGTTGTTGCCAAATAATAATTTGTTCCCAAAATTTAGTACCTCCCCTTTGTAATAATGTAATTTCTCAGGTAGTTTTTATTTATTTTTAAATTTTCTCATATTTCTGTATCGAATACTTAGTCTACCTTTGTAATTTAGTTTGAAAATGACTCTATGAGTTGAAACTGCAGTCACTGTTTTCTAAATAAATTTAGTGGTATAAAACATAGTAGTTCCTTTTAAACATTTCCCGATAATACAATCAGATAAATTATTTGTTGTTTTTTCATTTATATTTGCTAACTTATTAGGGGCCCATTTTCCACTATACCGCTTGTCTATTTGAACAATTTGCTCAGACCGGGCTCAATGTTTTCATGTAACGGCCATTCTTCAACAACATAATGTTGATTTCTAGCTCTGCAGTCCCCCTCGCATAAAAATAACAATATTTTGTATAACCACTTTGCAGTCCTGTAAGTAGTACAATAACTTTTAGATTGGCCCAAATATTCCGATAATGATAGTTCGTATTTTGTACTTTGAAGTAATATATGCATGTTCTCGTATGTTTCTTTGATATTTACAGCATGACCCCCGGAAATAGATGTTTGTTCATTTGCATTAAATTATAAGACGGCTTTTAAATTTAAAAAACCAAGCTTATTAATTAAACCTGAAATATCGTAACAGTAAACTCATGGCAGTCGTTTCCCATTAAGAAAAATACTGCCAGCATAGGCTACGTTTTCTTAAACTTGGAAATTTTCACTCCGTTTTGTATCTTTGTTTTGGGTAGATTCAAATCACGAATAAGACCGTTGGGCTGAGATATAAAATTGGATTGTTTACTGCTACTACATTCGTAATCCTTTTTCTCTTGAAAACTTGGACCGACGTTTGGTTCTAAATGATCTAATTCATCCAATTTGGAGTGAATTTGGAGGCTTAGGGACAGGTATGCTAGAAGCGTCATGATATACAGGTCTCGTGGCTGAGGGTATATTAGGATATTCAATTTTATGTTTGTTTCTACTAAAAAAATCAGGATTTTTGTTAAGCAAAAGTAGCAGTCGTTAATATGATTCTGAGGTTCCTGCCAAATCATTGGCATTCCAATCTTCAGACTTGTGAGTACTCAGTAGTTATTCTGGTAAGGTTCTTGAGCAAGTGTGGCAGCAAATTTTGGGAGCACAGGTTTTGTCTTGATCATCAACTTTGTACTTGTAGGCTTCTCTTACAAGTAGGATCAAAGTCTTTCGTGGTGCTTTCAGTGCCACTTCACCATATAAATACTAGAAATTATTGAGTTTCTTAAGAAAGGATTACAACAACATCATTTACACATGACGAAAATAATAGCACTACTAAAACGGTATTATTATTCGCTAGTTCTTTGCTTGCTTCACTCGAATATCCAATACTGATCCTTCGACGACCGGCCGGCTGCTTATATACCTGTTTCGGACATTTGGTGGCTTCTTGAAACATCGGGAATCGAGAGTACCAGAAGCAACGACAAAATCCCTGCATACAGCAACCCTTCGATTAGTAGCTGACCCTTCGACGACATCATGATATGGTAAAATTAGGATTACATGGGGTTTAATAAGTATCTCCTTTATTTTAAGCCCTAAAAGGTTAAAAATCCATATATGGGAAATCATCCCCCGACGCTCCTCATGCAGTGTTCTTAGATTGTGCAAAATTTCTTTAAATTTAGATAAAATGTATATTTGGCAACGTCACATCCCGTTATGCTATAACAACTATATATCATATAGGTACTCCTTATACCTGCTGTGCAATCAATCAAAATATGTTGTTGATGTTCTCTAGATTTTACTAAACTAAATAACACATAAGTTTTGAGGGAGGAATTTTCATATAGAACAGTGTAATTAATCGGATAATCGATAAAGAACAGCAAGAGTTGTATTTTTTAGATGTAATTAATATATTAAAAGTGAAAGATTATTTAAATTAATAATTCAACGCATTGCTTTTTTGTTCAAATCGTATAAATAATGTTTTGTTAAGCCACTGTATATATTTTAAAATAATTTTAAAATATAGTCTCAATAGACCTACACATCCCTAATAAAGAATATTATAAAAATATTTGATCGTTCTCTATATATAAACAACCAGACATGTGGTGCGCCACCTGACTAACTACTAATACATACAGGGTGTCTCACGGTGACCATCCGTTAGAATATCTCAGAAAGTAATTTGATCTGAATCCTGCAAATTTTTATAATGGAGTTTCCTTCAGATAAAGTAACAACGATCTGGTGTTTCTTCCAATTATACCGGAAGTTGTCGGAAACTTGCTTATTTTGAATGGATAGCCCTGAATGTTGTTGTATTCCTTTCTCATTTACGATAACTTGTAGCCAAAGTTTTTTTGCCCTACTCTAGCCATTATTGAAGAAAAAATATTTTTTCCAAATCCGGTTGTGGCTTTTGATATTATTGGTCCCGATAATGAATTGTCAAAAAATGACATTTTAGATCCAGGGAAGTGGAAAAGTAACAAATTTTGAGCTATACCAAAAAACTTTAAAAATCATAATTTTTTCATATACGATGCTACGTTCTTGATTCATTCAGCAAATAGGCCAGAATACTCCTTATATGTCCATATATGGTGTCTCTATACCTAGCTACACCAGTTTTCAACTTATTTACGATTTTTCGCAGAATACTCCAAATATCAAGAAGTTTTAGTGATTTTTGGCAAGAAGGCCCTGATAAATCCATTAATACTATGTTTCCTTGGTAAGGCGTGTCATAGTCACTAAAAACCATGTTTGACTTATAATTTTGTTGCACTCGCCTTGAATAGAAAGTAAATTTAATATGTGAGCGTTTGTATACGTAATATTTTTCATGTTTCGGAAATAATTTTCGCTAAGAAACACGGTAGCTAATCGTCGATAAATAATTAATTACTGTAATATATTTTTTTTTCTAACTCTGTATTCATCCACACTGGGACTAAACAATGAATATATATTTCTATATCTTGGATTATCTGTACAAGAATAGCGAAAGAATGTAATCTTAGAAAATCCCAAGGAGTTGTCTGTTTGTCTCAGGGACACTAAGGGATCTTAATTTCACTCTGGTTCTCTCTCCATATACGTTGGATCTGTATCAAACCAAAAGCTTAATTCACAGGAATTAACACCCTATTTAATGAGATCATTATTTTCTTAATCGGCCTACTGACAACAGTTAAACAGAATCTATAAAGAAATATACTCCGAGCAAAATTAAGAATTTTTGGAATATCAAAGGCCATTTTACAAGTTTTCCTTATTTAAAAGAGTGCATGTCATAAAACGAAGTATCATAAAAAAAAAGAAATGAAAAATACCCGATGAATTAAATTTTGTAACAAATATTACTATAGCAGCCAACCCTTATGCATTAAAAAATTAAAGTAAAATTCATTTATGTTTTAAAAATAAATTTATATAAAACATAGTTCTTAACTCATTAACAAACAATCTCGATAGTGTAATAGATATGATTGATCCGGTTATTTAATTTGTTTTCATGCAAACTTTTTTTTTGGATAGCTACATAAAATAAAGTTTTTAAATGTAAAGAGATAAAGGTGAAGTACCCACCTCATTCTAGATTATATTTTTTTGTAAATTTTTAAACTTGAAGGCTTGGAGACAAAAATAAGTTGTATTAATTCTTTATTCACTAATCATTTACATGACACATGAATATTGTTGATATTGTTCTTCTACCTATTTTTTATTGCCTTGCATTGCGGAAAATTTCATTTCTGCAATTTGCATTTTAAGATAATTTGCGTTTTTGCTGTTTATTAAAATATAGCAAAAGTAAAAATTAATGTTTATTTTTATTTTTAGCCCCAAATAATATTAAATGAAAGGTTACCAAACTTGGCCCAACAGCTAAAAATAATATATTGGAGCAAAAAAAAACATTAAAATTTTGGATTTCAAATCGTAATGTGCATAATCTTAGAAAGCGATAAAAAACAATAAAAACGTTGCTTACCGAAAATAATTGATTTTCCAATTCGCGCCACAGGATGTCACAACATACTCCAAGCCATAGATAAAAATTAGTGCGGTTTTTCACGTAAATTCCAAGATGGATAAAATCTATCCATGGGTGTTGAAGGAAATGTAATGACAAACCCTACATAAAATGTAACAGCAAAAAGTAGGTAGGGACCAAAAGGGGCGGTCAAAGGTGGCTAAAATAGGTTTTTTGAATCTACAAGTCAATGAACGTATTTTCGAAAAAAAGTTTCAAATAAAAGTTGTATAGATTTTCAAAACTTACAATATGAGCTTTTGTGTGCTCATTTTTGTCACTTTCGTTTTGTAAAAATGCCAATAAACCTTCAAAATAGATGATTTTTTCATATTAATTGTTTATTGAAAAACTTTTTTTTTTGCACTTTTTTTGCTTTTGAAAGGAAGCCCTCGTCGTTCTGAATAAAATGCTATTTTGTAATTGTAAATCAGATAATTTATTGCTGAGATTGCTATTTGTTTGTCCCAAGACGCAAAATGTTGATTGTTAAACCTTTTTATTGGGCTCAATCTCTTCGGGAAGGCCCAAATTTTCATATTTTGTTAGAGGCAAATGAAAAAACTAATTTTTAATCCCTTAAAAATCGCTCTAAAAAGGGGTGTGTGTCATATTTATAATTTTTCTATTCGTTGCTGTAATACGGCGAATTTTTTCGAACGTTGCTGATTTAACGCTGCAAGTCCAGTTTTCTTGCGCACGCAAGAGCTCTATTTCTTTATAAAAAAAATACCCCCTTTTTTTAAAGCGATATTTAAGGGATTGAAAATTAATTTTTTTCTTTGCCCCTAACCAGATATAAAAGTTTGTGCTATCACGAAGAGATTGAACCTTTGTGGAGGTCAAAATATTTACTCAAAAAAAATTTTAGCTATCAACATTTTGTGTCTTGGGATAAACAATTAGCAGTGGTCAGCAACAAATTATCTGATTTAGTATTATAAAATATGATATTATTCAGAAAACGAGGGCTTCCATTTAAAATCAAAAAAGTTAATTTTGCAATAAATAATTTATATGAAAAAAATAAACGATTTTGAGGGTTTTTTGGCATTTTTGCAATAACAAACTAACAAAAATGATCGCACAAAAGCTAAACTTGTAGGTTTTTAAAATCTCTACAACTTTAATTTGAATTTTTTTTTCCAAAATGTGTTTTTGGCTTGAAGATTCAAATATCTGTTTAAGCCATATTTCACCCTCCCCGCTCTTGGCCCCTACCTATTTTTTGCTGTGATATTTTATGTATGGTTTGTTCCTACCTTGCTCCAAACAACTCTGAGTAACCCACTATTTTTATCTATGGCTTGTATTAACAATATTGATGGATTATTGTAAACAAGAAGCCTACACAAATTTTTTGTGAACATACACAAGTACTAATTTTAAAATTCCACTGACCACACCGAACGGCACAATAAAGAAAAGTCAAAATTATTATGATCATCAAGGGCCCATTCAACTATAAGAAAAAAACGAATAAAAGATGCCGCTGCAGCCGAAATTCTGATTTTTGGTTTACGTGCTGTCAACCTCATACAATTTTAATAACAAAGTAACTGTACAATTCTTTAAACAAATTACCCTTTAATTTCAATTTGTTACATTTTTTTCTACATATTTAGTTATTTTTTAAGGGTTTTTCCTATTTTTGTAGCTTTCTCTTACCTCCTAAAACTTCCTTGATTTTACTCCAAGAAACCGGAATTTCTCTGTCATCCCCCAAATCTCACAGATATATATATATATATATATATATATATATATATATATATATATATATATATAGGTTATGTCGGATATTTTCACGGGTGTGATGTGCAATCGAAGGTTTTCGGGCATCCCGTATATATGCTGAGTCCCTCTCAGGACTGTAAGGTAACTGACGTTTCGGTGAAATCTCATTCACCATTTTCAAAGCTCACTGTATGGCGTCTACGAGCGCTCGGGATGCCCGAAAACCTTCAATTACATATATATATATATATATATATATATATATATATATATAGGAAGAGGGTACCAGATTCGGCTTATAAGAGTATATTGATAAATATTTGCCTTATTTGATGAACAAACCCCTTTTTTTGTGAGCTAATATAATCACTCACCTCAATAATTATTGGGTTTTTCGTTCAAATTCATAACTAGGGCGTCTATTAAGAACAGATATATAAACTCTAATCCTCGCTTCTGTTATCTCCCGGTTATCACTTCTTTTGAAATGTTATATCCATTGTTTATTCTTGCCATTAATGTTAATAATTTCAACCTCTTAACCTAATTCTCTAAAATAATCCCATATATAAAAATCAAGCGAGATCGTATCTGCCCTTACTATTTGATGGTATTTTATGGAGCATCTATCATTTTGAAAAAACATGTTCCTTCTTGTATTGAGAGACTTTCAGTAACGTTAATAATCATTGGAACTGAGAACGATATCTTGTCATGCCACATACAAGACGGGTAGAGGAGGAGTCTACAAACGGTCATTTTGTAAATTACGGATAGCGAGATCTATTATTAGTCAATGGATAAAGCGTAAATCAAAACATTTTTTTTTTTCAAATATTTGAATACTGTGAACTAAATTTTTCTGAAGGTTGTAGACTATGTTGCCTCTAGGTAGTTGAATGGTATTTATTTTTTGTACGACATTTTAGATTACGCCTGTAGTCGTTATTCATGTTGACGACTAAAGAAACTACCTAATTTTTATTCTTAACAATGACCAAAGATATAACCTAACTGGAATAATATACACACAAATAAAACAGGAGATAATGCAACTCCTACAACGATCTTTAGTAAATATTTTTAAATTATTTTTACTTCTAAAGCATATATTTTACTTGTTAATATTTAATTAGAATATTATTATGTTAAATAATTAAGACTGGTACTGGTGACCCTAATTACACAAAAAGTCTTTTACACCAAAATTTACAAAAACTACGATATCTGGGCTATGCTCCATACACATTTAGCTGAAAATAATTTACATGATCTTGTCTTACACGGTAAAATTACCACATGTTTCTTCCTAATACATTCTATGCAACGAAAAGGTAGAAAGATTTAAAAATATATAAATTTTTCGGTCTCTCTCATCTAATTTAACCAAAATTTCCTCTGCAGCCCATGCCTGCCACACATGTTGTTTTGATATGGTATACTCATATTTTAGTAATTCATATTGAGTGTAGTGATATTTTCAACATGTGTGTTACATATTATATGTTATTAGAAATGCAGTTTCATGCAAAAAACGGTTCAACAAAAAAAAAAAGAAATCATGACATGTAGAACAGAAATGATATTCAAAATTTTAATTGATATTTTGAAATATGACACGAATATTACAAAATCTTCTTAGAATTTATATTCGTACTTAAAAAATCTACCTTTTAGTCGCAGAGTAAAAATGGGGATTTAGATATAATATACGAATTAGGTGACGGACACATGTAGATCAACAATAGACTCAGTGCAATCAATATTTTCTAGTAAAAATACGCCAAAGGCTTAAACTTAACCTAGAGAAGATAAAAATTCAATCATATGCATGTATATGTGTATGTATGTATGTATGTATGTATGTATGTATGTATGTGTGATGGTGATGAATATAGTGCGATCTAATAGATCTATTGTGTTTCCCTTTCCCTGCCCAGTCGTTAGGGATACCTTGCCGACTGGAGCAGGGCCTACAATCCTGTTTCTTTTAGGAATTTTACTAAGTTGGACTGCTTTAAAGTATTTAGCTTCTCTTTTTCTATTTGGTGTGCTCCCAAGAACCACATTTTAGGGTTTTCTAAAGCGTTGCACTCTAAGAGAATGTGGATAGAGATTTCGTCCCCTTCCTCGCAAAATCTGCAATCTTCCCTCTCCAATCCGAGTTTCTTGAAGTATCCCTTCTGGTAGCAATGCCCCGTCAGGATTCCTTTCAGAATTCTAAGTTGCTATTGCTTCCACAGAACAGTTCGGGTACCAGAAATGGTGTATCAGCCCTTTTTCTTGCAAGCTGCTATTTTTTCCCTGTATCCCAGTGTGTCCCAGTTCTCACAGGAGGTTGACTTTATTATTCTTGCTTAATTCATTCTAGACATTCCCAGACCGTCTTAGAGCTGATTATGTGAGAACTCAGCACATTGATGGCTCCGTGACTATCCGACGTGATAATTTCTTGCGCGTGATAGTATTTTTCTTTACTAAATTGGATGCATTTTCGCTTGGAAAATGCTTGGTAACTTACTCAAGCTTTAATAGTGTCCGATACTGCGTCCGTAGACTCCTATTCTAGTTCCCTTCGTTGTTTTGGAGCCATCCGTAAACCATTTAATAGAATTTCAGTTAAGTTTTTCACCGGTATTTTTGTCCCATTCACTTTTGTCACTCAACATTATGTGGAAGATTTTCACCAAGTTTAACTTCTTTTTCATATCATCTTGGCAAGTGTCCCAGATTTGTTGATTTCTGGATAAGAAATTAGGCCTTCGTTTTGTAACTTCATATCTCATCATCCTATATATTGTCATGTTCGCCGTACTCTAAGGTTCAGGATTACTTCCTTGGCGGTCGTTGATCAGTCTTTGAACTTTCGAGAAGTTTGCTCCCGTATTGGTCAGACTGGTTCTTTTACTACAGATCACTACCCCATGTGTGATGATTGTCTCACTATTGCAGTGTACATACACAGAATTTTTGAGCCCCAACCTTTTCCCGCGAAGTTTCTACAAACCATCAGAGCTTTTGTAGCCCTGTTGATTGATTTTTTTCACGTTTATTCCCGAAAAGTTTATTATCTAGGGTCGGGCCCAGATATTTAACCTCTGACTTCCACTCAATAATGTTTTCATCCATTTTACTGATTTTCAGATTATATATTCCTTTTATTTGTAAAGGCTACTAAGGTGACTTTTCTTCTTTGGACTAGGTCGTCCAGGGT
Organism: Diaprepes abbreviatus; assembly: GCA_034092305.1. NCBI lineage: Eukaryota > Metazoa > Arthropoda > Insecta > Coleoptera > Curculionidae > Diaprepes > Diaprepes abbreviatus. Next base: position 33,611,210 of record JASJET010000055.1, read on the forward strand.
GTTCTCGAATTTGCTCCTCACGATTATGATCACGTCATCATCATAACCCTGACAAGATATGCCGAGGTAGGTCAGATTAGGTCCCACATAAGAAGAAGAGGGTATTGTCCTATCACTGTCTCTGCTATTCTTATGGAGAGAAGTTGCGCCATCCCTGTGGACATCGTTCCGTCTACTTCACTGCCTCATGTAGAGTGTTGTCAAAAGCCCCTTCTATATGAAGAAAGGCACAAAATACAGTTATTCAGTGTTCGTAAATCTCATCTGTAAATTATATCAGCGCGGTTTTTCCTTAGATCTACCAGCTTAATACGACTGTTGATGAGGGTGCCGTGGCACTTGTTCAAGAATCTCTGTTCTGGCACAGTTACTGCTTCCTCAATCGTTTTCAAAATAAACTATGTAAGGCTGATGAGGCTCAAGGATTTAGGGTGTATAGTGTTCTTTTTCTCCGCTTTCGGAATAAAGTTGACTCTGTTCCCCCGAGTTCTTCTACAGTTTCAAGTTTCTATTTTTTTCTACAGTTTGAAGTATGATATTTGTACTATAAATTTTTTTTTAATTCATTTTATGGTTTTTTATTCCATTCACTGTAACTTTCAGAATCTTGTTGTCATTATATATTTTATTTACTAAGCTAATTGTGTTTGAACTTAGTTTATTATTGAGCTTTATTTTTTTTTTCATTCATTTCAGCTAATAATCTCATAGTTTCCTCTTTAACTCATGTTCATATTCTTTATTATTTTCCTCAATTACTTTTATAGTCCGAAATCTGTCTTTATGAAACCATTTTTTCTTTTAAGCTTGCATCATAAATCGATGATCGCTTTTTGTATCGAACTAGCCTACTATATCTTTCTGTCATTGGAAAGTATAAAGTCTGCCTCATTCTTAGTTGACTTGCAGGAGCTAATCCAAGTCTATTTATATAGCGAAGGCTTTTCAAGCTATATAAGCTTTTTTCACATAGACAGCGACACAATGTAACTACCCTATCCTTTCTCTTACCTAGACCTATAGAACAATATGTCTCGCATTATTTGTGGCAGTTTGTTTTACCGTAGGCATCCTATATGTAGTTGTAGATTGTAGATTCTTCTTCAGTTACCTCCTGTCCACTCCTGAACGTAGGCTTTTTTCATCTGTTTCCATACTGTTCTGTCCTGGGCTGTCGGAAACTATCTTCTTCCTGCTTGCTTTTTGATGTCATCTAACAATTTTTCTGCGGCCTGTCAACGCTATGCTTCTTTTGTCTTGGTCGCCAATGCTGCCCACCTGTCAAGAGTATGCCTAGCTACAAGTTCTACCCATTGCCATTTAAGTTCTGCGACACGCCTTATTATATCTGTGACCTTGGTTCTTCTTCGAACTTTCTCGTCTTTGATTTTATGCTTTAAGCTGACTCCAAGCATAGCTAGTTTCATTGCTCTCTGCATCACTTTAAGTTGTTCCACTGACATGGTTTCCAGGCCATATGTTGCCTCCTGCAATACACAGGTATCGAAGACTTTTCGTTTAAGATTTATTGATATGGTACTATTTCGGAATATGTAGTCTAACCTACCAAAATCTGCCAAATTAGTTTTGTTCTGCTTCTGATCTCAACTGTCGGATTACTTTTTCCTATTTTGATGATATGCCCTCTACGTTCTCCAAGATCGTGCCATCCATATTGAGTTTATCTTTCAGTGTCAGTAATTACTTTGGTTTTGGAAAGGTTAATTTTTAAACCAAATCTTTTTGATGTTCTCTTTAGTGGTTCAATTCACGAATATCACTGCTCATTAGGACAATATCATCAGAAAAACGTAAATGGTTTAAATATATCTCGTCAATGTTGATGCCTTTGGTCTTCCATAGTGAACTTTTAAAAATGTTCTCTAAGGCTAGAGTAAATAATTTTGGAGATATATAGTTTCCCTGACGCACACAGCTATTGATCTTAATTCTCATCAGTGACTAAGTCGTCGTTGATTTTCACATCGAATATGGCATTTTCATAAATGTATTTTAATAGATTCGAGTATCGAGAATCGATTTTAGCTCGTTCCATTGCATTCAAGAAAGCCTATGATTCAATGGCATCGAATGCCTTGTGATAGTGTATGAAAGCCAAGTGAAGTGATATATTGTATTCTGTTGTTTTTTCTATTAATGTTCTTATTATTTACAAGTGGTCCATGAGTCTAAACCCTTTTCGAAAATCTACTTATTATGATGGTTGATAGACGTCGAACTTGTTTGTTAGTCGGTTGGTGATAATTTTAGTCAGAAGTACATAGGTGCGACAAAAGACTTATAGGACTTGTAATGATTCTTCCAACATATCTCCTTCCATTTTCAACATTTCACAAGTAATTTTGTTTTCCCCAGAATTTTTCATTTGCTTGAGAGCTGCCTGTATTTCTTGTTTTGTTATCTTGGGGATATATTGTGATCCAAGGTTTCAAATAAAGGTGTTTCATATTTTTGAATCAGGTACAGTAGTGTAGGTGTAAAACCGTTCACTATGTGCAGCAATGTCTTTGTTATCTAAAATTATGTTATCTTGCTGATCCATCATTTTGATGATTTTATGTTTACCTGAATATAGTTTTGGTTTTAAGAAGAAGATATTTGTATTTTTTTTATAGTACTTTCGACTATTTTGGTGTTATATGTTCAAATATCTTTTCTTTGTTTACTTTTTTATACAATTTTACATAATTCGCCGTCTCTGGAAGTTTTTCTCCGTTGTTTCATAAGTTTTAGTGTATCCGGTTTCCATTTTCGGTATTTTTTGTCTCTACTCTTGGTACAGATTTTTCTGGTAGCAATATGAATGTCATTAGTGATTTTTTTATTAGGTTTGTTTCAATCTGTCCAAGGCTTCAACTAGTTCAAGTTTCCTTTTTATTTTCTTTTGATATCCTTTCTGTTTTCGAGTTCTTCATTGGTAGAGAGCTTATCTTCATAAATAAGTTTGTTTCTTTCAGCTCTAAGGTTGAAACTAAATGATCACTACCTGTGTCGAACCGATTCAACACTGCGATACCTGACCATATTTTTTTGTTATTAGCTAGTATAAAATGAATTTTTTGTCCTGCCGTCGGAGCTTTTCCATGTCCACTTCTTCTGCTTAAGTTTTATGAAGAAAGTGTTGAGACAGTACAGGTTATCTTTATTTAGGTAATTTATTGGCATGTCCCCACGTTAATTTCTTGTACTTAAGTCGAAGTTTCCGATATTATTTGGGTCAGTTTCATATTTCTGACCAATTTTAGCGTTAAAGTCTCCGCTAATAACTCTATAGTAACCTTCCTCAGACTGTAAATTGCGAGTGGATTATTAAGGCTTTCTTTGCCTCTCTACAGCATTTTGACCAAAAAGATCTTTTGTACATAATTCTAATCTAAGTCTTGGATATTTAGATTTTTCATAGAGTTTATTATCCTTCTGGAGGGTAGGTGCTTTGCTTCTTCAAGAATCAAAGTGACGTCTTCTAGAAATTTAAGTTTTTTGCAAAACAATGCCATACATTCATGCAGCAGGTGTTCTGCTGCTTCGGCTGCTTAATCGCAGAACCGGCCAATACCGCTTCCAGCTTCAGAAGATAATTTCTTGTAAAGAAATTTATTATTACTCAAATATCCCGACGAACATTTTTGCGTTCTTTGGCGATGTATTTATGAATTTTTTCGCTTGCTTGAGATCAGGCGTCTTATTCCACTTTAATTTTATCTGATTTTGTTCCCAGCTCCAAAATTCCTTTTTTATGCGGCTTTTTGGTAATCTTAAGTAAAGGAGTTTTTACCCTTTCCTTTATGAGGCTATCCATTTCCTTATCTTCCGTGATTTCCTTGTTCCCTGATACCCACATTAGAGTTACCCCACTGTTTCTTGCAAATTGTTTTAGGGCTTGTCTGTAGTCACAAGACTCGTAGATGTTTGACCTGAGAGCTTTTATCGCTATTTGGTCATGTGACAATATTTATATTTTGACCTTCTTAATGTTGGAAGTTGGCAAGCCTGAAACTTGTTTCTGGTACTTCCACTCCAACCTATTTTTTCATCTTGGATCGGTCAGTAAAACATGCCATTCAATCCTTTTCTAGTCGGGATAATCTTTCGCAATTGGCTTGATAGCGGTCATTTACCACTTCACTGTTAACATTAAAATCGTACCTAATCAACATGATGTCTGTTGGTTTTGGTATAGATTCTTTGAAATTGTATCGAGAATCTTCATATGTCCAATAAAGTTTTCAGGTTTGAGGCTTTCAGTTTGGAGCAGCTTGAGGGCATTTGTTGATGTCCTCATCACAGCTATATGCAGTGGAAGAAAATTCAGCATTGCCTCTACTGTTGCAGTGGGACATAATGGCATGCCTCTATAACTCCTACACATACTAGCCTGTGTGTTTTTGCAACTTTTCTTCAGTTGCCACTTGTTATATCTTGGGTCACCGTACTTGTCGAAAGAGGCTCTGTTTGCCTTGCCTCCCAACCTCTGAATATGGATTCATGCGAGGCATTGTCAAAACCTTCCACTATATCAGTATTCAAAAAGATCTCTTCTACCATCAGTGTTTTTCCAAAATATCCACTAGACAATGTAGGGCATTGGCAATTTATGTTTAAGTGTTTCACTTCTTAGATGTCGTTCGATAAGTTTCTACATTGTTTTTACGAGGAAAGATGGTAGTCCAACTAGGCGGGACGATTTTTATTCATCCGATGGACGTCTTCCCATTTTGGAACGAACGTCATCCTTACCTCTCTTTATGCTTGAGATATATAACCTAAGAGGCAGCTGGGCTTGAAGCTCCTTCAATATAGGGTGCATTATATCCAGACCCTGTATAGTAGCGCTGGAAGATTAAGTCATTTCCGGGAGTTTTGAAGTGTGTATAGCTTTTAATTGTCAATTTTATTTTGTTAGAAGTAAAGATTTTTTTAGCTGGGCATTTACTGGAGTTGCTGGAGCTGTATATAGATTCTTTCCTTTAAGTTTTTTGTAGTTATTTATTATATTCAGTGAGGGCTATTTTATATTCCTCCCAATATTCTGACATATTTGCATTATTAAAGTATTGTCTTGATTGGACTTGAGCACATCTCTCAAGATACAATGTATGTAGTATTACTGCTTAATAATCACTTTAAGGACTTGAATGAGAAAGAAGTTTACATTACTGATTATAGTGATAAAGTTCAAGAAAAATGCACTGAACAGAAAAAATTCTTAAAAAGGGTAAGTAACTTTAAACTAGAGAAACAAAGAAATACATAAAAAAGAACAAACAGCACTCCAATTTTCAAGATCCTTATTTTTACAGGTTGAATTTATTTCTCTTCAAGTACTTAAGATAGATATTATTATATACAAAAAAAATAAAAAATGGAATTATCTGGCCATTCAGCGAATGATATTCAAAAAATACGTCGTAAAATACTGAAAAATCATCTTTATATGAGATTAGGATGCAGATATATATAGTAAAGGATATTTTGTTGTTGGTATCTAGTTGTTTACTACAATCATGGCAAAATTGGTGCTAGTGTTGACTATTCTTATTAACGTGGTGGTAAGTATTCAAAAATAAAAACTTAGTTTTTAATGATTATAAAATCCATATAAAACATTTAACACTATTTTAATTTTTGAAACATGTATTAATAATTTTTATTTGTAATTTTTTAATAATAAGTACACAATATATTTTATGCTTTTAAAATATTTTGCGAAATATGCCAAGAACGCCAAAAGATTGCTTCACATTCCAGGTTTCTTCGGTCTTTGCTATCATTTTAAGAGTTATAGGGGCACATAAATAAAAATATTTCGTCTTGAAGTTAAAAGCAGTAGACCTTTATTACTTTTGAAACTAGAAAATCCAACTCTAGAGAATTTATGGTGACATAATACTCATAAGCGATAGTATCCAGCTAAAAATTTTAAATAAGATCTATCAAAGAAAGCCTACTCTTCGTCTTAATATGTTTTACAGCTGTAAGGATAAATATCAAGAATATTTTTAACATATGTTTTAAATATTTAAATTGAACATATTTTCTCCTCATAAGTTAAAAAAGAATATTTAAAAAAATCTCTGTAATGCAATATATTCATTTGATTATATGGGAAAGAAATATATTTATTTGAATATATGGGGAACATTTTTAATTCGTATTCAATAACAAAGAATGATTACAATACCTCTAAAAAGTCTGGAAGTAAGTAGGTTTTTTTATAATCACGGACGGAAATTTTTTGTTATATAAAGACGTAGAGTGGTTTATCTGGAATTATCAATATAATGATGCTTGGCCAAATATAGAATTAAATATCCAACACACGCTAGCCTACGCCCTGTAATTATGAAAGATCAAAACTGTTGATGCAGAACGAATGCTGATTAGGCACTAATAAGAGAGCAGAGATTTTGGGAATTGGAGGTTTTGGTGGTACTTTAAAAAGTCATTTTCTTGAGTTACGGTTTGAAATTCATTAGAGCCGATTCGAATAAAAAGGTTTCTATTTTTATTTTGATATTTATAAAATTAAGGACAATACTCTTTTACTTTACAATGGTGAAGGCGTATTTTGTACTGTTCTGTTTAAACTCTCACTAAGAAGGTTTAAGACAGACCCGATCTAGTGGCCATAGAAGTTAACTAACGGCCCATCAGAGCGATTGTTTTAGTTATTTTGGTAAAGTGATAAATAAATATATTTTTTATTATTATTTTCATTATTAATAAATAGGTATAAGTGTTTTCAGAAACTCTGTTTAATTAATTAATAAAAAGCCTTCAAAAAAAACCTAGTCTCCTAGTACTGCAAGAGCTTAAGGTGACTGACCTGACTACTATAGTGTTTTGGTCACAATGTGTTAATTTCTAGGTTTATAGTATAACTACTAAATAATATTTGATAGCAATAAATTTTCTCCGAAATGATCATACACTGCCGAAATAATCGGTTTGCGGAGTTTAAGGTCTAATTTTATTATATTTGAAAAAGAAAGGATTTCTCGGTTCGACGGCCCCTCTACTTTTAAGGTGGCGCTGTCCACATCGCAGACAATTAAAATTAATATTGTCTAATTTCCTTCAAAACTAATATAGAGTCTCAGATAATGAATACAAAATTGATTTTTTAAAATTATATATGGCAAGTTCAGTATTCTATATTTTTCTCTTTTTGTTCAAAATTAATATTGGTATGTAGATGACCGATCTAAAATTAATTTCAGCTCATTAAAGCAAATACAAAACGAAAGTTACAAAAATTTAAATATACCAACTTCTCACAAAAATTATAATTGGGGGACCTTGAATACGATAGGAAATCTACTATGGTGGATTAAATTTGCTTGATTTAATTTCATTAAAAACTTTCATTTGGGGAACCCTTAGATTCAAAATTTTTTGTTAATAAGTCCAGCAAGATATATTATAATTGTGGTTAAAATATCATTTTTTGTGACCATAAAGACAGTATAAGGAACACGATATATCTTGTTTAGTACTTAGTTCAAATAATTCACTGGTATCGAAAATTTGAGATGAAATTTTTACAAAACAAATTATTACAGCTAACACTACATATAAACTGGTTAACAAACAAAGCAATCATAAAAAAAATATTACACTATTACTCGCATATTTATGTTTTTATATTGTAGGATTAGGGGGTTGAATGTACCTATTCAAAAATTTTAACTATATTCAAAAATTTATGTTTTTCCTTCTTACCCCTTTTTTCGAATCAAATTGAAAAAAATTGTATTGGGTGAAATTAAACAAGCATTATTTGTAATAATAATATTATCATGTGCGAGTATCGGATAAATATTAAAAACTATTTTTAATATAACAACAGGTGTGATGAGTTCCTATATATTTTCAATTTATGAAGAATCATCTTTTCGAGATTAATAAATAAGTGGGTATATAAGTGTGGATGTTTTTTTTCATTATCAAACAATTAGTCGCAACCATGGCATCGTTAATACTAGCATTAGTTATCTTAATCAATTCGGCTGTAAGTTTTAATCTCATTTTATAAAATATTATTTGTCACTAGTCTTAGATATTTAGTTACATTATTTAGAAACTTGACGACACAATAAAGGAACTTTATTTAAAATGGCGGGCTCATTAATGCAAATCTCAGCAAATCTACTGAAAGTTTGATTAGAATTAAAAATGTTATTTAATGATACTTTAATTGAAGATTATGTCCTTAAAATAAACAAATTAATAGACGTTCAAAATCTTAAGGGGGCTACTTCTTTAAGTCTTTAGATTATTTGGATTACAGATGTCTGATTTGTGAGATATGGCAAGCAGAAAAAAAAATCACTAGTTTTTATTGGACTTTGTTTAAAATCTTTCTCACTGCTTAAAGAGATGTTTCTTATGTATCAATCATTATATAAACAAATATAAGGGCAATTTGTTACCAAATATTGATTTTTAATGAACCACTAACAAAATCTGACAAAGAGAATATGAATAGAAATAAGATTTTTCTTTAGCCTACTGGCCATATTTCACACTCAAGGATAGTGTTTAGAAAGGAATATTCAAAGTTGGTGAAAAATCAGTAATAACAAAATAAAACTTTGTTTTGAAAAGAGCTTCAAAATTTACTGACTTCAACAACTAACAAAAAATTTAACACATTATCGTCTAAAAATTTATAGGATATAATAAAATTTTTCAATGTGATGACCTAATTAAATTTTCTAATGCATCTTAAAAGTGACCAATTGTAGATCAGAAACATCAACACTTTATGGAGTGTCCCAAAAAAGAAATAATTCTTCTGGTTATCAAAAAAAAAATATTAAAAAATCCAATTAGTTTAGGTTATTTGTAAAATATAGGTAAACAATCAACTTCACTATATAATTATCTAGAAGATTAGGACATAAGTGTAATATGTAAGCAACAGATAGTAAATCTATTTTATTATTAAATAACATAGATTTAATCAGTTATTTATAACGATAATTGTTCTAGTCAATTTTTTGATGAGTTCCTGCAAAGGCAGGTTTTGTTCGAATTTTCATAACACCTTTTAATATCATATCAAAATACTATTTATATATATATATATATATATATATATATATATATATATATATATATATATATATATATATATATAAAGAAATTAGACTGTTTGGTAAACCAAAGTAAGACCCTACGACTCTAAGGCTATTCTTTTAGTTTTCAGCACCAACTGCAGATGACCTGGTCATCACACTACCAGATGGTCCAATACAGGGGCAACTATATACTACTGGTAACAATAAGGTTTATTATGGGTGGCGTGGGATACCGTTTGGCGCTCCACCTGTAGGACCATTAAGGTTTGAGGTAAGCCAGTAATTATTTAATCAAATTGAAATTTTAAAGCATTACAGTCATATAAAGAAACCTTATACGACCGTAAATTTGTTTAGTAAGATACCGTTTTTTTTTCCTTCAGATTGTTGGAAGAAAAAGATAGGCAGATAGTTCATTTCTTCTCTCCTAACTGTTTGATCATCTAATGATCACATCAGTGGAACTATAACTAACCAAGAGAAAAACTCACCAGAAACAAATGACCATAAAATATCTAAATTTCGAGATATATCAGCAGGATGTTAAACCTGCAGAGATTTCGAGGTCAGACCAAAATACAATAAGCAAGTGACATCTATGCATACACCGGAGTAGTGAGAAACATCAAAATTTAAATTTCAGTAAGATATATAGAAATCTTTTACGGCCACCCCGATGTATACATAGATGCCATTTAACTTTTTCAGTCTGACATCAAAAATATCAGCAGGTTCAATATCCTGCTAACATGTCAAGATATTTAGATTGTATCTAGACCGTATTTTGAGTTTTGCGCTTGGTTCATTACAGCCCCACTAATGAGATAATTAGATGATCAAAACGCATATTGAGGGAGACCAGAAGTTGAATGGATAGGAAATACACTCTCTGTCTCTTTTTCTTCCTTTAAAGACTTAAGGAAGAAGAACGATATCTTATAAAAATAAAAATCATCGATATTTAATCAAATAAAGTCAAAATTTATATTTGATTTAAATAAAGTTTTTAAACCTAATTTCCAATCAAATTGAAGTTATAGCACAAAAATTTTTTAACAGAGAGCTATGTCATTGAATTCATTAGACTCTATTTGAAATCCTTATAACAAATCAAGAAAAAAATTAATTAAAAAGCGTTGTGTTTTATATTTTTCTACTATCTATATTCAATGTTTAAGAAAGTTTCCTTCGAATTGTATTTATACTGTCAAAAAATTGATGTGAAATTTTATCTCAAGTACAAATATTAGTTGAAGCAATATCTAATGTTGGTCGAATTCTATCAGATCGATTCAACTGCTTAAAAAAGTCAAATTAAAATTTTCTTATGCAACAGATATCAGTTGAATTGAATTTAAAATATTAAAGACCTATTTATTTACATGTACAAAAATAAATACTTAGAATAGTCATGACGTTTATTTTTTAGGCACCTCAACCACCTACACCATGGACTGAAGTAAGGGATGCTACCACCGATGGTAACTCATGTATATCGGCAAGATACGATAATGAGACACAAAGTGAAGATTGTTTGTTCATTCATGTTTATACTCCTACTCTTTCGGTAATCTCATTTAACTTATAATATTTCAAAAATTTAGAGAAAACTATTTTCAGTCATTATTAAAAAAGAGAAATTAAATGCTGATGGAGCTGACTCATTTCTTTCCCAGTGTTAAATGTTTTTTAGCGAAATTTATTTTTTACATATGATATCCTCCACAAAATAGAGCATTTTTTATTACAATCAAAGATACTTCCGTTTATTTTAGTATAGTTGTAAATAAAACCAAAATTATTCTATATACAAAATTTCTGTTTCGAATGATTTAGCGTCATAGTTTCTTTTATAAAATTTTCTATTATTCTTTTAGCCCCAACAAAAGCTAGCTGTAATGTTTTGGATATATGGAGGAGGATTTATGGCTGGAGATGCTTTAAAAACTAGCTACGGTCCAGATTTCTTTATTGAAGAAGATATTGTTTTTGTATCGTTCAACTACCGTGTAGGACCCCTTGGTTTACTATCTACAGGTGACGATGCTCTTCGCGGTAACTACGGATTAAAGGATCAACTTCTAGCATTGAAATGGACTCGTGACAATATTGCCCTATTTGGTGGAGATCCAGAAAAAATTACTATATTTGGTGAAAGTGCAGGCGGACAATCAGTTGGCCTTCTCTTAGCTAGCAAACAATCAGCAGGTACATATACCATTTCAAAATATGAAACCTTTTTTTATTTTACTTTCTAAAAAAATATATTTTTATAAATATTCATGTATAGTCAAATATATTAACATACTACCCACATATAAACTAGAATGGATTTATCAATGTGATTACCAGCCCATCAATTTTTTTTGCACTCTTATTAAGCGGCCTGTTTTTGAATGATTTTAAATACTCTTGGATAATACTTAATAATATAAAACGTGTCAGTAATTTATACGATTTTGATTGTCATTACCAATTAAAAAAACATTATTATACTCGATCACACATGTAATCTTATCACGAAAAACTTTCTTTTAGAAAATATCGAATTTAGCATATTTACGGATATTATCAATTAGTCAATGCTGAAAAAAATTCCATCATGATGATTTCCAATAAACATACATTTTAATCAGACTCGTCTTAAAACAAAGGGCTTGTTAAATTAACTCTGCAAATACGCGCTTCTTATATCCATGTACATATCAAAGTTTTATATTTATTTCTAATAAGGAAAAAACTTCAGATAGGGAAATCATTAAAATACATAGGAAATAAAAAATTGTTTTAATGGCAACAAAATTTACTACAATAAATTTATCTTCAAAAACAAGACAGAATAAAGACATTGGTTTTTAAGAATTGCATTTCATACATTTTATTAAACATAAACATAAAATTGTTCGAGTAAATGAGATTTTTTAGTTAATTTTTAATTTCTTGCATAAAACATGAAAACTAATGAAAAATGGCATTAAAGCTTCACAAACAACTTAACACATACACATTTTCAAATTAAAAGAAGAATAAATTGTACAAAAGTACAAAGAAATACTGGATAGATACATACATAGGTTGGATTAAACTTCTGAATTTCCATATTTATAGAAAAAATTGAACAGGAAATAAAAAATAAGTAAATATGTCTAATTGAAAAATATTTTTCATTATACATAATGCTTTTAAATGTGATTGTAGAAAAATTACTTTTTTAATAGGTTGCCTATCATTTTTTCTTTTTAACAATTATCTACAGGAGATTCAAAGAAGTATGGCTAATATAATACGAAAATCATTCAATAAATCCTTAGAAAATCAAATAAGGGGCGCTAGTTGTATCGAAAAGATTTGCTTTTACGAAGGTAATCTCTCCTTAGACTGCCATTAAAGTTTCAACTATATCCATAATAACTTCCATAGTCAATTAAAATAATAAACTTTTGTTTATTTAGAAAAATAGAAAAAAAAAGTTTCATGCAGTGACTAGACTTGTCTATTTAAAAGATGACGTTTATGGCACACCCGTTCCTATGCTTATGACTGTTTAAAATTGTGTAAATGAGTTACCCCTGGCCGAGTATCCACAATTGTTGAACATAGTTCGAAAAGTCCAGTGGAAGTGACTTTCCCCGAAATGATTAAGAAAATCGAGATATATTTTTGAATGATCAATGAATTAGAGTTTGCGAAATAGTTAAGGTCATAGACATATCACAAAGTACAGTATTTTTAATTTTGCACAAAAAATTTGGTGTGAAAAATTTCTACAAGATAGGTGTTGCATTTGGTTTCAATGGAGAATAAATGCAATTGCGTAGTCATTCGGAGGCTGGTTTGGTCTTTTTGCGTCTCAGTCCTGACGAGTTTCTGCATCTATACATTACTGTGGATTAAACCTGGATACACCACTATACTCCAAAGATAAAGAAATTGGCAAAACGATGGATTTTAAAGACGATATGACTCCAAAGAAATCATAGACAGTGAAATGGGCCGACAAAATGATAGCTACAGTTTTTTTTTGATGCACGCAAAATCGTCTACATCTGTTACTTGAAAAAAGGATAAACGATAAATGGAGAATATTATGTATCATTATTGCACCGGTTAAGTGAAGAAATCAAGAAATATCTTTCTCATTTGGCAAAGAAAAAGTTCTGTTCCATCAAGACAGTGCACGGGTGAACCTCTCTGTTGTTTTGATTGCGAAAATTATGGAACTAAAGTTCGAATTATTACAACATCCACTTTATTCACCACATTTGGTCTCCATCGACTTTTTTAATTTCCAAACTTGAAAATCCATATCAGCAAAAACGATTTACTTCGAACGAGGAGGTCTTCACCTAAACAGATGCCTATTTTGAGGGCCTTCCAAAATTCTATTTTGTGGACGACTTAAAAATGTTGGAGGAATACTGAAAGGAGACTATCTTGAAGAATGTAAAAGTCTATGTACCCGAAATAATTTGTTTTTCTACCTTTTTAACTAATTTAACGAGCCTACCATAAAATTAAACTTGTGCGTCTACAATATTATATACCAGATAATTGATTAAAATATATTTATATATTCACAGGAATAACATTTATTCTTCATCAGCCTTTTTATGTCCACTACAGGATATAGGCCTGTCTCCTTCTATTCTATTTCATTCGATGTTGTGTTATTCTATGCCACGTTTTACCTATGGGTTGTTCAACATCTGACGAAACTGACAGAATATCAGTGTTGTGGACTTTTCTTTTACGATATAGGATTTCTATATTTTTCAGAATCTGGGAGAGTCGATCAAAAGCAGATGCGAATTTGTTTAATGGTAGTAAATAAAAATACATAGTTGACGAATTGAGAACCTCCTTCTTTTAGAAGTCGGTTAAAAATAAAATTACGTATGTTTTAGAGACCTACTTTCTTAACTTAACCTTATTTCTATACTCCACATATTTATTCACATTTAATATAAATATAATTGTTTAATGTTTTCTAGCCAAGATTTTTATGTTTATTTATTGTGTTTTGTTGTTGTAGTTTAGTCAATTAAAAAAGTGTAACATATAAATATTAATTTTAGGTTTATACAGAGCAGCAATTGTTGAAAGTGGATCGGGATTAACCAATTCGTCTATAGTCACTGACCCGCAACATTATGCCTTTAGAATGGCTAATTTAATACCAGGTGGTGATTATGGAAATGATACACATAAACTCAAAGACTTTTTACTTAACAGGACTGTAGATGAAATAGTAACAGCAGCTGGATCTTTAAGAGGCGAAGATGTAAGGTTTCGTCTTTATAAATTGTTATATATTTTTAAATGAATGTAATGTAAAGACAATATTAAACAAAATTGCCATTATTAAAAAATAGATGATGATTAACATGCTAGTGAAAATTCTCTACAGAAGTAAAATATTGCAGTTCATCTTCCACTAATTGCATCAGAGCGATCTGGTTTAAAGATATTATTAGGCATACACCTTGTATATTGTTGGGCCATTCCTAACTAATGCATTTATGGCATTATTAGAAAAAAATGCATTTTTGAATATGTATATAGATATATTTTCAATGTAATGTGTGGTTAAACTCTAATAATTTTTTTTAGGAGCATGCATGGCCTGCGTTGGAAATAGAAGCAGATGACGCTTTTATAACTGAATCTCCCTATGTACTATTTGAAAGTGGACGCTTTTCTCAAGTACCAACTTTAATGGGTGTCTGTGCTGAAGAAGCCCTCACATTCCTACCAGGTAACTATATCAATTAAGATAGATTTATATTTATTATATTTTATTCTTACGAACGATAAACTTCATCTATCTAACCTATTTGTTTTAGACCTAGACACAGCACAAGCCTTTGCAGCTCTACTTGATAGAGATCAAACAAAAATATTACCGTCAGACTTTAAAGCGGAGCCTGAAGATGAACAAGCAGCAATTGAAAAAATAAAGAATAGTTATCTTCGGGGAAATGAAACGTTTTCTAACAACTTAGTTGGTCTTACCAAGGTAGGTTTTTATACTTTACATGTATTAGTTTTAGAACACCTCAGCGATTAATTTGAGACTAATTAGCGTTTTCTATTTTTCTTTTTTTTTTTTGAAACTCAAGTTGTTATATTTTTTCTCTTTAATTTACTTATTTTAACTTTAGATCGATATATTTACTGAACCTTTATTTTAAAATCGTCCTTGTTACTTACAATATTTGTTTAAATTCAAAACAATTTATTAAATTCAATTTAGTATCTAATATATAAGGTGTTACGGTTAATAATATCGATAGAGATAGTATCACTAATTCATTTGTTGGTATATAATGACTTCTATGGCATTTCGAAAGATATACATATGCATTCAAAGACAGTTCATAATCAATTATTATTGTGCAAAAAAAAACAAAAATGTCTCATTTTATACCAGAAAAAGATATTTTGTGGAGAAGTTTAATAACCGGTCTTCATTGGTTGGTTGGAGCTTATGATGAGAATATCTTATCTCGGGAGGATGGCTTAAACGTTGGATTGTTGATGTAAAAGATAAGGAGCGTCCAGATCAGCCGAAAAAGTTTGAAGATGAAAATTTGCAAGAATTATTAGATGAAAATTTATCTAAAACATTAAAATAATTGGCAGCAGAATTAAATGCTTCCCAATACATTATCACCGAACGTCTACATGCCTTTACCAAGATCCAGAAAGAAGAAAAATGGAATCCGCATAAATTGAAAGAAAGAGAAACTGGAAGATAAAAAATCATTGCCCTCAATATCACATTTAATGCATGATATCCATGAAAAGAAGACTTTGTCGTCAATTTGGTGGCATGATAAGGGACCTGTTTAATACGTGCTGCTGAAACCTGGTAAAATAATTACCGGCGATCGATGTCGATAACAATTAAAAAATTAATTAAACTAACCAATATATGCCGAAAGATTCAATAAAGTCCTTTTTCAACATGACTATGCTCAGCCCCACATTGCAAAATGTGTAAAGAACTATTTGGAAAGCGTTAAATCGGACGTCCTACTCCACCCGTCGTACTCACCAGATTTAGCCCTTTCGCACTAACATTTATTTCGATCAATACAGCACAAACTTTCAGAATAACACATTCTAATGAAGAAGTGAGAATTTTACTTGATAAATAATTGAGGTTATCCATTTTGTTCTGGAAACAAATAATCAAATTTTGCGAAAATTCGACATTTCTAGCCGAGACACCTATTAAATTTATTTAGTTTATTTATTTTTTTACGCTTTTAGTTCCTCAGTGACAATAAATTTATCAGAGCCCTAATAAAGCAAGCTGAACTTCAATCTCGGTATGTTCCAGTATATCTTTATCAATTTTCTTACTTTGGAAGATATCACAACGAACCATTTATTGATGGTAAGTTTAACTCTGCAATATTCTTTATTGATACAGCAAAAAAAAACCTTTTAACTCATTTAGAACTATGTCCCTGTAACAACTATATACCTTAATCACCAAAAATTGCGATCTCTAGGAATAAACTTTTCAAACTAGTAAAATAATTTTTTTAAATTTTTATAAAATCTTTAAGCACAAAATAGAAATTAGTTGGGTATCTCCGTTACAAGAATATCCAAAATATTTTATTTAACCTGGATGGTTACCATCTACATTAGCTTATCCAAAATCCTGCGGTAATTAATACAAGTAACCTAAGTAGTAGCATGAATATAATAGCGTTTAAATGAGAAGTTTTAGTTCTTATAATTTATTTAAAATGATCTTAGATTATTATACGAATTGTATTTAAAATATTTAATATTCTTACTTAGGTGTTGAAAAAGCAGCCCATGGTGCAGAGTTACCATTTTTATTTAACATGACGCTGTCTGCTTCCGACACTGATCCATCTAATTTGTTAGTACAAAACAGAACGGTTAAACTTTGGTCAAATTTTGCAAAGTTTCTGTAAGTATAATTTTTTTACTTTTTTTAAACAACTTATTGTAGTTTATAAAATATTAAATGTTTATATTTTACAATAGAAAGATTTTTTAATATATATTGTGTGATTGAACCATTCAAACCCCAACCAATTCTCCCTGTTTCAATTACCGTTGGTAAAAGGAAACAAAAACTATTGTTGAAAATTAAATTTATTGACTCCTGAAGGGAGGCTTCCAGAATGAGATGGATCGAGGAATATATAATTAGACCTACCACATGCTTTTGCAAATAGCTTCTCTCCCTGAAGAGAAAAGAACTGTGAATTGTGGTAGGACTACTAACAAAACATTGTCACTTATGAAGCTATTTTCATATGATTGGTATCATAGATGATCAGATGTACAGATAGTGTCTACAGGAAGAAAAACTGTCCATCATGTTCTCAGAGTATGTCCAGCACTCAACAGAATAAGTGAGAGCCATTTGGGAGATACAATATTATCACCTGTAACGAAGCAGCTTGGATTCGTAAAGGCAACCGACCTATATTATCTAGAATATCTAGTATTACTACATTTATTCCTTTATTTATTTAATGAATTTGAAGTATTTAAAATGAGAATTAATGAATGATTTTATTTAGGATGGCGGGTAATAATCTGAAGATGATATAAATTAGTTTAAAAAAATTGTTTTGATGTGTAGGCAATAACTATTTTTACATTTTTGCAGAAACCCAACTCCTGAAGAAAGTGAATTACTCAATAATGTTATTTGGCCTACTGCTACTCCTGACAATTTGCAATACCTCAATATCAATGGTACATTGGAAGTATTACAAGATCTCAAAGGAAACGTTTACCGCATGTGGAATGAAACTTATTATAGCTATGCAAAGCAACCATTTATTACCTTTTAGAAATATCATTAAATTAATCAATCAGGTGTGTAATTCACATAATTTTGTTAATAAACTTTTCTAGTAATATAATGATTTGGTTTTATTTTTTTAATAGTTTGTAAACCAAAATAATTAAAGTACTAGTTGCAAATGAAAGGAGAAATGAAATAAACTGAAAATTTTGACAATAGTTATCAATTTCTCAGGAAATTTGTGATTAAGTTAGTAATACGGGCGAGTATTTGTTACTAATAAAAAAAATATAGTAAAAAATTTAAAAAATGTTGATAAGTCGCACGTAATATCAAAAATGTTTTTAAAAAATATATTAAAATATTGAAAATGCAAGTTTTAATGTTCTAGTCAAATAAATTTTCAAAGCACTTCTTCATTTTCCATATATGCATCTGTATTAATTGTGTTTTTAGAAACCATTTTGATCATTTTTAGTGAACTAGGAACCATTATAGTTTTGTCATGTCCACCCGTCCATCCATCGATATATCATCACCTTTCAGAATTTATCATCTTATACAATACAATTTTGCAGATGCAGGTTGTGATGAGAAATTAAAAAGAAATTAAGATAAAAGGTGTTTTTCGTTTTTGATTCGGTTGTTACGCACCAAATATCAATAGCGGAGTGAGGGGAGTGGTCTCAAACGCTTGATTGGCTTTTTAGTTTTAGTTGCGATGGAACGTTCCACGAGACCACAACACGTATTTTGTGAACGAGGGTTTTATAAAACCAACGATTCCTACACTATTGTTCGACCTCTGTACAAGTCACATTGTAATTTAACAATTTGATCAAGCATTGTGTGTGCAAGCTTGATGAGACTGGAAACGCAAAGCCGGATAAATCTTGAAGTAAAGGACATCAAGAATGAACATTGATATTGACCACGTTCGCCAGTCCGCTAGAGACGAACCACGTGATCCACAACAGTCTTTACGGCTCCGCGTGGGTTCTCTAAATTTGCACCGATCCATCGTCTATTAATATTGTTATTTTCAAATATTTATATTTTAACCCCTACGAAACTGTTATTGTGCAAGCAATGAAGCCCGATAATTCAACTAAATAACTTGAATTCTGACGGACAATGATAAACCGTTTTAGAAACTTCAATAACATATGGTTCTTTGGTGAGTCGAATTTCCACATCAACGGCTACGTGAATAAAGAAAATTGCAGATATTGGGCTCCTAATAATACGGTGAAACTTCGTCGGAAACCCCTTCATTCGCCTAAGGTTATCGTTTGGGCTACCATGTCACGCGAAGGAATAATCGGTCCCTATTTTTTTGAAGATAACCGTGGTCGCACTCAGGCTGTTTATTCTCATCGTTATTGCCATGTGATACGGACTTTTGTGGCTCCAGAAATGTAAAACCAGATTGACTACAATTAGAATACATTTTTCCAACAAGATGAAGCAACTTCTCACGTTACAAATGATTCTTTGGCAACTTCAGATTTGACATCTGCTTTTATTTATGGAGCTACTTAAAAAGTAATGTTTTTTACCCATTACCACCCAACTTAAATGTTCAACAGCAAAGAAACCAAAATCCAAAAATTCCAAGAGCGATGCTCCAGCGAGTAATTAAGAAATTCAGTTAGAGCCTAAATGATTGTGAGAAAGCGGATGATGCGTATTTAGGGATGATTGTTTTTCATAAATAAAAATTCAAACACTACTCTATAATTTAATGGCAATTAAATAAGTCTGAATCGATCCTTTTTTAAAAATCAAAAACGAAAACATTCTAACACACCCTTTACCTCGTTCTATGTAAATTTCCCTCCTTTCAATTTTCTACTGCCAAATTCTGAAAAAAATGCGCTAATAAACCTTAATAAATATATTGAATGAATATTATGATTTTGGTTAAATTACATTTACCAATTTCAATAACAAAGAGAAAAGTCATCTTAAGTTTTTCTATATGATTTCCAATAAAAATGTCATCTTCTGCTTTTTTGCAAAAATTTCGGTCTAATTAATCCAAAAAAAAGACAGTGTGCTTCCTCATATGTGGAAGTTGGGGATAATTTTTTCTATCGGTTTGGCTATAGTTGAATCGATGATCAAAATGCAATTAAATATTGAAAAATAAAAGATTGCTGCTTAGAAAAAAAAACTATCTCAAACTGGGTAATTAAAATTTCAATTAATTTCGTGCCAGTGAAATCGCGAATTTTTGCTCTCTAATGAAATCTCAAAATTTTACCATGAAATATAGTATATTATTACCAACTATAAACGCCTTACCAAATCCTGGCAACACCCTGTAAGGTACCTCAGTTCAGACTTACCTAATGATTGTCCTAATGCTGACTGGAGTTTACCTATACGCTAGCTCATCTCAGGGTAGATTCGTTGTTTTATATTTTTCCACTATTTTTAATATATTGCCTGTGTAAGTTTTATAAATGTCTAAATCGGGAAAAAGGCGCCACCAAATTTTACTTTAGAATGAGCCCTAATGATTATACTACGAGCAATTGTAGTAAAGAAAACTTGGAAAAGAATAAATATTTAATATGACATATCCGGGTAAATAAATCGCAGAGTCTAAGTACTTAAAAGTATCCTAGTTTAAAATTATAGGAAATAAAACCAATTATATAGAGGCCAATACATTTATTCCTCACGTTATACCCCTTCCCAGATAATAAGTACAACCCCTGGAAAAAGTTATCACCATGTGAATTATTGCAAGCTCCTCTAATGGGGCTATCTAATAGAAGTGCGATTACAAATGTTAAATTGCAATAAAAAAACCTTGTTGACTTAGTCGAAAGTTATTGTCTTTCTATGACGTAGCAAAATGTGAATATTTACAACAAAAGAATAAATTAAACTTGACAGTGTCCTGCACAGTGAACGGCAAACCGATCCAAAAAGTAAACAAATCAACTACTACCTTTGGAAGGTTTACGTCGACATAGCCCAGTTATAGAAGAAAAGAACACACTCTATTTTAAACTAGACTATGAAGGTCCATAAGCCCAACAATGCAGGAGACTATCAACTTTGTAGTAATAAAAAAAAACAATATCAAAAAACTACCAAAAATATCTGCAGAGAGAAAGAATTAGAAAATTGATAAGGAGAGAGATAATGAGTGTTTAAATGACAGTTAATAAAAATATGAGCAATAGAAAATTACAAAAAAAAAGTGATAGATAATTACAAAAATTAGATCATAGAAATCAACTTATAACTGTCGCTCAAGTTGATAAAATTTTACTGAAAAGTATGTTACAAATTTGTACAAAATAACTAGTTTCCAAAATATTCAATTGTTAAGCAATTAAAATTTTCAATAAATGTGTCACTATAATATTCATTATTTTAAACAATAATTAAATGGGTACTTGGCCACTCTGGGACTCTAAAAAAAATGGAACCATAATAAAAACCTCAATTACAGTAAAATATCGCAAAAATAAAACATTTAAATTTGAGGCTGTAGCGCAACGAAGTCGACTGCGTTTCACCTTACATAGTTTACTGGTTCGCCGCAAATATATGATATGGTAAATTACCAAAAGATAAATAACATTAAAAAAAAAATATTAAAGTCCAGATATTTAAAGTCTATTAATTAGAAAGGTTCAAAAACATATACACAAGAATCCCCTACCTGTTAGCCCTCTAGGTAATCGAACAGAAAACTGTGTTTAGATAACTAAACGATTCAAAATACAGGGTTAATACCCATTAGGCTTAACAGTCAGAA
Source organism: Diaprepes abbreviatus (assembly GCA_034092305.1). Lineage (NCBI taxonomy): Eukaryota > Metazoa > Arthropoda > Insecta > Coleoptera > Curculionidae > Diaprepes > Diaprepes abbreviatus. Next base: position 33,632,901 of record JASJET010000055.1, read on the forward strand.
CCTCTTGTGTACATACTTTGGCTAAAATTAGGCACTTAGCTGAATCGCTTTAAAACAGGTGGTTGAACAAGGCCTGTGACATAGACGGCTTCCCCCAGAAAGACGTTGACCTGGCTCAATATGGAGATTGTCCCTTTCAGAGGCTCACAATCCCAGAAGTGCAGCACGAAACCCCAAACTGTACATTATAACTATTTATAGTTTTCCCAAAAACGTAATTATTCCAAAGACATATTGTACTTATCCCAAAGACAATACTGTAGTTATTCCTAAGACATATTCATTCCAAAGACATATTCATTCCAAAGACCCTCGAACTCAAGAAAATGTTGGCATCTGCTAATAAGCCGTTGTTTCTGGCTGGCTGAAGAAAATAATCGCCAAACTGGCTGTAGAGTGAAACGACCAAAATCACCAAAAATTGTTTGCACCCCGACTAGGTTTTGTCACTTTAATCGGCCCTTTATGACCAATTCCCTTAACTTGGGAAAGCAGTAGAACTAAAACCACATCTTCACGCTCTTGCGTCAGATAGCCAAAAGAGAACGATTTCTCTCAAATCACTAGCACATTTCTTCCAACGGAGGTTACCAAAAAAACTTTATAAAAACGTCTATCAAAAATCTATCCAAAAAAAAATAACCTTAATCTCGTAGCCATAATCTCGAACCCTTGACATTTATCATACAATTTGAACTACTTCCGGAAAATATATGCAAAAATTCTTCTATCTCAACTTTAAACTGGCCAGTACTAAAATCAGACCGAGACAACCAATATCTTAATAATCTAACCTGCCTCGTACTACAAAATGAATATCCAATAACAAACTACTTAATGGGTTCGAAATATTTAAAAATGAAATCCATTTAGTTCGAGGGACAAATTTACAATATTATAATTACCAAAAATTCTAACGAGTAAAGTAAAGAGAAATATTCAACTAATAAACTAAAAACAACATAATGAAAAAAAAAAAATCGATACTATTTTATTTCGAATTTAGCATTTCGATAATATTCAACTGATGGGCCATCTTATAGGCAACCCTAAAAACTTTCACACTAAATTACAGAAATATGTTAAGTTTCGATGTCAATCAAAATTTCAAAATGTAAACAAAAGGAATGATCTGAATATAGATGAAACCAATATTAATGAATGAAAGACAAAAGGTAATCATTAGTTTTATAGTAGAAAACATCGTTTACTGTAAATTTACGTACAAAACAAAATTCTATTTATGACTTTAGTAATCTGAACATGTAATTTAATCTTGAAAAATGTAAACAAAAATATTTATTATTTAACCCCAATTTTTAACCGTAACAATATGTCGCATGATAATTTTTATTTGGTAGTTTCAATGACACTATATAGGTCTTTAATTTGCTTAAAATTTTCACGCGCCAATTTGTTCGTGACAATTTGGTGAATGTGCCAGGCAATTAAGCTTTTGTCTGTTATTTTAACCAACTATATTATATTTTTATATGCATATTATATTAATAATTGCAACTAATTAATTGGATAATCAATAAAGAAGAATAAGAGTTGTGATTTTTTTTAAATGTAATTAATATATATTTAAATTAATAATTGAATGTATTGATTTTTTGTATAAAAAAGTCATCAGTTATTAAAAATGGCTTTGTTAACTATTCCGTTGCCGGTGGCCTAATTGTTCGAACAGTAATTTAATCAAAATTTGTTTTGTAGAAGCTATTTGCCATGGAAGTTAGATTTTCTAGATGGCCAGTTTGGTTTTGCTTACGATATCGTTATATATTATATTACATATGTTAATTTATATAAGCATATTAAGAATATAAGCTGACAGATAAAGCAATACAAACGGTAATAAAATTAGTTGTCCCCCGAAACTAAACAAAATGATTTTTATCATTGTATTTTTAAGGTTCAAAACTTGATTGGCCTGTTGTTGTACTTGTCAATTTAAATTGTTTACTGTCAGTTTAGATCGGTTTTAAAGTTAAACTAAGATGGGGATTTTTAGTTAAATTTATTTTTTGGTTTCTATGAATTTTGAATATAAGCAATCGCACACACCTATGTTAGTTATTCCTAGCATCCATCTTATTTATTGTATTTCTTTTTTTAATATCGAAGTTTCACACCCGTATGTCATGATTGGTAATATGCATTGACCAAATACTCTTTTCTTAAGGGATAGCGGCATTCTGGACTAGAAGATTATGAATTTCGTCCAAACTCTAACCACGCTAATTTAATTCTTCTGTTGATTTCCGAAACTAATGAATCCGATTTGTGTATAAATTTTCTCAGCTTTATTCATTTTCAAGAAATTGACGGATTTTGTATTTCAGGGTATATTTGAAATTATTACAATCGGCCAAGCGCTTTCAGTCTCTCTATCGGACCATCCTCAGGGCTCAGACCTTGTCAAAGGGCACACCTCAACCCTGCCAGTTTGAGAAAAGTCGCAAGCGCTTTCGGTCTCTCTATCGGACCATCCTCAGGGCTCAGACCCTGGAAACAAAAGAATACGGTCAGCAAATAAGTTTACTCAGTACTCACCAACCATACTCACTTGTCAAAGGGCACACCTCAACCCTGCCAGTTTGAGAAAAGTCGCGAGCGTAGCCTCAACACAGAACAAGATGTATACAATTAAAAAAAATTTTAGAAACTTTTAAAATTAAAACTAGAACATTCAACACACTGTGCACATTGACATTATTAAAACAATAAACCTTTTTAATAACAACCCAAAAGGGTGAGGTTATGCCACACACAGTCATAGCATAATACAGCAATAAAACTTTCCAAAAATTAAAACTACATACAAGTATGTGAAAGCCTGAGTAGAGATTTTCTGTATGAGTTTTCATTTTCGAATTTCTTGTCAATTGTATTTAAAATCAATACTTCATTGACAATGAGCAAAAAGAGCAAAAAAGGGGAAAAAAGGGCAGAAAGAAAGCGCATTAAAAGTTTATTAATCTACAGCGTTACTGTTATCGGCCATTCTGTGATCTATTTCGAACACTTGGGTTCAGTGGCGTGAAATAATTTCCATTTTTGTAAAAAAGCAACAAATTACACGAACATAGGCGTAGTTAAAAATTGTTGAAATGTGTGAACTATTAATATATTTAGAATGAAGTGTCTAAAACTGAAAAAGATGATCAAAATTATTATAAGATTGCACCCAACGCAATCACAGCTCCCAGACTTTTAAATTGTTTAATGATTTAAGGAAAAAGTTTGAAAAGGGGGTTGTGGTCATTTACGTTGTTCATTCTTACATTGAGGCAATGATCGGGATTTCTCTTTATCTCCCTGCATATTTCAAGATCCTCTCTGTAATCCAAGGTTTTAGAGTTATTACCCCTGGAGTGGTATAAGATTTTACTATTATGAGTAGGAGAGAAACTGTTTGGTAAAACTAATATGGTGACCAAACACAGAGGCCTGAGGTTTATTAATATGTTCTCTAATTCGGACTGCTAATGGTCTAATAGTTTTCCCTGTATACGTTGAAGGGCAGTCTGGGCAAGAAAGTTGATAGACCCCACTTTTTTGAATATGAGATATCAAATGTTTGTTATTGACCAGATGGGAACTGAGTTGATTTACACACTTAAATTAAATCTTCACATTTTGAGTGTGGTTTGTTAGAGTCCGTGCTATTTTATTAGAGAAGTGACCTAAGTACGAGAGTGAGAAAAATTTTCCTTGCTGACTTTCATTGCAAGGAGTCGAGCTGTAAGCCTCTTGGGATTCTTACTTGCTTTTAATTTTTTCTATATATTTGTCGATGACTGTATGCTCATATCCATTGTTTACGGCAATTTGCTTCAGAATATTGACCTCGTTGTTGTAATCCTCCGCTGACATGGGAATGTTGAGCAATCTATTAACATAGCAGTTTATTGAGGCCATTTTATGTTGTAAGGGGTGGTTAGAATTAGAAGGAATTATGTGGTCTGTTTGGGTGGGTTTCAACGTATATAGGGAAAACTATTAGACCATTAGCAGTCCGAATTAAAGAACATATTAACAAACCTCAGGCCTCTGTGTTTGGTCACCATATTAGTTTTACCAAACACAGTTTCTCTCCAACTCATAATAGTAAAATCTTATACCACTCCAGGGGTAATAACTCTAAAACCTTGGATTACAGAGAGGATCTTGAAATATGCAGGGAGATAAAGAGAAACCACGATCATTGCCTCAATGTAAGGATGAACAACGTAAATGACCGCAACCCCATTTTCAAACTTTTTCCTTAAATCATTAAACAATTTAAATGTCTGGGTGCTGTGATTGCGTGGGGTGCAATCTTATAATAATTTTGATCATCTTTTTCAGTTTCAGACACTTCATTCTAAATATATTAATAGTTCACACATTTCAACAAATTTTAACTACGCCTATGTTCGTGTAATTTGTTGCTTTTTTACAAAAATGGAAATTATTTCACGCCACTGAACCCAGGTGTTCGAAATAGATCACAGAATGGCCGATAACAGTAACGCTGTAGATTAATAAACTTTTAATGCCCTTTCTTTCTGAGCCCTGAGGATGGTACAATAGAGAGACCGAAAGCGCTTGCAACTTTTCTCAAACTGGCAGTTTTGAGGTGTGCCCTTTGACAAGGTCTGAGCCCTGAGGATGGTCCGATAGAGAGACCGAAAGCGCTTGGCCGATTGTAATAATTTCAAATATACACTGAAATACAAAATCCGTCAATTTCTTAATTTCTTCGGTGTACAACCTGTTAATAACTTATTTATTCATTTTCTACTTCCAGCATAGTTTTGTTTATCCTTATTTTGACGTTGGTAATCAGAACGCTGCACATTACTTTTGCCTCTACTAGGTTAATTTTAAGAACTACTTCACTTTAATTAGCTCTTACAATTCTTTAGAACTTTTAGCAATCTGAATCATGTCAGCAGCAAATCTTAAATGGGTTAGGTGTTCTACATCTACACATAAACCTTTGTCATCCCAGTCTAATTCAGGAAAAATATTATCTAGAATTGCTGTGAAGAGCTTCAGTACTGTTGTGTCTCCTTATCGGACGCCTTTTTGGGTGGGAAATTCTGAAGTGTTCTTATGTACGTTTACTCTACCTGCAGCTGTGTATATATTAGCTAATTTCATTTTTACATATGATTTGTCTCCTCTTTGATCGACAAGAACTTCTATAACAGCACAATTATCAGTAATAAACCTTATATTTCGCTCCCTATGATTGTAGCCCTAATATTGTGATTATATCTGAATTTTTAATATTGACCTTTTGCCTACCTTTCCTCGATAAAAAGATTAAAATACGAGCTTACTTCATATTTACATTTCACAGGAAAAAGCACAAAGAACATGTTAAAGTGTTCTTAATTAGATTTATCAGATATAAGTTCAAAATGGCGGTATACTGTAGTTACAGAACTGTATCTATCATGTGACCTAATTTTTTTATTTGCTGTATTCTGCGTTTATTTGTTTATTACTGTATTCTACATTATATTACAATTTTTAAAGGACGAAGTCTAGCTAACTATTATCAACTACTCAACTTGTGAAGTACAGTAAATGATTTCAAATTTTATAAGAAAATAAAATTTCTATTAAATGCTAGTATTGACTTTATTTCCCCTCTTTATTTCCTCATTTCTTTTATAAAGTTTCAAACTTTACTTTTTCATTTAAGATATAGAGAGTGAAGAATTTCTTAAATCACAATATTTTAATTAATTCTCATATTTAAGCACAGACGAAATAAAAAATATTTTTTATTTCTTAAATCTAAAAATTTATTATTACATTCACCTAAAAGAGAAAAAATATCAGAAATCTGAGACAATTTTAAAATATTTTTATTTTTGAAATAATTAAGTATTATTTTTTATATCAATGGCAATGGAAGACCAGAATTTGTTGTGACGCATAAAATTGTATAATTTTTTCTTCACATATTAATATAATGTTGATTGTACTCAATTTGTATGGCTTAAAATAAACTTGACGTATTCCATTTTAAAACCTCTTTGAAATAGAACATGACAGAATTTAGCAGTTCAAGAAAATCATTTAAAAACAAATAATTTATAAAATAAATAAATAAATAAATTAAAAAAAAAAAGATTTTTTTGTTAATAATCATATTTTATGAAATTTCCATACACCTGCAAATTAATTTTATCAAAATTTTTCCCATAGCCCCAAATCAATATTCTGACTTTTAATAATTAATTCAGCTAACTCTGTTTTACCTAATACTATTTTTAGATAATCCTATACTTGATAATTTACTCTACATTGCTTTGCTTCTTAGTATAAGAGAATGTCCACGGTCGCGTCATTCTGTATGTAAATCCAGACTAACCTCAAAAGTTCCTAAATGAATTTTAATTCAGTTTTGGTTATACATTACATCGATATATTATATTAAAATGACCGAAGCCTGGACACTTCTTTGGCTTTGGCTAATTAAACTAAAATAGGCATATCACAGCAATGCAAATTGCATAAAACCCTCTTACGTTTACTTTCTAGATAAAATCTCTTTGTGCTGGTTCCAAAAAGGAAAATACTCAATATAATCAACAAAGTAATTTTCTGAATAGGAAAACTCGACAGCTTTCTTAGACACGGTTTCTTTACATACTTTTACGCAAATAAAAACATTATTATTAAAATTCTTGCAGCGTCACCGATTGCTCGGCATTTAATTAGTTTTCTTCTAGTTCATTCTAAAGTACAAATTAACTATATATATCATAAAATATTTTGAAGTATTTTATTAGTTCATACAATCTTGAATTTATTCTACTTTATTCAGCTTATAAATGTACGTAATATTTAAGTACTTTTTTTTAATACAACGGTCCTGAGTTTATTGTTGTATAATGAGCATTATAATCTTATCAAAAACGTGCAGAACACATCTCAAGTTTTAAGTGTTTAGCTTAAAAGATGACAATTTTTTTATTAACGAGCTTGGAATTTGATACATAAAATATATTACTAATTTCATTTACAGTTTTTTAAGTAAATAATTAATTTAAATTGACAAGTACGTTATTTAAATTTGGAACATTAAAAAAGCAATAATAAAAAGTCACTTATGATCATAGGGGCTTAGTGCAAACTAGTTCGTGGTCCGTTGTAGAACACCACAGAGATCCTCAGTAATGTTAAATAAGCTGTAGGGTAACAGCAGATAAATAATCTTCTTTTGACCTCCTAGTCAACACACATCGAAATTTGTCAAATAAACATTGGGAATACTAGCCAATCTAAGAGCGAATAAAATATCCAAAATACCTATATCCAACGAAATGGAACCAGTACTTATACAAGAAACTCATGAATCTCTCATAAAAAATAGTTCACAACCTGAGGAATGACACCCGATTTCGGGGGAAGCTATAAGTTATATATTGGTGTGATGGTCTCTATAGGCAAAAATAGTATATCCAGGATTTTACAAAAAAATTTTTCGATGAACGAAACAAAGAAACGGAATGTTTTTATCAGTATTTCCTCCAAAATGGCAATAGCTAAATCTCAGATGAGGTCTCGCTCATATTAGATAATGCTAAAAGAAACTAATAGATAAACATAGTTAAATTCCCAAAATATAAAAAAACACTAGCAGCGAGACATGTGTCTTTTGGGTAGATTGGAGGTTATAAATCTTATTCTTTCCGGTATTAGAAATACGAGAAACATACAATTTACCGTCGGTATTAAAGAGGAACTGTCTACAAAAAGACTAACCTTCTGGTTAACTGAAATAGTTTAAATTCTTCTGAATCGAAACTATTTCCTCACTAAAGGCTAGGGGATATCGCTATGTAATCAAAGACAAAAATCCAATAAGGTTGCTTAAAACAGATGTGCTGAAAATAGGGACAAAGAGCTCTCAAAGAATTTAATTTGTTATTCGTCCTAAAGTCTGGAAAAACTAGCCATAAGCCTGAGCTTTACCACCTAATCGACTGGACCAGCACACCATATTAACTTCTAGGAAGACATACTTAACAGAATTGAACCAAATCTACTCCAAATAATCCCAAGTAAGCAGGCAGAATATAGACCAATAAGAAGCACTACCGGCCTAGTCTTCGATTCTTATAATTCATAGAGAGACAATAAATCAGCCAATACCTAAAATATAAATGACATTTATAGACTTAACGACCGCACACAATAATATGTAGAAAGATGAACTAATTTAAAAGAGTTTATCCAGTGTGAGGTAATTGCTCCTAAATAGTACTCTGAGAAATTTTATGAGCAGACGAAGAAAAGTAAATTATGGCCATCTGAAAAGTCGATATTCGTTCCCAGCTCTTTTTTATTCTATAAAGTTCAGGTTAGTTTCACTTGATAAACTTTTATCTAATTTTGATTAAAATAGTACCCTTGTAATGGTATCACCATTTTTTTTATTACATGTCATGTGTTTGGATATACTGCAAACTACCATAATTTTTTCTTTGAATTTTGATGTATTATAGATTTTTAAATGTAACGTGAATTTTTTAAATTATTTATTCTTTTCTTAGAAAAAAAGCTACTTTTCATTTATTTCGAAAATATGAACCACTTGTGAGATAAATGTATTTTAACATTTTACTGCATCCAATTTGAATACACTTCCGTAATAGGAATATCTATAAACAGTGTAAATTAAAGGGGTTAGTATTAACTTAAATAAGTAAATCATATTATTTTGAAAAAATTTACACTTTTAGTGAAAATTCTGAGACGCATTTAATGTACTAATTAGCTTTGTCAAATGTACTAGAAGCTAAGAAGTTGTACCGAACGATTTCTGGGTGCAGTGGCTGAAGATCCGTATACAAGAAATAAAATACTGTCATCTATATTTAATTCTTTGCAATCAACAGTACATAAAATTATTCAGGTGTAACTTCACTTTTAAGAGTTCACCCTTTAAGTCCAGCTGACTCTTCTGCCAGAATATAATTTACAAACTGGCTCTTAGAAAGAAACATCAATAATAAAAATTTTATGTTTGATTTTGTATACGGAGGACGCTGGATTTGGCTGCAACGGATTAATAAATTCATTAAATTTTCATAGTTGGAGTGAAGAAAATACCTATTACATAAAAACATCCCGACAGCAACATAAATTTCATAATAATATTTTTAGGATTATTGAGAATTATCTTATAGGCTTTTATGTTTTACCCTCACGATTAAACGGCATGCTTTAAATTAAATTTTTATAAAAATGAATATTGAGAGTAAACGGTAGAGGTACTATCTGAATCGCATCTAAACACTAAGTTTATACACGATGGTGCTCTGCCACATTTTGACCTCTTGGTGTGGAAAAACCTCCACAATGCCTTCTGAAATAAATGAGTAAATCGAGAGGAAGCTGTTTCACGACCACCAAGATTATTCGATCTCAATCCTTTGAATTTTTGCCTATGGAATCCTTTAAAAAGCTTAGTTTATACCACTCTCATTAACACTGGAGAGGAATTATTAGTAAGAATAGATTTTTACTGTGAAGTACAAAAATTCATGCACTGTAGTTCAGGCAGTTCACATTGAGCAGTGTTATGCATTAATTGTATTTTTTTCCAGTTTAATATTTTTTTTTTGGAATCAGTATTACTTTCATTTTTAAATAAAAATATTTTATTAGTCTCTAAGTTTAACCCTTTATTATTACTTCAGATTAGTATCGCTTACCTTAACTTACATCTCTGGTAATAAAATAACAAATCTTCCCATTACGAAACTGCAAATTGGATTAAGTGAAATTGTTCGTTTCCTCGAAATCAAATAACTAACTTTCTTTCCAAGAAATACATAGGTAATTAGAAAATATATGTAACATTTAAAAAACCTTACGGGCTTTAACATTTAGCGAAAAAATAATAAAAAGGATACAGCATGACCGGCTCACTAGACACGTAATAAAACATTTGTTATTCCTATCTAATAGAGTTCATTTACTACTATTTTGACCTAAATTTTATTACATTTCAACACCCCATGTTTGATGCTGAATATCTTGATATACGGATAAAACAAAGGAAAAAAATAATACTCATGAGCAGATACAAACAAAAATGAACTATTTATTGTTTTAAAAAGTAACAAAAGGTTTTTTTCCATAATTATAAAATGTCTCGTTCCATCCTAGATAGGTATTTTCTTTAAAATTTTCTCTCACCTCCAGTGTATTATTTATATTTAAATAATTCAGATTGGAAGGACTAACGGTCGGCCATATTACGTTATTTAAAAGTCCACTTTTTTCTGGGGTCGGATTTCTAAAATATAAAAATAACAAACTAATAACCAATTTGCAATTAGGAACAGCAACAAAAGGGAAATACACATATTGTCAATAATATGCAAAAATAATTACAAAAGTTTAAGATTTTAAAAACTACTTTAACTAGCTGAATATAACAGAGGAAATTGTTATGAAATAGAAATGGTTTTAAATATATATAAGATTCTAAAATTAATAAAAAAAATACTGACAATAGCTACTACCTATAATAAATTAAAAACATATTTTAAGCACACACCATTCAAATTTTATCAGAAACTTACAGATATTTGGCAAAGTTTGTCCAAAGTTTAACCGTCCGTTTTTGAGTAAGTAGATCATCGACAGTTGAATCGTTGAAAAAACCTGTCGAGTTCATATTAAATAAGAAGGGAAGTTCTGCAGAGTGAGTGGCCTTTTCAATACCTAAAAGTAATTAAAAGAACGATGAAATATTTTTAAATGTTCCATTAAAAATTTAATAAAATACTGAAGTGACAAATTAATTATTTATTAAAAATAATAGAGACATTACCAAGCGTGACAAGAATTGTACCAATACAGTATTGTTTGTGGGGTTATTATGGAACCACTGATATAAACTTTTATTTTGTCATTAACTAGTGCATAGGTAAAAGATACCCTCAAGTTTATGGAAAAAGGACAATCTTTTGCATTTAAAACTATTAGGGGGCGATCTTTAAAAATAATTCTCAATACATCTGATATGCAGGATGGCATAAAATTACTTAGCAAATCTAATACACATAAATACTGAATAGTGAACAATATAATTGCAGCTGGTAAATACACATATATATGGGAGAAACCAACTGTAAAAGCCTTATAAGGACAGGCATGCTTTGTTCTAGTAGGAAATCAAAAGCACTACTTCAAATTACAAAAAACTATCAGAAAAAAAACGGAAATCTCTCTCATAGGTAGTTTACTGCCACCTGCAGACCGGTTTTGAACTCATTGATTCTCATCAGTACAGGGTAGATAAATACTTATTTATATTGAACTAAATAAAAATGTCCGATGCAGTCAATACAATCTCCCGAAATTCCACGCAATCTATTGTTCTTTTCAGTTGGCTTCTTCTATTTATAAAAGTATATCTAACAACTATGTTTTAAAGCAGATACAATTTCTAAAGGTATTTAAATTTCGCCTTGATACTGATGAAGATTTATTTGTTTCAAGGACATTGTTATCTGAAGAGTGACATTTTTTTATTTTCACATTACCTAAAGGATTTAATATAGTCGATGATTCAAAACCGTCTTTACAGTATGCTTGTATACGGCAACTGGGCAACATGTAAGGAATACCTGTCACTACTAAAAATTCATATTTGGGAGAGATTCCGCAACTTTTAACTATAAAATTATTCCCAGTGTAGTAATTAAAATTTTCTGCTTTTGGTCTTATTTTGAGTGACAATTTGTTTTTGGTTAAAAAGGTTATTTTTTAAAAATTGTTTTCTCATTTATTTTTGGGGTGAATCATTTGATGGAAGTGCTAAAGGGTTTGAATGTGTGTAATTCTTTGCATAACTCCTGCACAGCATAAGTTCGACAGAATTTTTAAGTCCTATTTACAATATAGATTATTATTATCATGCATTGCTTTTGTTTTATCTTGAACGATTGAACAGAAATTCAAAATATGTTAAATGTATTAATTAAATGATGCATATTTTATCCTTACCATCAATAAATGGCTTAGACATGGCTCTACCATAATATGCAAACTGGTAAAGATATACTGGAACATGATGAGACTGAAGTTCAGCATGTTTTACAAGCGCTCTTGCAAACTTATTGTCACTGATATACTAAAAAATAAATCATTTAGTCAGTCATTTATCACAGATTGTAAAATAAAATAATTTATTATATTTCTTAATTTAAATTTAAGAAGTTTTAAGTTTGAATAAAATATTGATTTTTTACTTCGATATATTAATTAAAAAATGTTCAGTTACGTTATTTATTTCTTTAAGAGTGTGATAGCCTTCACATCTAACAAATGATTAAGAATTTATTTCCTGATAGTTATTTTCGTGTTCTTCGCTCATATTAATATTAGTATCTAATAATTAGAATTATAAGCAAAAATCTTAAATATATATCAAACTGATACGCTTGATTAAAACTTACTTCTGCTAAAGCTGTCAAATTAGTCGAGAATGTTGCATCATCTCTTAAATAAAGACTTCTAATTTTTTTAATAGCAGCATCTACATCTTTAGAATCAGGACGAAGATCTGAAGGTATTACTTTTTTAAGATCAGTATCTAGCATAAGTGCCAAATTTTGTGCAAACGCTAAGTCTAAAAACAAGATATTATATAATAAATCAAACCAATTATCCTGATTAATTTCATAATAATATTTTCATAAAAAAATGTTACCAGGTATAAACAATAGAGATTCTTCAGCAGCTACACCGATCATTATCGGTACTTTGTTAAAATTTCCACTTTCAAGTAACACAAATGGAGATTCTGTTATAAACGCTTCTTCTCCTTCCACTTCTATGGTAGGCCAAGTATGTACCTAAAATTTTTTTATCAGCTATATTCACGAAAAATGCATAAGAGATCAAAATAGAAAGAAACTTACATCTTCATCAGTTAAGGAGTCGGCAGCGTCAACTAATTCTTTAGCTGTTTTATTTAATAAAAAGTCCCTAAGTTTTTGGGTGTCATTACCATAATCTCCACCGGGAAATTGACTAGCTAGTAGAAAGGCATATGATCGCTGATCAAGAGAAGCAGATGAATTGGTTAATACTGATCCACTTTGAACTACCGCTGCTCTAAATAATCCTAAAAAAATTAGCTATTTAAAATATGGATGCAAAATTTTCAGTTTTTCTTTTTAACAATAATAATACATAATATTATCAAAACAATTTACATACAACTACTGTAGTTAATGAAATGTTATTCATATATTTGAATATTATACAACATGATCAAAAAGTAAGGGATAATCGCAGGATATTACTAAAAGTGTGAGTTCTTGGATTATTTTTAGAAAAAAATATCATATCAGGATGGGTCCGCAACCACTTTATTTTGACGATGCAGTATGTTAAATTTTTCAATTTTGTTTATCCTTGATACGTCTCCACTTTAGATATTTTGTAAAATTTTGGTAGGTATCAACGATGCCTAAAAACACATTTTATTACCGAGTAACTTGTTCCTAATTGTCTCAATAGAGTTCTTGCTAGCACGCCTTTTGATATTTTTATTTAAAAATAACATAGCACTTCTTTTCCAAAATAATTTCTGTTTTCGTAATTTCCTTTAATCAGGATCATCTAAATTTTTGTTTTACTGTCTTTCATTATATACAATTTCAGGAGATACAATCCACTGATTTTTTAATGAAAGATACTTATTTTTTCACTCTCTTCCTGGAATTACGATTGATATTTTAGCTTCAAAAAATTGCCTATACTATCTAAATTTTTCGGACAATCAATTTTTATTTTTAATATATACAAACATCTAACACCCATAACAGATCTGGAATCCAATCCGGAAACTCGGTGGCTCAAAGCCATTTGTTTCAACTGTATACTAAGTAGGACCCCAATGGGAATATTATTTTAGTAAAATTAATTAAATTTCTACAAACTTTTTATTTATATGGCGCAGGTAAATACTTATAGTAAAGTCTCTAAAGTAGGTTATCAGCTAAATTACTAATAATTGCAGAATATTGGAAAGTATTTTGAAGGCTTACCTGTAGAAAGCTTACTCATCATTTGAAGTCCCGTAGATTGACCACCTGCACTTTGTCCAAAAATTGTTACTTTATCTGGGTCACCGCCAAAGAGTGCAATATTATTATGTACCCATTTTAAAGCTAAAGCTTGATCCTTTAATCCAGCATTACCCCTTATGACTTCATCACCAGTAGATAAGAACCCAAATGATCCTACTCTATAATTATGAGTAACCAAAATAACGTCTTCTTCGATTATATAGTCGGGACCATTCATCGCTCTATTAGAACTTCCAGATATATACGCTCCTCCATATATCCAAAACAAGATGGGTAATTTTTCTGGCGGCTAAATAAGTATTGGAATATAGTACACATTTTCTTTGATATAATTAAATTTAATAATTAATTATAAATGATATTGTTAACCAAGGATATCAAAAAGAAAATAATTATCAAAATAATAATTATTTAAAAAAAAAAATAACACGTTGATTCAATGGACGTATTTGTTAACATGATGATTTAAGTACACGCTTAATATGACTTAACTACAGCAAGGTAATTTAATAAACTTACCTTAAGCGAAGGAGTGAAAACATTGATATACAGACAGTCCTCACTGTGATTTTCTGGAACAAAAAAAATAGAACCTGCGGCCATACAAGCATTACCTTCTTTGGCACCATCCAGAATCCCACTCCATGGCTCCGGTGGTTTTGGAGCCTAAATAAAAAGAGAAAGTTTTCGAAAATGTGTTGTATATTAAATACCTTATGCATGTCTCCTGCAATATATTTATATCACGATATTACGTACGATACAACTTCAACTTAATATAATAACTTAATGTTTTCAAGAAATTCTAATTCTTAATATTTTACCATTTTTGTGCTATCGGTCATGTTTTTCTCATGACGTCATATATGGAAAAAGCTTTTGCACATCTATATAAAAAAAATTATCGCACATATAGAAAATCAAAAAATGATAAAAATTTTGCTAAATTGTTTTATTTCAAAATTTGCTGAAAATTTTTTATTTTGCTTCCACTCCTAAACATACTGCAAATTTAGCTATATATTATATTAAAGTTTGAACTCAAGGTGATCTAGAATTTTTTTTTAAATATTAACAATAGTTAAACTTACCACCAAGAACACTAAGCAGACCTAAAAGAACAAATAAGAGAAGGAAAGAAGTATATATTTGAAATATTGCAAGAATTTACTTTCTTGGATGTTAAAATCAAGGAGGATTAAAAAACAAAAGTAAGAATTGTCAAAAGAAATCATAAGTATGGAATGATGAAAACGTTAATGAAATCTAAGTATAATAGACCGAAATAAAGGGAATTATCTATTGGAGCAACAATTACATACGCAGGCGAAACGTGGATTGTAAAAAAAATTAGATGAAATAGAATTGGAGCATTGTGAAGTAAAAAGGTTAAGAGTAATATAAGATGGCGCAAATACAGAAAATGAATATAGAAGAAACACAAAAAAAGGGATAAAAACTACACATAAGGAATTTAAAATAACTATTTTTATAAAGCCACAGCGGAGAAAATGCGTAGAATAAGTGAAAGGGACAAAGGAGGACAAAATTACTAAAATAGTTTAGAATAGAATACCTATTTGAAAAAATAAAAAGAAAGACCACGCAAAAGTTGAATAAATAGTATAAGGTATGACTTTAAAAACTAAATGTAATTGAGTGGAAAAGCATAGCAGTAAAAAAGGAATGTTGAAAGAAATTGTCAAGGAAAAATTGTGAATGGAATATAACTGAGTATAAGGACTACATCTTAGTGTTAAAATAATACGTTAATTACTATAAATTGTAATATGTATAAAAAATAAGCATAGAGCTTCAAAGTCTGCATAAAATAATAATAAATATACGATATAAGTATAGGTTACTAAAAAATATTTAGCTTCATTTATTACGTAACTGCAGCTGGATAATGAGTTTTTATCTTTATTAATTACTTTAGAGACCTTACCTGAAATCTTAATTCACCTACAGGAGGAGTGGCAAATGGAATTCCTTGAAATGCATAATAACTTTTATTGTTTTCAGTTACATATTCCACTCCTCGAATTTTACCATCAGGTAATGTAATCAAAAGATCATCGGCAGACGACGCTGACAACTAAAACAAAAAAAAAATCAGGCAACGATAATGAAGACTGATAAAAATTATATTACACTCTTCTACTCTATAGTGGAAATAAATAACTCATTATATAATTTAGGTTTTTAAAAAGGAAATGCAAATTTTGTTACTTTATTAACTATAGCAAACCTATTTTGGTCTTATTGGACTAAATATAATTGAAACTCCTAACCTACTATTGTTCGATTCCAACACTATTCGTTACTGCCGATATAATTAGGTAATTATTTTAATCTCTAAGAAATATTATTTTTCTTATTATTGTTTACTCCGTAGTTGAATCATTTTAATTCTTACTTAAAAAAGTTTATGCTACTAACGATAATTGAGTCCAAAAGCTATTAAATTAAAATATTCACAAAAAGATATAAAATAGAGATTGGTTTTTGCAGTTAATCTCAGATTCAGGTTAATTTAAATGCTCTAGTCTACTTCGCTCTATGTCGAATACAGATAAAAAAATTCAGTTCATTATTTTCTAATTTCAGTAAGACCTAGTTATGGTTTAGCATAAAAATAATACATAAACAATTAACTAAAAATTACTTACCACCGTTGTTATTAAAACAGGAAGTATAATAAATAAACTGAACATGATTACTAAAAATAAGGTAACAAAATTTAAAATGTAAATACCTATTATATTTATATTTAATAAATATTATAGTCTAAGTGGTAGGGATTTTATTTTATTAAGAAAGGAATTTGTTTAAGTGATCATATTTAATCACCGTCTTTCTTATTATAAACAAACGGTACGTTTTTAATAAGTGGATGAGATTACAGTAATCATGTTACAACAGATGTTTTTTTTTAATGGGAACAGTATTGAGATATTTGTTTTAGTCGACATAATCTGTATTTTTTCACTATACGAATTTTTAGTTCAAAATAATGCTGAATAGAACTTTGCATATAATTTTGAACAGTGGTGTACCCATTCTCAATCTCCCCTCAGGAACGCAGTGTAATAGAAAGGCTAGAACAAAGGTGTTGAAAGAAATTAAAAAATTTTAAAAATTTTCCACCAATTTTTTTAAAATAACAAATTTTTAATGATAATTTTCTTGAGCCCGTCTGATAAAGTAAAATTTTCATTATAAATATTAAATTGAAAACTGACAGAGGTAATACATAGAATAAGGTAAAAGTATACAAAAAGCTCTTGTCTTCAAAGTAGAGAACTGAACTTCAAGTGCGGCCCAGAATTCAGAAATTTGTTACCAAATTATCTTCTTGTTTAACCACTTGCCATAAATAATTTTGGTTCTTCAATTGAGAGACCTTGAAGCGTATTTTGAAGTGAGTGTCTAGCCCACTTGTATTGTGTTATTAAATTTTCACCATTTGAAAATATCTTCTAAAATGTTCAAGCCTGGCGAAATATCTTTCCAGAATTAAAATCAAGTTGTAATATATTACTCAGTAACAACATAGCTTTTAAATAAATTATTTCTCATTTCTGAACATTTTGAATTCATTTTACTACTTGTTTATGTTCTATAATTCTATTTTTTTTTTACAAAAACCATTTACCTTTTTACTCATCTTCAAAGGTTATTGTCTATAATGTTTTTAAATTCAAAAAATCGATTTTTTATTATTGGATATCTACGAACTCACGATTTTCATAAAATATTAATTTTTTTAAACATATTGTTTAATGTATAATCGTACTTAACGCAAGTAGACTTGGACCTCGTTGAGTCACCAGATTATGTTCATATTAACTTTTTTATATTGGTAGGATTAGTTTTCAGCTGCCTTCTCACCATTTGGTAAAAAACTATACAATTGTATTTAATAGAAAACTAATAACAAGGACACAATTATTACTGTCTTTACTTTTATTTTTAAAATGTTGGTGGTATAAAAACCAAAATATCTGATTTTTTAACATACGTGTTAAATTTAGTGAAAATATATTTGATTCTGAATTTGTAACGTAATAGCTCTAAAACTTGAGGTGGTTTTCGTTACGGTGGGTAAGACTACTTATTTATTGTGTATGTTAAGGCTGTACAGACATATTTGTAATTTTCAATTTCATATTATTTTTTCTAAATTGAAATCATTATTTTATTGGTTAATAAGGATTTGTATTGTAAATTGTAAACAAATGGTTTAAATATATTACTAAACTCAAACATCATAAACAATACTATTGCTTGGAGTCCTTGGTTTTTCCAAATTTATTGTTAATGTCTATGTACTTTGTTTTTCTGTGAATCTCTGAACTGTCCTCGCATAAAAGCTCTGCGAACTAGGCTCAATCACTGAACCACTCTGCTAAAAAATATAGGAAACCTAAATTAACTTCTAATCTCGGAGCAAAAAAGAGAGACATATACAAAATTTACAGGTAGACTATGTTTATTTACCTATGCCGAAGGCTTTTTCATTGGCGATTTGGATTTATTGGTAAAGTTATTCTTGAATACAAAAAGAGTGAATGAGGTAACATTAAAAAATCATCTTCCAGGTCCAAATTAGGCAGGTTTTGTAAAAAGAGATAAGGACCAAATATTCGATCACCTTTTATCTAATATTTTATGCAAAAACCAGAAATTGATAAATAAAAATTGGATGCCGTTTCTGATAATACTTAAAAGTTGACCTGACCACAGATCCATCGCTTATAATTAGTTTTGATGAGACTAAGTTGACGGATAATCAAAGAGCCCTAAAGTTCATGTTCAAAAGAAGAGTAGTCAATTCGACGAAACTGTAGCAAACTCTATGGGTGCTGAAACAGCTTAGGTCCAGCTCTGTCTAGTGTGTACCTGAATGCAGAGTGGACCTTCTGACTTAAGAAACCATCGTTTCAAGACTATAAGGTTGGAAAATTGATGCTATACCATTATTGTCTCAAAGATTATTCCTAAGACGTTATTTAAGAAGTATATTCCTACTGACACTCCATCAATTATTTTATTCTAAATATCCTTCATTTAGCTGACTCGAGAATATGGTGGCCATCTTACTGGTGCCATAGTGCCTCTTCCAATTGATCTGTTAGGATATATCTGGTGTAAATATTGCCGAACAGTAACGGAAAAATGGAGTGAAGTACCATCAACTATATGCCATAGTTCTCGCCGATGTAAAATAGGCCCATTTTCCAGAAGAACTGGTAAAGTGTTTTGCATAAAATTTAGATTAATATTTCAATTATTCTATCTGGAATCGCAACATGGCGAATAAAGTACCGATCAATAATATCTGCCCGAATATTTATTTAGAAGTTATGCTTTAATGGCACATGGATTTTCATCCGCATAAACATGTTCGTTGTGCAGGTTGGTGACTCCAAATCTTGTAAAGCTCGCCTCGTCAGTAAACAAAATTTTTCTAGCAAAATTTGATTCACGATTTCTCTTGGTTCGAATAAATTTACAAAATGCAAGGCATATAGGGGGATCAATCGGTAAAAATTTCTGAACATTTTGGACGTGATATGTACGTAACAACTGTTATTTTAAAACATGATTTACAATAGTTTTAAGGAAATCCAACTCACATTCTAAACAGCGAGTATTAACACCTGATTCTTCTTCAACTCTTCCAAAATTTCTTCTTGTTTTTCGACTGTTCTACTACTAAAAATTTTTCCTAAAAGCTGTCCATTTTTGGGAGATGACACTCAATATCGTCAAATATTTGATGATTTGGTATTCGGTGGCTAGGAATTCCCTCCGTATAAACACTAACATTTCGACGTTCATTTTTTTTTCCATGTTTATTAGTAAACTATTCTTAAAAGTTTAGAATGTTGATCTTCCTTTACTTAACTTCTTAGATAATGATGGCAATTGGTCAACAATCAAGTTATTAAATACCAATTCAATTGAAAAATTATTGTTACAGGTATTATTACAAATTAATTGGTGTATGCATGTAACAAAAAATATTTTTTCCTGGCGAAACGGCTCATTTAACGAAAATTTTTCGAGAAGAAAAAAGTTCGTATGTATGCGTATCTCCGTTAGAAATATATAGGTTGTTATAACCTTGATGACATAAAAAATCGAAAGCAATATTTACAAGTGACGTCACTTTTATGACACTTAGACTACTTTATAGTCGTTCGCTATACCATTAGAAAACGTTATATTATAATGTTGGACCACACACAAAAAAATCATTAAATTCAGTTATCACGTTTTCAAGAAATTTGCTTAATATCGAAATATACGGGGAATCAGAAAGTGCACATTTTTTACATACGACTAAGTAAATATCGATGCTGGTTGCATAAGAAAATTGTCAAGAAAAATTCAAAATATTAAAAGAAAATGGTATCATGTAAATTTAATGTTTAAACTGGGCCCCGTTAACAATCTGACAATAGGCAAGTCGATGAATAAATTCTTTCTGAACATTGTCGATGACATCTGCGATTAAGTTTTGTATTTCTTGGCTTATTCAAACTTTTGACTTCTAAATTATCGAGCTGGGTTAAGTACACTTTAGTTTTGAAATATCCTACACAAGAATTAATCACGATGCATAAAATCTGCTGATCTGGTAGGTCACTCAATTGTCTCTCTTCTGCCTATCCAAATAAGCACAGGCAGGAGCAGCACAGTGGGGCAGCGTTCTATCTTGTTGCGAATAAAGTTGGAACATATCGAGTTCTTGTGGGTCAGGATACAAAGTATCTGGATACAAAGTTATTAGTGCAGGAATGAGGTCATTTTAGAAAAAAAAAACAAATAGCTCGCACTAGTTAGGGCCCATCTAGAATATTTAATTTAAATAATACAAACATTTTTGTTCATATTTTAAAGTTTTACAGTAATTTTTCTTGACAATTTCTTTAACATTAATATTTACCTTATCGTATGTAAAAAAATGTGCCTTTTCTGATCATGAAATTAAAAACAAGGTTTAAATTTGAAAAAAAAATATCGACGACGTCTTAGCTCCTTCTTGAGTTACCCTGTGTATTTCAGTATCACTGAAAAAAACTTTAAACTGTCAGTAAAATTTGACGGGTTAGAGCGTTGTCCCAAAGAAATTTCCATATATTTTGTAATAAATTTATCCGCTACTTTACGAAACTATTGAATATATAGAGTAGTTTTAAGTTAAAGGTAGTGTGCTTATTGCAGAGTACATATTTTATATCATTTTTAACCAAGAAACTAGTAAAAAGCAAAAAAACATATATTTTTTTTAGTCTTAGTAATACACTTTGGTAAATATCTGGAAACTTATTTGGTGATAAATTATAAGTTTGAGTAACTTCGTAAATTTATATTATTTTCGACTTTATATTATTTTAGCAATTGCAAAACCCAAAGGACTCTAAAGAGTTTTTTTAAGTCTTTAATATACAGTAAGTACAAAGGTGGTAAACCAAAATAATACTTCTTTGCCTATTTAGAAAAAACATTTATTAACATACTAAAAGGTTATAAAAGGTTTGGTGCCATAAGTGAAATATGTATCATTCCATTTTCGATACATGTTTCCTCTGAAATCTTGTCCTACTTCCAATGAAGCATTCATATTTAAGTACTGTATATTTTGGGGGGTACTCGTCGGCCACAATAGATTTTGAAACAAGTCAATTTTTTCTGGGGTTGGATTCCTGTTAAAAATAATAAAAGAAGTATTAAAAAATCATAAATTCCGATATAACATATTTATAAATCAAGTTTATTTCTCCATTTAGTGTGAATCTGAGACTATAAGCTGTTGGTAACTTGTTTAATTTAGTTTGTATCTCCATAGAGTTTCTTATTTTCTATCGTCAAACAAATTTTAAATTGATTTTACAAAATTTTGCTACAGTATTTATAGGTTCTTATTGGTAGAAGCTACAGCATACGTAGAAGAACTAAATATTAACGGATGAATGTGTTTAATTGATTTTATTAATACATAATACTCCTGAAAATTGTAATTAAAATTTTGACATCAACACAAAAGAGTATAGTTTTATCAAATCTTCTGATCTACTCTTACTTGAAACTCTTATGAAGAGTATTGAATACAAGAATATTTCGCAAAATAAAACATTTTTTTAGATAATCAAACTTCAATACTACAATCGCTTTTATGTGAACTTACTCTACCTGGAAGATTTCTAGAGGTTTGGCCTATATAAACATGGTCACAATTTAAGCATGGAATCTTATAAATAATATTCCAGTATTCTTTCAGTGAGATAACAAAGGAGTGGTTTTTTGTGCTCTTGCGGAGTATGTAATAAATAAAAGTCATATATTGAACTTTGAGAGACCGTAAATCCTAGCAAAATAAAATAATTTCCATAAAAGGGTCTTCCTAGAAATGGTTCATATAAACAATGAACCACTTTCCATGAACAAAAGAGGTGACATAGAAAACCTCAGCGTAATTTATAATTACTTATTACAAATACAAATCAATGGAAATCGTCCTTCACTCGGTCAGATACTTTTTCACCACTTTTCTGAATGTTATTATCACAATTGTCCAACTGGGTGTGTAGGTCGTCTTTCTTGATATCTAACTCGCATTTCGCTTTGATTTTTGTTACCGATATGAGTCACAATTTTCATTCTTCATTGCTTTTCCGCTTAATAACATAATATTTTCAAAAACGGTTACGTCTGCTGCTAGAACGCTTATCTGTTCTGGGGCAGTTTAAACTTTATCTATTAAAACGGACTTTTAAGGTCAACTGTCAAATATCGAATTCATTTTTCAATTAAAATGGCCTTTTAACGACGTCCACGTGTTTAGAAAATTTGTTTTCTAATTAATTATATAAAAAAAAAACTTGATTTCAATATTACACCAGAACAAATATGTGAAATTTTGCTTGAATTTCCATTCTTTGTAACAAAATGTTTACAGTATTATTTAAAACGTTACATCTCAAGTAACAAATCTAAGTTAAAAGGATTATTGGCTTGCCGAAAATTAGTTTACAATCTTGAAATATACTTTAAATCACTCAAACTTTCATCTAGACAATCCTAATAGCTTCTTCGAGTCTGTTTTCATATGCCAAATTCAAAAACTACTTACAAGTATTTCGCAAAGTTAGCCCACATCTTAACTATTCTTCTTCGGACCAAATCAGTGTCATCACGCAGGGGTGATGTTCGAGAAAGATGGGGACCCATGGTAGAATAAAACAAAAACGGAACTTCTGAGCCATGGCCTGCACTGTACACACCTACAATAAAAAAATATGTATGACTTGTTCATATAAGATTGATTCCTTGAATAGCAAAAACCAGAGCAAATTTATCATTAGTTGGTATTGGCGATGACATCCAAAACGAAAAAATATTGGAACTAATAATATATTGCATTTGTAGATATTAAAATTTTTTTTGTTTTAATTTCAAGTCGTAACATAGAGTTGTTAGAAAATACCAGTTAAATTGTCATGTAAAAGCTTGTGCACAGGCTGAAACACCAAAACATATTTTAACTGCTTTTCAAAAAGATTGGCGTGATCTAAATGCAGATATCATTGTGAATTAGGGAACATTAATGTAATTTTAAATTCTGAAAATTATTCTTATCAAGATCTTCAACTTGATTTTAAAGATATTAAGTTTGCTTCACTAAAATGTTTTCTGAATGTCGTCAAATATATTATAACTTTCCAATAGAACCAATTTTTAATCCAAATAAATTTAAAAATAATGCTCTTATTGTTCACATTAATAACTCCCATGAGAAAGATTTGTTGCAATCTGGTTCATTAACAATGAGGATTGAATTTGAAACACAAAAAAAAGTCAGCTAAAATATCCACATATTGTGTTACAATAGGCGATAAAATATTTAGCTACAGTCCATTAACAAAAGTTGTCAAACAACTCTACCTTTCTTCAACATATAATAAATTTTTAGACAGAAATACCAGCATAGCAAGTGTTCCAGTGAAGGTTAAAGATATTGTTAAACTTGTAGATATTTATGTGGAAGCTGAACTGCGATATGAACTTATTTTGATTATTGATTTTTGGATAAACTAAGGCATTGTTCCAGATATCCGCAGAATTGAATAGCATTTTTCATCTGTAGTTTTAAGTAGTTTAGAGATTTCTCTGATGCAACGTGTATGAGACTGACAGAAGAGCAAAAAATTTGACTGATAGACGAAGAATTAGACAAGACGTTAGCAAAAGGGGTCATTGAATCTTCAAATTCTGTCTGGTCATCTCGAGTATTTCTGGTACCTAAAGAAGAAGAGAAGTAGCGCTTTGTAGTTGACTTTAGAAAAGTTAATAATGTCAGCCAAAAAGATACATTTCCTTTGCTTCTTATTTCTTCTATTTTAGACAAACTAGGGGGCGCTCGTTACTTTTTCAGTTTCGTAAGTTACCATTTGGCTTACACAATGCTCCAGCTACATTTCAGAGATTGATAAATATAGTTATAGGTGCGGACTTGCAACTCTGTGCTGAATGATATAATCGTAGTCACACGATTTTGATAAACATATAGAAATTTACATCTGATCGTTTAGACAAGGCAGGGTTAACCTTGAATAACGAGAAAAGTAAATTTTGTCGTATTTCTGTCAGAATGCCTGATTAGAGGAGCTTGCAATAATTCACGCCGGTGATAACGTTTTCCAGGGTTTAACTTATTTTCTGAAAAGGAGTATACCGTAAGGAATAAATGTATTGGCCTCTATTTACTACTTTCATATCCATATACTTAAGAAATTAACATTTTGTAATTTTTTCTACTTTTCCCTCGAAAATTTGACTGACATAATCCTGATTTAATAATATTTCTGAAAGTGGAAATCAAAATATAAATTTCTCTTTATAAATGAGTAGAAATACCATTGCGTTAGGACGAAAAAGGTGAAAATATTTTAATCTAAAAAAAATTAATTTATTTTAATTACGCGATGGAACTTACTATTTTGGTAAACTTACCATCAACATCTGCTGGATTCGTCGAATAGGCAAACTGATATACATATACTGGAGCATATTTCGAATGAAGTTCAGCATTTTTCAGTAAGGCTGTGACAAATCTTTGATCACTCTGAAACTATTTTTTGTTTTTATTAGTTTATTAATGTGATTCGGACTGGGTTAACCTCGAAAGTGGTGAAAAAACTTTCGAAGTAAAGTATGCTTTTCGATGTTTCTTTTAAAACTCTGATTATTTTGTTTGCTATTTTTATTTGAAATAAAACAAATTATAGTAGTTTTAAAAAATGTTCTCTTTTCTTGATCATAAATTAGATGCCTTTTATCCTAATAGTTTTATATCCTTTTAAGGTTTCAATAAAGTAGGATTTTAATAACTAGTTTTTTCTCATATAAAGGGATTCTTTACTTTATATAACTATATTATTAAAGCAAATTTATCTATTATTTTTTTTTGTCGAAATTTCGTTTTGAAATAAGCAAATGAGTTTATTTACAAATTTGCTAGAAATATTTGAAAATTACTATGTACATTTATCATTTTCTGGTTTATTGTTGAAGATAAATCTGGGAAATCGGTTGTCTCCTTAAGAGACTTAACAATTTTGAGAACAATTTACTTACTTTAACAGCAGCTGAAAGGTTACTTGAAAACGTTGATCCTTCTTGAAGATAAAAACTTTTCACTCTTGTAGCAATAGCATCTTCATCACTAGCATTTGGACGAAGATTTAACGGAATTAGCTTCTTAGGATCTCTATCAAATAGTGCAGCATGTTCTTCTGCAGATGATCTACCTACAAATTACAGTATTTAACCAATTAATGTGAAAAATAAGTTTTTTAGTGTCAGTGCTATATTTTTGGATAAATATTTGGAAAAATGTTTAGAAAATACTGTCTTCTCTAATTCACCAACGTGGTCTAATTCTAAAACTTATCTAAACCAATTTTAAAGATTCAAATGAACATATGCTTTAAAAGGACAACAAGTTTTGAATCTTTAATAATACTGAACAACAGCCAAAATGTATCTAAAATAAAATCGATTAAATGTTAATATTTTTGGTGTACTGAAACCGAAATTAAACTTATCTTTTTAATATTGGTTCAAGTTCTAGAGATACGTGATGTCATGTCTCCCTATATACAAGCGTTAATAATGCAACCGCAAGAATGCACCTAATATATTTGTATTATAACAATAGAGGGGTAAGACGTTGCTAAATATATGTTTTCCTCAAGTTAAATAAAACCTGCGCAACTTGACAACACCGCATTGGAGATCTTCAGGGGTGACTCCCCCCCTATACAAAGTCCCAACCTCCCAGGGCTTAAAATAAGGGCCATTTAAACCTATGTAAATCGACTTTTATGTCTCTTTTATACTGAAGAGCCCCTGTATACAGACAAATAGCAAACACCATTTTTGTGAATATTATGAAATTGAACAGAAAATTCTTGAATATTCTCTGAATATGTAGAAACCGAATTTGGGAATATATGCAGCTACAAAGCGGAGAGGTTACTCAGTCGAATCGCATCGAATAGTTGAGATTGTAAGAAGTGTCGGAAGTACAATCCAGATTACTTCTGTTATGTTTGTCGCGAGATCACTTTGGCGCCTCAGAAGCGATCTATTACCCCATTGACAAAAAAGATCATATCAGCTATATTTCGGTTACAATATTGGGGATCAAAACAAACAGTGGCCACCCCATATATGCTGTAACGCATTCACTTCAAGTCTGAAAAACTGGTTAATTAGTGAAAAGCGATTTGTTGTTCCAATAATGTCGATAGAGCCTTGAAATCTTCGAACATACCGCTATAGAAGTAGCATGACGTGCGAACTAGGGCCCGGTTGTTTTAACGCTGAATAACGTAATAATATTTTTATTTATATTTGAAAAAGTGTTGATAAACAGTAGATATTTAATTTCTTGGTACAGACATACCGATTTTATGCTTTTCAATATATAAACAATATCTAACGATATTTACCGATAAAAATGAGTTTTTAAATCCTCTTTTTGTTAATATTAATTGTAAACTTCGCATTTAT
Organism: Diaprepes abbreviatus; assembly: GCA_034092305.1. Taxonomy (NCBI): domain Eukaryota; kingdom Metazoa; phylum Arthropoda; class Insecta; order Coleoptera; family Curculionidae; genus Diaprepes; species Diaprepes abbreviatus. Next base: position 33,660,119 of record JASJET010000055.1, read on the forward strand.
AGTAATTTCTAACACTTAAAAATTCCGAAAAAAGTCACGACGAGCAATTAAACTGAGAGATAAGATAAGTAAATATGTTTATGTCTGTCAAACATCAAAAAAGCGTCTCTCCCACCGATCATAAACAGCCTCCAAACAAATCTATTGTTGTTTAAATCTAGGGTATGATCGAAGCTTGAAATCATCTTAATGATTGCTATTTCTTCATCATACCTCGTGTTGGGTAAGGCACAGGTATATCCAAAAAGAAAAAGTCGGTTATCAAGTATACAAATATACCATCTGCCCTGAGCCCTATGCCTCATAATGACGAACTTCCCATTTGAAAACCCCCAGAAACTGTCACTTACGAATCTGATAATAACTCTACAACGATTTCTCAAGAAAAAGAAGAGATGCCATTAACATCAAGAAATCCTGATTTCACACCCAGCACGTTTTACTGCCAACCGCACAAAATAACCCAATCAGAATTAAACGATCCCATTTTTTAACATGGAAAAGAACTTACTTTTCTACAATAACACTAGCAGTTTATTGGTTGCTTTAAATATAAACTACAAGTCTGAGGCATGGAGATTGTTTATGGTCAGTTCAACATTGAGATTAAAAGCAGTACTATTGCATATGGGAAATATTTTACCGTCTATTCCTGTTGGATATACAGTTCAAATGGAAGCATCAAACGATAATATGAAGTATCTATTGACAAGTATAAAATACGAAAAACAACAATCGCAGATCTGTGGCGATCTAAAGGAGATTGCGCTTTTACTTGGATTGCAGCTAGGTTACACCAAATCTTGCCGTTTTTTATGTTAATGGGACAGCAGGGCAAAGACACTTCATTACAAGGTGAAAAGAATGTACAACATGTACTATTGGTAGAACCCAAAAAAATGTTATTGCCACCACTGCATATAAAACTGGGCCTAATGTAAAACTTTGTTAAAGGACAGAATACAGATGGGCCAGCTTTTCAGTACCTATGTCAGAAATTTCCAAGTCTAGCAAGTCGAGGTGAAGCAAAAATTAAAGAAGGTATTTTTGTTGGGTCACAGATTCGAAATATTCTGAAAGACAAATATTTGGACAGCACTGTATCAAATATCTTCTCCTGGTCTCTAATTTCTTCGGAAATAAAAAAAAACTGAAAATTACGTTACTCTTGTTGAAAATATACTGTCATCGTATCAAAAAATGGGTTGCAATATGTCTCTAAAGCACTGAATACAGATGGGCCAGCTTTTTAGTACCTACGTCAGAAATTTCAAAGTCTAACAAGTCTAGGTGAAGCAAAAATTAAAGAACGTATTTTTGTTGTATCACAGATTCGAAATATTCTGAAAGACAAACATTTTGACAGCACTGTATCAAATATCGTCTCCTGGTCTCTAATTTCTTCGGAAATAAAAAAAAACTGAAAATTACGTTACTCTTGTTGAAAATATACTGTCATAATATCAAAAAATGGGTTGCAATATATCTCTAAAGCACTGAAGACAGATGAGCCAGCTTTTTAGTACCTACGTCAGAAGTTTCCAAGTCTAACAAGTCTAGGTGAAGCAAAAATTAAAGAACGTATTTTTGTTGGATCACAGATTCGAAATATTCTGAAAGACAAATATTTTGACAGCACTGTATCAGATATCGTCTCCTGGTCTTTAATTTCTTCGGAAATAAAAAAAAACTGAAAATTACGTTAGTCTTGTTGAAAATATACTGTCATCGTATCAAAAAATGGGTTGCAATATGTCTCCATTTCCTTCACTAACATCTGGACTTTTTTTTGACAACTGCGGAGCAGTAAGTGATGTATACGACGAACACTTCTATCAGGAAATATCAACAATGGAAAAAATGTACTAGGAAAAATGGAATCTTTCCATGCTTGCAAACTACTACTGGACCCTTGTTAGGGATGCTCCAGAAACAAGTGATAAAAGAAAAACAAAAAGACTGGAGATTTAGTGTCGCTACAAGTATAAAAATATGTATTTTTTATTATTTTGTCGCAAATAAAATAAAAAAGCTTGTTCTTGAAAATTGCAACCAAGGTTAAAATTTCGTTGTCATTTTTGTGTTTAGCGCTCCAAAATTAACAAAGATACAATAAGTAAACTAAAATTTGTGGCGAACTCTAAGCAAACTGACAACTTCGGAAATTATGTTGATTTTCGAAAGACAAGTATCATTCTAAACTTTACGTCTAGGTTTTCATCTTTAATCTTTCTACGGAAACTAGATCAGGTTTAAAAGCGCCACTCCTTTATTGAAACTGATTGTTTAATTTTAAAATTTTCTTGTCAAACATTGTCATAATTACGTGATAAGTTTTGGAATAGAGCGAATATTTACATATTATCGAACTTTCTTAGATTTTAAACAGACATACTGTATAAAATAAATATGTAAATATTACCATTTTCAAGCCCTTCCTCAGAACAAATACCCATAATTGCCGGTACTTGTTGAAACCTTCCACTATCATATAAAACATATGGAGATTCAGTAAGAAAAGCATCATCACCTTCCACTTCAAGTACGGGCCAAGAAGAAACCTAAAAAAGTAAACAAAAAACTTTTAATAACTATATTTTTAGACATGTTGGAAAACAGTAGCTTTTTGATATAAATATGAATTTTGGTGATTCACGAAAGAACGATACTGGAATTCGAATTTTTAAAGGACAGATTTTTATTTCAATGGCATTTGGTTTATTAGGAGTACTAGCGGGACCAAGCATATAATTTTCATTTACCAGAATTTAAAAATAATTACAAAGACTTTATATCTTTAAAGTTTTTTCAATATATTTTTTTATTGCTTTGCTGCGAAGCAATTCGCTAGCTTGTCCCATTATATGCTTATTTATTGTCAGAGCGATCCTTCTGGATAAATTACATAGATCACAGTTTGTAGATTTATCCTTGGAGACTTTTGGATACTCCGATATGTATCCCCGAAAACCCTCTACTTTTACACTGGTGAGTTTTTAACAATTTCTATCCCAATACTGCTTAATGCAGAATTGGCCGATTGTCACAAATATATTCTTCTTTTCCACTACACAAAACCTAGATTTGTGAGGCGCCTTCAGGCAATATCTCCCCCAATAAGCATTAGGACTCTCATAATGAACATTCTCCTATATTGCACACGCGCCTGAAACCCTATTTTAGCTTTCAAAAATCCGAAACAACCAGCTCAAAAGTTATTTGAAGAGAGACTCTCCGTTTCATTTCTATCTTCCATATACTTGGTAGGAAATAAAAAGATATATTGCATTGTAACTGCTAATTTTCTTAGGTACAAAATTTCGTAAACTTTGTTTATACCAATAAACTTTCACAAAAAAAAAAAACAATTAATTTGCTTCTTTGTGATCATATTCATGAGATCCCTCAATGAGTTTTGCTCAGTGTCTGTCACTCTATAAAATATTGTCAGCCAAAAAGATTTTATATTAAAATAGAATGTCAACCCTATTCCAAACCTACTATTGTTTACAGGAAAAATCTCTAGGACTATGTAAAGAAAAATTATACCATTTTATGTCACAAAAAGGTATAATATTTCACACATTTGTTTATTTATTCTCGAAAATTACACAGCATTTCACCATAGTTCAAAATTAAATTAACTTTGTAATACAGAAGTAAAACCCATACTTATATCTATCTTAAAATCAAAAATGAAGTCACGAGTCAAAGAAAAAAGAAGTACCAATTAGAGCAGAATAACTAACGACAAATAAGATTGCCAGATTATACCGTTAATCTGGAGAAGTTATAATGTTACGAATTCTAAGATCTTTTTGGTACAAGCAATTGTTTATAGGTTATTAAATTACGCTTTTTTATATCTTATAATATTTAAATAATTAAAAAATATCAATATGAAATTAAATTTCTTTAAATCTTAAAAAAATTCATATTTTCTTACATAGCGTGGTCTTCTCAACAAGACAGAAGGGCACCTAAGCACCTAACTCTTACCTTGGATACACGAGTACTCGTTAGATACTATATATTCACATAGGTAAAGAATTTTAGACAGGGTTTTTTTGTATGTGCCAGTTTCTGTCTTAATCTAAAATCTGTTAGCTACCAGCACTATATTCCATGTCCAGATTTTCAAATATTGCTCATTACTTATAATAAGGCGCAAGTAATATTTCTGTAGAATTTTTTTATCTAATATACTCAAAGTAAAAATTACATCGATGACCCTGACCCGAAATTGCACTGAATGGGCATATCTTCGGGCAGAAATACGTGCTATCGGTGTCCGTCTGAAGGTCAGACAGTGCTGAAAGCTCTAGCATGCTATTAAATAGAATCAAAACAGGTCTGGAATTGTCTTCAAAACTTTTCGCTCTGGCAAAACACAACAAGGCCATTCTTGCGAAAGTGCCAGGGCGCAAAGGCGTCTCGGGCAATGAAAAAGCAGACCATGTTGCAAGACAAGGGTCTGCTACTACATTTATTGGACCAGAACTAGTATTTGTAATTGCAAGAGCTGGTATTCGTGGGTAGTTTCCTGGTGGATAAATCAACAACACCAGATCCACTGGAACCACATTGCGGGCCACAGGCAAAACAAGCCATTGCTGAGCAGACCATCCGGTAAGTTGTGAAATGTCTGCATCTAAGCAAACAGATGAAGCTGGTGATAGGAATTATATCTAACCACTGCAGCCTAAAAAAACACGTACGTACAATGGACAGCTTTAAGGAACAATCATTATGTAGACTATATAATGAGGATGAGACGGCCCACCCATCATCTCCGAATGCGAAGCTTTAACCTACTAAAAACAATTTCAGAAATCAATCAATCAGGAAGGTTTATACTCAAAGGACAAACTAGTGAACAGGCTGCTATACCTTATTAAGGCCATCGACTTGTTCATCTAAAACAGATAACATTTAACACAATAAGTCTTAATGCTGCGGTGCACCTCAACACTGACCAGCTATGTCATATAATCAATAAATTATTCAATCTGACCCGAAATTAGCTAGAAAACTACTTCAGGCCAATAGGAACCACCTATGAGTATAATGACGGAACACATAGCCATCAAAGTTCACTTGTACAAAATGAATCTTTATTGAGGAGACCTTAATTATAGGCTATGGGGTCGACTAAGGAAAACGTTGAAGCACATCGTATCCATTAGATCGGAATAGACAGTATACTTTTTAGTCAACAAACTTTGAACCAAATGAGATGCATAGATACTCCTTGGCCGACCTATACAAATTAGCGCATAAAACCAAGTGGACGTAAACAATTATCTAAGCTGAGAAAAATGGGTCTACTCTAGCCGCAATACATCCAACTTTGGATGGACTCATGAAAAAAGAAAACTTCGATGATGTGATATAGGGAGTTAGAAATTTTGCAAAATCAGCAAATTATTGTTATGTGCCATGCTAGCTCAAAGTTGCTTATGTCGCCCTATTTCCATACGACATATAAAACTGCGCTATTAGATTCACTAAGAATTTAAGACTTATATAGAGATATTAAGGATTAAAACCTTGCGATAAAGCCTTGAAATATGTATGAGAAATAGTTGTATCCCGAAAATAAATACTTTTCTCCATTTTTGCCGGTTCAGTAATAAAACAAAATGATTTTTTATACTTGAGATTGTTAATGAAGCCTCAAATCATAATAATAAAAAATGCAAGGAAAGCCTACAAATTGAAGATACTAACACTTAATTTTCAGACTAGAAAAAATGACGAATTTTTGAAACAATTTTTGAATATGGGAGTCAATATGTTGAATAAGATAAAGGATTCAGATAAAAAATTTCAGGTACGACATGCCTCTATTTCCTCTATGTTCCTGAAGCCTGTCAATAAAATCGAAATAATAAAACAAATACAATCTTTATAGAATAATTGCGCTTCCGGTGTAGATGGAATAAACTCTCAGTTTGTTAAACAATTCCACCTCTTCTTGCTGAAACTCTTGACTTAAAATTTAATTTTTAAGTCGGGTAAAGTACCCAGCCATTTCAAACTGACACTTGTTACATCAATACATAAAGCAGGAGACAAAGCGACTATTAGCAATTATCGTCCAATTAGTGTAATAAATAATTTTGCGCAGATATTTGAGAAATGTTTAAAGGATAGATTGGTGAATTTTTTGGAAATTAATAATGTCCTCTCTAAAAATCAATTTGGATTTATCAATGGATTGAGTACATCAGATGCTATTTATGAATTTACTAAGTCAGTAACCATGGAATCTTGATAATGAGAAAAAATGTTTTGCCTTCTCCACGGTGCCCCATGGCTCACTTTTGGAGGTTTTCAACGTTTATGGTGTTAGAAGTTCTGTATTGAGTGTCTTTGAGAGTTACTTAAGAAATAGAAAACAAATTTTAAAAATTGATAATATCTATAGTGACCCTTTAGACATCATAATCGGGGTTTCTCAAGGGACAGTATTGGGACCGATTTTGTTTATAGTTTATATAAACCATGCATGTGGTTGGAGCATGGTTCTCTAATTTCATACGCGGACGATACAGTGGCCGTTTTTTTCTGGAAAAACCTGGGATCTAGTAAAAGAATCAACAAAAACTGGTCTGCTTAAAATAATAAACTGGTTGGATTCCTCTAAACCCACATTGAATGTTGACAAGACTCATTATATTGCATTTTCGATAATAACTTCAAATCGTCCAAACTTTGACCAAATTAAAGCTGGAAATATCTTAATAAAAAATGTATCATTCATAAAATATTTGAGTATAATAATTGATAAGAGTGTATGTGTGCGATCAGCACATTCTAAGTTTAACAAACAACATCAGAAAGTCAATTTATAAATTTTTTATACTGAGAAACACTTTCAATAGGCAACTTTTAATAAATATTTATAAAACATTAATAGAATCCTTAATTAGATATGGAATAATTTTTTGGGGTGGCCTGTATCAAAACTCGTTACAACAACTCAACGTAGTACAAAATTACATTTTGAAGGTAATTTTTTGGAAGAAAGAAAGATATTCTACTAGGTTTCTTTATTCAGAACAAATTTGTCCGTTGTATATATTGTTTTCTTGTATTTATGGTCATAAGTCTGCGATATTTAAAATTACGCAAGTCACTCTTATAAAACAAGACGTAGAATGAATAGACATCTAAGGATGCCAAATAGTAATAGAAACATTAGACCTAGATTTGGTAACTGTCTGGCTCACAAGTTCTATAATATTATCCCGATTAGTATAAGAACAATCCTATCCAATCCAATTTAAGCCTTTTCTTTGATAAAATCTTCATAGGTTCTTAAGTGTGTAGGTGTGTTTAGTATGTAGGTATTTCTATTGATTAGTATTATTATTCATTATGTTTTCTTTTTATGGTTGTTTTTTGAAATTAATATGATATTATTAATTTTGTGCACATACTGGTATTATTACCTAGGTGCATAATTATTTAATATTGAGATCTTAAATATGTTTAGATTAGATCATCATCTATTTGAAGACTTGTGCTGAAATACTTGTATTTTTAGGGTTTAAAATTTCCTTGAATTATGGTTGCTTTTGTCAGTTTAAGCTCTCTCCTCTCAGTTTAGGATGGTTTTTAATTTAAACCATATTAGTTAATCCGGCTGTAAATTTATAGGTTGTAAAGTTAAATAATTAAAGTTGATTTTTAAAAAAGGATTTTCTACAATCAATTAGCTAACTCATGTCATGGCTATTTTGTTTGCATAAATCACTAGATTTCTTCTGGCTAAGCACAATTCACATAAGGATGTTTGCTTCATTGTTCTATACAGATTATGCAAATGAATTAACATGTACAAATATGATGAAAACCTATCTCTTTGGAGAATCGTAGAGACAAAAATATATCATACACTCATTCATTATCCTTACAACAACTTTAGGCTTTATTAGCTAGGATATTTTTGTTGCTACTGAAAATCCACCTCTAGATATTTTAAATGTCATTTCGAAGGGATTATTTATAAGGTTTTACCATAAAGTAGGAATAATTATTACGAAAGAAATTGCTGCCTCCGATAGGAATAAACCAACTCTTATATTAACAATAGCTTTCAGAGTTCCCTTTAACTTTAAGTCTAACGTAATAAAGTTTTTCTTAATATGAACGGTATACATATGAAGAGATTTCTACAAATAATTTTAAAAAATTAATGACTGTGGAAAATTTTATCAGTCCAAATTTAAAAGCATACTTACATCTTGTCCAGTTAATGACCGGGCTGCAGTTATAAGCTCATCTGCTGAGCAGTTCCTTAAAAATTCTGCTAATTTGTGTGTGTCATTTCCGAAATTTGCACCAGGAATTGAATTAGCTAATTCAAAAGTGTATTTCTGGGGATTAAGTGTAGCAGAAGAATTAGTCATTGCTGAGCCACTTTCAACTATGGCTGCTCTAAATAAACCTAAAAATTTAAATTCTCCTTAATTTTGCAACAATATTTTCAAAATGGAGAATTCGTTAACAGTACAAATTAAAGTACCCCAATTTTATTCTTATTAATTCATAACGAGCACAAAATTGAAATATTTTATTCGGAAACATTTTAATTTTCAGATATATATATATATATATATATATATATATATATATATATATATATATATATATATGTATAGAATAAGTTGATAGGTTCATCAAATTCTAGATTTTCTCAATTTTTTTTTAGTTCAGGTTACAATGGAACTCTAGCTTTTAAAATCTGACTAAACAAGAATTAAAATTTTAGATTAAAAATTTACCACCAGCATGAAAATATATTTTATATCATCACTTTCTATCCATGAATTTTTATATTGTAATTGTAATATACGACTGTCTTTTACTTACCTGCAGATTTGGGGCTTACTAAATGGAGACCAACAGATTGTCCGCCTGCACTCTCACCAAAAATTGTAATTCTTTCTGGGTCTCCACCAAACATGGCTATATTATTTTTTGTCCATTTCATAGCCAAAACTTGATCTTTTAAGCCAGCATTACCACGAATTGCCGTATCGCCAGTAGATAAGAAGCCAAACGGCCCCACTCTGTAGTTACTGGTTACTATTATCACATCTTCTTCTACAAGATAATCAGGACCAAACGATTCTTTGGAAGCATCGCCTCCCTGGAATCCTCCCCCGTATATCCAAAACAGCACAGGTAATTTTTCAGAGGACTAAAATTTAGATAAATTTTAATTTATTATATATATATATATATATATATATATATATATATATATATATATATATTTAAATAATTTTCAATTGTAATAATTTGTGTTTGGGCTTATTTGACTCGTCTCAAAAAGCCTGCACTAATTTCTATTGGGTCTTACAAGGGACCTTGCATTACTTATGCGATGAATGAAATGATCTGCTTGAGAAACTCTTGTAGTACTCGAAAGCAAGAATAATATTATACTACCAGGCGTTTGGCAGTTGGATAAAAGCCTGTTTTTTATTATCTTTTTTGACAAGTAAAAAGTTTTTTTTCTAAATTGTAAATGGGTTTATAATAATATATAATATTATTGCTTTCAAGGAGATTATATTCATTTTAACTTTGATTGCTCTATTTATTTTGGGTCCAGCACTGAACCGCCGGATAGCCCTTTTAATAACCGACCAATCACATTTATGTAAGTTGGTTAATATAGTTTATATTTGTTACCTAAGAATTTTTTCTTCCTTCATTTTTTGATTTTAATTTTTTAAATTTTATTTTTATTATGATTCTTCTATTAAATCCATAACTTTTATTGTAATTTACCGTGTACTACTATGTGGTTTTTTTAGTTTGAGTTGACACATGTCATTTCTGTTCTTATTAGTTTTTTCTGCCTGATGATGTAACATTTATTGTTGCGAAATCGGTAGCTTATTTGTTACTGAATAATTTTAGGAACATAAAGAATACTTTTTTTACTTCGTTTAATCATTTCACTTCCTAAAGTGAGCTATTTGCAAGCTTTAAACGTTTAAACTTGGGCTAAACAACAAAAATCATTGCTCAAGATCATATCTCAACGTTAAATTTCCCTTTTTTGTGATATTTATGTATTCCTATAAAAAAATGGAACTTTCATATAGCTTTAAAGATCATCTCTAAAGCCACCATCAGATAGCCAAGGAAAATCCTGAAACTGTGTCTTCGGACATTTTTTTCTACCATGCGCATTTTCATAATTATTATTGCTTCTCTGAGATACCAAGGGTTTTCGCGCTATTAATTGTCAGGGGCAAATTTATAGATTTTTATTAACTTTGATTTGACCTTAATTATCATTGTCAATCCAAGATCATCATCAAATAACCAGAGAAAAATCCTAATATTTTGGTCACGCATTTTTTTTTCTACGATTCGAAATTTGTGAGTTATTCTGCTATTTCGATAGTTTTATATATGTATATCTCTATAATTTGTGGCAATTAAAATGGATTTACCTTAGGAGAAGGAATATAAACGTTAATAGTTAAACAATCTTCACTGGAATTATTTCCGGGTCCCATCATACCTGGACAAGATGATCCGTCTTTAGTGGCATCTAAAACACCTGTCCAAGGCTGAGGAGGTTGTGGTGCCTAAAATAAATATAGTTTGCAAATGAACATAAGCTACTTTGTTAATAAAGTACTGATTATTTTTAAACTATTACAGACATTTTTTAATATTCTAAGAGGTACATACAGGTCGTATTCAGACATATATATTTTTAGCACTTTCAAAATTAGATTACTATAAAAAAAACCAAACTGCAGAACAAAATAGTTCATGAGAGAGTGGTAGATTTTTCGATATAATTTCGTTTCTTCTGCAACACTACACTTTTTCTTGATCCTTGACCCAAATGTAATTATAGATTCCAACAATAATAACAACAAAATTCTAACAAAATTAGGTAACTGTTAGTGAGTTACCAGTTTATTTGTAAAGAATTTGTCTAAATACATTAGTTCCGACGTTAAAATAGGGAACAAACATCTTTAAAAAATTTTAATTTCAAAATAGCTACTTATTGAATCTGCTCTGGTAAGTTTATTAAATGGTATAAATAAAGTTAATAGTTAAGTACAAAAATAAGCTTTCCTCGGAATGAAAATAGACGATTGACTAATTTTTATAAGCAACAATTATAAAAACTCTTAACATTTGTTACTAAAAAACAAAACTTGGTAATAAGAATTATTTAAGATTAAATTGTAGGTAATGCTGCTGATTAAGGGGAATGTGTTCGTTTATTTGGAACGGAACTGTACCAACTCTCATTATGCTGTTTTATGTCATTAGTTAGAGCATCAATTTCAATATCAGTTGGAAAATTTATCTGATTAGGTGCAACTCAATACATTTAAAAATATGAATCATCTTGCCCTTCAAATATTTTTAAATACCTATATTACCACCTGTCTGCTTCTTTTAGACAGACAAATGATAAAATATAAGCAACGATATAGAAAAAATGTAAATTATTATGAAGAGATTGAATATAATAATAATTTTGGCAAAAAAAGCGATATTCTAATGCTACTTTTTCTAATATCCTTATTTTAACCAAAAGAACAGACGAATCAATAAGTCAATTAGAAAATAGTGTAACCTATAATAAACTAAAAGTATGAGTTTCTGGTGGCCGAAATTAATATATTAATTTTAATATTTAAATAATATCACGTTAATAACCAACAAAAATAAATTTTTGAATCCCCTTTTTATTGATATTAATCATGATCTTCGTATCGTAGAAACTTTTAACAATTAAAAATGCTAAAAAGAGTTACGACAAGCAAAAAAAAAACAATAAATGAGTTTGATTTATTGAAAAAAAAAACCTAAGATATCCTTCTCACATTTTTTTCTAAACAAGAAATAGAAAAGGTAACCGTCAAAACAAAAATAGAATTCACCTCGATTGATACAATAACCTTAGATGACAAAATTGATTAATATTCCAAATAATAATAAAGGTGAAATTACAACTATAAAAAATTTGAAACAAAAACTATTACACAGTGTTTTAATTATTTGCAAAGAAGACAAAAATAAAACTATTGCAATTCTAACAATTATTGAATATACTAAAAAAGTCAGTACATCACTAAAAATAATAATTTTATTAAGATGAAACATGATCTTACAAACAGATACCAATGAAAGGCGATCAAGACATTAATCAAAATCCCTATTATAACGCAAGACCAAATATGTAAATATAGAGTTATAAACCCTTCCGCACCATTGATATATAGTCGTTTCTTATGTCAATGCTCCTTGCTATAACCTAGACTACTAGGTCTCATAATATATTAATATTTTATCCCACCAAAACACATTAGTTTATCTATCAAACAAAAAAGTCCATACCACCAAACAATGCAAAACTAATTTCCTCTAATATCAGGAGTCCCTTTTTACCGATTGCGATAAAAGTACTCAGTAATTGTGATTCATGAAATTAGTAAATCATCTTTAAATATAATCAAAAACATGAACTCCATAACGTACTAAGAGTTTGCATGGATCGAAATTATTTTCAATTTAATAATGAAATTTATTGGTAGAAAGATGGACTACCGATTTACCAATACCAATTTTAAGAAATCAATCTTCAGTTCAAACAACTCCATCATCAAAAGAGTTTTTTGTTGGAAAAGATATATTGACGATATTTTTTGTGTTTGAGATGATACAGAGAGAAATATGTATTAGTTTTTAGGCTTCCTAAATAAAATCGAATTACAATCGCAAAGATAATGAAATCACTTAGAATTTGACATTTATAGAAGACTCATAACCACAGACACAATTATATATCATACATTAAAGGAATTTTTGATGTGCTCTTGTAGAAGTATAATTTTCGTATACCCTTATAGAAATTTTATATCGATGAGTCATTATTGGTTAGTCATGTTTCTTGTAATTTCTGGATTTGTATTCTCATATATTCTAGTGGATTATATAGGTATCTAAAAAGGGATAGGATAAGCATAGTTAGTGTTAAGAAGTCGTTATTAACTATGAAAAGTGTTGTTTTTATTTGAACCCAGTGAGTGATTTTATGGAGAAAAAATTATAACAATATATAAATATAACTGAATAATTCTTATATTTTCTTAATTACAACAAAATGAGTACTTGCCTCAAACCTCAAGTTCCCTAAAGGTGGAGTGGCAAATGGTATTCCTCGCCATCCGTAGTATGTCACGTTATTTGGTGTTTGATATACTGCTCCTTGAATTTGACCGTCAGGTAAACTTATGATAAGATCATCGGCAACGGGTGCTGAGAGCTAAATAAATAACAAAAAAAAACATTTCTTATTTAATTCTATAAAAAATAATGACCTACAAAATAAAAAAATATATCAATATAAACCTATTTTAACTTTATCTATTAAAATATAGCACCAAGTTAATTTTGATTTGGTCTAGAGGATAGTTCTATAAATGTAAGAAAACGATGTTTGGATGGTAGCACTGAGTATATCATAGAACGTAATGGACCGGTGCGTAGAGAAATCACAAACAAGTCAGTGCCAACCAGAATTTACAAAAGCAGTCAGGTAACAGTTTGCCATCTCTTTTTGGACTATTTGATTGGCGCTGAGTAGTTTCTGATTGTTCTACGAAAGGAACTATTGCCACCTTTATTTTTTATTTCAGTGAACTTTATGATGTAAATATAAAAATATTAGTTTTCACAAATTTTGTTAATTTAAATTAATATGTAAAATTAAAATGTTAAGATAATAACTGGATATTTACTTGTTTCCTATAATATAGTTCGAGATGCTTGTTATACCATGTTGTGGTTGATTTATACCTTTATTAAATTTGTTTTCACTACATTACTAACATACACATCGATTACAATTTAGCTTTAATTATTTGTTTCCTGTAAGTATATATATATATATATATATATATATATATATATATATATATATATATATATATATATATATATATATATCCCTAATTTTCTTGGATTTTTTGAGTCCGAGAAAATAAAAAACTTTTCTCGTTTAGCTGATCTTATTTTTATTGTTTGAATTGGCTCTGTTTTTGTCATTTAGGCGAGTAAAATTTATACATGTTTTTTTGTTTTATTTTGTGTAAAGTTGCTTCGTTTCCTATAGATTTCCGATTTATAAATGAATCAAACATATTTTTAAGGAAATCAACAATTGGTGTAATATTAATTTGTAAAACATGCAAATTTTTTACGATGTCAGTTATTGATAACCTAAAAGTGCCTTTCTTAAAATTTTTTTAGAATGCATCTACCCAATCTAAACACATAAAATAAAACAAAAAAAAAACATGTATAAATTTAACCACCTAAATGACAAACACAAAGTAAATACAAACAATACGTGTTTTTATTATCCCGGACTATAAAAAATATATATAAATATATATATATATATATATATATATATATATATATATATATATATATATATATATATATATATCTCATCAAGTTCAAGAAAAACAAACAAACCCTATATAAACCTAAACGCAAACACCTAACAAATGATTATAGTCTATATAAGTGATATTACTTACCACCGATGCTACCAAAAATGCTAACAAATTACAGAGTATTGACATTATTACCTCAAAATAGCTAATGAATGAAAATATTCGTCCGCCTTTATATATATTTTTGGATATTAGTAATTTTCAAGTACCACTTTTATTAAGATTAAAATTTTAATTCATTTACTACTACTTAAGAAAAATAACAATGCAACTATTTCGTAAGAGCAGTAAAATAGTCCACGTGGTACTCGCATAAAAATATGGAAATTTAAGAAAAAATAAAATTAGTTTTGCGTAATCAAGAAATTTTTAATATATTGAAAATCATGGTTCTGGGGTTTAGACCGCGTCAAATTGAAACTTTTTCAGTGGTTTCAGTGGAGTTAATATCCCTGATGATGCATCGTGCAATCCTAGGCGAAATGTCGCTTAATAGTTCCAATTTAACACAATCTGAACCCAAGAATCATGAGTTTCAACATGACCAAAGCCGTGAAAGCTTTCTTTCTTTTTTAAGATGTTGTTTAGACCACATTCTAGAATATACAGCAAACTGCAGGCGATACTATGAAGCTGTTTTGATAGCTATCTTCACAAAAGTTGTCAACTTTTACTATATTTGCTTTAGCCTTTAAATATTTAAAATTTAGAGGATAATACGTTTACATCGTGCTATGATCGGTTAGAAAACCACGTATAATAATATATTATATATTACGCATTGTTATTAAACACTACGACTAAATCTTAAACAAATAAGTTATTAATGTAATATTGTAAGGGAACAAAACTTCATTACAACTTTTAAAAATTTTACGTCAATTATCTTTAAGTAAACTCTACCAAATTGGTCAATTTATTTGAGCCGCGCTGTATAAAGATATGGGTGTTGCAATGTATATCTTATGTCTGTCCAAGAAAAGCAATATATCAGGAAAATATAAATCCGTTATCATACTTAAACCTATATTCAGTTTTATATCTTTTGAAAAAGTTAATTTGTTTTCTGAAGACATAGATAAACCCCGACAATTTATGTGACATAATTTATAAATCGTCCTACCCTCTTGAGGATTTTAAAATAAAGACAAGGAAACTTACCATTCTTATCATCTACTTCGCAAAGATCTAAGGTTAAGTTCTAACATTTGTGTGACCCTTGAAAGATTTTCTTTTTCTCAAAATAAGCAAATTTTCCTATCATAAGAACACAAATGAATATTTAAATAAAATCACTAAAATGCAATATTATTATTTGTTACTATGTACAAAGCTCGCATTTTTTGACCATTTTTCCCCTATTCGACGAAAATGAAAATAAAAAAATGTAAAAATAGCTAAAACGGATAAGTTTTTATCATGGCCACAAACTCAAACATTTATTATATGACGTAAAACAGTTACAATTTACATTTATATAAAAAAGTATTATATTAAGCTCAAGTCTGATTAAATATTACAAGTTCGAAACAAGGAGGATTATTATCCTCTACGAATGAGTGGACTAAAACTTTCAGGCACTTGGAAATGAAAACTGCCCTTCGCGGGCGGGGGGCTTGGCGAAAATGTGTGCTATTGGTGGAAAGAACTAAAGGCGGTACTGGCCTGATTAAACTGGGAGAGATTTCCAGGGTTCTAAAAGTTAGTTTTGATTTTCAAAAAGTAATTAATGTCAATTATGATTTAGAATTCATCTAAGTCAGTTTGGCGTGTGTTTTAGTATTTAACCAGTGTGAAAAGGTTTCCTTTACTATATTTTCTGTTACTTTTGTATTGTTATTTATCTTTCAGACAGCATTAACAGTAAAAAGGTGAATTCATTCTATTCTCTTTTTAATTTAACAATTTAACTAGCTTGTCTCTTTTTTTCTATTAATTTTTATCCGGACTTACTAATAGCTATTTAAACACTTCCAGATCAAAATTGGGTTTAATTCATCAACGTGCATATCATAACGACCTATCAGTTAGTAATGTTAAATGATTTTAAATTGTATATAAAGTTTACCTTTAAAGTTTTTCAATCATAAATACTGTTTAATTATTTTTTTTTACTTGTCAAATAGAGTTAAGTGTTTTGAGAAACTGATTTTTTTTTTAATTGATAAAAACCTTCTTGCGGGTAATCACAAGGGCGTGCACTTCTGTACCATGAAGCATCAGAAGAATTCTGCCCTGGCTAGCTAAAGGGCAGTTTTCCTAAAACCTGCAGCTGTTGTCCTACTCTTGGAAAGCGCTAACCAGCTTTTGTCTTTTAGACTAAAACTTCAAGAGCCCAAAAGAAACGTCCAGACTATAGGAGTGCATTTGCCATAGCGGATTCTTTAATTTTTTGAAAGTTTATAAGATCAAGTTACTAAATAATGTGGGTATAGGTAAACTGTGAGCGGAACAGCCACACGCTACCAAAACAATCCATTTTCAGTAACTCATAATTAAATATTGTTACAATATTTAGCAATCGTAGAAAAAAGATTTAAATTCCTCTTATATTTAGTCTAATTTTATTATACAATATCTCAAATAACATAGATACGCAATAAAAATTATCTTGTCTGCTCTCTTCCCCTATGTCACTGAATCTAAATAGGGAGTACATGGTTGTCTGCTATTTTTATTATTTAAAAGCGTCAAAATTGGCAATTTTTCGGATTGAATAGGAATTTTGAGAACTGAAATTACTCGTATCATAGTAGCTTTATGCCTACACCCCCAACTCCTACGAACTCAAATGCGCTTAGCTCAAACTTCATTTCCACAATGCCCCATCAACTTCGTGAATTGCGAAAAGCTTCCAAGCACACGGAAATTAGCCATATTCCCGACCGAATAGTAATTCTGACCATCTTAATTACCCCGATTAAGTTAACTTTGTTTGGTGTGTTATCAAGAACAGATATAAATTACGCAGTTGACGCGTGAAAATAAAAAGCGCATAAACATGACCTTTTGACCTACAAAAGAACAAAAATTTGAAATTTAAGGATGTTTATCGATTTTCAAAACTTCGACTATTTCTTAAATCGCAAATAACAATATTGACAAAAACAAATAACATTTTTCTTTGATGCATAATTTCTTTTCTTGCAAACCTGAAAAGTTTTAAAACTTGCAATTCTATGAGCATTAAAATTACAAAAAAAGCGATTCATCTACAAGCTTTTAGAGATTATTTATATTTTTTTTGCCGCAATTTACAAAACTCTCGAAATCGTGTACCCTAAATATATAATAGGCGAACTTTAGCTTTCATTATATGCGCTGTTTATACTTATAAACAGCGTTGTCCTAAATGACATATCAACGCAAAGCTCAAACTATTGAAGAAGAAATCATGAAATTTTGAGAAATGGTAAGCAATACACATTAAAAAAGGATTTTTCAGAATTCTTAGTCCAAAATGGTGAAAAGGTGTAAACTGTCATTTGATTTCACCAATATCTCTTTATCAAATAAAGGTGTGGACTCCATTTTGGCTTCAAAAGATAACTCATAATAAGATTTGAAAATCAATTTCTTGATTTTTTTTGAATCTCTATTTTTTTTATATTCGCATTTCAAAAGGGAAAAAAGGACAGGACGTCGATTTTACGATTGCTTATTAAAGAATAATTTTTTCTGCGAACGAACAAAATTTTTGACTTCACATAGTCTGTAAACAATTATCAAAAAAGTAGTTATTGCATTTTTCGAAATTCTTTTTTGTACGCAAGAAAAGGGTTAATATGTGTTTTTCCTATTTTGTTAAATAACTTTAATAACTTGTTCAAAATTTTCAAAAATAGTATAAAATTTATTTCACATTGATATCACAAATAGAAGTAGAATAATAGCGGAAAAAAATAAATTAGTTTTTGCGGCGTGATATATTAGCCTCCCAAAATCATTACACACTACCCTTTTCTCTTTATTTACGTAGCTGGGCACAAAAATTTTAGCTATTTGGGGTATATAGCGTAAATTGCGAAAAGGCACCTACATGCACCTTTGAGGGACCTAAGGACTAATTATTTATTGTGAGATTTTTCAAAAATCTGAATAAGTAGAATAATACAACATGAAGTAAATATTTGAAAAATGAATTAATTAATAATTGTAACGGTATTTAAATGACGATATTTTTGCGTAATTGCTTATTTATTTACGTTTTTTGATATTGTTACGATTTTGTCTCTTTATAATTGCTCACTGGGTTCGCAGAATAAAACACAATAACTTTCACTAATACTTTCAATACTTATATTAACTACTTCTTAACATTGCAAAATCACAACTATCTTATTATTAGTTCTTAATATCTTCACTATTAAAATACAACTATACAACTAACTTAAAACTCCTATTCTATTTATATATCTATAGGATTTCCTGTACAAATCTAGAACTTACTAACATAAAAGTTGAAATCTCTCTAGAAATATCACTCATCAATATACTTTTCAGCACATTATACTAAAGATTACTCATCACATCGGAATATTTGTATACGAGGGCATATCAATAAGATTATCCTAGTCGTTCGTAACACTTACCCCTCTTAATTCTGATCGTCCGTATCAGCTTTGATAATTCCGTGATATGGCTTCAATCTGTGAAGATGTAATAGTTTCATTTTGGCCTTGGGACTTCGTTGAATTCTATAAATAACGTCATTGATTCTTTTTAAAACAGTATATGGTCCTCCCCATGATGGCATCAACTTAGGCGATTTGCCCTTCTTTCTCGGTCCATATCCAATATCCATACTTTCTTCAGTTAAGAAACCGAACAATAAGTCGCAAGGCAATCTAAGTTCTTTTCCAAATAAGAGCTTATCTGTTGTAACCTTTGAGGGATGCTCTTCAACGATCCTATTAAATTGGAGGATGTAAAGCTGGTGTCTTGGTTTTACAGATGTTAAATAGTTCGCAGAGCTTTTGAAAAAGTTTGAATTTTAAATTATTTCCTCAGTCAGAATGTAGCTTCAAAGGAATTCCAAATCAGCTAAACACATTGTTGACTAAGACTTTAGCTACTGTTGAGGTTTCCTGGTTAGGGATGGGAAATACCTCAGGCCATTTACTTAACTCTTATCCTTTCGCTATTTATATATCTATAGAATTTCCTAAACAAATCTAGAACTTTCTAACATAAAATTTAAGATCTATCCAGAAATATGACTCATTGATAAGATATTCCTTTCGACACATTATAATAAAGATGACTCATCGTATCGGAATATTTGTATGCAAGGACGTATCAGTAAGTTTCTCCTAGTTGTTCGTAACAATATTCTAAGAAACGGGCTAAACGGTGGGTGCTCTTTTCAGTATAAAACTACAAAATTTACCTAATCGGGGAAATTCAGAATTAGAATTCAATACGATAAATGGCCAATTTCAGCGAACGCTAACCTGATGAGGAGATTTGGAATTCGAATCTAGTTTCAGAGCAGAGATAGCGGTGTTTAGTCTATCGAACAAGTGCCTGTGTAATCTTAAGGAAATATGTCAACATTTATCTTATAAGACTACGTAATCTTTAACAAAATAAACTACTTACAAATTTTAAAAAGAAATATGTACCACGTATAATAGCTACAAAATTTGTTTTTTAATTTATTTTAATTAACTTTTGTAAAAATGTCATTAGAGATTGCATGAAACTCTCAATAATTCTAGCATTTTATTAATTATTTTATATTATTTTTCTAATGTTCGTTTTGCACCAAATCTTGAACAACGCAAAATGTTCTAAGGCAAAAATCATTGGAGATTGAATCTAGAACATAGAAATATTTTGACAAGAAATTAAAATTTAAAATTAAAATATATACCAATAAGTGAAGAGTTTTATGTAAGTATTTATATCTAAAAGATAACAAAAGAATAAAATCTCTGGTTATTTAAGTAGAACGGTTATTGAGAACATGTTACAAGTGTAAATTTTATCTAAGTCAACTTGTAGAATGAAGAGGATGGTATCAATATTTTTCCAGGTAAATCCTTAGATCCTGACCGTAAACAGATTTTTCAGTCTCCCATGGGAAACAATGGAGTGTCTTCTGAGAAATAATTGCACTTTCTTTCAACCTTCTTCTTAATTTGCTACAGGAAAAGAATGGGCAAATTGTTTTCTATAGCCAGCCAGTAAACAATACAAGCAATTTTGGTTGCCGTCGATCAATTAATAAGCTTTTTTCATATTTAAGAAATAGTTTCCATGGATCCCATCAATAATATGTGTCGAAACTGTTGGTACACTAATATTTTTTTTCAGTTTTCTCAATATAGACCTAATCTTTTAATATAGCTCTTTATACCTGAAATGCTTAGCTACAGTTTTGTACCCATTTCTTTTCTTCCGATCGTCCTCATTGTATCTCTCATTGCCTTAGAATTCCATTACTTATGTTTTCCAATCTAAAATATATAAATAATATAAACATATAAAATTGTTTGTAACGGTCTTCACAAATACAAAAATAGATACAAATACAAATTAGGAACAACCATATTTTCAACTATGGCTGATGATATAAAACCAATCAGTGATTGAATTTACTAACTTACTTGAGGCAATATGGGACCTTTATTTAGATTTAAAGAATATTTTGACATATCTTGGATGGCTGGAACAAGTTTTGTTTTACAACTATCACTATAAGGTATAATTAAAATTTTAAAAGTATGAGATATTGTCATATTATTAGACCTGCTATAAAAAAGTAAAATACTCAAAAATTAAACTATCTACTTTTACCAACGAAAGTTTCAAAAGTTTAGTATTTACAGAAAATCAATATGGTTTTCATTTTCTGTGTAGTTATATCAAATGATATGGAAATTTCTCCACGCGCATCATACTCACACTTTAGAGTTTATTATAACAATATTGAAAGAACAACAGTAAACCTAAAATGTTAATAAGTACGGTATAGCCTCTTTTGAGGTTAAGTATGTACTTCTGGCCACTTTACATTTTAATAAAAAAAACCAATGGAATTTAAAAAAATATATTATTGATAATACGATGTACACATAGACTAGATGCTAAAAAAATATCAATTGTACTAATGTACCGTAAGAATGAATGGAATGTTCATTGTGTAGTATTTTAGCAAAACATGCTGTAACTGAGAGTTCATAAAATTTTATCGCAAACGTGCAATAGAAAGAATCCAAAGTATGAGATAACTTTAAAGTGCTTCCTAATTGAGCTGGGTACTGGAATGATTAAACATTTTTTTAAATTAGACAATTACCTAAAATTTAAGATGAATTTTATAAACATATTTTCTAGAATTTATTAAACGGTGGCGCATGTAAAGTTGTAATCCCTTAAAACTGGAAACACTGCATTTCCGCAGTATATTAATATACAGGGTAGCCCATTTTCAACACTTTTAGGGGGTATTGGAGTTATTATCAAAGATATAGTGTTGTACTTTTGACTTTAGTTCAGGTTGTATCAAATTTGTGATGGCTCTCTTAGTTTTTAATTTCCGGTGTTCAGGCACATCTCGTATTTCTGTTATGCATTAATTTATCAAAAAGGTCAAATTTGATTTTAACAGAGTTTTTTTACGTAGACTTCAGTAGGGCAGTCGGTATTTTTTTTAAACAAGTTTAGGGTTTTCAAAATTAAATAATGTGTTTATTTTATTTTGAAAAATAAGGTCAGAATTCGATATTTTCAATAATTTGCTTTATTTGTACCAGTAAACCACGGCCAACTTATAAGAAAAAAATTCAAAATTTTGACAATAATAATTATGCCAAAGATTAGACACTCTAAAAGTTAATTTTAATGTTTTTCTATATTTTCAATTGTAAATACTTAATCATTATTGCTACAAGTAATATATTAAACACTTAATTCATGTCGAGTCACACTTGATTTTGTACCTATCCAGCTTTGAAGGAAGTTATTGTTCAGAAGTGGCCTGAACAGCTCAGAGTTGTGGCTCGGGGCACCGTCTTATTGAAGATAAATGGAATTTAAATGGGGCAATGGAACAATTTTAAGTAATTCTGGAATGATTTCCTCAAGGATTTCTAGGTATCTAGGTGCTGTAAGACCCCCTTTATCCTGTAAGCTATGAGTCGGCCAAAATCAAACACGAGCCACCAACCTCGAAGCGCTCTTGTGCCCTTTCGAAAATTATATGGTGATTTTCTACAGACCAATGCCTCGTGTTGTGACGATTAAAAATTCCCGCACTTGAAAAATAACATTCGTCAGACCAGATGACAAATCTGCCAAAAGGTTCGTTTGTGCAGATTTGTTCTAAATACCACTAAAACGTTACTATTAGCTCATCATCTCTGGGGTGTAAATTTTAAATTTATATGGATGGTATTTATACTTTTTCAAAACTCTTTCATCGTCAGGTTTTGCTATATCATCTTCTTCCTCTATTTTTCTACAGGATGATGAAGTTGTTACTGCTACGTAACATAACAGATTTGTTTATTTCCTCTCCCTGTCTTCTTCCACGTATGTTTTAAGACGCGGCTGAATAAGAGATTCGTGTTCAACTAGATTTCTTTTTAAACGAGCAAATATGTCTGGAAAGGGTTGTCTTCTTTTTAAATATCTAGCATGAATAAAAACAATCACCAGATATGAGAAGTTATCCTAATGATAACGCTTTAAATACATTACCTATTGAAATATAATTCAGGAGCTTATTGAGGAGTTTCAATGCTGTGTATAAAACATACTAATATATCATACTTTTCAAAATTATCATAACCGGCCATTGTAAATTTAAAATAAAAAAACCTACGGGCAAAAATATTTCATAAATAATAAAAATCTGACAATACTGTCAAGTTTTGGACATTTGCCTCTTATTTCTTATAAATTGGCCATAGCCTACTGTAACAGTAGGCCATCTGTTACAAATAAAGTAAATTTCTGAAAATATAGAATTCTGGCCTTCTTTTAAAAAATAAAATAAATACATTAGTATTTTTGAAAAGCATAAATTATACTTAATCAATATTTAAAATAATATACATTGTGTCCTATTTAAAAAAAATCAAATGTTTGGTTAATATCTCAAAAACTAAACCTTCTAGAAAAAACTGATTGCTCGACTGAACTCTACACAAAAAACTCTATAAAAATCCGTTTTTATCTTTCTGATAAATCAACGCATAACGGGAATACAAGATGTGCCTAAAAAACGAAGATTTTCAAAATCAACACTTTGCCTTTGACAATAACTCCAATATCCCCTAAAAGGATCGAAAATGGGATACCCCTACATCGGATATTTTAAATCAACTGTCCTAATGTGGCGCCTAAGGGCAAAATCATACTGTTTTTTTAACTCATGTTTAGAAAGCTAAAATCAATCGAAAAAAATTTGCAATACAAGTTTTCAATATATTCATGGAGTAACATTTTTGAAAATTCGATGTTTTTCAAAACACAAAACATGTTTTATCACGAAAATAACCTATCGATATAACCTAGATCGAAAGCTGAGAATTTTTGCATCAACATTAGCATTTTTCAGAACGGACTTATTTAGTATTTTCGAGAAATAAAGCAATGCACATTGGACAGCTTATCGATTCCCCAGCACATATCTCGTAGCAGCCGAGACTAATGTTGCGGTAACTTTTAGATCATATCATCAGATATACCAGTTAACAAAGCGCTTATTTTATAATTAATATAACTTTCATTATGTTACATTATATATAAAAAATGCCACAGACTCTACTTTTAAATTAAAAAAAATAAATGAATAGCACTGATTTGTCTACTATGAAATGAAATCCAGTGGATTTTCCGGCGGTACTTTCATAAAATTTGATAATTTTTTCTGGGTCTCCACCAAACAAAGGAATATTAGGTTTTGCCCGCTTCATAACAGAAACGCGACCTTTTAACATACCGTTGCCTCTTATTACTGTATTATCTATGAATATAAAACTCATTAGTAGAACTCTCCAATCAACATTTTATTCCGTAATAAGTCTGGATCATTTTTATCTTTCTCAGTACCATCCAATTGTCCATATATCAGAAACAGTACAGGTAATTTTTCAATTTATTAAAAACTTCAGTTACAAGAAAACAAGAATAAGTATAGAAATTAAGCATAGAATTTAATTTTGGCAAAAATAAAGCAAAAATATAACGATAATACTTGGCAAAATTAAAAACAAGACCAACAAAAGTTCATGAAATAAACTTCTCAATTTTCATGAGTTACATAAAACGAGAGAGCCATCTGTAGGTTTTTTTTTTAAGTTGAAATTAAACATCTATTTTACTAACTAAATTCATGAATCTTTATTGAAAATTAAAGGTTCATATGACCACCACGGTTCTTTGACAGGCCTGCATCCGAACATCAATTTTTCAACGACTCTTTCCGATAATAGGAGTTCAATGGTCTCTATTTCATGCTGAATATTATGTTTGAGGCCTTGAATTGTTCGTGGATCATTGATATAAATTTTACTTTTCAAAAAACCCCCAAGGAAATAGTCCACAGGTCATGATCGGCCAATTTACATTAGAATTACGGAAAATTAAACGTTCGCCGAATTTCGATCTCAATAAACCAATTGTTCCACGCGTTGTGGCGCCGTCTTGTAAAAATCAAAGATTATTCACATTTAATTCATTCAATTTTGGCCAAAAATAGTCCATCAGCATGTCCCGACAATGCTCAGAATTCGCTGCAACGACCTTTTCACGTTCATCTTCAAAAAGAAAGGGTCCAATGACTCCGCCATTCCATAATCCGCACCAAACAGTAAGCTTTTCGGCATGGAGTGGTTCTTCATGAATCATGTGAGAATTTTCCGAGCTACAAATGCGACAGTTTTATTTATGAACATGTCCACTCAAATAAAAATCTGCTTCCACAGAGAAACATTTTTTTTTTTGAAGAAAAACCTTCTTCTTTCTCAAGCATCCAGTTGACGAAAGTACGGCATTAATAATGGTCTGGTGACTTCAATTATAGAGTCAGTTGGATCCTGAATGGATACAAATGAAGATCATCATGCAAAATGTGACAAAAAGTGGCTCGGAGAAAGTTTAATTCTTGTGAACGATGCTTGGTTAATGTTGATGGAATTTCACGAACACTTTCACTTACAGCGGCTATGTTTTGACGACTACGAACTGATCGAATAAGTTGGTATGCTCTACGACCTTCTACCGAGCCAGTTTCCTTAAAGCGTTGAACAATTTTGCGAATTCCGCGTTCTGTAGTACATCTATGTTGACCGAAATGTACACTAAGTTTACGAAATGTAACTTTTACAGATCGTCCGTTTTCATAATAAGTTTCGATTATTAAAATACCCTCTTGTGTTGTTAAGAAATCCGTAGCTAAATTTGCCGTACTTTTCACTTGACATATGTCAAAACATAATATTATAAAGTTTGTTACTTCAAATCGAAATTAATAGGTAAAAAAGAAACCAACAGATGGCCTACCCTTTATTATGAATGAAGAAATTTAAAAACTAAACTTCATTATAATGTAAAATTTTTTCTAGAATATAAGTATTTCCTTATTAACAATATTTCGTAAAATTTTAGACAGTAAAATTAATACAAGTGGCAATTTCTATATCAACTAGTTGATTATTTATATACCAATTTTCTTGTTTCTAAGGAAACGTTTCGATCCGACTGGACCAATCCTATGCAGTTATAACCATTTGAAATTTATGTAATAAGCGGATTTGATTGAAGTTTATATCGAGAGCAAAATGAATACACCAGAAAGAAAATGTGTTTTGTACATTAAAGTGCAATGGAATTGAAACGACAAATTACAAGTTTGCAAACACCACCAAAACTGCAAACAATAAAGAAAAGCTGTATTAACTAAGAAATATAATTCATCATAACCAGTTTACCTGTCAAAAAATTAGATTATCCTATTGTGACAGAATTTGATTATAGACTCCTGCTAATGATATATTGAGGTAGCGTTAATCATTTTATTTATAATCATTTTTTGCCCCATATTAATTAGTAGCTATTTTGATAACCTATAATTAAATTTCACAATAATAAAGGCACTCTGGAAGTCTGGTCGTGCATTTTCTCTCTTGCAGCTTTAGTACCAAACAACTACGGTTATTTAAGCTTACCAACCACAACTCAGAACTTCAGGACTCAGGCAGCGTTGCTAATTAGCTGGACAGATGACTTCTCTTGTTTACAGCTCACACGGAAGTGCGTCCGCACGTTAATTCGCGAGAAGGTTTTTTAATTAAATTAAATAAAAGAAGTTTCTCAAAACAACTCAGTCTATTAACAAAATAAATAGAATAAAAACGAACTATTTACAATGAGAAACTTAAAACTAATAACAATTACGAAAAAACTAACATAATTGCTCTTCTCGGTCGTTATTTTAACGAAAAACGTAAAACAAAATTTTGAAAAAAAACACGTATAAATAGCTTAATAAAATATTAAACAAAAAAAGAAATAAAACGCGAAAAAACAGCTATTTATATTACTTAATCCAACCGTATGAAAATCGCGAAATGCCCCACTAAAATAACACACGATAATCCCTTAATTTCCCAAATTAAACAAAGATAACCTTCTTTCCCGACGATTATACCCGTGACGTAATTATTCTACGGCACTGGTACTACGGTACCGTTCTAACGACATTCAAAATGTGACTGACATTTACTATTCCTTAAAAGAGTGTCTTCGAAACTTACACCCCTCGACCCCCCCTGATTCCCGTTTGTACCCATATTACCCGATGGATCCCGGTAAACGTCAATTTCTTTCCCTTAAAGTTCGAAGGTTTCGATCGTTACGTGCTGAGGGCGTTAGCTATTCTATACCGGATGCTTGATTCACGAATTGGCTTGTGAGCTTCTTAATCTTAATTTGTATATAAACACAATTAATAAAACTATAACTAAAGAAATAAGATAATATAACGTATGTAAAAAAACCTGAGTGCCCTTTTATTCATAATGATGGTATTTAAATCATTCTTTCTTGCAATCAGGAAACAGTATAATGAGTTTGTTTAATTATTCTTCTGTTTCTTAGTAATGGGAAAATTGTTCAATATTTTAATACATTTTAACGGTATTTCATCTACCATATGTTAAAAACTACCCTTATCACGTCTGGTTTTATTTACGTAATCAGAGTAGGATTATTTCGACAGATTTATAGCCAGATCTTAGAAAGAGTCTTTTAGGTTTATGTCTTCATAAATTTACTGAGTTTATATATTTTTAAGAAAACATTTAAACGATAAAGATAATAAAAGTTAAGTTCGATAACTGATTTATTTTTTCTTTAGACTTTCGTGGATAGTGATAAAAAAATATAACTACTCTATTCCCATGGGAAATCTATTCACAGAGTGATTATTTAATTTTTCATTTTAATAGAATATAGTTCACATTGGATGGTGTAAAATAATTAATATTTGTTCCATTACACTATAAAGAAGAATAATCGTTATTTCCTTATTAGTGAATTCGACGAAACAGATTGTAATTAAAACATCTGATTTTAAAAAATTTCCATTCGATAATTCCGATTTCATTGGCATTATGTGTTGACAATAAAGTCATATACATTTTCCTATATATACAAACTGGATATAAAATCTAGAATAAATTCCTCATATAAAAAAACATTGGACATTTAAAAAATCGGAAAAGTCGACTATATTTCTTGACTACGAATTTTTTCAAATTTGTTAAACATACCTACTAAAAAACGTGCCCTAGCAACTTTTCAAGAAATCCAGCGTTTTTTAAATAATTAAATTATTCTAGACTTTAAGTCCTCATTGTATATATAATATAAGTCGATATTAAGATACTCCATGTAGAGCTCTATCATATTTCATTGACAAATTAACCTCTAAAGTAACATTTGAACCTCGAAATCTATAATAAACTAAGGATGAGTGATTTGTTCAGAATATTTTATACCAATTAAAATTTTTTAAATTGTTAAGTACAGCAAAGTAAACAGATTAAAAAATACTGGCAGCTATGTCCACTGTTATGAGATATATACCTTTAAGAAATATGATTGCGCTTAGGATATATTTTGTTATACTTTAGGCAATTATAAACCCGACTTTATTGTTATATATATATATATATATATATATATATATATATATTATTCGTTATATTTTCCTACATTTCAGGGTTTTCATCATATTTTCACTCAATTTCTTAAAGTTAGCTATAAAATAGTTTACTTTCAAGTAATTTGTAAAGTCTTGTTCCTAAGATGGAAGTTACATTTAAACGTTACTTGTGTGTTTACAGAACTATACAGGGTAAGTCAACGATTGGATGAAGTAGGTTTGTGCCTTTTCGGTGAAATTAACAAAGAAACAATATTTATTGTTTGATACAGTTTATTTTTACGCAGATTTTAAAAATATTTAGGACTCTACAGGGTGAGCCAAAAAACTAGGACAGCATAAAGTTGTATTTTTTTAAATAGAACACCCTATATACGAATCATATTTTCGATTTAGCTTATAATTTTAAATCTTTTTTATTAAGAGTTTACTATAACAAAACTTTATAGTTTCTGAGATAATTAAGTTTAAAGAAAAAAAGTCACATTTTCAAGCATCAATTCAATCCTAAATAACGTTTTCAATTTTGTGACAAATATATTCAAATTTGGAATTTAGCAAGGCCAAGGACAACTTAAAATAATTTTTACCTAATATTTGCAATAAAAGCTACAGGGTGTTGAACACATCGGCTCAAATTTGAACAAGTTTAAATGAATAAATATATTTTTTTTTTAAATGGTACACCCTATATATTTTCATGTTATTTAATAGAGTAATAAAAACCCTAAAAGTTTTGTTCAATATATCCTATACCTATTTATAATAGTTTTTGAGATATTTCAGTTTTTCTTATTTTCCATACTTTTTTACAGAAATAGTCTTCATTATCATAGTAGCCATGGCAAAAACAATGTAAAAGAACATTTTTCTGTGTGTCAAATTTATAACCGCCATCGCTTCTTTTGGTTTGTATGTAGTGTAGTTTGGTTTTTTTTGCATTCATCTTATATTGTAAAATGAATTTTCCAAAGAATGAGTTAATAGATAGAGAAAAAATTGCCTTCTTGTTCAAAGAATTTACAAAATGAAGTATCGTGATCGACGCCAGCCTAATACCAATACTTTTCAAAACTTAATGCAAAGATTTGATTCTTCTGGTACTGTTGATTATCCAAAACGTAAAGTGGTCAACAAACCAGTAACTAATGAAGAAAAAGAACTTCGAGTATTGTTAAATGTTCAGGAAAATCCTTATATTGGTAGCCGTCAGTTAGCAGCATTATGTGAAATATCACAATCCATCGCTAATCGTGCTACCAAGAAATATAGGTATCATCCATATCACATGGAATTACACCAAGAATTGCATGGACAGGATTTTGAAAGTCGTGTAAACTTTTGTCATACAATAAATGCGGAGATTCAATTAAATCCAAATTTATTATGCAAGGTAATGTTTAGTGATGAAGCTACTTTTAGAAGTAACGGTGCCGTAAATAGACGCAACATGCATTATTATGCCACAGAAAACCCATTTTGGATTAGAGAGGTGCAACATCAAAACCACTGGTCATTAAATGTTTGGTGTGGTATTCATCATAATCGAATTATTGGACTCCACTTTTTTAATGAACCACTAAATGGCCATAGTTACCTGAACTTTCTACAAGAAGAACTACCCCAACTGCTTCAAGGTCTCGATAGGGATGAGCTCGACAGTATGTGGTTCCAGCACGATGGTGCGCCTACGCATTACCATCGTGAAGTTCGTGCGTTTTTGGACCAACGATATCCGCAAAAATGGATTGGACGTGGGGGTTTCATTGAGTGGCCACCAAGGTCTTGCGACATCACCCCATTAGATTTCTTCCTATGGGATTATATTAAAAATAAGGTATATGTTAATCCACCAACAACAGTGGAAGATATGCGAAACAGGATTAGGGATACCTGTAGAACAATAACGCCACTAATTTTGTCCAGGGTCCGAGAAAATCTGCAAAAAAGACTAAATTTGTGCATTGCACAAGAGGGTCGTTTATTCGAACACTTATTAAAAAGAAATAATTAATCTCAGTATTTAATAGGTAATTTTTTTTTTCAATTTAGTATAAAAGTAAATATGTATTTGCCTTGTGGTTATTGTTGTGTTAATTTTTTCACATTATGTTTAATTAAACTATTGCCGTTGTAATATAACGAATAATGTATTTCATCATATTTAACCACATTCTGTTTGTTTCTGTAGTTTCTTTTTATTATTTTACATGGCTACTATGATAATGAAGACTATTTCTGTAAAAAAGTATGGAAAATAAGAAAAACTGAAATATCTCAAAAACTATTATAAATAGGTATAGGATATATTGAACAAAACTTTTAGGGTTTTTATTACTCTATTAAATAACATGAAAATATATAGGGTGTACCATTTAAAAAAAAAGATATTTATTCATTTAAACTTGTTCAAATTTGAGCCGATGTGTTCAACACCCTGTAGCTTTTATTGCAAATATTAGGTAAAAATTATTTTAAGTTGTCCTTGGCCTTGCTAAATTCCAAATTTGAATATATTTGTCACAAAGTTGAAAACGTTATTTAGGATTGAATTGATGCTTGAAAATGTGACTTTTTTTCTTTAAACTTAATTATCTCAGAAACTATAAAGTTTTGTTATAGTAAACCCTTAATAAACAAGGTTTAAAATTATAAGCTAAATCGAAAATACGATTCGTATATAGGGTGTTCTATTTAAAAAAATACAACTTTATGCTGTCCTAGTTTTTTGGCTCACCCTGTAGAGTCCTAAATATTTTTAAAATCTGCGTAAAAATAAACTGTATCAAACAATAAATATAGTTTCTTTGTTAATTTCACCGAAAAGGCACAAACCTACTTCATTCAATCGTTGACTCTCCCTGTACAAAATACTTTCAAAATATCAAAGTTTCAAGGATTTATTGTTTATCTTTAAATTAGTAGCTTAATAATATATTACTAATTGTATATAATTCTGCCATAGTTGACCTTCAGACAAAATCTATTTTTGCTAACCCCTGGAGTGTTTGTCTACTCAACGTGGTCTATCAAAAAATATCGTAGATAAGAGAACTCGACTGCTTACCTGTATACAGTTATTTTACATACTTACATAACACATTACAAAAAAAATATTACAAAACTCGAAGCAATAATAAAGGAGCCACTGATTTAATAAGTATCTAAGATACTTCTACCGATAAGTTCAGTCCAAAGGTAAGAGAGATTCTACAGAAATCTGAAAAAGCGAAACCAAACATCAGCAAAGACAACTGCTCTAGTGAACTACAGAAAGATTCCAGAATTAGGGTTCTATAAGTAGATAAAGAAATGCCACAGTCGCAATAAATACTGAAGCATACAACCAACAAAAAGGTCTAGTTCTAAAGAAAGGAAACTATACATCTCTTGGCAATAAATCAGCTTCTACAACTGAAAGAAAAATCTATCCTGTTTTTAAGAAACACGAACGGTATATTGCTGAGAACACCGGAGCCAAACTCCATTTCTTTATGGACTCCCGGAGATACATAAACAAGACTTCTGAATTTGCCAAAATTTTTCTTCCAATTATGAAACCACTACAAGCATATACATCGTCCTATGTCAAGAACTCGTAACATTTCGTAGAAATTATACACGAAATGGGAGTACAACCAGAAGTCATTTTTATTAGGTTTGATTTGAAAAGCCTATACACGAATGTTTCAGTTAAGGAGTTACTAAAAAT
The DNA here is from genome assembly GCA_034092305.1 of Diaprepes abbreviatus. Classification (NCBI taxonomy): domain Eukaryota; kingdom Metazoa; phylum Arthropoda; class Insecta; order Coleoptera; family Curculionidae; genus Diaprepes; species Diaprepes abbreviatus. Next base: position 33,692,535 of record JASJET010000055.1, read on the forward strand.
CATAAGGAAAAAACTTGAACAAGACCAGACCTCAACAGAAAGGATACCTCTACCACCACAAGCCATCATGGACTTGCTGGCATGTTTTTTTCCAATCCTTATTTCCAAGAAAAGGAAAAATTCTTCATTTAGGATGATGAACTACCAATAGGATCTTTGTTCTCACCAGTCGCAAACATTTTTTATGGAATGGTGCGAAACCCTTGCAATGGACTCCACAAATAAGAAGTCACAAAAAAGAAGCAAATTATAGCTTTCATACGTAAACCACACCTTCATTATCTGGAATAGAAACGACGAAGGGCTTTAAAATATTTTTTTTTCATCTGAGTAATATTATCTGAAATGGAAACAAGGTAGAGCTTTAAAGTATTCTTTCTCATCTCAATAATATTAGCCCAACCATCGCTATGGAGAAAGAAGTACAAAATAGGTTATTATTTTTTGATGTTTTGGTTGAAAGAAATGGCAGGTAAATTCCAATAATCCTAGAAAATCCATACACACAGGACAATATATAAACTAAGAATCCAACTACTGCAACAACACCAAGTATGGAATTGTAAGAACTTCGAAAATAGAGCATTAAATCTTTGCAACTGCAATGAAAACTTAATGAAAGACATGACAATGAAAGTGGCAGCCAAAGACTCCCCAGCAAATAAGGTGGATAAAATTCTGAAGTAACGCAGCAATAGGACAATATTGACAATGGACGAAGGGCCAAAACCAGTGAACATCCCTCATGTAAGAGGCATTTGAGAAAAAATTAGAAAAATAAGAAACTAATATCAATATTATTTTCATTTTCAAATAACTCTCTGAGAAGCCAGCTTACTACGGTCACACCAATAATTAAAAGGGACATAAAGAACTGTGAGTACCAGATATCATCTAAATGTGCCAACTCCTACATTGCCTAAATAACGAGAGATCTGATAATAATGAATAATACATAAAAGTAATCCTTACATACACAAAATTTCTTCTACTCTAAGCTTTCATAGGTATAATAATATATATTTTAAATATTGAGTATTTTCTTCTAACTTAAACCTGAGGAAAGAGATCCGGCATAAATTGAAAATCAATTTGTGCGCCGAAATCACCTTCAACGTGAGATGACACCTGACTTTATATGGGTAGATGCTCACTGGAACCAAAGGAATATTACTGAATTGTTCATACTTTGCACAGAAATAAAGCAAAGAGAGAAACAATCCATCAGTTAGAAAACAACTTTACAAGCAGTTCCTTGTTCTAAGTTACAAAATACTTTATTGGTTTTCCAATCTTTCCAACATTTTTCGAAATTAATATCATGATGGAACATGGCAACATATTTTTGGCATAAAATATTTTAATTTTTGATCAAACAAAATGCTGGATATTTTCTACGAAAACTTAAGGCCATTTCTTAATATATTGTGAATTTGCTGTTATCTTATTTATTTCGATAAAATCAATGTTCGACTTTCCCCAGATAAGGGACTTAGAGTGCAATTTTATTTATTTCGTTTTAAAAATTAATCTTTCTACAGTATGGTCAAGAGCGCAGTTTTGTGTTTTTCAAGTATGGAAGAATCAAAGTGATGCCGTTATAACATATTTTTTATCAAAATTTTTCTCTTCTAAGGATTAAGGCATAAGTAAACACTCCTGACCAAAAACTTCAATGCGTGATCGGATCGGAATAGGGCTTGGCTCCCTGTGAGTCCAATCCAGCCTATTTTTTGCAAAAATTTCTTAATGTGGCTCGACCACGATATGTCTGAAATCAAACAATAATCAAAATAATTTTAATGCAAGGGAAAACTAACAGCGACAAATTCGAACAGTGCTCCATCATCTGAAAAGATCAAGGACACTCTTTTTAGACCCTAAAAAGTCTAATTGCTAAATTATCTAGACAAATGTGGAACGATTAAGTTAAGGCAGAAAACGGCGAAGAAGAAAATCCTCTTTCATCACCATGACGTGTCCCATCACAAGGTTGTTGTAATGGCCAAAATTCGTAAACAGAAGATTGAAGTCATGCCGCATGCATCTCTTTGACCCTACTTGGTCGCTGTGGACTTCAATCTCTTCCAAAACTGCAAAAGATTCATTTCGAAGTCATTGCAATGATGAACACCAATTTTGCGGATTTGGATGGAAACCCTTGTAAGGAAGATTTCGAATCACTGGAACACCGGCCTGGTCGGGCTATATTTTTAAAAAATTATATGGAGAAATTAAATATATTTATATAATTTTTTTTTATTTTCCTTTGTCAATCGTTATTTTATACAAGCGAAATATTCTTTATCAAAATCATCCTTCGGGTTCATAATTTTTCTTAGTTAGCCTTTTATTTAAAAAAATATCTCCGAATATTTATTAAAAATTTTATCGAAAATTTTTAATATACTTTTGGAATAGATTTCATTTATTTTTAAATTTTACAGCAATTTGCTATGAAACGTTTCAGAATTTCAATAATTATACTTAAGTAAAAAATGAAAACTAACGAATATGTCAACCAAAATTAAAATTTTTTTATGTCCCTATTTAAGAATTATTTGAAATATTAAAACTTACTTATTTATTCCGTTAAAAGAAATAGTTTAATTTACGTCATCATGCATAACTTCCATTTAATTTTACTTATCCTTGTGGTGGTGCGTCAAATGGTTAGCCACCAGGGTGCGATTCCCGAGGTGGGTATTTGTGTGTCTGAATAAAAAGTGTTGTATTTGTTTTATATATTTTCAGTAATAGAAGTGGCTAGATGTTCTATTCTTCAAAACCAAGAGGAGAAAAATTTGACTATTTCTAGGTTTAAATTAAATTAAAATCGAAGTGTATTCACTACATAAAATAGATACAAAGATCGTTATTATACCCATTTTAGGCAACTTATATGAAAACATAACTGTTGAATATGCAAAAAAGTATACCGAATGGAAGAACATAAACTGTTACAGAAAGGTTGCATATTTTATGAAATTTTACCCGTTCAAAGGAGGACATTCTAGTAACGCAGAAATTATTTTGGAACACATTTTCTTATTATAAATATTACATAGTTTTACTAAACGATTAATGAATAACAATGAACCAAGCAGTCAATACAAATTTATTTATTTAAATAAAGGTTTTACAAATATTATAAAGAAAAAATAATAATTTTTAATAAAAAATTGCATGGATTGATAAAAACTTTTACAGCCGGATTCACTAAAGCGGTTTAAATTTAAAACCTCTCCAGATTGACAGCTGAGGGTTTAAACTGACAAGAACAACATAAGAATAAATCAAGCAACCCTAAAAATACAAGTATAAAAATATCATTTTGTTTTACTACTGAACCGGCAAAAATGGAGAACGTTATTTATATTTGGGGTACAACAATTTTTTTTACATAATCCAAAGCTTTACTGTAGGGTTCTTATCCTTAATATTCCTATATAAGTATTTACTTGTTAACATATATAATATAAGTTATGACAATATCATAAGGAAAACAAAACTGGCCGACTATAAGATTTAAATTTCATAACAACTAGATCAGGTTGAAATCTTAAATCTTCTTAGCGAATATGGCTGTTAATTACTAAACGAAATAAAGGATAATTGATACACTTGACAAAAGATCGTGCATACAGATACACATTTGCCTTTTATTAATTTCATAAAGGAAATTACTAGAAAATAAGAAGTCTCACTTCTGTTTTTTTTAATGGTTTTATGCCCAATCATGTCTAATATTATTACGGTGAGTAAATATTAAAAATTTTAACTTACATTCAATTACATTATTTGTATGTAATGAATGTATGAAATGAAGATCAAATAATGACTATTTTTAATCGAAACTTTTTTGAAAAATGAATGCCGAGTAGACCTTCTGATTTAAGGTACCATCATTTCAACATTGAAAGGTTTGAAAATTGATTCTATACCATTGTCGCATCAAGCAAATTTCGTAAAATACGAAATTATACTTGTACTTATCTTGAAAACTTATAAATACCGTCACTCGGGCAAATATTTATTTATTCTTAATTTCAATAAAATTAGTGTTTAGAGATTTTCAAGATAACATACATATTATGTAATTTAAAAAAAATTATTTGGAGACTGTTACAAAATGGTAAAATGATAAGAAATTACTGTATGAAATTACAACAGAATAGTTTAGAATAATTACTTGCGTGATTGTGTGACGCTTTTTTATAAAATGAACAAAATCACATATTACAATGCAATGTGCTATTCAGATAGTATCTTCATTCCTAGCAAACATCACACATTATTCACTAGCAAATTTTGTTACCTATAATAAAGATTTGTTGTTGTTTAATTAAATATTTCTAATATTTTTTGAAACTCACTTAGTGCAGTAATGGTCGAATGAAAATTGTTATTTTGAAAACATATATAAATACTTTAGGAATAATCTAAGACGTTATTTTAAGAGGTGAATTCCTATTCACATTCCATTCATTACTTTATTCTAAATATCCTTGATTCAGCTCACTCAAGAACATGGTGGCCATCTTACTGGTGTCTTAGTGTCTCTTCCAATTCATCGGTTGGGATATTTTTCGTGTAAATGTTACCGAACAGCAACGAAAAAATGGAGTGAAGCACCATCAATCATCCATATACCATAGTTCTCCTCAATGTAAAATAGGCAAATTTTCCAGAAGAACTGGTAAAGTGTTTTTCAAAAAATTTAGATAAATTTTTCAATTTATCCTGTACGGAATCACAACAGAACGAATAAGGTAGCGATCAATAATACCTGCCCACAGACGCCGTACAGTGAACTTTAAAAATGGTGACTGCCTTACAGTCCTAAGAAGGACTCAGCACATACACGAGATACCCGAAAATCTTCGATTACATAAATACGAGGACCCATCGAATTTTATTTTTAGTTTATAGTTTTTTTTGCTTAATACCGAAATATACAAGGTAACTTAAGAAGGATCTGGGACGGCATTAATATTTTTATAAATAGTAAACCCCATTTTTTATTTCAGAAACAGAAAGGACACATTTTTTTATATTCGACAAAGTAATTATCAATGTTGGTTGCATAAGGAAATTATCAAGAAAAAATACAGTAAACTTTAAAATATCAAAAAAAAATTGCTGCCATGCAAATTTAATATTCAAAGTGGGCCCCGTTCACAATCTGACAATAGCCAAGTCGATGAATAAATTCTCTTTGAACATTGTCGATAACATTTGCGATTAGGCTTCCAACTTCTTGGCATGTTCGAACTTTTAAGACTAAATTGTCGAGCTGGGTTAAATATACTTTAGTTTGAAAATATACCAAACAAGAAATAATCAAGGTGGATAAAATCTGGTGATCTGGCTGGCCACTCAATTGTCCCCTTCGAACATACCCCTGTAGAAGCAGCATAACGTCATAACTAGGGCCCGGTTGTTTGAACGCTGAATAACATAATAATATTTTTATTTATATTTGAAAAGGGTTTATAAACAGTAGATATTAAATTTCTTGGAACTCACATACCGATTTTATGCTATACTTTTCTAGTTGCATTTTTTAAACAAGTATCATATGATAATCGGTACGTTAATTCTGAATACATAAAGTATGAATGTATGGTTGCCTAAGTTTTTATTATTGTTATTTTCAGTACGTAAACAATATTTACCAATAAAAATAAGTTTTTAAATCTTCTTTTTGTTAATATTAATTTTAAACTTCGTATTTATAGTAATTTCTAACACTTAAAAACACCGAAAAAAGTCACGTCAAGCAATTAAACTAAAAGACAAGATAAGTAAACATGTTTACGTCTGTCAAACATCAAAAAAGCGTCTCCCCCACCGATCATAAACAGCCTTCAAACAAATCTATTGTTGTTTAATTCTAGGGTATGATGGAAGATTGTCCCTGTTCTGTCTATCGAACGATTCGGAAAAACCTCATCTAAATAAGCACAAACAGGGGTAGCGCAGTGGGGCAACACTTCATCTTGTTGGTAAAAAGGTTACGCGGAAACATATCAAGTTCTTGTGGGTCAGAATACAAAGTTGTTAGTGCAGGAATGAGGTCTTTTTGAAGAAATTTCAAATATCTCGCACCAGTTAAGGCCCAGTTTAAATATTTAATTTCGATAGTACCAACATTTTAGTTTATATTTTAATGTTTTACAGTAATTTTTCTTGACAATTGCCTTATGAAACAAACATTAATATTTACCTTGTCGTATATAAAAAAATGTGCTTTTCTGATTATGAATTTAAAACTGAGATTTCCAATTAAAAAAAATATATATTGATGATGTATTAGCTCCTTCTTAACTTACCCTGTGTATTTCGTTATCACTGAAAAAACTCTAAATTATCAATAAAATTCGGCAAGTTAGACCGTGTTCCTAAAGAAGTTCCCTTTTATTTTATATCTAATTTTTCCGCTCCTTTACGAAAGCATTTTATATATAGAGTGATTTCAAGTTAAAGGTAGTATGCTTATTATAGAGTACATGTTTTATATCATTTTTACCCAAGAAACTTATAGAAAACAAAAAACCATATATTTTTTTTAGTCTCCTTAGTAATACACTTTGGTAAATATCTGGAAACCTATTTGGTGACAAACTATATGTTTGGGTAACTTCGTATATTTATCTTATTTTCGATTTTATATTATATTAGCAACTGCAAAACCCAAATGACACCAATGAATTTTTTAAAACCCTTTAGTATTTAGAAGTACAAAGGTGTAAGTACAAAAATAATACTCCTTTTCCTATTTAGATAAAAATATTTATTAACATACTAAAAGGTTATAAAAGGTTTAGCTCCATAAGTGAAATATGTATCATTCCATTGTCGATACATGTTTCCTCTGAAATCTTGTCCTACTTCCAATGAAGCATTCATATTTAAATACTGTATATTTTGGGGGGTACTCGTTGGCCACAGTAGATTTTGAAACAAGTCAGTTTTTTCTGGGGTTGGATTTCTGTTAAAAAATAATAAAAGAAGTATTAAGAAATTATAAATTCCAATATAACATATTTATAAATCGTTTATTTCTCCATTTAGTATGAATCTGTGAATATAGGCTGATAGTAACCTCTTCAATTTATTTTGTATAATCAAACAAATTTCAAGTTAATTTTACAAACGACTTTTACTACATGAGTGTTTATAGGATCTTATTGGAAGCAGCTACAGCATAATCTGCTGATCTACTCTTACTTGAAACTCATATCGAACCAGTGTTAGCGATAGCTTTGACGAAATCTCAAGACGATTATTTATGAAAATATTCTAAATAAAGAACGAAACGTCAGAGTGATGAAAACTGTATTTTAAATATGAACCTAATCCTAAAAAAAATTAAAAATAAAAATAAATATTAACCGTTCAAGAAAATCAATATATATATACATATATATATATATATATATATATATATATATATATATATATATATATATATATATATAGTAACATAGGAACTTAGCTTATTCTTATAAAATAATTATGTATTAATTTGTTATTGATTACCGGTTCACTAAATAATATGAAATATTACGAAAATCGGATTTTTTTTTTCAATTTAGTCTCGCATCTGACAAAAAATACATGATATTTTAAAAAGATTTTCTTATTATTCTTTATATAGAATACAAAAGAAAGAAAATATTATGATAATAAGAAATAACATCTATTTCGTTCGACATCAGAGAAACCTCACCATTCATCATTTCACTATGCTTTAGCTATATGAACTTACTTAAGACTATTTATTAATTTACGTCGTAATAAAATATAATAACACAAAAGTTATATGTAAATTACAAGAATTTATAAGCCAAATTCACTAATATGGTTTAAAATTAAAACCGCCATAAATTAACAGCTGAGGTCTTAAATTGACGAATGCAATAGTAAGTCAAGCAAATTTTAAACCTTAGAAATAAAAGCATAAAAAATCATTTTGTATTATTACTGAACCGGCAAAAATGGAGAACTTTATTCGTTTTCGGGATACAACTATTTCTCCTAAATATTTAAAGGCTATATCGGACGGTTCTTAATCCTTTATATCCCTATATAAGCGTTTATTTGTTGACATATCTAATATAAATTTTAACAATATCATAAGCAAAACAAAACTGGTCCACTATAAGATCTAAATTTCATGGCAACTAGATCTGGTTTAAATCTTAAATCTTCTTAGAGAATCTGGTTGTATAATTTGAATTCTAGAATTTTTATACTTTCCCATTACGAGTCTATTCGTATTTATATTCTTAAGACATAAACTAAAGAAACGGTGACTATAGTAATTTGGTATTGTAATTAATACAGTCGTTTATTTACCCAAATAAATGATAATTTTTAAAAAACTTGATTTCAGTATTACACCAGAACAAATATGAAATTATGTAACAAATTTTTATAGTATTATTTAACCTCAGGTAACAAATCTAATTTAAAAGGACTGACGGCTTTCGGAAAATTAATTTACGATCTTGTAGAATATTTTAAATCACTCAAATTTTCATCTAGACAATCCCAACAGCCTCTTCGAGTCTGTTTTAATATGCCAAATTCAAAAACTACTTACAAGTATTTCGCAAAGTTAGCCCACATCTTAACTATTCTTTTTCGGACCAAATCAGTGTCATCACGTAAGGGTGATGCTCGAGAAAGATGGGGACCCATGGTAGAATAAAACAAAAACGGAACTTCTGAGCCATGGCCAGCACCGTATACACCTACAATGAGAAATATATATGACCTATTCATATAAGATTGGTTCTTTGAACACTGAAAACCAGAGCAAAAATATCATTAGTTGGTATTTTCGATGACATCCAAAACGAAAAAATATTATAAATAATAATATATTGCATTTGTCGATATTAAAAATTTATTTGTCTTAATTTTGAGTGGTAACATAGAGTTGTTAGAAAATACCAAACAGAATTGTCATGTTAAAGCTTCTAAAAAGATAGACGTGATCTAAAGATAGTTATCATTGTGAATTAGGAAACATTAATGTAATTTTAAATTCTGAAAAATATCCATATAATGATCTTCAACGTGATTTTAAGAATAATAAGTTTGCTTCACTGAAGTATTTTCTGAATTTCGTCAAATATATTATAAGTTTCCAATAGAACCAATTTTTAATCCAAATAAATTTACAAATAAAGCTGTTATTGTTCACATTAATAGCTCCCATCAGAGAGATTTGTTGCAGGCTCGTCCATTAACAATGAGGATTAAGTTTCAAACACAAAAAGAAAGTTAGCTGAAATAGCAGCATATTGTGTTATAATAGTTGATAAAATATTTAGCTACAATCCATTAACAAAAGTTGTCAAACAACTCCAACTTTTTTCAACATCAACAATATATATTAAATTTTTTAACAGAAATACTTTAAGTATCACCAAAATTTTGAAGGGATCACAAGTAACATTAAAAATACAAAAAGAGAAAATTCAAATATTTTAAAAAGAAATAATGATTTTAAAAATCTGACTGAAGATAATTAAAAAAAATAATCTTTAATTAAAACATGGTAATTGATGCGTCAAATATAAACAACCGAATCATTTTGCTAGAAATTTAAATGTTAGAGAAAAGAAATGTTTAAACTGTGGAAAAATGAACTACACTATGAGAACGTGTCCTAATTATAAAAATACTCAAATTTCTAGTCAGGAAAATGGTTCAGGAAATCAAGTTTAGGTCGCGGTTTGACTTGAGACATATAATCGACGACTGATAATTTGGATTTTAAAGGTAAAGTTGTTTTGGGTTATGTATTAACACATGTTCTGGGAAATGTCCTTATTTAAAAAAAAGGTATTTTGGGTTTAAATGTTTATGTGCTTTTGGACTCGGGAGCAAATAACATTTTTTTTAGTTAATAAAGTTTGGAATAAACTGAAAACTTTAGGTACTAAATTGGATGTAAATAGAACTATGCTTTGTAAAATAGCTAATGATATTTCTTGTGAAGGTATATGAATAGCAAGTGTTCCAGTAAAGGTTCGGGATATTGTTAAACTTGTAGATATTTATGTGGTACCTAAACTGCGACATGAACTTATTTTGGATATTTATTTTTGGATAAAGTCATGGTATTTTTCATTTGTAGTTTTACATAGTCCGTAGATTTCTTTAATGCAATGTGAATCAGATTTTATAGAAGAGTAGAAAGTTAGATTGAATTATTTAGATACAGCTTATTTTAATAAAATTGGGTATCCTTTAGATTGCACCTCAATGGCTGATCATAAAATTATTACAGATAGTGAGCCTATTAAACAGAAGTATTACGCAGTTTCACCTTTTAAGCAAAAACTGACGAAGTAGTAGACAAGACGGTGGCAAACGGGGTCATTGAACCTTTAACTTCAGCCTGGTTATCTCCAGTGCTTCTGGTGCCCAAAGAAGAAGGGAAGCAGCGCTTTGTAGTTGACTTTAGGAAGGTTAATAATATCGGCTGGAAAGACGCCTATCCTTTGCCGTAAATTTTTAGATAAATTAGGAAGTACTCGTTATGCTCGTTGGATCTTCAAAGTGCGTATTGGCAAGTAGAACTAGAGGAAAAAAGTAAGCAGAATACAGCGTTCATAGTGGAAAAAGGCCTTTTTTGTTTCGTAGGTTACCATTTGGCTTACACAATGTTCTAGCTACATTTCATTGATTGATAGATACAATTTTAGGTGCTGATTTGCAGCCCTATGTTTTTTGCTACCTGGAAAATATAATCGTAGTCACTTCCGATTTCGATAAACATTTAGAAATTTATAGGTCGTTTTTGATCATTTAGACAAGGCAGGGTAAATCATGAATTAGGAAAAAGATAAATTTTGTCACATTTCTGTCAGAACGCATCATTGGAGCAGCTTGCAATAATTCACACCGATGATAAGTTTTCCAGGGTTGCACTTATTTTCTAGAAAGGGGTATACCGTAAGGAATAAATGTATTGACCTCTATTTACTTAGTTTTATTTCTAATAATTTTAAATTTAGAATACTACTAAGTAATTAAATTTAGTGATTTTTTACCCGGATATGACATATTACATATTTGTTCTTTTACAATTTTTCTCTATTACCTCTACTCATCTAATAATCATTAGGACAAATTTTATCGTACAATTTGGTAACACCCTCCTTTCGATTTAAACATTTATAAAACTTACACAGATAATACATTCAGCTTACGGTAAAGTATAAGCTAGTTGGAAATAGTGGGAAAAATATAATAATAACGAATCTACCCTGAGATGAGTTATCGTATAGATATAGGACTCCTCCAGTCAACATTAGGTCAAACATTTGGTAAGTCTCAACTAAGGTACCTTACAAGGTGTTGCTGAATTTGCGAGGCGTTTACAGCTGGCAATTAATTTTAGATTTCGTTGTATAGTCTTGGATTTCATTAACGCCATACTATAATTAGAAATTCCACTTTTCACTGTATATAAATGGACAAAAATGTGGTGCGCCATCTTGTATTTATATTTTTTAGTTTTACTGTAAATTATTATGTGGTTTGTATTCTTTTAATATTTGTCTTAAGAGCTTGTATTTTTGTGTATTTATTTACCATGTATTAGATGTAGTTAAGTACTGAATAAACATTATTTAGTAGTGAATGGGAATGTAGCCACGAATTTATTGCATTTCATGATGTGGATATTTTCAAAAATCGTTAATGCCCTTTATTATTTTATTACGAATTTTTTCAATATGTTAAATCATACTGAGTGGTTCAAAAGAAGCTGTGCTTTCACCAACTATAATTTTTATGTAGGCGCCTCCAATTTTTTGAACATATTAGATTTTCTGCAAAATTCTGACCATTTTTTTCATTGCATATCCTAAACCTAAATATTACTGTTTTCGATTTATCAATAGTTTGAACTCGAAGCAAAGTAGTAACAATAGTTAACTTATCATTGTATTAAATGTTGAAAATATCTCCCATTGGTTAAATAATAATGATCTAAGCGATTTATAAATTCATTCTGATCATTTGTGACTACTTCTGTAGTGATCAACCTTATTTCTTAAATAATTCGATTCCTTAGGTCTTCTATGATAACTGGCATAGTTAGGAAAACTTTATCTTTAAGATAACCCCACAAAAAGGAGTTAAGTGGATTTGAATCTGAAAACCTGGACGGCCATGCCACTCAATAGGTCCCCTTCTTACAATTCCCCTACATACATTACTTTTAAAATTCTTTTATTATAGTAGTTTGTACAATAATGTAATACAATGATTTATTTAATTACGTAAATGAGATTGTTCTGTCAGATAGCAGCAACAGCAATATTCATCAAAATTGAACGGCACTATAACGATATTACTCTCGATTTCAACCCACACATTTACTTTTTGTCGTTACTGCGTGTGTCCCTCTTTCATCGAATTTGAGTTAATATTCGACCAATATCGATAATTTTGTGTATTTGTGAATTCACTATTTAAGCAAAATTTGGAATGTTTTTAATACAAATGGAATCTCCGAAAACATATTTTTTTGTAACAGTTCACAAAATTGCAGACGCTTGATATTCTCATTTTCATAAAGTTCTCGAACGACTTGCATTTTGTAAGGAGGGTATTTATTAGTACGTTATATGTTTAATGTCACTGTTTTTACATTATCTAAGTTTGTAACTCTCTCCTTACAGCTAATATAGTGTTTATCTTAGACATTTAATAATAAGTCTACTATTTGACGTTGCTGGTGGGCCGCTTCTTGGAACATCTCGAACATGACTAAGCTGATGAAATTTCTGCTCAATCTTACCCACTCTAGATTGTAAAACTGGCGAAAGATTAGGATTTTTTCTTGAAATAAATGACACATTTTTCTAGGGTTCTTACCCTCTCATATCATAAGAATTTCTATCCTATGTGCCCCAGAGACTTAACAATTTTCAATTAAAATTTACTAAATGTGACAAAGGAATGTCATTTAATTAGTTATGTTGGTATATAATTATTGTATTTTATTTCAAGTTTAACTGTATATAAAAAACACTTACATTTAGATATAGCACATGTTAATAAAATCAGAATTTTGCAGGGAGTCTAAAAGTGAACAAAAAATTCAAGGTTTATCGTGGCACAGCTTCTTTTGTGTCACTCTGTAAAATTTAATATATTGAAAAAAATTAGTAATTAAAAAACAAAGCATTTTTTTAAATGATTTTTTGCAGACTTTACATTTCCTTATATGTACTGTGTATATATTAGTATTACTTAAAAAGTTAATCCTTACAAAGGGGGGGCCTCATGGTTTAAAACATAAAATTCAATCAACAGATATGAAAATGTATAAGTTATATACGGAATAACTCACAAATAAAATTTTTATATACCTGAGAAAATGTGATTCGCATAAACAGATTAAAAGCACTTTATTTGTAATTGTTTTCTTACTATAATTTGTATATATTAATAGTTATTTAGTTCATTTAGAAATAATTTGGCGCCGACTTCAATTTCAATTTCATATAAAATTTATAGTTATTTTTCATATTTTAGCGCACTTTTAGAAGTCGGTTCAATATTTTTATAAAAATTTTATTTTTCGATTTTTCGTTTTAAATTCATTATTATATCCATAAATTACTTAAACTAAGTACTAATCGAAATTAATGTACCTCGCAACGAGGTGGCAAAAAAGTACCCATTTTATCCACAGTTGTAAATCACCCTAAAATGAACCACTAAAAATTCTTTAATTCTTAGAGTTCTCCAGATACCAGTGAAATTGTGTCAAAAAATAGTTAGTCTGTCATAGTAAATGCATTATCTTAAATTTCAAGTTAATTTTAGATTGGTAATATATGCCCCAAAACCTTCCAATATCGGTATTTAAAGAACTTGAGACATAAACTCCATAATACCAAATCTAAAAAAATGCGAATAAGGTGAAATTCTCAACCCACCATATTGGATACGCCATATTGAATTTCAAAAAAGTAATTTTAACGTCTTAATCTAATCTAAATCTAAACTCTTCAAAGCATCCTAGTAGTAATGTTGAATGAAATCCGGAAATTTAAAATTTCTAGACCGTCATATTCCATTTGACATATTAGATTTTCTAAAAATAATTTTATATTCGCTATTTACATTCTTAAAAACAATTCAGTCCCACCTTTAAACAAAATCGAAAAATGTAAAATTTTTAGTCCCCTATATTGGATTCGCCATATTAAATCTTGAAAAAATACTTTTAAATTCATAATTTAAACCCTCAATCCGCCAGATTGAGTTTTTCAAAAAATATTTTAAAGTCGCAACTACCACTAACAAGAATTCCCCAAGATTGATTTTAGACAAAATCGAGAGATGTAGAACATTTAATCCGCCAAACTTAATTTTTTTTAAATAATTTCAGATTCGTAATGTGAGATCCCAAAAGCCCCCTCATATCAATGTTGAAAAAAATCAGACAAAATTCATTTTTTCGTCCTCCATATTGGATCCAAATTAATTTTTTTAAAAATAATTTTAGATTTGTCATGTGCGACTCCAAAACCCTGTACCACTTTTGGAGAAAATCAGACAAAATTGATTATTTTGTTCGCCATATTGGATTTGCCATATTGAATTTTTTAAAAATATTTTGGATCCATTATGTGCGATCCCGAAAAATCCCCAATACCAATTCTGGAGAAAATCAGATAAAAATAAAATTTTTTGTCCGCCATATTGAATTTTTTTAAAATAATTTCAGATTCGTTATATATGATCCCAAAAATTCCTCCATACCAATTTTGGAGAAAATCGGACAAAATTATTTTTTTTGGCAGCCATATTGTCAGCGCCATCTTGGAGTTTATTGTACCAATTTTGTCCAAAAAAATATGGGACCACCGCACCAACTTTCTTTACATAACGTAAAAAATTTCATTCAAATCGGTGTGCCGTTCCGGAGTAATCGGTGTACATAAATTAAAAAAAAAACATACATAGTCGACGAATTGAGGAGCACCTCTTTCTTTTAAAAGTCGGTTAAATATGAATTTGATGCAACAACGAAGTACCCATTTATTAACTATATCTAAAATTGTAATTGTGAGAAGTTCTTCAGGATTAAAAAACTACGTTCAAATATGCATTATATCCATATATTTAAAAAAATAAAATTTTGTAATTTTTTTTTTACTTTTCCCTCGGAAATTTGACTGACATAATCTTGATTGAATAATATTTCTGAAAGTGGACATCAAAACATAAATATCTCTTTATAAACGAGTAGAAATACCATTAAATTAGGAAGAAAAAAGTGAAATTATTTTAATCTAAGAAATTTTCTATATGTTTCCAACGTAAGTATTTACTATATATACGAGTGTAATGACATGTTTTATTAATCTTGTAATGACATGTTTTATTAATCTTGTAATGAAAAAGAGAAGAACGTTCCACGTCTGCTATCATATCACATACTTATTTTTTTAATTTATAGGCTACATTTATGGTACATACTTATTACGGGCTCGAACTTACTATTCTGGCAAACTTACCATCAAGATCAACTGGATTCGTTGAATAGGCAAACTGATATACATATACTGGAGCATATTTCGAATGAAGTTCGGCATTTTTCAGTAAAGCTGTGACAAATCTTTGGTCACTCTGAAACTATTTTTTGTTTTTATTAGTTTATTAGTGTGAATCGGACTGTGTTAACCTCGAAAGTAGTAAAAAAGTTTTCCAAGTAAAGTATACTTTTTGAAGTTTCTTTTAAAATGTTGATTATTTTGTTTCCTATTTTTATTAGAGATAAAAAAAAATTAAGGTAGTTTTAAAAAATTATTTTTTTTTTTCTTAAATTAGATGCCTTTTTCCTAATATTTTTATATATGCTTTTCATGTTTCATTAAAGTAGGATTTTATTAACTAATTTTTTCTTGTATAAGGGGCTTTATTCTAAGAGTTTATATACCTATATTATTAAACAGATTTATTCATTTTTTTTTGTCGAAAGTTCGTTTAGAAATAAGCAAATGAGTTTCTTTGCAAAATTGCTATTGATATTTGAAAAACACTATGTACATTAATCATTTTCTGGTTTATTGTTGAAGATAAATCTGGGAAATCGGTTGCTTTCTTAAGAGACTTAACAATTTTGAGAACAATTTACTTACTTTAACAGCAGCTGAAAGGTTACTTGAAAACGTTGATCCTTCTTGAAGATAAAAACTTTTCACTCTTGCAGCAACAACATCTTCATCACTAGCATTTGGACGAAGATTTAACGGAATTAGCTTTTTGGGATCTCTGTCAAATAGTGCAGCATGTTCTTCTGCAGATGATTTACCTACAAATTATAGTATTTAACCAATTAATGTGAAAAATAAATTTTTTTAGTGTCAATGCTATATTTTTGTGTAAATATTTGGAAAAATGTTTAGAAAATACTGTGTTCCTTAATTTACCAACATGGTCTAATTTTAGAACTTGTCTAAGCAATTATAAAGATTCAAATGGACATATGCTTTATTAAGACAACCAAGTTTTGAATCTTTAATAATAATGGACAACAGCCAAAATGTATCTTAAGTAAAATCGATTAAGTCTTACCATTTTTGGTGTACTGAAACCGAAATTAAACTTAGCTTTTTAACATTGGTTATAGTTTTAGAGACACGTCATCCCAGTTCTCCCTATACATTAACAATGTAACTTCAAGAATGCACTTAATATATTTGTATTGTTAAAACAACAGAGGGGTACGACGATGCCAAATATACGTTTTCCCTAAGTTAAAGAAATCTTGCATAACTCGGCAACACCGCATGGGAGGTGTTCAGGGATGATCCGCCCATACACGAACACTCAACCCCCCAAGGTTTAAAATAAGGGCGATAGCCACTAAAACCTATGTAAATCGACTTTTATGTGTGTTTTATACTGAGCAGCCCCTGTATACAATCAAATAGCAAACGCCATTTTTGCGAATATTCCAAAGTTGAACAGAAAATTCTCGAATATCCTCTAAATATGTAGAAACCGAATTTGGGAATATAAGCTGCTACAGAGCGGAGAGGTTACTCAGTCGAAGTTAGTGAGTCGAATCGAATACTTGAGAGAAGTCTCGGAAGTACAATCCAGATCACTTCTGTTATGTTTGTCGTGAGGTATCTTTGCGTCTCAGAAACGATCTATTACCCCATTGACAAAAAAGAGCATATCAGCTTTATTTCGGTTGCAATACTGGGGATCAAGATAAATATTGGCCGCCACATATCTGCTGTAACGCATTCACTTCAAGTCTGAAAAAGTGGTTAACTAGTAAAAAGCGATTCGCTGTCCCAGTAATCTGGAGAGAGCCTTCAAATCATGTTAGTGATTGCTATTTCTGCATCATACCTCGTGTTGGGCAAGGCACAGGTATATCCAAAAGAAAAGGTCGGTTATGAACTATCCAAATGTACCATGTGTCATTAGCCCTGTGCCTCATAGTGACGAACTTCCTATTCTCGATCCCCCAGAAACATTCACTTACGAATCAGATAATAACTCTACAACGATTTCTCAAGAAGAAGATATGCTATCAACATCAAGAGATCCTGATTTCACACTTAGCACGTTTTACCGTCAACCACACAAAATAACCCAATCAGAATTAAACGATCTTATGAGAAACTTAGAACTTCCAAAAGGTAAAGCAGAGTTACTAGGGTCAAGATTGCAGCAGTGGAACATATTGGAAGACTATGTTTCGGTATTGGTTTTTTGTAAACGCCATCAAGTCCTAGTACCATTTTTTGGTATGAAAAAAAACTTTGTTTTCTAAAATAATATTAGCAGTTTATTGGCGGCTTTAAATATAAACTACAAGCTAGAGGAATGGAGATTGTTTATACACAGTTCAACATTGAGTTTAAAAGCAGTACTATTGCATATAGGAAATATTTTACCATGTATTCCTGCTGGATATGCAGTACAAATGAAAGGATCATACGGCAATATGAAGTACCTATTGACAAGTATAAAATACGAAGAGCACCAATCGCTGATCTGTGGCGGTCTACAGGCAATTGCACTTTTACTGCAGCTAAGTTATACCGAGTTTGGCCGCTTTTTGTGTGAATCGAACCGTAGGGCAAAGACATGTCATTACAAGAGAAAAGACTGGTCCGTACGAGAAACATCCGAGTCAGGTGAAAATAATGTACAACATATACCACTGGTAGACCCCAAAAAAATTTTGTTGCCACCACTGCATATCAAATTGGGCCGAGTGAAAAACTTTGTTATGACATACAGATGAGCCAGCTTTTCAGTACCTTCGTCAGAAACTTCCAAGTCTAACAGGTCTAAGTGACACAAAAATTAAAGAAGGTATTTTTATTGGGTCACAGATTCGAGATATTCTGAAAGACAAACATTTTGACAGCAATGTATCAGAGATCGTTTCCTGGTTTCTAATTTCTTCAGAAATTAAAAGGTGAAAATTACGTTACTCTTGTTGAAAATATTCCATCATCGTATCAAAAAATGGGTTGCAATATATCTCGAAAGATCCATTTCTTTCACTCCCATCTGGACTTATTTTCTGACAACTGCGGAGATGTAAGTGATGAGCATGGCGAACGTTTCCATCAGGATATATCAACAATGGAGAAAAGATACTACGAAAAAAAAATGTTTCAATGCTTGCCGGCTAATGTTGGACCCTTGTTAGAGATGCTCCAGAAATAATTGACAAAAGAAAAACAAAAAGACTGGACATCTAGTGTCTCTAAAAGTGTAAAAATATGCATTTTTTATTATTTTGTCAAATATAAAACAAAAATTGTTTTTGAAAATTGCAGCCAAGGTTATAACTTCGTTGTCATTTTTGTGTTCAGCGCCCCACAACTAACAAAAAACTTTTTATGCAAGATACAACAAGTAAACTAAAATTTGTTGCGCAGTCTAAGCAAACTGACAACATCGTAAATTATGTTGATTTTCGAAAGACAACTATCATTCTAAGCTTTACGTCTAGATTTTTATCTTTAATCATCCTATGGAAACTAGATCGGATTTAAAAGTACCACTCCTTTATTGAAACTGACTGTTTAATTTTAAAATTTTCCTGTCGAACATTGTCATAATAACGTGATAAGTTTTGGAATAGAGTGAATATTTGTTTAACATATTATCCAACTTTTTTAGGTTTGAAACAGACGGATTTTATAAAATAAATATGTAAATATTACCATTATCAAGCCCCTCCTCAGAACAAATACCCATAATTGCCGGTACTTGGTGAAACCTTCCACTGTCATATAAAACATAAGGAGATTCAGTAAGAAAAGCATCATCACCTTCCACTTCAATTACGGGCCAAGAAGAAACCTAGAAGGGTAAACAAAAAACTTTTAAAAAATATATTTTTAGACATGTTGAAAACAGTAGCGTTTCGATATAAATATGAATTTTAGTGATTTATAAAAGAACAATACTGGAATTGGAATGTTTAGAGGACAAATTTTTATTTGAATAACTTTTGGTATATTATGAGTACTAGCGGGACCAAGCATATGATTTTCATTTACCAGAATTTAAAAATAATTACAAAGACTTTATAGCTTTAAAGTTTTTTTCCCATATTTTTTTTTCGATTGCTTTGCTGCGAAGCAATTCGCTAGCTTGTCCCACATTATGTGCTTATTTAGTGTCAGAGCGATTCTTCTGGATAAATTACATACACAACACTTTGTGGATTTATCCGTGGCGACTCTTGTATACTCTGATATGTATCCCCGAAAACCCTTTACTTTTGCACTGAACAATAATTTACAATATTGACTGAACGCTCTAGCATACTATTAAATAAAATCAAAACAGTTCTGGGATTGTCTTTAAAACCTTTCACTCTGGCAAAACACAACAACGCCATTCTTGTGAAGGTGCCAGGGCACAAAGGCGTCTCGGGCAATGAAAAGGCGGACCAAGTTGCAAGACAAGGGTCTGCTACCATATTTATTGGATCAGAGCTAATATTTGGAATTTCAAGGGCTGCTATTCGTGCGTGGTTATTCTGGTGGATAAATCAACAACACCAGACTCCACTAGAACCACATTGCAGGCCACAGGCAAAACAAGTCATTGCTGAGCAGACCATCCGGTAAATCATGAAATTTCTGCGTCGACGCAAACAGATGCAAGTTGGTGACAGGAATAATATCTCACCACTGCAGCCCAAGAAAACATGTCCATACAATTGACATCTTTAGGGAACAACCATTATGTAGACTACATGATGAGGATGAGAAGGCCTAACGCATCATCTCCGAATGCGAAGCTTGTTCATCTAGAACAGATAACATATAATACAATAAGTCTTAAGACTGCAGTGCACCTTAGCACTGACCAACTATGTCATATAATAAATCAATCATTCAGTCTGACCCGAAATTAGCCAGAAAACTCTTTCAAGCGAATAGGAACCACCTAAGGGTATAATGACGGAACACGTGGCCGTCAAAGTTTACTTGCACAAAATGAATCTTTACTGAGGAGACCTTAATTATATGCTATGAGGTCGACTAAGGGAAATGTTGAAGCACGTCGTATTCCGTTACGAGTCATTAGATCGGAATAGACAATATACTTTTGAGTCAACAAACTTTGAACCAAATGAGATGTATAGCTACTCCTTGGCTGACCTATATAAATTAGTGCATGAAACCAAGTGGGTGTAACCAATTATCTAAGCTGATAAAAATAGGCCTACTCTAGCCGCAGTACATCCAGCTTACGATAGACTCATGAAAAAAGAAAACTTCGATGATGTGATATAGGGAGTTAGAAATTTTCCAAGATCAGCAAATTATTGTTATATGCCATGCTAGCTCAAAGTCGCTGAAATTATTATTTTAATGTGATGCCTTACACTAATAATGTTGTGTTTAAATGAAAACAAAATAAATTATCTATTAATCTTTAATATATCTAATTAGAATCATTTTAAAAAAAGGCGAAGGAAATTTAAAATCCGTCCATGAAGTTTATACCAACTGATAAAAGTTATATACGTCAGAACCATTCAAGACTGTCGTTTATGCCATATGCTTTATAAGTCGATTCAGTAGTTTGAGTATACATACATAAATATAATAAAATTTTTAAAAAAAATATTGAACCGACTTCTAAAAGTGCGCTAAAAAGTGAAAAATAACCATAAATTTTTATATAAAATTGAAATTTTTGAAGTACTCGCCAAACTAATACCTGATAAAATGTGATTTGCATAAACAGATTAAAAATACTTTATTTGTAATTGCTTTCTTACCATAAGTTGTATATATTAGTAGTTATTTAATTCATTTAGAAATAATTTGGCGCCGACTTCAAAAATTTTAATTTCATATAAAAATTTATGGTTATTTTTCACTTTTTAGCGCACTTTTAGAAGTGGTTCAATTTTTTTTATAAAAATTTTATTTTTCTATTTTTAGTTTTAGAATTCATTATGATATTCATAAATTATTTGAACTAAGTACTAATCGAAATTAGTGTACTTCGTAATGACTCCAAAGTGGCAAAAAAGTACAAATTTTATCCAAAGTTGTAAATCACCCTAAAATGAACCACTAAAAATTCTTCAGTTTTCCAAAACCAGTCAAATTGAGTCAAACGAATATTTAATCTATCTCTCTATCCACTATCTCAAATTTCAAATTAATTTTAGATTGGTAATATAGGCCCCAAAACCTTCCAATATCGATATTTAAAGAAAATAAATTAATTTTTAATCTACCATATTAGATACGCCATAATGAATTTTTTAAAAATAATGTTAGATTCGTCATGTGTGACACCGAAAACTGTCCCGTACCAATTTTGGTGAAAATCGGACAAAATTCATTTCTTTTGTTCGCCATATTGAATCCGCCATATTGAATTTTTTAAAAATAATTCCAGATTCTTTATGTGAGGCCCCGAAAACTTCCCCATACCAATTTTGGAGAAAATCGGACATAATTGATTTTTTTCGTCCGCCATATTGAATTTTTTAAAAATAATTTTAGATTCATCATATGCGACTCCGAAAACTCCCCCATACCAATTTTGGAGAAAATCGGACAAAAAAGATTTTTTGTCGGCCATATTGGATCCGCCAAATTGAATTTTTTTAAAATTATTTTAGATTCGTCAAATGCGACCCCGAAAACTCCCCTTTACCAATTTTGGAGAAAATCGGACAAAATTAATTTTTTTGTCGGCCATATTGGATCCGCCATATGGAATTTTTTTAAAAATTATTTTAGATTCGTCATATGCGACTCCGAAAACTCCACCGTACCAATTTTGGAGAAAATCGGACAAAATTGATTTTTTCTTCCGCCATATTGGATCCGCCATATTTAATTTTTTTAAAATAATATCAGATTAGGTATGTGGCACCTCAAAAACTCCCCTATACCAATTTTGGAGAAAATCGGATAAAATTGATTTTTTCGTCCGCCATATTGGATCCGCCATATTGAATTTTTTAAAAATAATATCAGATTAGGTATGTGACACCTCAAAAACTTCCCTATACCAATTTTGGAGAAAATCGGACTAAATTAATTTTTTTTGTCCGCTATATTGGATCCGCCATATTGATTTTTTTTTAAATAATATCAGATTAGGTATGTGGCACCTCAAAAACTCCCCTATACCAATTTTGGAGAAAATCGGACTAAATTAAATTTTTTTGTCCGCCATATTGGATCGGTCATTTTGAATTTTTGAAAAATAATTTCAGATTCGTTGGGTACAACCCCGAAAATTCCTCCGTACCAATTTTGGAGAAAATCGGACAAAATTAATTTTTTTTGCCGCCATATTGTAAGCGCCATCTTGGATTTTACTGCACCAATTTCATCTAAAAAAATATTAGACCACCGCAGCAACTTCCTTTATATAACGTAAAAAATTTCATTCAAATCGGTGCAGCCGTTCCGGAGTAATCGGTGTACATACATAAAAAAAATACATAGTCGACGAATTGAGAACCTCCTTCTTTTAGAAGTCGGTTAAAAAACTAGAAAAAGATTTCATAGCAAATCTGTTAAATCGCGAAAACCAACGATCCATACCTTCCTTCTCAAAGCAGGAGTTATGTTACCCTATTTTCATAAGACATATAAAAGTGCCATATATGCATTTCGCTAATGGTGCATAATTTCCTTTTATTACTGTTTGTAACAGTGTTTTACTTTCAGTCAGACTCAGACTTTGTCAGAGCTAGTAAAAGCTATATTAAATTTATTAATTATAATTGCGATAGTTGCTATTTAAAAAACAGAGAAAAAAGACATTAACAGCCGAATTCACCAAGGAGATTTAAGACTTACATAGGGATATTAAGGACACCTTGCTATAAAGCATTGAAATATGTAAGAGAAATAGTTGTATCCCAAAAATAAATAATTTCCTCCATTTTTGCTGGTTCAGTAATAATATAATTATAATTATAATTTTAGGGTTAAAACCTTCTTGACTGATTATTCCTTTAGTTATTTTAAACCGTATGCTCTCAGTTTAGAGCGATTTTAAATTTAAACCATGTTAGTGAATCCGGCTGTAAATTTATAGGTTGTAAAGTTAAATAATTAAAGTTGATTTAAAAAAAAAGATTTTCTGAAGTCAATTAGTTAACCCATGTTATGGCTATTTTGCTTGCACGAATCACTCAATTATTTCTGGCTAAGCACAATTCACATAGGGATATTTGCTTTATTATTCTATACAGATTATGCAAATTATGCGAATTAATATGTACAAATATGATGAAAACCTGTGTCTTAGTAGAATCATAGAGACAAAATATTTTATACACTTATTGATTTTCCTTACATCAACTTTAGGTTTTGTAGGCTAGGACATTTTTGTTGATACTAAGAATCCATCTCTAGATATTTTAAAGGTGATTTCGAAGGGCTTATTTATAAGATTTTAACATAAAATAGGAATGATTATTATGAACAAAAATTGTTGCCTCCAATAAAAATAAACCAACTCTGATATAAATCATAGTTTTCAGAATTCCCTTTAACCTTAAGTCTAACATAATAAAGTCTTTCTTAATATAAACTGTATACATTTGAACAGATTTCTGCAGATATCTAAAAAATTATTTTAACAAATTATTGAAAAAATTTTATCGGTCCAAATCTAAAAGCATACTTACATCTTGTCCAGTTATTGACCTTACTGCAGTCATAATCTCATCTATTGTACAGTTTCTTAAAAATTCCGCTAATTTGTGTGAGTCATTTCCGAAATTTGCACCAGGAATTAAATTAGCTAATTCAAAAGTGTATTTCTGGGGATTAATTATAGCAGAAGAATTAGTCATTGCTGAGCCACTTTCAAGTATGGCTGCTCTAAATAAACCTAAAAATTTAAATTCTCATTAATTTTGCAACAATATTTTTCAAAATGGAGAATTCATTAACAGTACAAATTAAAGTACCCCAATTTTATTCTCATTAAATCATAACGAGCATAAAATTGATATATTATCTATGGAAACATTTTAATTTTCGGAATGATTAATTAAATTTAACCGCAAATTTTCTAAAAACAATCAAATAACCAGATATATATAGAATAAGTCGATAGGTTCTTCAAATTCTACATTTTCTCAATTTTTTTTTTAGTTTAGATTACAATGGAAATCTAACTTTTAACATGTGACTAAACAGAAATTAAAATTTTATATTAGATAGTTACCACCAGCATAAAAATATATTTTATATCATCAATTTGTATCAATGAATTTTTATATTGTAACTGTAATATACGACTGACTTTTACTTACCTGCAGATTTTGGGCTTACTAAATGGAGACCAACAGATTGTCCGCCTACGCTCCCACCAAAAATTGTAATTCTTTCTGGGTCTCCACCAAACATGGCTATATTATTTTTTGTCCATTTCATAGCCAAAACTTGATCTTTTAAGCCAGCATTATCACGAATTGCCGTATCGCCAGTAGATAAGAAGCCAAACGGCCCCACTCTGTAGTTACTGGTTACTATTATCACATCTTCTTCTACAAGATAATCAGGACCAAACGATTCTTTGGAAGCATCGCCTCCCTGGAATCCTCCCCCGTATATCCAAAACATCACAGGTAATTTTTCAGAGGACTAAAATTTAGATAATCTATATATATATATATATATATATATATATATATATATATATATATATATATATATATATATTTGTATTTAAATAATTTTCAATTGTAATAATTTGTGTTTGGGCTTGTTTGACTTGTCTCAAAGAGCCTGCACTAATTTCTCTTGGGTCTTACAAGGGACCTTGCAATACTAATGCGATGAATGAAATTATCTGGTTGAGAAGCTCTTGTAGCACTCAAAAGCAAGAATAATATTATAACACCAGGGCACTGCTTCGTTTGGCAGCTGGATCAAAGCCTGTTTTTTATTCTCCTTTTTAACACGTAAAGAGTTTTTTTTTTAATTGTAAATTGGTTTAATATAATATTATTACTTTGAATTTGAATATATTCATTTTAATTTTGATTGCTCTATTTATTTTGAGTCCAGCACTGAATTTCCGGATTGCTCTTGTAATAACTGACCAATGTCATTTATGTAAGTTAATATAGTTTAAATTTGTTACCTTAGAATAATTTTTTCTCCATTTTTTTAATTTTAATTTTAAATTTTTTTTTTAATTATGATTCTTCTATTAAAACAATAATTTTTATTGTAATTTAACGTGCAATATTTTGTTATTCTTTTTTGTTTGAGTTGACACATGTCGTTTCTGTTCTTTTTAGTTCTTTCTGCCTGATGATGTAACATATATTGTTGCAAAATCGGAGCTTATTTGCTACTAAATAATTTGGAAACATAAAGAAGACTTTTGTACTTCATTTTATCATTCCACTGCCTAAAGTGTGCTATTTGGAATTTTTAAACGTTTAAACTTGGGTTAAACGACAAAGGGCATTGCTCAAGATCATATCTCAACGTAAAATTTCCCGGTTTTGTGATATTTATGTGTTCTTATAAAAAAAAAATAGGATTTTCATATAGCTTTAAAGATCAACTCTAAAGTCACCATGAGATAGCCAGGGAAAATCCTGAAACTTTGTTTTCGGACATTTTTTGTACGATGCATATTTTCATAAATATTGCGGCTCCTCTGAGATACCGAGCGTTATCGCGCTATTAATTTTCAGGGGCAAATTTATAGATTTTTATTAACTTTGATTTGACCTTAATTGTCATCGTCAATTCCAGGAAAAAATCCTGACATTTTGATTACGCATATTTTTTCTACGATTCGAATTTATTTTGCAGTTTCGATGGTTATATATATATATATATATATATATATATATATATATATATATATATATATATATATATATATATATATAATTTGTGGTAATTAAAATTGATTTACCTTAGAAGAAGGAATGTAAACGTTAATCGTCAAACAATCTTCACTTGAGTTATTTCCAGAGCTTGGACAAGATGATCCGTCTTTAGTGGCATTTAAAACACCTGTCCAAGGCTGAGGGGGTTGTGGTGCCTAAAATAAATACACTTTGTAAATGAACATAAGCTACTTTGTTAATAAAGTACTGATTATTTTTAAACTATCACAGACATTTTTTATTTTCTAAAAGGTACTGTCGTATATGCACGTCCGTCGTTTCGGGAAAATTATTCGTGGAGATCGGATTTTCCGCGGAGACGCCACGAGGTACATTTCGATCGAACGCGAACGACGTATACGAACTATGAATGACTTGCGTATCAGGAATTTGGTTATTTATGGTATGTGTTTGTCCCTGCATTACGTGATCCCCACCTTGAAGTGAAGCTTGAATATCATTTAAAAATTGTTCCATTGGAAAAATTAGAGTGTTGGGATTTAACTCAATATTTTGATTAATTTTATATTATGAGTGTAGAATCCTGTTAGGTCTGGCGCGACCCCACGAGGGGCCACGGAGGTCCCACCAAAACCACCCGGACAGCCTGAAATGCCACCCGCCTCATCAGACCGGAACGAACGGTGAAAGAAGGGATTGGACATGTTTAAATAAATTATTTTTGCTCTTAAATTGGAATATTTTTGTATAAAAATACAAAAATCACGGAGAGCTGTGCTTTAATATACTTAATATATGAGAAAAATTAATTATATGGAATTTGGATTGAATAAGAACTTGGCCAATATTTACTTTAATTTAATTTTTATTAGAAGTGAGCTCTTATAAAATTTTTTTGTAGTAAAAGTTTTTTTGGACTGGGACTCTTTTAAGTTTTATGTGGAAATTAAAATCTAGTGTTGGGACTAATAAAATTTAAGAAATTCAATTATTCCGAATTTTTTTTTGTGTTAAGCGCAAACTAAGATACGTCTAGTGTTCTTAGATTCGTTAACAATGTCACTATCAGATTGTCACTAATTTTCAATTGACAGAAAATTATTTAAGTCGCAATCGGGATATCTAAGTCGGGTATGTCGCTATGAAGTTTCCTTTATGCAATTTAATGTCTGCAAATTATTTTATTTGTAGAAACAGGCGCGTGAATACTCCGCATATTATTCGCCTTTATTATCGGAATTTTTTTTGGCCAATTTTAGAAAATCATTTTTTAGTTCAAACAACTCAATCATCAAAAGAGTCCTTTGTTGGAAAAGATATGTTGGCTTTGAGATGATACAGAGAGAAATATGTACAATTGCAAAAATAATGAAATCACTTAAGATATAATATTTATAGAAACTCCACAACTATAGACAGAATTATATATCACACATTAAAGAAATTTTTGATGTGCTCTTGTAGAAATATAATTTTCGTGTATCCTTATAGAAATATTATATCGATGAGTCATCATTGGTTAGTCATGTTTCTTGTAATTTCGAGATTTGTATTCTCATATATTCTAGTGGATTATATAGGTATCTAAATAGGGATAGGATAAGCATAGTTAGTTTAATTTGTATTGTTATGTTAGAGTGTTAAGAAGTCGTTATTAACTGTGAGGTATTGTTTTAGTTTGAACCCAGTGAATGATTTTACGGAAAAAAAAAACATAATAATATATTAATTTAACTCAATAATTCTTACATTTTCTTAATTACAACAAAATGAGTACTTGCCTCAAACCTCAATTTCCCTAAAGGTGGAGTGGCATATGGTATTCCTCGCCATCCGTAGTATGTCACGTTATTTGGTGTTTGATATACTGCTCCTTGAATTTGACCGTCAGGTAAACTTATGATAAGGTCATCCGCAAAGGGTGCTGACAGCTAAATAAATTAAAAAAAAAACATTTGCTTTTTAATTTTATAAAAAATAATGACCTATACAATAAAGAGATATATCAATATAAACCTATTTTAACTTTTATCTATTAAAATATAGCAGCAAGTAAATTTTGATTTAGTCTAGAGAATAGTTCTTACAATGTAAGAAAACGAAGTTTGAATGGTTGCACTGAGGTTAATTGGTATATTATAGAACGTAATGGGCCTGTATGTAGAGAAATCACAAACAAATCATCGCCAACAAAAACATTCATGTGACAGTTTGCCAACTCTTTCTGGACTATCTGATTGACGCTGAGTAGTTTCTGATTGTTCTACCAAAGGAACTATTGCCCCCTTAACTTTTTATTTTACTGAACTATATGATGTAAATATATAAAATATATAAATAATATTCTTTAACTTTTTTCAAATTTTGTTAATTGATATTAATACATAAAATTAAAATATTTAGGTAATAACTGAATATTTACTTGTTTTCTATAACATAGTTCGAGGTGCTTGTTGTATCATGTTATGGTTGATTCATACCTTTATTAAATTTGAATACTACTTTATTAATATACTCATCGATTACAATTTAGCTTTAACTATCTGTTTCCTGCTGCTAATTAAATTAATTTTCTTAAAGTCTGTCACACTCCATAAGACCAATAATTTAAGACTTATCATCTTTAGAAACAAAGGTTATTAACCTTGTATGTTGTATAGAAATTCCAAAATTTTTTTATCAGTTTTAACATTACCTAATAGTATGACTTACATATTTCTTTATAGCGATGTATGACTCTGGGCAAATCTCAGTGGTTTGGTTAAAGTCTACGTTTATTGCTATCCCAAAGAAAACAAACCCCAAGGACTGCGAAAACTATAGACTCATAAGTTTCATGAGCCACGCTCTTAAAACGTTCTTTCGAGTAATTAATTCAAGAATATTCAGACAGTGTGAGGATATGAGTGGCGACACACAGTTTGGCTTTATCAGCGGACATGGCACTAGGGAAGCTCTCTTCTCAATGAAATTACTTATGCAAAAGTACTATGACCAAAGTCAAGATGTTTTCATCTGCTTTATTGACTATCAGAAAACTTTTAACTACGTAAAGCACGAGCCGCTGTTGGAAAGATTACAAGAGATCGGTATCGATGATAAAGATATTAGAATAATAAGAGAACTTTATTGGCAACAGTTAGCTGAGATCCGTATTGATGGCTATCTGTCAACAGAGACCTCTAATATACTGAAGGGAGTCTGGCAGGTATGTGTACTGTCGCTTATTCTGTTCAATATTTATGTTAAGAAAATATTTCAGTTAGCATTAGAAAATGAAACGGCAAGTGTCAAAGTCAATGACATCCCAATAAACAATATTTGCTATGCAGATGATATTGCAGTCTTAGCTAACAACTTTGGAGATCTCAAGTTAATATTAAGAGAGCTCAACGAGTACGGTGAACAATTCGGGCGGTATATTAATACTGCCGAAACAAAAATGATGGTGAATAGTAGGCATCAGTACATCACTCCTCTTAATATCAACGGGAAAAATATTGAACGTGTCCCACGGTTTACGTATCTTGGCGCTACTCTGAATGAAAAGTGGCAATCTGACGAAAAAGTGCAGAGAGGAATTTGCCGTGCAAAAACAACTTTCTTCAAACTTAAGAATCTTCTCCTTCACAGAAATATGCCACTACACATCCGAGTACGTGTGGTTCAGTGTTATGTATGGTACTGAAACTTGATCATCTAAGGCTGGGATGCTGAATAGGATCGAAACTTTTGAATTGTGCACATTCCGCCGACTACTACGTATCCCCTGGACTGCTCGCACAAAGAATGATGAAGTTCTATGAGGAGCTGACTAATGGACACTGTGAAAAAACGAAAAGTGTCTTATTTATGGCATATACTACGAGGATCTCGCTAGTCCATACCAAGGCTAATACTACAGGTAAAAATTGAAGGCAGGCTGGGGCCAGGTCAAGAATAACATTCTTGTTTCCGCAATACAAGAATCTGGTGTGGTATGTGAGTATGAAATGGACAAATGATCGCCGACGTGTAGCACATGGCACCCGAAGGAGAAAAATAGTATAGTATTAATCTCCGAGAATTCTAATAGTGAAAACTTGTAAATAGGGCATTGCAAAATTTATCGATTTATAGGAAATTTTTAAAGCCAATAATTAACGACCAATTCCCCAAAAATTCGTAAATCTAATAACTATAAATAATTTAAACCTACGAAAATATCATAGATTTTTTACTTATTAACAATTTAAGGCGCTGAACGTGTTCAATTCTCGTGTATGGAGACTCATCGAAAGTCGTCAGATTATTAAGTGACTAGAGTTTCAATAGTCCGTAGATATGAAAACTAATAAAGAGTGAAAACTCCAGGTTAGTTAAAATATCCATTCACCAAATGGTCTCAGTTACCTATGCGACTTTAATCCAAATTAACCAATCAACGTCCCTAAACTCATAATATTTTATACTTTAAAAAATCTGTTTAAATTGTCAATAGGTCATAATAACACTACCTTACAGCCAATTTGCGACTGTAATGTGACGTTGCCAAATATACTGTAAATAGATTTCTCGTGGGAATAGGGTAGTATATGTTTTTTTTATACTCAAGAAAGTCTAAAGGAAAATATGAATCAGTTATCGAGCTAAACTTTTATTATATTTGTCGTTTAAATGTTTTCTTAAAAATACATAAACTCATTCAATTTATGAAGACGTAACAAAACCCTCTCTAAGATTTGCCTATAAATCTGTCGAGATAATTCTACCCTGGTTATGTAAATAAAACCGACGTGATAAGGGTAGCTTTTTTAACATATGGTATATGAAATACGAAATACGTTTCCCATTATTAGGAAACAAAAGAATAATCAAAGAAACTCGTAATATAACGTTTGACCTGTGAAAGGAATTTATGTAGCGACTGTTTTTCCTGATTGCAAGAAAGAATGATTTAATTACCAGCAATATGAATAAAAGGGCACTCAGGTTTTTTCACACACGTTATATTATCTTATTCCTTTAGTTATAGAAAGAAATAGAATAGTTTTATTAACTGAGTTTATATAAAAATTAAGATTAAGACGCTCAGAGGCCAATTCGGGAATCAAGCATCCGGTATAGAATAGCTAACGCCCTCAGCAAGTAACGATCGAAACCTTCGAACTTTAAGGGAATGAAATTGTCGGTTGCAGGACGTACGAGCGAAAAAGTCACTAAAAAGAGGGAGAGGGAGTGTAAGATTCGAAGATACTCTTTTAAGGAATATATTACATATATATATATATATATATATATATATATATATATATATATATATATATATATATATATATATATATATATATATATAATATATATATATATATATATATATATATATATATATATATATATATATATATATATATATATATATATATATACATATAATTATTTTCCGTAATTTTCTTGGGTTTTTTGAGTCTGGGATATTAAAAATTTTTTTTCATTTCAATGATTTTATTTTTATTGACGTCTTGTTTGTATATGCTCTGTTTTTGTCATTTAGGCGGGTAAATTTATATATGTTTTTTTTTGTTTTATTTTGTGGAAAGTTGCTTCAGTTTTTGTAAATTCCCGACTTATAAATGAATCAAAGATATTTTTAAGGAAATCAACAACTTGTGTAATATTAATTTATAAAACATGCAAATTTTTTCTGTTTTTGGTTTTATTCATAACCTAAAAGTGCCTTGCTCAAAATTTTTTAGACTGCCTTCACCAAATCTTTGCTCATGGCATTTACGGATAAAAGTAATGTGTTTAATTTTCAAATTAAAGAAGGTTGGTATTATATTGTCATCTCTGCATCTTAAAAGGAAATTCTTCTATTTGGTTGTTTACACTGCTACAAGCATCTTTTCGAATACAGTTTCATATGTTTTTACAGCGGTATTTGCAAAATGTTTAGATAATTATATATATATATATATATATATATATATATATATATATATATATATATATAAATACGAGAAGTTATAAATAGTTTAAGAAATAGACGGGTTTTGTATTTCAGTGTATGTTTTTATTAAAATCGGCCAAGCGCTTTCGGTCTAACAGACCATCCTCAGGGCTCAGACCCTAAAAACAAGAGAATATGGTCAGCAAATAAGCTTAGTACTTACCAACCATACTCACTCGTCAAAGGGCACACCTTAACCCTGCCAGTTTGAGAGCAGTCGCCAGCCGTAGCCTCCACACAGAACAAATTGTACACAATTAAAAAACTTTTAAAAAACTTTGTCACAAATTAAAATTAAAACAAAACATTCAATATACTAGTACATTAACACTTTTAAACAATAAACCTCTTTAATAAAAATCCAAAAGAGTGAGGTTATGCCACCCAGTCATAGTATAGCACAACAACAAAACTGTCCAAAAATTAAAACTATATACAAGTATGTGTAAGCTTGAATAGAGATTTTCTGTATTAGTTCTATTTCAATTTATTGTCAATTGTATTTCAAATCAATAATTCATTGACAATGAGCGAAAAGAGAAAAAAAGGGCAGAAAGAAAGGGCAGTAAAAGTTTATTAATCTATAACGTTGCTGTTATCGGTCATTCTGTGATATATTTCGAACACTTGGGTTCAGTGGCGTGAAATGATTTCCATTTTTGTAAAAAAGTAACAAATTACACGAACATAGGCGTAGTTGAAATTAATAATTCAAGAAAAAAATTTGAAAATGGGGTTGCGGTCATTTACGTTGTTCATTCTTATATTGAGGCAATGGTCGGGGGGTTTACGTCGATTCCGAGGATGGAAACTCTTCCGATTATATCAAATCTGTTGACAGCGAGCAACATCTCTAGTGACGACCAACTTAGTATAATGACCCTTCTTAAGTTCTGTTTATCTCAGGACTTTTTTGCTTTCAATAACAAATACTACGAACAACCCTTGGGGTTGGCAATGGGGAATCCTCTATCTCCTCTTTTAGCAGACATCTTCCTGGATAACTTGGAAAATGCATTAATTCCGAGATTGATTTCTGAGAGGAAGATAATTAACTGGCTTCGTTATGTGGATGACTGTTTTACAATTATTCTGGGCAATGAACAGCAGGCTATTGATGTTCTAAATAGTCTTAATTCTCTACATCCTGCTCTAAAATTTACCTTAGAAATAGAAACCGAAAACAAACTTAATTTTTTAGATTTAACTTTCAGAAAAACCAATAATTCTCTCAGTTTCAAAATCTTTCGAAAACCCACCCAAACAGACCACATAATTCCTTCTAATTCTAACCACCCTTTACAACATAAAATGGCTTCAATAAACTGCTATGTTAATAGATTGCTCAACATTCCCATGTCAGCGGAGGATTACAACAACGAGGTCAATATTCTCAAGCAAATTGCCGTAAACAATGGGTATGAGCATACAATCATCGACAAATATATAGAGAAAATTAAAAACAAGAAAGAATCCCAAGAGGCTTACAGCTCGACTTCTTACAATGAAGGTCAGCAAGGAAAATTTTTCTCACTCTCGTACTTAGGTCACTTCTCTAATAAAATAGCACGGACTCTAACAAATCACACTCAAAATGTGAAGATTTCATTTAAGAGTGTAAATCAACTCAGTTCCCATCTGGTCAATAACAAACAATTGATATCTCATGTACAAAAAAGTGGGGTCTATCAACTTTCTTGCCCAGACTGCCCTTCGACCTATATAGGAAAAACTATTAGACCATTAGCAGTCCGAATTAGAGAACATATTAACAAACCTCAGGACACTGTGTTTGGTCACCATATTAGTTTTACCAAACACAGTTTTTCTCCAACACATAATAGTAAAATCTTATACCACTCCAGGGGTAATAACTCAAAAACCTTGGATTACAGAGAGGATCTTGAAATATGCAGGGAGATAAAGAGAAACCCCGACCATTGCCTCAATATAAGAATGAACAACGTAAATGACCGCAACCCCATTTTCAAATTTTTTTCTTGAATTATTAATTTCAACTACGCCTATGTTCGTGTAATTTGTTACTTTTTTACAAAAATGGAAATCATTTCACGCCACTGAACCCAAGTGTTCGAAATATATCACAGAATGACCGATAACAGCAACGTTATAGATTAATAAACTTTTACTGCCCTTTCTTTCTGCCCTTTTTTTCTCTTTTCGCTCATTGTCAATGAATTATTGATTTGAAATACAATTGACAATAAATTGAAATAGAACTAATACAGAAAATCTCTATTCAAGCTTACACATACTTGTATATAGTTTTAATTTTTGGACAGTTTTGTTGTTGTGCTATACTATGACTGGGTGGCATAACCTCACTCTTTTGGATTTTTATTAAAGAGGTTTATTGTTTAAAAGTGTTAATGTACTAGTATATTGAATGTTTTGTTTTAATTTTAATTTGTGACAAAGTTTTTTAAAAGTTTTTTAATTGTGTACAATTTGTTCTGTGTGGAGGCTACGGCTGGCGACTGCTCTCAAACTGGCAGGGTTAAGGTGTGCCCTTTGACGAGTGAGTATGGTTGGTAAGTACTAAGCTTATTTGCTGACCATATTCTCTTGTTTTTAGGGTCTGAGCCCTGAGGATGGTCTG
Organism: Diaprepes abbreviatus; assembly: GCA_034092305.1. Classification (NCBI taxonomy): domain Eukaryota; kingdom Metazoa; phylum Arthropoda; class Insecta; order Coleoptera; family Curculionidae; genus Diaprepes; species Diaprepes abbreviatus. Next base: position 33,727,557 of record JASJET010000055.1, read on the forward strand.
TTAGACCGAAAGCGCTTGGCCGATTTTAATAAAAACATACACTGAAATACAAAACCCGTCTATTTCTTGATTCTCACAGTATCATAAAATCACGTAGTTTTGTTTGTGGTTTGATTAACTAACCTGACTATTAGTGACCACCCTAAAATGATGCAGACGGAAAAATTTATATACAAAGTAAACAAATGATCATAGTCTATATAAGTGAAATTACTTACCACCGATGTTACCAAAAATGTTAACAAATTAAAGTGTATTGACATTATTACCTCAAAATAGCTAATGAATGAAAATATGCGTCTGCCTTTATATATATTTTTGGATGTTAGTAATTTTCAAGTACCACTTTTATTAAGATTAAAATCTAAATCCATTTACTATTACTTATGAAAAACAACAATGCAACTATTTTGCAAGAGCAGTAAAATAATAATTTAAGAAAAAATAAAATTAGTTTTGCGTATTCAATAAACTTTTCAATATGTTGTTTAGACCACATTCTAGAATATACAGCGAATTACAGGAGATACTATGAAGCTATTTTGATAGTTATCTTGACAAGAGTTGTCAAATTTTGCTATACTTGCTTTAGCTTTTAAATATATGAAATTTACAGAATAATACGTTTACATAGTGCGTAATTTTAACTCTTGCAATATGATTGGTAAGCAACTTACGTATAAGAATATATTACATATTACGCGTGGTTAATAAATGATAATATTAAATAGAGTAAATAGGCAATTAAAAACTTATTACAAATTTTAAATATTTTACGTTTATTATGTTTAAGTAAATTTTACTAAATGGATAAATTTATTTCAGCCACTCTTTATAAAGATTTGGGCCGTTGTAATGTATATTTTATGTCTATCCAAGAATAGTTATATATCAGGGAAATACAAATCGGTTATCATACTCAAACCCAAACTCAGTTTTATTACTTTTAGGGTAGTTAATTTAATTTCTGAAAAATAAATAAACCCAGACAATTTATGTGACATAAGTTTTAAACTGTCCTATCCTCTTGAAGATTTTAAAATAAATCTGTCAAAGAAACCCAACATTTTTATAATCCACTTCGTTCGGCGGTAAGATTAAGCGCTAAAGACAGTTCTGTGGGCGACCCGTGAGAAAGCTCTCTTTATCTCAAACTGAACAAATTTTCCCATCATAAGGAAACAAAAGAATATATAAATAAAATCACTAAGATGCAATATTATTATTTGTTATTATGTACAAAGCTCGAGTCTGTTGACCATTTTTACTTCTATTCGACGAAAATAAAAACAAGAGAAAAAGGGAAAAAATCTAAAACGGATAGGTTTTTTTTCATGGCCACAAACTCGAACTTTTATTATAAGACGTAGAATAGTTACAATTTACATTTGTGTAAAAGATTATTAGATTAAGCTCAGGTCTGACCAAATATTAAAAGTTCGACACATGGAGGACTATTGTCCTGTAGGAACGAGAGGACTGAAATTTTCAGACACTCGGAAACGAAAACTACCCTTCGTGGGCGGGGCTGCATCGCGAAAGCACGTACTATTGGTGGAAAGAACGCAAGGCGATACCAGCGCGACAACGGGGGAATTTCCAAGGTTTAAAAAGTTAGGTTTGGTTTTCAAAAAGTAATTGATGGCAATTACGATTTAAAATTCGTTTAAGTCAGTTTGGCTTGTGTTTTAGTGTTTAACCAGTGTAAGAAGGTTTTTTTTGCTATATTTTCTGCTACTTTTGTATTGTTTTTTATCCTTCAGATAGCATTAACAGCAAAAAGGAGAATTCATTTTATTTTCTATCGGGAAGGGGAGTCCACCATTCTTTTCTCTTTTAATTTAATTTAATTTAAAACTGGGTTAATTCATTAACATGGATATCATAACGACCTATCAGAGCTCGTAATTTTAAATGTTTTTAAATTGTATACAAAATTTACAATTCAAGTTTCCCAATTTTCAATACTATTTTATTATTTTTTTTACTGGACAAATAGAGTTCGATATTATGAGAAACTAATTTTCCTTTTAACTGATAAAAATCTTCTTGCGAGTAGTCACACGAGCGCATACTTGTGTATCAAGAAGTATCAGAAAAATCCTTCTCTGGCCAGCTATATGGCTATCTAGAAATATGACTCATCAATATACTTTTCGGCACATTATAATAAAGGTGACTCATCGCATCGGAATATTAGGGCGTATTAATAAGATTATCTTAGTCGTTCGTAATACTGTCCCCTCCTAATTCTGATCATCCCAATCGGTTTTGATAATGCCGTGGTATTGCTTCAATTTATGAAGATCTACTACTTTCATTTTGGCCATGGGACTTCGTTTAATTCTATAAACTACGTTATTGATTCTTTTCAGACCAGTATATGGTCCGACCCATGATGGCATCAACTTGGGCGATTTGGCCTTCTTTCTCTGTGGATTCCATAACCAAACTCTTTCAACTTACTGATACCTTGCCGAGTTTGCTTGATGTCATATCTTGTCTTCAATCTATCTGTGGCCAGATCCATGCGTTCTCTAACTATGTCATTAACTTCTCGCAACTTATCTTGTAAAGCATCTACCCAGTCTTCAATATCCACATTTTCTTCAGTTGAGGGACCAAACATTATGTCGCAAGGTAATCTAAGTTCTTTTGAAAATAAAAGCTGCTGTAATTCCGAAAGTTTCATGAATTGCGGAACGATAGGGCATTAAGAAGTTTGGCAAATATTTGTCCCAATCTTTCTGATGTCTGTCCACAACCTTTGAGAGGTGCTGTTCAATGGTCATATTAAATTGTTCCACCATGCGATCTGATTGAAGATGTAAAGCGGTTGTCCTGGTTTTACAGATGTTAAATAGTTCGCAGAACTTTTGGAAAAGTTGTAATGTAGCTTCAAAGGAACTCCAAATCGGCCGAACATATTGTGAACTAAGATTTCAGCTACTGTTGAGGTTTCCTGGTTAGGGATGGCAAATACTTCAGACCGTTTACTTAACTCTTAGCCTATGTATGTTTATATATCCATAGAGTTTTCTATACAAATCTGGAACTTATTAATATAAAAGTTGAGACCTATCTAAAAATATGACAATCCATCGGAATATTTGTATACGAGGGCGTATCAATAAGTTTCGCCTAGTCGTTATTAACAATATTATAATAAACATGCTAAACGGAGTCAAGTCAAATTTTTGCTGAGAGTCTTAAAGTCCTCACCAAGAATGTACAACATGAAGTTATTTATTATATGACTTGACTTCAAGTGACTGCCCTACATAAGATTGTAGTCGAAGTCACTAATATCACAACCCGAGCTCGAGAAGAATCGGTATTCATATCGGATACCATTAATATCACCGAACTAGGCGTTAGAATTCAAAAGTATACTGTCTAGTTTTAAAGTTTGTTTTGTGATATATATAATAAGCAACAAGGGCAGTCACTAAAATGTGCTGGGATTGATCTGCGATACAACTGCTTTTCTAATTAGTATTTTTGACCCAGGAAGGACAAGATGAAAATACAATATACAAAGTGTATCATTCACCATGACTATGTATAAAAAATATGCGTATTCAAAAATTACATTTCATTTTATCAAATAATCACTTTTATTTATATTCATGTTTAATTTTTCCTTCTCTATAGATGAAACTATGAATGCATTTAACTGTAAGATATCATGCTTTGAGCAGATATAAAAACGATACAACTCTTTTCATTCATACTCATGTAATATATTTATTTATTTTTAGGTGAATGGAAGTTATTAGCTAAAAGGCATAATTAGTCTAGAATCAATTGCTCCATTGTTAACATTTCCTATATAAGATTAGGTTTTTTATTCAAAGGTTCGTTTTAATAAAGCTGTCTTCATTAAAAATATGTTACAATACTTATTCAAGTTGTAACCCCATCGACGGAGCGAGCGAAGTTGATACAGGTAACTGCTAGTACTGTATAAAGCGAAGGCATGCAATGGATAGAATTTGAAAAAATCCTATTTATTTTTTTATCGTAATGAACCTTTTAAATTCTCACCCATAGAAAAAAGTATTTTATTCGATTGACTAGACAAGACCACTGTATAATTTAGCGTATTGAATCCAAATGAAGTATCTAAATGACCCCATTATATCAGGGTATTCCTTAAATCTGTCAAAATAATCCAAGAACACACAAGCCTGCCATTTTTTGGATTGAATGGTAATTTTGACAATACAAGTAACTCCTATGAAAGTAACTTCATGCCGGGACCCCTTAATTTCATGTATTTAGATGCTCTGAGTCCGAATCTGGCGTGAAGAGCCAGGCGAAAATATCCATTTAAACTTCAAAGTGATGCAGCGCAGGTACCAGGAGTGTTGGACTATAAACATGATGGGTGCTACCGTTAGATATTAAAAAGAGAAGTGTGTTTCAAAAATCGTTAAATAGAAGCATATTCCACTTTACTAACCCTTGAAAATTAGAGGGTTTGCTACAATTCAAAGGATAGGTAAGAATCTTTTAAATAGTAGCCGTTGAAGGCCTTCTAATTATACAATATATGCAGGACTTAAAGCAGAAGATTTCGATATCTTCGAAAATTCTAGTAAAAGAATTACAAATAATTTTGAAAAGCTTGTGGCTGAAAGCCACCTAATTTCTTACTTTGAATGCGAATTTTAAAGCTTTTTAGATGGATCCAAAAAGGAATTACGCATCTTAAAATAATGTCTCCCTCTTTTTTGTTATCCCCAAATTTCTAACCTTTGGTGTTCTTTTCAGTATAAAAATATCAAATTTGCCTAATCGGGGGAAATTCAGAATTAGAATTTAATGCGATAAATGGCAAATTTCAGCGAACACCAACCTGATGAGGAGACTTGGAATTCGAATGTAGTTTCAGAGCAGAGATAGCGGTGTTTAGTCTACCGAACAAGTGCCTGTGTAATCTTAAGGAAATATGTCAACATTTATCTTATAAGACCACGTAATCTTTAACAAAATAAACTACTTACAAATTAAAAAAAAAATATGTACCACGTATAATAGCTACAACATTTGTTTTTTGATTTAAGTTTAATAGCTTTCGTAAAAATATCATTAGACATTGTATGAAACTCTAAATATATCTAGCAGTTTAATTATTTTATATTCTTTTTCTAATGTTCATTTTGCACCAAATCTCGGATAACGGAAAATGTTCTAAAATAAAAATTATTAGAGATTGAATCTAGAATATAGAAATATTTTGACAAGAAATTCAAATCGTTATTTATTTAAAATCAAAATATATCCCAATAAGTGAAGACATATGTATACCTAAAAAATTACAACAGAATAAAATCTCTGATTATTCAAGTAGAATGGTTATTCAGAACACGTTAAAAATGTTATTAATATGTTTCAATAAAGGAAGAAAATCTAATTTTAATCTACCTCATTACAATTTTCAGTTCGATCACTATATACTTTTATATGTATGTGCTGTGATTGTATTGAAGTGGTTTCTATTTGTATGAAGTTTTCTGCGTTGTGTCTAGAAAATTGCAACGGTGATCCAATATAAGTGTGGTTGAAATTGACTCGGTAAAATACAAGATGACATTGATAAACAACCGGAAAAAAATACGAATCCATTAATTGATATTGGAACGGGACGGATGCGAATTACAAATTTTTAATTGATTTTTATGGCGACTAGGTATTATTCTAAATAAAAAGCACCAAACTTTCTATTTTTACTATACTTGGGAATGTTTGTAAAACATTAATTTTCAAATACAGTTATGTAAAAAGACAAATTTAATGATAAAAGTTCAACAATCTTCTGGATTAAACTACTAGTAATTTTATAAAAATAAAAAATACAGACTTTAAAATACCAAAACACTTAAACTGAAAGAAATTCTAGGTGCGTATAAATATGGCGAGTCGAGCTCGAGTCGAGTATGCCTCGAGCTTCGAACGAGACTCTTTTGAAATTTTGCCGATTTCTATTGTTATCGAGGGCCATCGTCGGCAAATTTGAAATGAGGTAATAAATGCAGTTGGGTCACAAGAAGTCAATATTTTTATAGTTCTATTGTTTTCGAGTAGCTCGACCGAGACTCGCAGCGATCCATTTTCTGTCGGTTTTTTGGTGCGAACTCAAAGGGTTTTTTTTAATCTAGTGAGACGGGTTTATGACACGCTTTTTCGAAAAAATTTACTTTGCAGTGAGACTGAAGACACGAGATTTTCTTATTTTTTTGTTAATGAAATGAAATTTATTTAGCACTTGGCATTGATTAAAAGGTGTTCATAAGTGAACATGGAGTGATCTCAAGAACCTGAAAACAATTCCAAAATTTGTGAGTTACGGACAAAAATTTTAGAGAAGAAAAGAAGTAAATGTGTGAAATGAAATTGCGTCAGAAAATTCACAGAGACCAGCGAGAAGAAAATTTCGAGTGCGTCGGCCATATGGAAATGGGCCGCTGATAATATATTTTTCTTTTGGAAATGACTGGATAACGCACGGGGTAGATATTGTATGTGTCTGAAGTATGTATTTGAGGAAAGAGTTGTATACTTAAAAGATAATTAGATTTAGAAGTATACATCTCAATTGGGCAATTAACAGTAATGACATTTTTAAGTATACTTCAGATGTGTATAAATGTAAGGCCTTGCTATGTTATTATCTTACAACTTTCAATGCTAGCTATGGAAAATTTCTACTTTTACTCCAAAACTTAGCGAATCTACAACTTATAGGTGAAGTAAGGAAAGGAAAATTGGAACTATGTGCTAGCCTGAACCGTACCCTAGAAGAAAAAAATATAAGAATGCTTCAAAAACATACTAAGAAGACACGTTAACGAATTAGAAAGTTTTTAGTTAGAAAATAAAAAGCAAGTCTCGATAAAATTTTGAAAGTTATGAAACAAGAGTAGAATTTGAAAAACCAATCTGTAAAAAGTGCTAACAAAATGAATTTCTCGTAGGGAAAGTGAAAATAAAGGTGATACAGAGGAAATACTTTTAGAGAAAACGGTATTTGCGGGAAATTAGAAAATACCCCAGGGAAGGCATGTGGATGTAATTTGTCTTAGTACAGGACACATAGTACAAGAAATGTATGAAGATAAGAATACAGCAATTTTTCGTGAAGCATTCTTAAAAGACAGATTTAAAACTCTTATCCGCTCAGGGTCACAAACTCATTACAACTCATATTGGAGGGAATTTATAGGAGTTTTGCAGCAGTTTGAATCGAAATCTACCAAAGATTAACGTGAATAAATGACGGCGGATATCTTCCCAAGATATTTTTATCAAATGATACGATTGATTCAGGAGAGGTCAGTTGTAGATTTGGATAACGCCAGTTATCATTCTAGACTGGTGGAAAAGTTGCCAATAACATAGTTGAAAAAGCGATATTACAAATTGGTTATTAAAAAAATATATTTCCTCTATGAACGGTTTACTAAAGAAGGAACTTGTAAAAATTGCAAATTAGAAAGAAAGACAATTTAAGAAACATGTGATAGACGAATGGGCTGAAGAACTTGGAAATGTTGTGCTTCGAACACATTAATTAAAATCCATTAAACTTATATGGGCACAACTAATTCGTAACTCGGGATAACCCAAAATGTAAACTATAAAGAATACGTTAATTTCTTACATACATTAAAAAAAATTATCAGCTAGGACTGGTGAAACAGCATTAACTATGTTATTAAAGAAAAACTTAATTGAAGTTCGCATCGATGCAGCCACACTCGCCGCGACAATCATTGCCAAACAAACTAGTAAATAAACCGGTTAAATTTCGTTTTTTACTTTGAAATATTAAAGATAATTAGAAAATAACACTCCTAAAAAAAGTAGGTTCTTTTTTAGCAACCTGAAACCGCCATATTGAACCGTGAACAGATTACTGACGACCTAAGTATAAGCTAATTTCGAGATTACTTAAGTAATATTTCGATAATAGGAAAAACTACCTCTTATTTATTTCGGAATATAATGATATAAGGAAAATATGATAATAAAAAAAATTCAGCCAATTTGACAGCATGAGGTATTATAATAATGGCCAGTGAACGGGAAAACACAAACTCATGTAAAGGCTGATTTCCAAAATTTATTAATAGATCTTGTAAAGTACAACAAAAAGGTATCTTTTTTAATTATAAATATAGGAGATAATATGTAAATAAAATCACTTAAAAAATTAGATTTATTTCTAATGTCCCGGCACCACAGTTATGTTGAACCCTACATAAGCTGATTTCGGGATTCATTATTAAATATTTGGAAAATAAGAAAAAATTAACTACATTTCATTTCGGAATATAAAGAAAATAATCAAAACTTAAATATTTTTTTTCTTTACCCTTTATTGGTTTACAACGATGCAATAAATTTCTTTTGCCGCCGGGCGGCGAAAAAGGGTTCGAACCGACAAAGATCAGTTCGTTGGAAGCTCGACTCGAGCTCGACTCGCCATATTTATACGCATCTCCATCATTGTGGAAGCATTCCTTTCGGTAATTTAAAGGGCTATGAATTAGTCCAAAAAGTCGGTAGCTTGCTATTTAAAAAAAAAAAACTTAAATTCGACTCCGGAGAAACGACAATCAATATCCATTTGTTTTTATCAACTAAAACTTCTATTCATTTTTTAATTCAAATCAAATGAGGGAACGTATGTAAAATGATTTCGTAGCTACTCGATATATGTTGTTATTTGCCAAAGGTAAAAAAATTATTTCAGAATAGAAGCCAGTTAAGGATTGTAGGCATCATATCTTGACTTAAAACTCTTTTTACGAAACAATATGAAACATACATTTTTCTTTACTTGCACCCGTTTTCTTCATATGTTTTATATATAATGTTTTGATTGTATAAGCTAATATTAAAGACTAGTTCTCAAAAGATTTAAATTTTTCTATACTGTCGACAAACATAAATGTACCACTAGTAAAATGGTTTCTTTTGACTCACGGATCTAATACCATAAACTAGTAACTATTAACTATAGTATGAAAAACTTAAATTGCGTCCGGTTTAAATATTGTAAACTTTAATAAGAAAGTGAACCGATAATTTTTTCGAAATTTTTTTTTCATACCTCAAAATGGCAATCATCACCTTCCCCAAAAAGTTCTTATCAGGAACACAGAATACAAAAATAAAAATAGTATATTTTTATTTTTCAAAAAATAATATTCCAAAATTTATTCCCTAGTCTTAAATGAGAGAAAAGGTGGACATTGACTAATAAAAGATAAGATTTCGTCTAAAATTTTATTGACACAAAATAAAAAAACAAAAACCCTCACAAATAAAAAGGTACATTAGAAACATTTTTCTTTATTTCCACTTGATGACTTCATTTCAAAGCACTTTTTTTATTAGCAGGAGCCAGACATTTACACTGAATATTTTGTTTTATTCCTTTGTAAGCTCTTTACTCTTCTAGTCCTGGATATGGAAACACATTTTGTTTTTTCTCTACTTCTACAATCTGTTTTCTATGTGTCAGTTATAACGAATGTAGATTCTCATGTTGCTTGATGTCTGGAATTTCACTTTGGGGCTAACGCTAGTTGACCTGATGGGTAATTATGAAATTTTTTCTGTTGGAAATTTCATGAGACTAATAAATTTTCTACTATATTTTCCTTAGTTGTTCTTCTTGCAATCTTTACTGATCCCCCTTGTTTAAAAGTCAGCATGCGTAAATGTATTTAGATGAAACGGTGCAATTTTTAGTGATGTCTCTGTGCTATCTACAACTTTCCTATTATGGGATTCAAATATATTGTAAGCCAAATTTTAATTGCATATGCGTAATAGGTTTTGGGCAGAAACATCCAATGGCTACATTTTTAGTCAAATATGGCAGGAGACAAGCAATATGAATTTCACTGGCTGTATCAAGCACGGGAATATTTCGAGCATGACAATTGTGCCCATCAAGAGCTAACCATGTGAACTCCATCAATTAATTCGTTTGACCACCCTTCCTCTGAAAATATTAATATTGAGGGAACATATTTATCTGCTGCTAACATGCACGTAATAACAGTTATGGTTATCCACGTTAACTCGAACTCGTTTTTTTTTACTTTTTTTACCCTCAATCGAGTTAATTTTCATTGTTTTATGTTATACGACTGAAAATATAGTCTTGTCGATGTTAAAATCATATTAAAATCATAATAAATTTTATCTAACTCAACTTGAAAGATGAAGAGGAAGGTTTCAATATTTTGCCAGGTTAATCCTTGGATCTTGATCATAAACAGATTTTTCGGTCTCACATGAGAAACATAGTGTCTTTTGAGAAATCATTGTACTTTCTTTCGACCTGCTTCTTAATTTGCTACAGGAAAAGGATGAGCAAACTGTTTTCTATAGCCACCTTGTTAACCATACGATCAATTTAAGTTGCAGTCGATCAATTAATAAGCTTTTTCCAAATTTAAGAAGTAGTTTCCATGCATTCTATCAATAATATGTAGCAAAAGTCTTGGTACACTAATATTTTTTTTTTCATTTTCCTCGATATAGACATAACTCTTTTAATATAGCTCTTGGTACCTGAAATGCTTAGCTGCAGTTTTTTACCCATTTCTTTTCTTTTCAACGAAAGCACCAAAAGTTTAGTTTTTACAGAAAGTCAACATGGCTTTCATTTTTTATGTAGTTATATCAGATGATATGGGAACTTCTGCTCGCGAACTATACTCACACTTTACAGTTTATTATAACAATATTGAAAGAACAACAGTAAACCTAGAATGTTAATAAGTACGGTATAGCCTCTTTTGAGGTTAAGTATGTACTTCTGGCCACTTTACATTTTAATAAACAACCAATGGAATTTTAAAAAATATATTATTGATAATACGATGTACACATAGACTAGATGCTAAAAAAAATATCAATTGTACCAACGTACCGTAAGAATGAATGGAATGTTCATTGTGTAGTGTTTTAGTAAAACATGCTGTAAATGAGAAATTATAAAATTTTATCGCAAACGTGCAGTAGAAATAATTCAAAATATGAGATAACTTTAAAGTGCTTACTAATTGAGCTGGGTTCTGAAATGATTAAACTTTTTTTTAATTAGACAATTACCTAAAATTTAAGATGAATTTTATAAACATATTTTCTACAATTTATTAAACGATGATTTACATCAAAGGAAGTTGGTAAATGGAACGAGAATACCTTAAAATGAATTCGTTGGTGCATGTAAAGTTGGTAAAATTGGAAACACTGCATTTGCGTAGTATGTTAATATATAGGGTGTCCCATTTCGACACTTTTATGGGATATTGGAAATATTATTATTATATATAGAGTTTTCACTTTAGTTTCCTACTTTCTAACGAAACGAAAGATTCCGGTATCAAATTGGTCAGTGCTCTCTTAGTTTTTAATTTATAGGGTGATTTTGAAAATATTCGGTTTTCAGACACATCTCGTAATTATGCATTAATTTATCAAAAAGGTCAAAACTGTTTTTTAAAGAGTTTTTTTACGCAAACTTCAGTAGAGCAGTCAGTATTTTTTCTAAAAGGTTTAGGCTTTTCAAAAATAAATAATGTGTTTATTTTATTTTAGAACACAAGTTCAGAATACCATATTTTCAATAATTTACTTTATTTGTGACAATAAGCCATGGCCAACTTATAAGAAACAAATGCAAAATTTTGACAATAATAATTATGCGAAAGATTACACTTTAAAAGTTAATTTTGATGTTTTTCTATATTTTCAATTGTAAACGCTTAATCTTTATTGCAACAAATAATATATTTAACACTTAATTATTATTACATTTTTTACTTTAAACAACATTCTTATTATAAAACCAGAATATTGAAATTTGATTGCAAAGAAACAAAAACAACATTATTTCATAAAACCAAATTAACAAAAAAAAAGCACTGAAACTAAAAACAACCAAGAGTTTTTTTTAAAAATGGTTTTCAAAATGACGGCCGTTTTCTCGATTGCAATATCGGCACAGTTTTTCTATTCTTCTATTTGCATTTCAAAGAATCATAACTTTATTATGAAGAGTTTGGAAGGCCAAACCAATTGCCTCCCGAAGTTCCGCTATAGATTCATGTCGTGTCACACTTGATTTTGTATAAAACCTCACAAAAAAATCCAAAACGGAAAGATCGGGAGATCATGGGGGCCATCTTATTGGCCCTTTGGTATCTATCCATCTTTGAGGAAAGTTATTGTCTAGAAATGGCCTTAACAGCTCAGAGTTTTGGCTTGGGACACCGTCTTGTTGAAGATAAATGGAATTGAAATGGGGCAATGGAACATTTTTAAGCAATTCTGGAATAATTTCCTCAAGGATTTCTAGGTATGTACGTGATGTGAGATCCCCTTCATCCTGTAAGTTATGAGTCGGCCAAAATAAAACACGAGATACTAACCCCGAAGCGCTCTTGTTGTGTGTCCTTTCGAAAATTAAATGTTGATTTTCTACAGACCAATGACTCGTCTTGTGATGATTAAAAATTCCGGCATTTAAAAAAATAACATTCAGATCAGATGACGAATCTACCAAAAGGTTAATTTGTGCAGATTTGTTCTAAATACCATTGACAAAACTTTACTCGGCGCTCATAATCTCCGGGGTGAAAATTTTAAATTTATATGGATGGTATTTATACTTTTTCAAAACCTTTTCAGCGTCAGATTTTGCTATACCAACTTCTTTCTCTATTTTTCTACAAGATGTTGAAGTTATTGCTGCTGCGTAAAATAACACATTTGTTTCTTTTTTCTCTCTGTCCTCTTTCACGTATGTTTTGAGACACGGGTGAATAAAAGATCCGTGTTCAACTAGATTTCTTTTTAAACGAGCAAATATATCTGGAAAGGGTTGCCTTCTTTCTGGATACCTAACATGAATGAAAATGATCGCCAGATACGAGAAGTTATCCTAATGATAACGCTTTAAATACATTACCTATTGAAAAATAATTCAGTAGCTTCTTGAGGAGTTTCATTGCTTAGTATAAAACATACTTACATATGATACTTTTCAAAATTATCATAAACGGCCATTGTAAATGTAAAATAAATAAAAAGTAAAATAGAAACACCTACACAACAAAAATATTTCATAAATAATAAAAATCTGACAAAGCTGTGACATTTTGGACATTTGCCATTTATTTCTTATGAATTGGCCATGGCCTACTGTTACAAATAAAGTAAATTGCCGAAAATATCGAATTCTGGAATTCTTTTCAAAATAAAATAAACACATTAGTATTTTTGAAAAGCATAAATTTTACTTAATTAATATCTAAAATAATATATAGGGTGTCCTATTTAAAAAATCATATAGTTGGTTAATATCTCAAAAACTAAACCTTCTAGAAAATTGACGGCGTCATTGAACTCTACGTAAAATACTCAATGAGAGTCGGTTTTTACCTTTCTGATAAATTAATGCATAACGGGAATACGATATGTGCCTAAAAAACGAAGATTTTCAAAATCAACACTCTGCCTTTGACAATGACTCCAATATCCCCTAAAAGTGTCGAAAATTGGACACTCACATCGGATATTTTAAGTCAACTGTCCTAACGTGGCACCTAAGGGCAAAATCATACTGTTTTTTTTTAAACTCATGTTTAGAAAGCCAAAATCAAGCGAAAAAATTTTGGAATACAGGTTTTCAACATATTCATGGAGTTACATTTTTGAAAATTCGATGTTTTGAAGAACATGGGACATATTTTATCGTGAAAATAATCTTTCGATACAGCTTAAATCGGAAGTTAAGGTTTTTTTCATCGACATGAGTACTTTTCAGAATGGACTTTTGAGAAATAAAGCAATGCACATTGAATGGCTTATCAATTCCGCTGCACATACCTCGTAGCAGCCGGGGATAATGTTGCAATAAGTTTTAGACCATATCATCAGATATGCCAGTTAACAAAGCGATTATTTTATAATTAATATAACTTTCATTTTGTTACATTATATATTAAAACGCCACAACTTCTCTTTAAACAGCAAAAAAAAAATGAATATCATTGAGTGGTCTGCTGTGAAATGAAATCCAACGGATTGCCCGCCAGTATTTTGACCAAATATGATTATTTTTTTCTGCGTCTCCACCAAACAAAGAAATATTAGGTTTTGCTCACTTCGTAGCCGAAATTCAACCTTTTAACATAGCGTTGCCTGTTATTACTGTATCATCTATGGATATAAAACCCATTGGTACAACTCTTTAATCAAAATTTTATTTCGTGTAAAAGTCTGGAGCATTTTTATCAATATCAATACCAGTCAACTCAAATTCTTGTCCATATATAAAATGTTAAGTTACAAGAAAACAAGAATAAATGTAGAATAATTAAGCATAGAAATTTTTTCTTCAAAAATAATGTAAAAATATAACAATATAACAAAATTAAAAGCACGACTAAGAAAAATGCATGAAATAAATTTCTCAATTTTCGTGGGTTATATGGAACTGGTGCTCCATCTGTTGTTTTTCTTTTAAATTAGAATAAAACATATATGTTACTAGTAAAATTTGTGAATCTTTATTGAAAATTAAATGTTTATCTGTGGCAATTATGTATGAAAAACAATATCGTTCCTATGACCACGACGGATCCTTTGTCAGGCAGGTATCCAAACATCAAAATTTTCGATGACTTTTTCCAGTAATAGGAGTTCAGTGGCCTCTATTTCATGTTGAATATTGCGTTTGAGGTCTTGAATTATTTGTGGTGAATTTGTATAAACTTAACTTTTCAAAAAACCCCAAAGAAAATAATCCAAAGATATCAAATCAAACGATCTTGCAGGCCAATTTACATCAGAATTACGGAAAATTAAAAGTTCGCTGAATTTTGATCTCAATAAATCCATTGTTTCACATGTTACCTGTGATGTTGCTCCGTATTTTAAAACCAACGATCATTTACATTCAGTTTATCCAATTTTGAAAAACCATAATCCATCAACATGCCCCGACAATGCTCAGAATTCACTCTAACGACCTTTTCACGTTCATATTCAAAGAAAAAGGGTGCAGTGACTCCGCCATCCCATAATCCGCACCAATTGTAACCTTTTCGCCATGGAGTAGTTCTTCATGAATCATGTGAGGATTTTTCGAGCCCCATATGCGATAATTTTGTTTATGAACATGTCCATTCATAATAATATGCTTCACCGGAGAACATTATTTTTGAAGAAAAACTCTCTTCTCTCTAAGCATCCAATTGACGAAAGTAAGCGTTGATAATGGTCTTGTAGCTTCAATTATTGAGTTAATTGGATCTTGTGTGAATGTAAATGAAGATCAGCATGCAAAATGTGACGTAAAGCGGTTCGGGGAATATTTAATTCCTGTGAACAATATCTGGCTGGTGTTGATGGTATTTCACAAACACTTTCACTTAGAGCGGGTATATTTTGACAAGTACTAACTGGCTGAGCATGTTCGTATGCTGTACGATCTTCTACCTAGCCAGTTTCCTTGAAAGGTTGAACAATTTTGCGAATTCACGAAGTTTACGAAATGTAACTTTTACAGATCGTGCCTTTTTGTATTAAGTTTCGATTATTAAAATGCGCTCTTGTGTTGTTATGAAATCCATGACTAAATTTGCCATACTTTTCACTTAGCATATGTCAAAACATAAGATCATGGTTTGAAATAATAATAGTTAAAAAATAAACCAGCAGACCGCCCAACCTTCATCATGAATGAAGAAATTTAAAACTTAACTTTATTATAATTTCAAGTTTTTTGTAGAATATAAATATTCCCTTATTAACAACATTTCGTAAAATTTTATATTGTAAAATTAATACAAGCGGCAGTATCTATATCAGTTAGCTGATTATAAAAATATCATTTATGTTTCTAACGCAATGTTTCGATTCAACTCCACCAATCGGATGCAGTTATATCCACTTGAAATTTATGTAATAAACGGATCTGATTGAAGTTTATATCAAGGGCAAAATGAATATACCAGAAAGATAATGTATTTTTTAAATTAGAAGCGCAATCGAATTGGAACGACAAATTTCAAATTCTAAAACACCACCAAACTTGCAGAAAATAAAGAAAGACTGTACTAACTAAGAAATATAATTCATCATCACCGGTTTACCTTCAAAAAATTGGGTTATCCTATTAAGAAGAATAATCGACATTTCTTTAATAGTGAATTCGACCAAACAGATTGTAATTAAAATATCTCATTTAAAAAAATTTCCATTCGATAATTCCGATGTCATCAGAATTTTGTGTTAAAAATAAAATTTTTATAAAAAAATTGGACCGACTTCTAAAAGTGCGCTAAGAAGTGAAAAATAAGTAGAAATTTTTATATGAACTTGAAATTTTTGAAGTCGGCTCCAAACTAATACCTAACAAAATGTGATTTGAGTAAACAGATTAAAAATACTTTATTTGCAATTGCTTTCTTACCATAATTTGTACATATTAGTAGTTATTTATTTCATTTGGAAATAATTTGGCGCCGACTTCAAAAATTTCAATTTCATATAAAAATTTCTAGTTATTTTTCACTTTTTAGCGCACTTTTAGAAGTCGGTTCAATTTTTTTATAAAAATTTTACTTTTCGATTTTTAGTTTTGAATTCATTATGATATTCATAAATTATTTGAACTAAGTACCAATCGATATTAGTGTACCTCGCAATGACTCCAAGGTGGCAAAAAAGTATCCATTTTATCCAGAATTGTAAATCAGCCTAAAATAAATCACTAAAAATTCTTTGACTTAGAGTTCTCCAAATATTAATGAAATTGTGTCAAACAAATATTTAGTCTGTCATAGTAAATCCACTATCTAAAATTTCAAATTAATTTTAGATTGGTGATATAGGCCCCAAAACCTTCCAATATCGATATTGAAAGAATCTGAGACATAAGTTTCTCGATATATTTTATATTGCATATTGAATTTGTATACGCCACAAGAACCCCGCAATATCAATTTTAGATACAACCGGAAAATGTAAAATTTTTAGTTCTTCATATTGTATCTTATCAACCTAATAGTTGTAAAAAATTAACTTCATATTCGTAATACACCACCCCCCAAACCCCCTAATACCAAATCTGAAAAAATGCGAATAAGGTAAAATTTTCAACCCAGCATATTGGATCCACCATATCGAGTTTCAAAAAAAAAATTTTAACGTCTTAATTTAATCTAAATCTAAATCCTTCAAAGCCTCCTAGTACTAATTTTAGATGAAATCCAGAAATTTAACATTTCTAGACCGTCATATTGTCTCTGATATATTAGATTTTCTTAAAATAATTTTACATTCGCTTTTTACATCCTCAAAAACTATTGAGTTCTACATTTGAGCAAAATCGAAAAATGTAAAATTTTTAGTCAGCTATATTTACATTCGTCATATTGAATCCTGAAAAATACTATTAAATTCATAATTTACACCCTTAAGAACCCTCTATATCAATTTTGGAGAAAGTCGAAAAATGTAAAATTTTTAGGATGCCATAATGAATCCAATTTTTCAAAAAATATTTTAATTTTTTAATTAATCTAACAAAAATCCCCCAATAATAACTTTAGACAAAATCGAGAGATGTAGAATCTTTAATCCGCCATATTTAATTTTTTTTAATATCAGATTCGTAACGTGCTATACCAAGAACTCCTCAAATCAATTTTGAAAAAAATCAGATAAAATTAATTTTTTATCCATCATATTGGATAATGGATAATGATTTTTTTAAAAAACATTTTGAATTCGTCACGTGCGACCCCGAAAACTCCCCCGTATCAATTTTGGATAAAATCGGAAAAAAATTAATTTTTGTCCGCTGTATTGGATCCGCCATATTGAATTTTTTAAAAATATTTTGAATTCGTTATGGGCAACCTCGAAAACTCCCCCATGCCAATTTTGGAGAAAATCGGACAAAATTGATTTTTTCGTCCGCCATATTGGATCCGCCATATTGAATTTTTAAAAATAATTTTAGATTCGTCATGTGCGAACTCGAAAACTCCCTTATATCAATTTTGGAGAAAATCGGACAAAATTTAATTTTTTTGTCTGCCATATTGGATCCGCCATATTGAATTTTTAAAAAAATAATTTCAAATTCGTTATATGAGACCCCGAAAACCCCCTATACCAATTTTGGAGAAAATCGGAGATAATTTATTTTTCGTCCGCCATATTGGATCCGCCATATTGAATTTTTTTAAAATAATTTTAGATTCGTCATGTGCGACCTCGAAAACTCCCCCATACCAATTTTGGAGAAAATTTGACAAAATTAAATTTTTTTGTCCGCCATATTGGATCCACCATTTTGAATTTTTTTTAAATAATTTCAGATTCGTTGGGTACAATCCCGAAAATTCCTCCATGCCAATTTTGGAGAAAATCTGACAAAATTAATTTTTTTGACCGCCATATTGTAGGCGCCATCTTGAATTTTACTGCACCAATTTCATCTAAAAAGATATGGGACCACCGCAGCAACTTTCTTTACATGACGTAAAAAATTTCATTCAAATCGGTGCAGCCGTTCCGGAGTAATCGGTGTACATACATAAAAAAAAAATATATATGCGACGATTGAAAACCTCCGTCTTTTAGAAGTCGGTTAATAAAGTCATCTGCTCTTCTCTATATATACAAAGAGGACTTAAAATCTGGAATAAATTCCTTGTATAAAAAACATTGGACTTTTGAAAAATAATCCGATTCTTTAAGTCCTCTATGTCAATTGGTTTCGTCTGGAAAACTTTACCTCTAAGGTAACCCCATGAAAAGAAGTCAAGGTGGTTTAAATTTGGAGACCTCGGCAACCACTCAATAGTTTCCCTTACTTTCAATCTACCTGTTTGCGGAAACATCATTAAGGAAGGCGCAAACTTCTGCTACGTAATATGGACGGGGCTATATCTTGTTAACAACTAAAATTTCGGTGAGGTAAATCTGGATCCTTTTCTTCAGGAAACAGCGTCAAAAGAGCTTGTAGAAACTATAAATATATTTCGCCAGTTAAATTTTCATCATGAAATATCGGCCCTATAACGATATTACCCACGATTACAGCCCAGATATTTACTTTTTGTCTGTACTAAGTGTGTCTCTTCTATCATCCAATTTGAGTTTGTATACAACCAATACAGACAATTTTTCATGTTGGCATCACAATTTTAAGCTAAATATGGTTTCGTCGAAAAAAATTCTTGTAACAGGTCACAACATTCAAGACTCTTGTCATAATCATCTTCATAAAGTTCTTGAATGACTTGCATTTAGAAGGAGTCCAATATCCAGATTGTAGTTATTTCTTTACAACTAGTCTAGTGATTATTTTGGATACTCCTTAATACGTCTACTTTTTGTCATCACTAGTTACTAGTTGACTCCTTTTTGGGGCATCTCAAACATAGTCAAGCCGATGGAACTTCTATTCGATATTACTCACTGTCGATTGTGAAATTGACGGAAATTTTGGATACATTTCTTAGAATAACTTACACACTTCTTGACTTTTTATCTTATCACTGCATTCTATCATCATTAAAATTAATTTAAAGTGACAATTTGATAAAAGGTGATAAAAGAAGGGATCAATGATTTAGTTATGATGGTAAATAATTATTGAACTTCATTTGAGTTTCAACTGTCAATAAATTGAAAACCATTACATTTAGGTATAGGTCACGTAATAGAAAAAGTGATCAAAATTTGGCAGGGAGTGCCATTCGGGTCATCCTGTGATATTTAATACATTGGAAGAAATCCTACGAAAACGTGTCCGAGCAATTTTTCAAAAAATCCAGTGTTTTTTAATTATTTGATTTATACCAGACTTTAAGTCCTCATTATATATACAATATATGAGTCGATATTAAGATACTCCTTGTATAGTTCTGTCATATTTCATAGACAAGTTAACCTTTGAAGTTCAAAATCTATAACAAACTAAGGGCTGGTGAGTGATTTGTTCAAACTCTTTTATACCAATTAAAATTTTTTACGTAGACATTTTGTATTAGTAAGCACAGTAAAGTAAACAAACTAAAAGAATACTGGCAACTATGTACACTGTTATCAGATATATGCCTTTAAGAAATATGATTGCTCTTTAGGTATATTTTGTTATACATTAGGCAAGTATAAACCTGGCTTTATTGTTATATATTTATTATTTAGCATATTTTCCTACATTTCAGGGATTTTATCATATTTTCCCTCAATTTCTTAAAGTTTTATTATAAAATAGTTTCCATTTCTTCTTCTTCGGGTGTTATGTGCTATGCCACACGTCGACGTTCATTTGTCCATCTCATTGTCACATTATAATTAGAGTGCCCTACTCAGTTTCTTATATTGCGCAGCCAAGAGTGTTGTTTTCGACCCGGCCCCCGCCTGCCTTCAGTATTAGCCTTGGTATGGAGTAGCGAGGTCCTTTTAGTATATGCTCTAGATAGGACACTTTTCGTTATTTTATAGTGTCCGTCAGTTGTCTTTCTACGCCAACCCATGGCAAAACTTCATCATTTGTTATGTGAACAGTCCAGGGGATACGCAGTGGTCGGCGTAATGTCAACAATTTAAAAACTGCGATCCGATTCAGCATTCTAGCCTTAAGTGATCAAGTTTGAGCACCATATAGTACAATAGGCCATACATAACACTGAACCACACGCATTCGGGCCATAGTGACATATTTCTGTTAAGGAGAATATCCTTAAATTTAGAGAAAATTGTTTTACACGGCCAATTCTTCCCTTAACTTCTTCATAACATTCCCACTTTTCATTCAGGATGCCAAATGTTTGCCGCAACCGAGTATAAGGAAAGACACGACTCAGCCGCTAAGATACTCCACCAAGAGTTAGCAGATGAGTAAAAACTACAGACTACTGCACTAAAAGTGTCTTACTACAATACAGTCCGGGGCCTATTTTTGAAAACAACTAATACAAGTTATATTGGGACCGAACGGTTTTAACAGATCCAACAGTTGCTCATGATAGGCCAGACAGATAAAATTTCTAGACGAACTACACTGATTAATATTGTTATACCTAATAACAACAACCTAAGACCAAAATACAACGAGAAGATCGCCAAATACAGAGATCTGGAGGTGCAAATCCGCAGACGGTGGGGAATAAATAGCGTCGACACGATTCCCATAATACTACCAACAACTGGAATGATACCAAAGAACCTCCTACAGAACGTCAAGGAACTGGGCCCAAGTGAGCATCTGTATAAACCAATTCGGAAAGCGGTTATCCTTGCAACCGCGCTGACCATCCGAAAGTTCGTAGGAAGTACAGAAGACCCCGCCAACTAAAACCCGATAACATGAAAAGGGCCCATAGAGCTTCATATTTTTGGCCTCTTTGTATATCTGGTATGAGTCAATAATTCCTGGAGGGAGCACGAAGCCGTTGCGCTTGTAAATCTGATAATAACAATAATTTTGTTCAAGACGCTCAACACGTACGCTTGCTCTACACTTAGCTACTCTTTTGGAATTGTAAAATCGAGCAGGACAGACATCCAAAACCTGCAAAGAAAAATAAGGACATTCCTAACAAAAGCACAAAAACATCACCTTGGGAGTGCTATTGAACGTACGATTCTTCCAATATATCAAGGAAAAAGAGGATTGGTGGATATTGGTAAACAGCTCGATTGGTTTATACAGATGCTCACTTGGGCCCAGTTCCTTGACGTTCTGTAGGAGGTTCTTTGGTATCATTCCAGTTGTTGGTAGTATTATGGGAATCATGTCGACGCTATTTATTCCCCACCGTCTGCGGATTTGCACCTCCAGATCTCTGTATTTGGCGATCTTCTCGTTGTATTTTGGTCTTAGGTTGTTGTTATTAGGTATAACAATATTAATCAGTGTAGTTCGTCTAGAAATTTTATCTGTCTGGCCTATCATGAGCAACTGTTGGATCTGTTAAAACCGTTCGGTCCCAATATAACTTGTATTAGTTGTTTTCAAATAATAAGCTTACGTTAGCGGACTCTTTCACATTACATCGAGCACTATGCGAGGCAGACGATTCAACGCCGCTACAGCACAGGGAACAGGATATTGCTTCTCACCACCAAACAGACCAAGAGAAGTTACAAACCTGATTAAAGAAACCATTTCATAGACGGCATCCAAATGAGGTCAATCAGGATAATGTCGACAACTCAGCGTCGAACTACTGATTGATTTCAGGACAGATGTTTCCAGAAACGAAGGGCTTCTTGTTAGCTATCCAAGACCAGGTTATTCCAACAAAGAACTAACGGAAGTTCATCATTAGAGATCCCTCAGTAGAAAATAGCCATTGTAGATATGGCTGTCGAACATCAGAGATAATCCAACACATAACTGGAGGATGCCAAGTGTTTGCCGCAACCGAGTATAAGGAAAGTCGCTAAAATACTCCACCAAGAATTAGCAGATAAGTTACACCTATTGGAGGTAGGAAAAGTGCCTTATTAAAAATACAATCCGAAGCCTATTCTTGAGGACAACCAATTCAAGTTATATTGGGACCGAACGGTTCTGACGGATCAGACGTTGCTCATAATAGACCAGACATTATACTAATAGATAAAATTTCTAGGCGAACTACACTAATCGACATTATTGAACCTAACAACAACCTAAGGCCAAAACACAACGAGAAGATCGCCAAATACAGAGATCTGGAGGTGCAAATCCGAGGACAGTGGGGAGTATGAGTCAATATTCCCTGAAGGGAGTGCGAAGCCGTTTGGCCTGTAAATCATTATAAAGGTCTTTATTTAATAAAATATTCTACAGTTAGATTTTCAGAAATAGTGGACAAGTTTCACTTCGTCCTAGATATAAAATATCGCTGAAGTCTGTTCAGCTAACTCACAAAACTAAATATAAGGGAACACAAAAAATTTAAATTAAAAATGTATGAAAAAAAAACTTCAACTTATGGAAAAATTAGTTAACAACAAAAATATTAATTTGAATACAGTTCAATGTTAATTTTCATAAAAAACAATGTTGATGAGTTTTAAATGAAAAAAAGAAAGAGATGATAAAATTTATGTGCTCTTTAAAAATCTTTAAATTTTAGAATTATGAAAATGACAAAAAAAAACGTAATTTTCTGTTTTAAAAAATATTTATTAACATGTTAAAAGGTTATAAACGGTTTGGCCCCGTAAGTGTAATATGTATCATTCCATTGTCTATACATGTTTCCTCTGAAATCTTGTCCTACTTCCAATGAAGCATTCATGTTTATATACTGTATATTTTGGGGGGTAATCATCGGCCACAGCAGATTTTGAAGTAAGTCAATTTTTTCTGGAGTTGGATTCCTATTAAAAAATACTAGAGATATTGAAAAAATACAAACTCTGGCAAACAAATATGTACACATTTTTAAAAATCAGATTAATTTATTCACTTACAAGGAACACTCCTGAAGTGTAGAGGATACAAAAACAAGAAATACATATTTTGTTATCTGCGGAGTGTGAAAATCGCCCCTAAAGTTCACCCCTAAAAACAATATTTTTGAAATGTCTCAGTTTATAAATGAAATATTTTTACAAGGCAAAATGAAAGTTACTTGTTACTCGAAATGATTTTAAACTGTGGTATTTTCACCTCGAAAGACTTATTTTTTATTAGGGTAAAACATATATGTACGTACGCAATTTAATTGTAAAAGTTACGAAATTTAATGGAAATGTTTTTTCACAAATACCATAATTAACTTAAGTTGACGGGTTTCGAGGTTTCTAAAAATAAATTAGTGAAAGAGGGTGAGCCACCCCCAAAATACGATTTTTTTTAATTTCAAGTTCTAATTGAGATATCTTTACAAAACAAAATGGAAAATACTTGTTATTTGAAATGATGTTGAATTATGGTATTTTACTCCCTAAGATAGCATCCCTTATTCTTTATAACGGTAAAACATATATTAGCGCACGTAATTTAAATTTATAGATTACAAAATTTAATGGAATTGTTTCAAAGTATTTTTTGCACGAATACCATAATTAACTCAAGTTGATATGTTTTGGGGTTTCAAAAAATAAAGTAGTAAAAGAGGATGAGTCATCCCCAAATACATTTTTTTCAAATCTCAAATTCTAGCTAAGATATCTTTACAAAACAAAGTGGAAATTACTTATTACTTAGTTAGATATCATTCCTTACTTTTTATGAGGGTTAATCTTGTAAATCATTTACATAATTTAATTCTGGACATTACGAAATTAAACCATGTTGATCATATTTTTTTACTAATACAATAAGTAACTTAAATTGACGTATTTCAGGGTTTATGAAAATAAACTAGTAAAAGAGGGTGAACCAGCCCAAATATGTTTTTTAAATATCTTTAATTCTGTTTAAGATATCTCTACAAAACAAAATTAAAATTACTTGTTATTCGAAATGATATTAAACTATGATATATTCACTCCCAAGGATATTATTCCTTATTTTTTATAAAAGTAAACCGTCATTACATATATATTATAATTCTTAAAATTGTCAAACTTAAATTTAAATGAACCTTAGAGAATTAGAAATAACTATTTATCATGAATTATAATAATTTACAGACATGAATGCTTAAACAATGAAATAAGTTTATATTTTCTTATTAATTAAAAGAAAAAATTTCAGTAAGCTCTGTGACGTTCATATCAATTGACATTTGGTAATTTCAAGAATAATTATACATGTATAAAGTGACATCCTTGAGGATAAAAATGCTATAATTTCATTTCATTTCATTTCAAATAAAAAGTAACTTCCAATTTGTTTTGTAAAGTTATCTTAATTAGAACTTGCTATGTACAAAAAGTATTTGGGGAAAGCTTACTTTCTTTTACTTGTTTATTTTCAAAAACCCTGAAACATGACAACTTCATCAGTGAGTTAAAGTATTCGTGAAAAAAAAATATTTTCAAGCAATCTAATTAAATTTTGTAATTTTTGCAATTAAATTACATGCGCAAATATATAATTTACCCAAATAAAAAAAATGGGGATGATATCCTTGGAGGTAAAAATACCATAGTTTTATATCATTTCAAACAACAAATAATTTTTATTTTGTTTTGTAAAAATATCTCAATTAAAGCTTCAAATTTAAGAAAAAAATATTTGAAGGTGGCTCACCCTCTTTAACTAGTTATTTTTAGAAACCCGGAAACCCGTCAACTTAAGTCACTTATAGTATTCGTGAAAAAAGTATTTTCACACAATAAGGGATGATATGCTTGTGGGTGAAAAAAAAAACAGTTTAACATTATTTTGAACGAAAAGTAATTTTCATTTTGTTTTGTAAAGTTATCTCACTTAAAACCTGAGATATTTCAAAAATACTATTTTTAGGGGTAAACTTGAGGGGCAGTTTTCCCATTAAAATGAATATCGGCAGATAAAAAAAATACGCGTCTCTTATTTTTGTACCCTCCACAACATATTGAAGTTTCATTAAAATCGGAGACCGGCACTTCAGATACCTTCTTTGTTAGTGTTAATCTCGATTATGGGCTGATGGTAACATGTTTAAATTTTGTTGTATAGTAAAACAAATTGCTTTAGTCAACTTTTCAGCTTAGTAATAAAAAATTTAAATTTAGCTGACGAAAGTTAAAATATCTGAATTATAGGTTAATTTACATAGCGTAAGCACTTGTACAGTTAATGATAGGTTACATATAACAATAGATATTCCCATTGGACATACATAATTACTATTTAAATATAATAATCATACTCATAAAATAGCTTTTGCGGATACAGACGTATTCGGGCACATAAAAAGTTAACTTAGAAATACTATCTATTTTTCCCCTGAATAATTAGTGAATTATCATAAACATGCATACATTTTCACATTCTTGAGCACAGTTTGCTCCCCATACGCATACATAAATTCCTTTCTTTTTTTGGAAACAAATAATTTTCTTTCCAGAATTTAAAGATTCAAAACTTAAACCCATTTCATTCCCCGGTGAGTGGAGAAGAAATGTGGGGCAGCTGAAGTTTTTAGTCCAATCGGGAGGGACCTTACTACACATCCCTGCGTTTGCGAAACATCAAGACAATAATAATAATAAATAATTCAACGCTGCTACAGCTAATGAAACAACATGTTACCTCTCGTCACCAAACAGACCAAGGGAAGTTACAAACCTGATTAAAGAAACCATTTCATGGACGACATCCAAATGAGGTCAATCAGGATAATGTCGACAACTCAGCGTCGAAATACTGGTTGATTTCAGGACAGATGTTTTCGGAGAAGCAGGGCTTCTTGTTAGCTATCCAAGACCAGGTTATTCCGACGAAGAAGTGTCGGAAGTTCATCATTAGAGGTCCCCCAATATAAAATTGCCAATGTAGATATGGCTGTCGAACATCAGAGACAATCCAGGAAAAAACTGGAGGATGCCAAGCGTTTGTCACAACCGAGTATAAGGAAAGACACGACTCAGCCGCTAAGATACTCTAACGAGAGTTAGAAGATAAGTTAAACCTATTGCAGGTAAGAAAAGTGCCTTATTACAAATACAATCCGGAGCATGTTCTGTAAAACAACCTGTTCAAGTTATATTGGGACCAAACGGTTCTGACGGATCAGACAGTTACACTAACCAACAAAATTTCTAGGCAAACTACACTAATCGACATTGCTGTACCTAACAACAACAACCTAAGGCTAAAATACAACGAGAAGATCGACAAGTACTGAGATCTGGAGGTGCAAATCCGAAGACAATGGGCAATGAACAGCATCCAAATGATTCCCAAAATTTTATCAACAACTGGAGTGATACCAAAGAACCTTCTGCAGAACGTCAAGGGACTAGGCTTTAGTGAGTATCTGTATAAGTCGATTCAGAAAACAGTTCTCATTGCAACCGCGTGAAATGTCTGAAAGTTCATAGAAAATACGGCATACCACGTCACCTAGGACCCGATTACTTGGAAATGATTACCACAGAGCTTCATACTTTTGGTGTCTTTGTATACCTGGTATGAGTCAATAATCCCAGGAGGGAGCGCGAAGCCATTTGGCTTGTAAATCTAATAAAATAATAGAAAACGACCAATATAGATATGAATTTCAAACATAAGAGACAATACAAAACACAACTGGAGGATGCTAAGCATTTGCTGCAACCGAGTATAAAGAAAGACATGACGCAGCCTCTAAGATACTCCACCAAAAGTTAGCAGAGAAGTTAAATCTATTACAGGTAGGAAAAGTGCCACCATTGACATTACAATATCAAGCAACAGCAATCAAAGGACTACATACAATGAGATCGACAAATACACAGACCTTGGAGGTGTAAATTCGCAATGGGCAATGTATAGCGTCCAGACGGTTTCCATAATATTGTCAACAACTGGAGTGATACCAAAGAACCTCCTACGGAAGATCAAGTGTCAGGGCCTTAGTGAACATTTGTATAAACCTATTTAAAAAGCAGTCATCCTTGCAACCGCGCAGACCATCAGAAAATTTGTGGAAATTACAGCAGACCACGTCACCTGGAACCCGATAACATGCAAAGGGTTGCCACAGAGCTCATTACTTTTGGTATCTTTGCATACCTGATATGAGTCAATATTCTGTGGGGGGAGTGCGAAGCCGTTTGGCTTGAAAATTGTATAATAATAATAATAACGACGGTAGAAATGTTAAGTTCTACGTTCGTAAAAAACTAATTATTATTTAGAATATAAATAGGTTCAAAAACAGCAGACTTAAACGTATATTCGGAAAAGTAAGGTATCGTCTTGTTGGACACAACCTCGAATGAATTCGCTACAAGGCAAATTAAAAATCATTCTCCATAGCCTAGCAAGATAAATTCATACGCGGATACGATATGCCTGAGTTTTTAGAGATATGTATATTCTGAAGATATCGCGTGTTTTAAAGAGAGACAGCAATATGATGCAACATAATTAGTGTCTTCAGTTTTTGTGCTTCCATTTTCATCGGGAGTGGACCAATCAGAGAAATGATCACAATGCCGTAAGCCAGTCACTTCAGCGCGACGTGACGCAAAATTCTCTGCCGTTACTGATTAGTTCACCACTTGCACTACAGTAAAGAAATGTACGGGGACATTTCAACAGGTGGAATTTCGGATTGGTTAATCTTAAGGAAAATTGTCTTGTCGGATGCCCTTCCAGAAAAGCTTTCAAGCTCCAAGAGGACCGATCTATTACAACGTATCAACGTGGTAAGTCGCTCTGTTTCAACGGCTTAAGAAGAAATAAATCTTCAGAGGTATTTCGTGCTGACGATATACACGATGAATTCGGAAACATGTTCTTTTCGGCTTTGCAAAGGTCTTAGAAGAGGTTGGTGGGCATTGCGTCGATTACTATATTAATGAATATTTGGCATGAAAGATTATAAGAAATTATATTAAGACTTTGAAATTTATTATGTTTCCATTAACATTTACAGGAACCTTTTATTATTTTAAACATATAAAATAAAGAAACATTAGCCTCTGTTTTGTAATTATGTATATTTGATATATCTAGCATTCATTTATTCGAATTGATATTTATTTACAACAATTTTGATTTTAATATGTACTGCTCCAATTATGTCTGGATACCGGAATATGTACCCTACCAGACTAAATTTTATTATTTGGCCTTTATTTTCTTTACAACCCTTTTTAATAGTTTTGCACATAAAGTTCGACTTGCAAAAAACTAATTTACCATTATAGAACTCACTTTAAGTCACTTACATTTTCATTGCGTTAAAAACCAACTATTTAGAATCATCAAAAGTTACGCATAATTGAAAATTTACTTACGAATATTTCGCAAAGTTAGCCCACATCTTAACTATTCTTTGTCGAACTACATCAGTATCATTACCCAAGTGTGATAAGTGTGGTTTTGGAGGAGTTCTAGTAGTGAAAAAGATGAATGGAATTTCTGAACCATGTTGTGCACTGTATACACCTGCAACAAAAAACGAATGATCAAGTTGTTTACCATTAGATTATTTTTGAAAAGTAACAAAGGAAAGACGTTTATAAGAGTTGACAATAAATCATAAACATTGGATTTGCTAGGTTCATTACAATGAATAAAGAGAGGGTCACCTCATTTCGAAGTTTTTGACTGTCCAAACTGCGAAACGCGGTAACCTTTCTTTATTTTGTACTATTTACGAATGCATTTTAGGTAGTTATATTGATCATCGATGCATAGGCCCCATTAGGTCCTTTATATCCCGCCATAGCTGCAGATCATTCGAGGCCGATTAACTTTGCGAATCCAAGCAGCCTCGTTGATTAAATTTGTCTAACGACTTCCGGTAAAAAATGCTTCTCTCTCAGTCCGTTGAGTGCTAGGCACTCTCGAGGGATATGGTCAACAGTTTCATCTTCCTTC
Organism: Diaprepes abbreviatus; assembly: GCA_034092305.1. Taxonomy (NCBI): domain Eukaryota; kingdom Metazoa; phylum Arthropoda; class Insecta; order Coleoptera; family Curculionidae; genus Diaprepes; species Diaprepes abbreviatus. The sequence continues at coordinate 33,757,081 of JASJET010000055.1, forward strand.
AGACACCATCTGCACACTCCGGTGACACCGTCTCCACGATTCTCACTTCTTTCCTTCCAAAGAAGAGAAGCTCCCAAGTAAGCAGTGCACTAAGTTGAGTTACATGTTTCTTGGTACATCTCATTCCAGGAGCCTCTCTCAACGATTAAATAAATTTTCTTTCCAAAAGTAATTAAAACAGATAGAACTGATTACGGTCCATACGGTTCAATCACGGACCTCATTTTTGCCAGAGACGCCATGTTTTCATTCTCGTGTATGCCTGAATAACCGGGACCCACACGAGTCTGACTGAATGAAGCCGTTCCTTGTAAGACTGTTCAATACATTCTTGCACTCAGACACCAGTCGCGAAGTTAAGACACTAGACTTCAGTGACAATATCCAAGTCCTACTGCAGATAGAGGATATATTTATTATCTTTTTTCTGTTTCTGTTCCTCTCACAGATGTGGCCACACTGTGGAGTAGCTTAAATTTCTACTGTAAAAATCGTCGCACGTTCCTCGAGAGACTATAACTCTCCAACGTCCGTACTCCTGCCGAACACTCTGGTACCAGCTCTTTCATCTTGTCAAGATACATTCTTTTATACTATGTAATGGTGATTTTAAAGGTGAATAGTGATATTTTTGCATTTAAACCTACAAAACCAAATTATATTTTTTAATTATCAAAATCTCTCTCAACGAATTTAGGTCCTTTAGTCAGTGAAAGTGATACCAATATTTCAAATCAGAATTGGACAAATGGCACGTTTATATGCTAGCATTTTCAAATTTTCCCATAATAACGATTCAGTTTTTTGTGTATATTACATAACTGATAGGAAATAGGTTACGTATTGTAAATTTTCTTATTATTTTCTGCACTTTCGTTTATTATTTACTTATTTTATTTATTGATTATTTTTACATAACACGTCATTAAGTTTTCTTTGCTTCTTCAAATTGGAACAAATTCTTCTCAGTTATAATATATATATACGAGAGTGAGCTGATAAATCGCGGATCTGATAATGAAAAAAAAGTTTTAAAATATTTTTGGTTTTATTTATCAACATAATCTCCAAAAAGGCTAATACATTTTTCATATCAGTACTAGAATTTCGTTATACAATCTTTATAATAGCTGTTATAGCTACCGTCTAAAAAGGAAATGCGTTAAATTTAATGTAAATATGCTGGAAGCAAATGTCACCAACGTTTATTAAATGCATTTAATGTAATGCATTAAATTTAATAATTTACATTAATCCAAATTAATTTACTCCATTCAATTTAATACAATCATGCATTAAAGTTTGATCATTACTTTTTAAGGTGACTATGTCCATTAATTATACAGCCAGCGTTCATTGAATTGAGATATGTTATCACATATTTAATGCATCAACATTAATGATTTCAAAATATTCTGAAACTACCAGAAAGAGTTGGAAAATTTTCTCGTAGGTGGTTTTCGCCATCTAGACCCATTTCGAACTCATTGGTTCCCGTCAGTACAGAGAAAATATATACACCTCACCATATGAAAATTGAGTCCTTTGAGCAACTTTTATCATACTAAACAAAAAGTTCAATACAAGTTGCGCCATTTCACGTAATCTCATGCAACATATATTGAATAATAAGGTGAATTACTTTAGTATTAAGGTATAAGTAAATCAATTTTAATTTACAGAAGTTGAAATATCTTTTCAGTTACTTTATTAAAATTTAAGATACCATTTAATCAAATTTAATGTACAACAAACTGATATTTGATAGAATTGTTTTAAATTCAAAGTAAATGTAAATTATTCACGATTTTTGGTACACAATCATTCAATTTAATGTAGAATGACATTAAATTTAAGGTTATTTTAACAGTGTATTTACAGGACTAATAACTGCCTCGTTGCTCATTTGTTGATGTTAGGAAACAGTCGAAAATCGCTGGGTTCTAAATCTCGCGAATAAAGTGAATGAACAAACAATTCAAGCTTTAATTCATTAATTTCAGTCATTGCAATGATTGACGAACGTGCTCAGGCGTTAGCAAATACGGCATCCATCTTGCGCAGAGCTTTGAAGACTTGTCATCTCCATGGAGCGTTCAGAGCGTAACTCATCTTCAGTGCTTATTCGACTCTTTTTCAGTTCGAAGACTCACTTTTCACGATGTGAAGAGTCCTTTGATGTGTGTTGTGCATTTTTTTTGATTTGAGAACGCATTAAACCTGTTAAATAAAAATATTTTATAACTGCGGATTTTTTCAGACTTTCCATTTTACATAGCGTTTTGATTAAAAGACTGTCAAATATTTACTAACCAAAAAACTTTACATATGAGGTCGTACTAGAGAATATCAGCAAAAAATTTTACCTGCTGGAGCCATCTATATGTTATACTCGGGACTTACCAGCCCACCCTAATACGTCACTCCATTTACATAAATAAGCTTGAACGTGAACCACTGAACATGAGATAATTGAGATTAGAATTTTATTAAAAATTATGTATTTTTAATATGGGCCTATAAGAAACACAAATTAAACAATTTTGGAATATTTAAAGTAATTGTTGATACGTCTGATTTTACGTTACATTTATTCTCAATCTTTACACTGATATATCTCATTTCTTTCAATATTTGCTATCTAAAATTTTTTCTGAAAATTAATAGACTACGTTTAGAATATGAGACCTTCATCATAGGATTTAAACTGACATTTTACTGTTCTGTTTAACTTACCATCAATATCTGCTGGCTCTGTCGAATATGCAAACTGATAGACATATACCGGAGCATATTTTGAATGAAGTTCGGCATTTTTAAGTAGAGCTGTGACGAATTTTTGGTCACTCTGAAACTAATTTTTAATTTTTGTTACTTTAGTGAAGTAGTGGTTCCCTAAAATAGAGGTGCATCCACCTCGAAAGTAGCAAACATCTTATCTAAGTAATGTAAACGTTCCGATTGTTCTTTTAAGAAATTCGCTATTTTGTTTCCAAATAACTTAATTTTAAAAAGTTAAGAACAGTTTCCTCTCTAGATCTTAAATCAGATAAATTTAGGTTTAAGAAACAATATAAACTGATTTGCTGAAAATATAAATTTCTGAATTATCAATGGAAACTTATTTATGCTTTATATATCGATATTTCGTCTTGACAAACAAAGAAGTTGTTCTGTAAAAAGTGGCCGTAAAATTAGCCAATGTCGTGAATCTCGTATTTAAAACCAAAATCGGTGCTTATTGAAAGCTTGTAATAAAATAAAGCTGTAAGAAAAGTTTCAAAATGAGCATCGGTTTCAATTTTGAAAAACTAATTATCAAAGTTGACGAAATTGAGTTGCATAATGTGTTTCAGTAAATAAAATTTTTCACATAAAAAATCTCATATCTTCACAATGAAAGAAGATAAACAAGTTTATCTTATCACCCCTTAGAGTAAAACTACTCCATGCAAGAAAAATTGAAATAAATTATAAAAACGTTTGTTTGAAGGTTGTAGACAATGTTGAAGATTGACTAAAATGTGGTTATCGGACTTGCATTGTCTTTATGTTTATTTATTTTTACGCTTCGATTAGGTTGTATCTCTAATCGTTATCAAGTTTAAGCTGAATTTTGTGTCTTAGGACTACAAGCTTATATAGGGTCTGTGTCCACTGAAGCGCAAAGTTTCGCTTCACTGTACAGACCTCCTTAATTCTAACTTCTGGTGGTCGTTTGATTTCTCCAATATACATTTCACCACACTCACATGGAACTTTGTAAACACATTTTTTCTTATCGGTACTTTTTGGTTTTGTTTTTGTTAAATGAGCTCTAAGTATATTTCCTGATTTAAAGGCTGTTTTTATATTATAACTTCTGGCAATTCGTCTTATTTTCTCCGAAGTTCTCTTAATGTACATTATTAGTAGCATCAATTTAGAGCCAGACGATAGACTAATAAGCTTTGATGTGGAAAGTCTGTATACTAATGTATCATTAGGAGAATCACTAGACATAATCAAAACTAGACTTTCAAATGATACTACTTTATCAGATCGAACCACGTTACCACTGGACGGGGTGATGGATCTTTTGGAGTGTAGCCTGCGTAGTGCTTACTTTCAAGTAAAGGACAGGTTCTACGCTCAGGACGACGGACTTCCGATGGGTTCTTCACTCTATCCAGTCATCACCAATATATATATATATATATATATATATATATATATATATATATATATATATATATATATATATATATATATATATATATATATATATGGAATGGTTCGAAACTCATGCCATAGAAACGGCAACAGTAAAACCGAAAGTCTGGTTGAGATATGTCGATGACACCTTCATCGTATGGAAGGGCAATGATCAAGAACGTAATGATTTCTTGAAAGATTTAAATAACATTCAACCTACAATTAAGTTTACCATGGAAAAAGAGGTAAATTATCAATTGCCTTTCCTAGATGTCATGGTGAATCGCTCAAACGAAACTATTAAAGCTTCAGTATACAGAAAGCCAACACATACTGGATAATATCTTAATCATAGTTCCAATCATTCTTATGTAACAAAACGGGTAATTATAGGCAACCTCTATAATCGCGCTATATCTATATGCAATAATGCCGATTCATTGGAAAAAGAGGTAACAAATATTAAATCCGATTTACAACAAAATGGTTATCCTTTGAAACTAATTGACGATGTTATAATAATTTTAGAACAACGAACACTGGACAGTAAGAAGCACACTCCTTCTTAACAATTCCGCACATTAACGGAACTTCGGAGAAAATAAGATGAATTGTCAGTAGTTAGAATATAAAAACAGCCTTTAAATTAGGAAATACACTTAGAGCTGATTTAACAAAAACAAAACCAAAAAGTACCGATAAGAAAGAATGTGTTTACAAAGTTCCATGTGAGTGTGGTGAAATGTATATTGGAGAAATTAAACGGCCACTAGAAGTTAGAATTAAGGAACATAAAACTCATGCACAAAAAGGGGAAACGTCGAGATCAGGTATTGCAGAACACTCCTGGGATAAACAACACCATATAAAATGGTCTGAGGCTGCGGCAATATATATGGAACCCAATATGAAAAAAAGAAAATTTATAGAAGCAGCATACATTAAAAGTAATAATGGGATCTTCAGTAAACAGAGTGTTGAGATACCTAATCTTTGGCTGCCACTATTTTGTAACATCAAATCATTGAGGTGGGTACAGTGAAGCGAAACGTTGCGCTTCAATTGACACAGTCCTTATATAAGCTTGTAGTCGTAAGACAAAAACATTCAGTTTATACTTGATAACGATTAGAGATACAACCTAATCGAAACATCGTAAAAATAAATAAGAATAAAAACAATGCAAATCCGACAACAACATTTTAGTCAAATTATAGAAAGTCTCAATAAAATTGTTTTCATGAGTCATAATATATGCTGATCATTAGGTAGCAATTAAGATATATTTATGGTACCTCCAAACACGCAAAATGGCAATAAATGATAAAGTATACGAAAAATAGTATATTTTGGATCTAGAGACTAAAAATAAATTATATCTTAAATTGATAGAATTTATCATCCTAGCCGATAGCGAGAGTGATGAACATGCGATCTAAGGGATTCTTGACTTACTTCCTTGGCGTATATATGATTTTTCATCAAAATGGAGGCATAAAGTGGCATTTTTTGTTAGCACAGGGGGTCAAAAACTGTCACTTTAAGCCTGGGTATGATGAAAAAATTTGGTCAGTTATTATATACTCAACTGGTCATCAAGTAGCCATTGTCATGAATTTATTATTATGTTATAGTACGTGTACTTTGACATTTACCTTTTTTAAAGAAAGATCTATTAGAAATCCAGCCACTTAAAGCAACATCTATTAAAGACCCATCTATTCAAGAATCCAGCCACTCTAGGCAAGATTTATTAGAAACCCACCCCTATTTTTTTTTTCGATAAGGTTGGGTTCCCATTATTAAATCACGGCCTTTTTTGTGGTTAAGTGTCATCGAAATATATTATTAGAGAAAAAAAAAACATTCAATCTAAACTAAAGGGTTAGAAATTAAAAAAAATCTAGTGTCAAATAATAAAAATAAGTTACTCCATGTCATCCCCATTCTTTTAATTTGTTTTAAAGATCAGTCCACATTAGTTCGTCTGATGTGTCCTAAATGTTCAATATTTTTGAAACCAATTTTTAACAAATTCGTCTACTGGCGAATATTCTTTTTCGATTATATTAATCGATTGAAAGTTCAGGTTCATCGCAGAGATATACCCTCTTCATGGGATATATTTTTATTTCATCTAATGTAAATGTCTTTTTCATGTTTCTTGTAATTTATATGATGCAGAATTGATTTTTTTAAATTTTTATAAATATTTTTTAACATTTCTGGCTGTAAGCGTTTTTATCACCCCCACGGGAAGGTTAATGTTAATAAAAACGAATCATAAATATATGGGTGATTTTAACAATTTTTGTATGTCACTGATATTTTTTGGTATTCCACCTAAGTTTTCAAATGAAATAAGACAAACTTGTTTATCTTTTTTCATTCTCGAAATATTAGATTTTTAATGTCAATATATTATTCAACTGAAGCATATTATGCAACTCAATTTCCTCAAGTATGATAATTAATTTTACAAAAGTGAAGCAGATGCTGATCCTGAAACGTTTTCTAAAGCATTATCTTGTCAGAAACTTTCAGTTAGCAGACATTTTGGTTTCAAATACAAGATCCACGAAATTTGACCTATTTTTCACCTATTTTTGCGGTTACTCTTTATTAAAATTATCTAAAGGTTACGCCGAACATTTTTCGTTTTTTGATTTATTGGTGCAGGTAAAATTGGAAAAATCAGTTGTCTTCTTCGGTAGCTTAACAATTTAGGCTATAATTTACTTACTTTAACAGCAGCTGACAAGTTACTCGAAAAGGTTGAATCTTCTTGAAGATAAAAGCTTCTTACTCTTGCGGCAACAGCATCTTCATCACTAGTATTTGGACGAAGATCAAACGGAATTAACTTTTTTGGATCTCTGTCTAATAGTGCTGCATGTTCTTCTGCAGATGATTTACCTAAAAATTATTTTACCAATTATTATAAAAAATAAATTGTTTGTATCAACACTTCATCTTTCTGTAGATCCTTGCAAAAGCTGTTTAACAAACAGTGACACCCTAATTCACGAACAAAGTCTAACTTTTCTAAATCGATAAATAAGAGTTTAAATTAACAAATGCAATAATAAGTACAACCAAGTTTTGAATTTTAAAATTAAAACAATAAAAAAATTAAACCATTAAAAATGCAACATTTTCTATATTATTCATCTTGATGTCTCTGTTGTTTCCCTTAATTTTTCTTTGTTAAGGTTTATTTACTATAAACATAAATTGTATTTAATAAGCAAAGAAGTGCTGGTCAATAAGCAAACCTAAAACCTTTTTTCGGATCTATCTGTAAAATTTTTGACATTTTCGTATGAAACAAAACAAAACTGCTTTATCATATATGTCTTTTGAAACATATTAGATGCAAATATTTTAACAAACCAGTAAAACGTTATATAGCATATTCTCACCTACTATAAAAAATAAATATAAAAATATTACCACTTTCAAGCCCTTCTTCAGAACAAATACCCATAATTGCCGGAACTTGGTTAAATCTTCCACTCTCGTACAAAACGTATGGAGATTCAGTGAGAAAAGCGTCATTATCCTCTAATTCAATTACTGGCCAAGGAAAAATCTAGAAGAATACGTTTTACATATATTATTAGACATGTGTAGGAGCAGCAGAGTCTTTAGCATTTTGATACGATTTTTAATTTATTCATTAAATTTGAATCTTAAAAATGATTCAATGACTGTGGAATTTTCATTTGGATCGTATTTAATTTATTTAAGTTACCAGAGTGACGCTTGCTATAACTGTAAATCAGAGGTATTATTAAAGAACTTAAAGATGTTGAATTTTTTGCTATAAACTAACAACATAATCGCGTAAAATTTAATATAAATAGATTGATTGAAAACAAAATATTTATTAAAACCAAACATCCCTAATTCACCAATATGGTTTAACTTTAAAACCGGGATAAATTGGCAGTATAGAGGGTTTAAATTGACAAGTACAATAATGAGACAAACAAGTTGTAATCCTTCAAAATTGAAGAATAAAAAGTCATATGCATTTATTATCAAACGATAAAAAATTAAAAAATTAGTTTTTTTTTCAGGAGATAGTTTTTTCTCTTATCAATTCCAAAGCCTTATTTCGAGGTTTATATCCTTAATTATCCTTGTTGTGTTTATTTGTTGAGTTATGTGATACAAATTATAGCAAAATAATCAGCAAAACAAAATTTATCTATTAGAAAATCTTTCACTGCAATTAGATCGGACCTAAATCTTAAACCTTCTCAGCGAATTTGGCCTCAAACCTATTCCAAATCACACAACTCTTTGGAGCAAAATCATGATCAATACGTAAAGAAAATACAACAGAGTCAGACCAAGCACCTCCTCTTTTTTAAGAGATGCATGTACTCCGCACATTTATATATTCTTGCAATTAACACAGTATTTTAACTTTGCTCACAATTTAAATCACCTTGTGTCACAAAGACAAACCAATATCTTCAAAAGAGTACTAAAAATCTATAACAATCAAACGAAATCAAGAAGTGCCAATTATCACAAACCATAGAACAATGATTAATGATAAGCATCAGTGCCGGGTTATGAGATTTATCCGGGAAAGTTAATGTTACAAATTATATCTATTTGATGGGCAATCATTATAAGAAGAAGCCAAGGGATTTTAAGTAAAAGGAACTGTTTGTGGGTCGACAAATTCCATACATTTCATAAATTACATCACTTCAAAACTAATCAATCAATATTAATTTGTGAATGTATATACAATAGTAATTTTACAAGTCACAAGAAATAAAACAATTATATCTGGTGGAAAAAAATTTCTAAAAATGTAAATATAGCTTCTTTTTTAAAAATATAAATTTATAGAACATGTTGACATAACTAGTACGTAAAAGAATTACTCTTTAAACAGGATCAATAAGGATAACAGGAAAGTGCCACTCAAGTTCAAGATCTAGAAGAGTTCATTAAAGTTGCATAAAACATACTACTCCTCTCTATAAAAGGTCTTTCTTCCAGAGATATTGCTTAATTTTAAATTTAAAACTTTTTTCAGTTGCGTTCTTAATACCTTAAGGAAGAATGTTAAACAATTTAATACCGTAGTGACTTCTTCCATCTCTGATCCTTGCAGTTTTACTATAATTTATACCGATATCACTACATTTTGTGGTGTTATATTGGTGGAAATCACGGTTTAAAGCTTAACCATATTTGTTTTTCTTAACGCGAGGCAACTGAGAATATAGATGCATGACAAAATACGGATATTTAAAGATGTGAAAGTGACTCTACAACATTCAGTGTATCCTTAGCCCAGAATCATTCACACGCGGCGTCTCTGCACAGCAGTTTCATGAGGAGAATGCCTCCTGCACAAACTAGGAAAGATAAACATTTATGTAACTGTTGTATACATTCATGAAGACGTGGAGGGAGACAATAATTTTTAGGTTGCGAATAATGTTGATAACTTTACTTAATTTATTCCAAAATTGAGCTGTAGACTCCTCCCATGTCAGCTTTACGTCAAGGTACTCTCTTATAAAGTTCACCGAGGCAATGTCATTGATCTTAGTGCTAAGTTCAAAGTTTTAGTTTTAGATGCATTAATACTCTGTCTGTTGGTGATGAACCAAGTGTGTATGTTTACGTGAGTAGTTATTACCACTGCTCAAGGTTTTTTTTTGAGCAATTTAACGTAGTTATGTCATCAGAAAGTAACAAGAAAGCCTAAGCATTACTCGATAAACAGGTTCCAATGTTATTTACATAAAGCAAAACAGTACTGGTCCTAGTACAGAGCCATGAGAGACTTTATGCTAACCGGTCTTTTTTCTATAATATGATTATTATAGGATATATACTGGACTTATAAACAAACATGACTATTGCTGGCGATATGATAATTAGAGAGACAATCAAGTGCCTTAGTTAAATCTAAAAATGATACTTGAACTACTTTTTTCTTCAAAGTAGACCTGGATATAATCAATAAGTGAATTAATGGCTATGATGGTTGGTATTTCGTTTCTTTTCAAATTAATGAACTATCGTTATTCAAAAAAATACATATGTGTTTCCTAAGTACACCCTCAAAGCCTTTACTGATAAAAGGTACAATCGAAATCGGTCATCACTTAGAGATTTCATCACTAGAATTGTTTACTAGTATGACAGACACGTGCCACCTTTAAACAGACAGAGAAAATGTTATTTATTATTCATAGATTGATAAGTTTGGTTTAGGGATTAAATAATTAATCCTTTAATTGTTTTTAAAATATTAACATTTAAATTGAAGTAGTCCTTATTAGGACTAAAATTTTTATTAATATCTTACTTCATTAAATAACACTTCAAGTTGGAAAAACTCATCCACCGTGCCTACGTCAGGTCCAACGTAATGGATAAAATTTCCGTCTAAAATAAGAATATCCCTAACAATATTACCAGCAATCAGCCTCGTCGTGTTCTTTTACTAGATTCATTATTATATTTATCATTGTTTTTTTAGATTCTTCAAATCTACTACGACAATAGTTTCTAAAATATTTTATCAAATCTTGAGTGGCTAGATTAGAATCTAACTTTTTAAATGAGTAAGCAGATGTAAAGTCTTCTTATTCTGATTCAACTGGTCATCGAATCAATTTATTTGAAGGGACTCTATAAACCACTCACACTTTGTGTCAACAGAGATATCAGTAAAATCAAGACACGATAAATTTTCATTTTCAGTTGGGTTATATAGATGAATAAGGCCCAGGTAATTTATTGGTCGGTAGGTCACAACCGCATAGCACCACACACAATGTCATTCTCTATTTTATAGGAAAATGATACAGCTAAATGGTATAAAAGACACGGGTTATTCTAGTGGCAAAGGTTATTGCTTTTGAGAGTCTGTAGGACTGGAACAAGTTAGATAGGCTCTGCGCAGAGTTAATATAAAAACGTATGTTAAAGTCACCTGTTTTTATTATAGTCTTGTTCAGAAAGATTAAAAAATGTTGCAGTAGATTATGTTTATCCTTTGGGCATAATATATTATAATGTAGACTTCTCAGAAGTGTCCCATTTGTTTCTCTGTGGCTCCTGATTTGTGTTCACTAATCCTTGTTGACAGATGTTTTACATCAGAGATTCAAAAAAATGGTTAATTAATATACCTGGTGCCTATATATCTCGGGTCGTATTCCAATTTTAAAAGAGCTTCGCCGAAGATCTTTTTTGATCTTCAACTTCTCACAGGTACACTTGTCTTACACTCAATTCGTAAGCATTTGGAAAAGGAAATTGGAAAGTAAACATGTGACAATGCTACAAGACGTCCACATTTCAATATGTGGGGGAAGACATAAATAAGAGTTGGTTAACCAAATTTTCCAGCTTTGCCTTGATCGGTGTGTGTTCAGGGACTGTTAATAATTAAATGTACAGCAGTTCCACTAATTTTTATAATATTTGACCCTGTTTTCCTAGCACAATATCAACAAACTACATACATTGTTGCCAATGCAACAACAATGATAGTTAAATATTTAAAAATTATTAATAAAAAGTCCTAAAAAGTTCACATTTTCTTACAGATATAGCGTCGACTTAACAACAAGGCAGAACATTCCCTGGCGATTACGATTCTACATGACATAGGTCTCTGCCTGCTTCTGTTTTATCTAAGATCTCTTTAATTAAAACCAGAGTTTCCAAATATCTCGTTAACTTTAGATTAGCTTAATAAATTTATTCGTAACATGAAACGATTTACACCAGTATATGCAGATTTCCGCAGAAATATTAAAATACTTTAAAGAGTTAATGACTGTCGAATAATGATTGTCGATAATTGTTATTTATCAATAAGTAACTTACATCTTGTCCAGTTATTGAGCGAGAAGCAGTCAGAATTTCATCCGCTGTACAGTTTTTTAAAAATGCAGCTAATTTTCGTGTGTCATTTCCGAAATTTGCACCAGGAATCAAATTAGCTAATTCAAAAGTGTATTTTTGAGGATTGACAGTAGCAGAAGAATTGGTCATTGCCGAGCCGCTTTCAACGATGGCTGCTCTAAATAAACCTAAAAATAAAGTTTATCAGTAATTCTGTTAAAATAATTATGAAATCTTATAGTTCATTAGCATGGAAATCAAAATAAATTTTCCAATTACGAACAAAACAATTGGATATTATACCTAAGTCTGTACAAAAGTTTCAAATGCCAGTTATATCGGAAGTCGTTTTATTTAAGAACTTAAATATCATTTTTATGTCTAACGGAATGTGGTTAGAGAGCCAGCATTTTCTAAAAATTTTTTGGTTTTGGTTACAATGGATCTTGAAAATTTCAAGTAGAAAATAGATAGATTAAGGCGAGACGTAAATACAGATTTTCTGTTCAGTCGGAAATACAACTTCGATTATTCGATTAAACAAAGTTGAAGATAAGTCCTAGTCAGTTTGATACTGAGTTTACATTATGAATATATACATTTATTTATTTATTAATTAATATTAATACAAAAAAAAAACTCTCAACTAAACAGTGAGAGACAAGGTCCATAATTGTCATATGCCATTTTTCAACAATATATATAGATACAGGATGTCGAGAAAATACATAAGTACAACGTTTGATGACAGACCCTTGACGTCAAAATAGGTCGATTTAAGCGAACTTATTTCTATCCTATACCGCTTCGTTTAGGTGGTAGAAGACGTCAGAGTTTTAAGAAAGTATTAATTTTTCTCAAATTTATTGAAAACGAGGTAAATGGTGTGTGATCTAACAATATAATATGACGTTTTATAGAGGTATAATGACAGGCAATAAAGTAGTATAACTGTTATAAGAGTGACATCACTTGTAAACATCTCTTCTGATTTTTTATGTCATCAACGTTATGACAACCTAGATATTTCTATCGGATAATTTCATGTATTTGTAAAGCTTGTTTATCTCTTGAAATTTTTTCATTAGATAAGCGATTTTGTCTACAAAAAAATATTAACAATTACGTTTGTACACCAATTAACTGTAATAATAAAAAATACCTCCAACACTAATTTTTCGAGCAACTTTATAGCTATGACATTTAATGTGATGAATATTGACAAATTGCCATCACTGTCTAGGAAGTCGACTAAAGTAAGATCACCTTTCTACACTTCTAAGCCTATTTTACTATTAAACAAGGACAATTACACTCACTCCAAGAAGGTTGACATGCTCCTGGTGTATGAGTTTTGTGAAGGAAATGAGCATCAAAGAGTTAGAGTTTACATGGAGAGATTTCCTAACAGCCAAACCTTCAAATATTTGCAAATATTGAGCATCATCTCCGAAAACGTGAAGCTTTGAGAAAAAATTTGAGGGTAAGAGTTGTATTCGAACAGCTCGAAAAGTCGAAAAAGAAGAGGAAGTGTTAGTACCCGCCGCTTGGAACGTGAATTGGATATCCCTGAAACTGTTGTAAATGATATTATAAAAAATCAGTTGTTACATCCATATCACGTCCAAAAGTTTCAAGAAATTTTATCGATTGATCGTTCCATGCGCCTTACATTTTGTGATGAGCAAAAGGATTCGTGATCCAAATTTTGATAGAAAAATTTTATTTACTAACGAGGCATGCTCTACAAGATCTGGAGTCAACCTCCCACACAACGAACCTGTTTATGCGGATGAAAATCCATATCCCATTAAAGTTGCACACTATCAGCATAACTATAAAATAAATGTTTGGGCAGGTATTATTCAACGCTGCCTAACTGGTCCTGGTGTGATTCCACACGACGTTTCGCCTACGATTGCACGAGGCTTCTTCAGGAATCTTTACGAAATTAGAACCCTGAATGACTATCGAGGACCAGCAGCCCGGTATTTATGCCCGACTAGTACTCAGCGCACCATGATGTAGACTGTAACCTGCATCTCTATTAATATTATTTGGATATTTATAAATTTCGATTGATTCTATAATTTTATGTTTAAAGAAACCAGGCACTGACGCTAGCACCTTAGTTTTTTTACACTAAAAGTGTGACCTGAGCAATGCTGGTGTTCAGCTACTACACATTGTACAATTTGTTTTTTTTATACATCTTTCATGTTCCTTAAGCCTAGTGGATATAGACCGTCCTGTTTCACCTACATACACTTTACTACAATAGCAAGGTATCTTGTAAACGCCTTCTATTTGAAATGGTATTGCGTCCTTTGGAAACTTCAAACATTGTCCAGTTTTCTTACATGTGTTGAATATTGTCCGAGTGTTTGAGTTTCGGAGCAATCTGGCAATCTTTTCGGTGGTTCCGTGTATGTAAGTATGACAACACTGTCCGTAGGAGGTCCATTTATAACATTTTGTCAGTTTTCCTGTTTCTGATTTCAGTAATCGTTTGTCACATATTGAAAGTGCTCTATGTACCAAAGAGTTTATGACGGATTGTTTTTGAGAAGGATGATGGTGTGATGTTGGATTAAGATATCGATTTGTATGTGCTGATTTTCTGTACACAGAATACCCTAATTTGCCATTCTCTTTCCTTTTTACGTGTACATCAAGAAAGGCAAGACCACCATATGATTCAGTTTCCATAGTAAAGAATGCTAGGGTGTTGTTGATTTAGATAATCCAGGAAATTATGGAGGTTTCTGCGCCATGCGGCCAAAATACAAACGTATCATCTACATATCTGCACCAAAATTTAGGTTTCAGAGGAACAGAAAACAAGGCGTTTTCTTCGAAAGCTTCCATAAAAATGGTAGCTACCACAGGTGATAGCGGAGAACCCATGGCCGCTCCCGAAGTCTGCTCGTAGAAAGTTCCTTGAAAAGTAAAATAAGTGGAAATCAGACATGCTTTAATTAATTCTAGTAGGGTGAATTCCGTGTTGTTGTTTCGTAATATGTCGTAGAAACATTAGTGTACAGGAATTCTACAATAAAACTGACCAATATGTCTCCGGGCTTTAATTGTATGGTTTTTATTCTTTGGACAAAGTATTCAGAGTTTTTAACAAAGGATTCGGTATTTCCTGCAACGGGATGTAACAGTTGGCCATTTTGTAGGTTGGTGAGTCTATTGCGCTGACGATTGAACGTAGAGGTACACCTACGCCCAAGCAGGAACAATCCGTCATTTGGCACACTTAATTAATTAATGTTTTCTTTTTAGTTAGTTTCTGGCAAAACCACTCATTCAGTGAAAATTTTTCAAGAGGTAAAAAAGCTTTCGAATACATGAGGTTATCAGACAGAAATATCTAGGTTTTTGGAATGTCATAACCTTGATGAGATACAAAAACAGAAGCGATGTTTACAAGTGACTTCACATTTATAAGACACTACTGTATAGCCTGTCGCTATTCCACTAGAAAACGTCATATTATAGTGTTAGACAAAACATCAAGAATCATTAAATTCAGTTACCATGTTTTCAGAAAATTTGGGAAAAGTCAATATTTTCTTCTACAGCCTTAACGAAGCGGTATCGAATATAACTAAGTTGACTTACATCGACATATTTTGATGTCAAGAGTCTGCCTTCAAACAGTTTACACGTATTTTTTGAACACTATAAATCCCACAATAGCATACCACGGTCCGTCGTTTATTTACCTGCAGATCTTGGGCTTACTAAATGAAGGCCTACGGATTGTCCGCCCGCACTTTCACCAAAAATTGTAATTTTTTCTGGATCTCCACCAAACAAGGCAATATTATTTTTAGTCCATTTCAAAGCTAAAAGTTGATCTTTTAAACCAACGTTGCCCCGCATTGCTGCGTCACCAGTTGATAAAAAGCCAAACGGTCCCACTCTGTAGTTACTTGTTACTACTATTACATCTTCTTCTATAAGAAAATCAGGACCATACAATTCTTTAGTGCTATCGCCTCCTTGGAAAGCTCCTCCGTAGATCCAAAACATTACTGGCAATTTTTCAGACTTAAATTTAAACAAATAATAAATATGTGTATATATATATATATATATATATATATATATATATATATATATTTATATATATATATATATATATATATATATATATATATATATATATATATATATATATGAAGATTTAGTTGTGATTTGATAAAACTTTTTGTAAATATTTGTCTTAATTATCTTAGAAATAGCATATTTTGTACTAAATTTCTAAATTTGCTTCGTTAGAGTTGAGATGAGAAATCAAGATCTGATGACAGATTCGATGTACATTGCAGGGAGCACCACTAGCAGCATTTCGCCTACATCTAAATCTTCAAGACTTTATTGTGCTTCAGCATCTCTTATTCACAAAAGTTACACCAACAGAAATCGCATTTAATTGTTTTATTGAGCACTGAGACTTATCGTAGTCTCTTTCACACTTTATCTAGACTTAGGACTAAATGAATAGTTCGACAATACTCTTTTGAACTAGTGATGTTACTTATCATTGTAAATTCGTTGCTATGTATTTTTTTTTGTTGGCCTATTGGCCCTTAAACACACTCCAAATTTCTTCTGCTAGTCCTAAGCCTGAATAAAGTGTAAAAGGGGCTACGATGTGTCTCAGTACGCAATAAAATATTTAAATTCGATTACCTCAGAAATGGCTGCTCGAAGCGACACCTACTCGGCTAACCACGTTTTGTTTCTTACTTTTTACAAGAGCACGCCAGAACACATTTTGTCTGTTCAACAACCAAAATTTTAATAAAAGTTTATTTTTCTCTTAACTTCTTCATTTTGATACATATAATCAGAATAAGTCATTATGAAGGTAGTGAAAAATGCATCAAGTAATGTACTTTTACTTTACATCGTTAATCTCACCATTTGGCTGCAAATAGCCATTAAAATATTTTGTGTACAAAAAAACATATTCAAAAAATTATTGTTTAATAAAATGTAAAAATAACATGTATATTAATATTATTTATATTAATTTCTGAAACTGTATCCAATTGGTTTTTTTGCATATTCTAATAGCTTTTAGAAAATATTTTCGAACGCGATGAAATCATTAGGTGTTTTTCTAACTTGTTCACAACCATTTAGTATCTTAAATCATATCATACTGGTTATTGATTACCGTTTTATACATCAGCGATTTTAAAAGTCCCAAAAAAATTTCCAGCAAATTTAGATCAGGGGATGGGAGTGCCCAGAAAAGTGACCAGCATCTACTTAACCACCGTTCGGAAAATATCGGATTTAGATATATATGTATGTGAATATTAAAATGAGAAGATGCACTATATGAACTACAGCCTTATTCTTGATAGAAGGGGAATATCTTCTAAGAGGCCAGCACAAAAATTTTTAAAAAAATTTAAATAAATGGCACCATTTAACCCCTCGTTAAAAAAGTGTAGTCCTGCACAGCATGAATTAAAAACACAAAAAAAAAATAAGTTATTTGCCTATAACTAGGAAACCATTGATAGTTCGATATATTTTTTAAATAACTTACCATTTTTTATCAAATAAAAACACCTCCCCAATGTAAATAAGAAAGCTTTAGAGATCAATGGGAGCTATCATGTTAAAACCTAGGATTTCACTTTGAGGTAGTCTTTAGATCAAATAATGTGAATCGAATATTTCCAGAGATAAAAGAGGAATATCTATCGGGGCCGGCAATGGCATGACCCATATGCATCTAATTGAATTTATATATCACCATGAAAATATGATCACCAACTTGCTGAAACCAAGCATTTTGATATGTTTGTCCCCGGTAAATTCAAATAGATGTCTGCGTTCTCATATTTTTTATCCCAACTTGTTTGAACTTAAAATACCTCGCCTGTTTTAAATCAGGAATTTCCGTTAAAAAATTAAGTTCACCTTTAAATAACCTGAGGGTTTATATCTCTACATATCTTGTTTTCAAACGAGGAAAAACTTCTATGAAGAATTACTTTTTTTTTGGAAATTTTAGTTGATTTGTAAATTCCAGACTGTATCTATAAAATTGATTTACCTTAAGAGAAGGAATATAAACGTTAATGGTCAAGCAATCTTCACTTGAGTTTCCGATATCCAGAGCATTTAGACACACTGGTCCGTCTTGAGTGGCACTCAAAACACCTGTCCAAGGCTGAGGGGGTTGTGGTGCCTAAAATAAATACAATTTTAAATTGCAGATTAAAATAAGCTAGTTTAGCAGTATTGACTATGTTTAAACTAATACTAAAATTAAGAATTTTCTGGGAAGTAAATACACACGTATATTTATCTATATTTTATTAATTTATTTCAAAGCGTATAATAAATTTTAGTGGCAAAATGTGCTGCATTTTACCAATTAACTTACTAGACTTCCAACAAGATACTAAAATGCAGAATAAAACATACATAAGAGAATACGACTATTTGTCGATATAAATTCATTTCTTTTGTAACACTAGAATTTTTCTCAATCAGATTGGCTGTAAACTTTAGTATGATGTGGAAAAAGCTTTGTGGCCTCTATTTTAATCTAAAATCTCTGTCCCACTTTTCGACTCTGGGATGTCTTTAAACTCGTCGTAATTAAGAATTTATTATTTCGTATTTATTTGGAATTTATTCTAGATGTAACCACGAAACTATATTCTGAATATTTATTATTTATCTCTGTTAAAGTAAAATAACTTTTAGTTTATTTATAATTATTTTCAGTTAAATAGATAATATTTAAACCAGAAAATTCTTCTTAAATTCTGAAAATTCCATTGGTAACTTAAGTACTAGCAGTATAAAATGTCTAGTCGCTTAATACAGGATATGTGTATATAAGCCCTACAGAAAAGCATTTCTATATGAAATCATGAAGAAATGATTTTAAAATATTGATCATTAGTTGATGATATCTAAACTAGAAAAATACGGACTGAAAGGTATTGCTGCTTTCTTGTTAAAATCATATTTCACAAACTGGCAATAATCTGTCTGTGTTACCAGAATTGGCAAACAGTGGTTCTCTGAGACGGCTGATATAAGGCAAGGTGTTCTACAAGGTTCCGAGAAAGGGCCCTATTTTGTTTATTTTGTATGTGATTGCTTATCCTCTGGAAATTATTCACTTTACGCTAAAGTAAATGTTAAGTCAATTCTAGTCGTAAACAATTTAAGATTTTGAAGGTTTATTATCGACTCAACTCTAAGCTAGGAATATCAAATCCGTATATAACAAGACTAAATAGAGCATAAGCATTTATGGGCAGGCTACGGGATTCACTTTTTACAGACACCATACGTACCTTCTATTTTGCTTTTGTTTAGTCACTTACGAGTATAAACTATGAAATTTTGTTTTGGGGCCCATCAAAATATAAAAGATATTCTCAAGTTTCAGCCTCGATTTTCCTGCAAACCTAATTTTAACAATCTAGCTATCTTAACCGTTCCTTGTCTGGATTCTTGGCACTAATGATGTTCTCCAGAAAAAAAAAACATCATCTATTTTGCATAAACTCCGATTTTTATTCTGTCGATGACAATTATCACTAGAAACGTGGCCGTTATTAGCATACCTTTTCATAGCTGAATTTTTTTTAAAAGGGGCCATACTACCGCGCAGTCAAGTCATATAATTTAGTACCCTCAAATGATACTCTAATTATTAAATAAGGTAAATTCAGAAAAGTTGTGATTTTGGTCTTGAAAGGGTAAATGTTATTATTTACTTTAAGTCACAACAATAAATGAAATTACTTATTTCTTTATGTGTAGGTGTCATGGTTTCAATTACAATTAATGTCCTCTGAAATTTAATTTAAAATCATGATTTATGAAATAATTTGATATAATAATTAAACATAATATATATTTTATATTCTGAATTGCAACCAAATTAACACTAACCTCAAACCTTAAGTTTCCCAAAGGTGGAGTGGCAAATGGTATTCCTCGCCATCCATAGTATGTCACGTTATTTGGTGTTTGATATGCTGCTCCTTGAATTTGACCATCAGGTAAGGTTATTACAAGTTCATCATCAGTGGGAGCTGAGAGCTAAACAGATTTCGAAAGTGTATTTGAGGAGGGAAATGAGCTATACACTAAGTAAATATGTGAATATAAACCTACTGAAAATATATCACGTAGTAGAATTGGCTCTTGCGTAAAGGTACGATACTAAATATTGTATGAAAAATAAAGTTTACGAAAATTACTAGCAATTTCCCTAGATCAAATCATACAGTTACGATTGAAATTTTATAAGACATGCTACCTCGGACTTGGCAACCTCTTTCAAGTGATGCGAAAAAAAAAATCGATAAATAAATACGAGAAAAATAGATAGTCTACACTTACCGCCGACGCTGCAACAAACAAAATAAATAGTTTTAACATGATTGAGTGAAAATATTTAATGAACGAGAACATCTGTCTACCTTATATATATTTTGGGATATTTTTAAGTACTTCTTTAATTAATATTTTAAAAAAGTTATCTTAATTTGCTACTACTAATAAAAAATATCATTAAAAAAATTATTTCATTTTGTGGAATCCGTAAAATAGTCCAGGAGATATTTATACAGAAGTTTAAATAGAACCAATTAGAAAAGTGGAATTGTTCTGACTAACTGACCAACATATAAAAGCACAGCCAAAACTAACAAAGATAAAATAAGGAAATAATAGAAAAAGATTGGCAGAGTCATGTAGACATCCACTAAGGAAGAATTTTTCAAAATTCCAACTCCAGAATGATGAAAAGAGGTAAATTGTCTTTATAAATTTATTGATATTTCTTAATCAAATAGAAATATGGATATGGTTTCAATTTCAGAATATAGCCCATAACACTATCTAACAATAATTAACTTCTTGATTTTTCGAAATTCGCAACCTTAAAAGTAATTTCCTCCGCGAAAAATCACTATACCAACATAATTTTTGACTTCACATGTTATGCATACCATTATGGAAAAATAATTTCTACAATAGTTGAAGTTTCTTTTTGTAAGATTGCTTGTTTTTATTATTTTGTCAAATAATGCAGAGATTTTGTTAAAATTTCATTGGTGTGTAGCGACAATTTGCAAAAATAATATAAAAATTATTTCACATTGATATCATAGATGTTGGTAGAATAATAGCAAAAAATGTAAATTAAATATTACGCCATAATATATTAGCTCCCCAAAAACGTTCCTCACTACCTCCTGTCCCATCCCTTTCTTTTTTTTTCGACACTTGGGCACAAAAATGTCAGCTATTTCGTATATACAACGTAAACTGCCTAAAAACACGTATATGAACCATCGAGATGCAAAAGTACTAATTACTTTTATGGACCCGATATGTTTCATTATTTGCGCGATTTTTCAATATTCTGAAAAAATATAAAAATCAATGAAGTGAATATATGAAAAGTGAATTAATTAACGACTATAATGAAGGAGCAGTTACTTATCGCAGCTTCGCCCGCGAGGGTAGTAAGGAAAGATTTTGGGAGGTTACTACATTACGCAATAATTATTAATTTACTTTTTGGCTGATGTTCTACTTCAATTTATGATAGTAGTGAACATTACCCGATTCGCTCTATCCCCCCCTCCTTGACCCTGACATTGCCCCCTCCTACGTCAAGAGTAGTTATTCCGGCGATATAGACCGGGCCCCTTTTTTTGAGCCCCTTCCGGGAGCCCGATTTTCTAGTGCTCCACCCGAGTACCCCATAGGGCTCCGCTAAAGTTCCGTCCGGGATTTTTATTTTTCAGAGCCCCGTCCGGGTTCTCTTTTTCTAGTACTTCACCCGGGTACCCCATAGGGCTTCGTTAAAGTTCCGTCCGGGGACACCACTTTTTAGAGCTCCTTCCGAAGTCCCCCTTTTCTAAGCTTCATCTGGGTACCCTATAGGACTCCTATAAAGTTCCATCCAAGGGCCCCATTTTCTAGAGCTCTACCCACGTGCCCCATAGGACTCAGTTCAATTTCCGACCGAGGGCCGCATCTTCTAGGTCTTCACTAGCGGATCCCATTCAAGCTCCGGCTAAAGGCCAAATTTTTCCCTGAACCACACCCAAGGGCCCCATTTGGACGTTGGCTTTCGCATTTACATCAGCTGTCAATTGTTATATACATCAGCTATCATTTACATTAGGCTTTAACCCCACTTTTTATTAGGCCTTATTTAATAGAGCGAAAATACGCTTTTCAGTAAAAAATAATCTATTAGAACTTGAACAAATATTTCATTCGATTTAAAGACTTGTAGACAATCTGACAAGGAAATTCTGTAAATAGAGAACTTACTGTGGACTGTGGTGATGCAAACACGCCATTTTACAATTTCATTTTAACAAGTTTGTAGCTAATTGAATAGATGATGATAGGAATACTGTATTTCCCTTATTTTATATGTCCAATTTTTAGTATTAATCCCCCGGAGTCCCATTTTCTAGTTGTTATCTGTCATACGTCAGCTGTCATGTCAAATAATGATCGCGCGTTAAAGTTTAGAGAGAACACCATTTGATATATATTTTTTTACTTTGAAAAAGTAAAATTTGGAAAAAACAGTTGATACGAAGCTACGAGACATATGAATTTTATGTAATAAAAAGTGGAGTTATACGATATGCCCCTTAGAACGTACGGGGAAAATAAAACAAATATATACTTCAATTTTATTTCATCAAACATTATTTTTTACTGTAATATAAAGAGTGAATAATAAACAAATATTTAGCTGGTAAATCAACAATGTGAATTTATATTTAGGGCCCCCTATGGCAAGCAATTTAGAGTTATAACCTTTTTTTTGACATATATAATAGGTAAATCTCTATTATTTTAATAATAATTGAAAACATAATATTTTAATAAATTTTTTCAATTTATACAAACATATCCTTAATCT
Source organism: Diaprepes abbreviatus (assembly GCA_034092305.1). NCBI lineage: Eukaryota > Metazoa > Arthropoda > Insecta > Coleoptera > Curculionidae > Diaprepes > Diaprepes abbreviatus. The sequence goes on from JASJET010000055.1 coordinate 33,780,137, forward strand.
GATATATATTGTCACATATTTAGATTTTATTCCTGGGTATAGAATGTTTAGGACTGGAGGAGGAGGACCATCCACAAACCAAATAGTTTCTTGAATCGATTTTCACATCATCTGGAAGGTCTTTGTCAGCATAAGGTATGGTATATCTAAAAAAAAATAAATAATTTTTAGCAAAAATAATTAAGTTGGATTTCCTTTAACCATAGGTGCCTCGTTTTATTTAATGTGATAAAAAGTTAATAAAATATCGAAAAAAGTAAAAAGTGCTTAAGAGGAAACTGATTATTTAAAATACTAACATAATGGTGAGAGTTATTAAAGAGATAAAAAGTAATCTGGGCATGAGTTTTTGTTTATGTCTCTTTTAATTCAATATAATAAAAAATTTAAAGATATGTATAAGCAAGGTTTTGAGCATAGGTGTATATAAAATATGAAATAAACTATTTAACAGTGTACAACAAAACCATAAGTTTCATTTATCATGATGAGCTAATGGTTCAACGAATCGATAATAGCCTAACTAACTCACTGATATGCTTTTCTCTAATTTTCCGTGAAATATGAAAGTGTTTTTTATTTTGCTATTTTAAATACATAATTTCCTATTTTTTTCAAATTTTAAACGCTTTTAAATTGTCATAATTATGTTTTAGATATGACATCTTATATCAATATTAAAAACACTCAAGTGTTACAAATTAAATATTTGACTTTGTTACTACTCAAAATTCACCAAAAGTTGTATAAATAATATGAAAATATTAGAAAGGTTTCTTACTGCATTGGAAAAGACATAAAATTATAAAAAAAACTATAATAATGGGTTAAGTATTAAAAATGTGTAATTTGAAAAATTAAAAGCTCAAGTGATGCCTTGTGTAGATTTTTATCCAAAAATAAGGTGTTTTCAGGAGAGAAATTAGTCACAGACTAAGTAATATGGACAATAAATTAAAGGTTCAAGTATATCTTGTATAGATTTTTTGTATAAAAATAGGGCACGTTCTGTAGAATACTTTAAATCGTGGATCATAATTTCGTTTAGATATGAGTTTAAATATTAAAATTAAAACCACTGTGATGTAAGAAATTAAATATTTTGCCTTTTGTTGACTTCTCAAAAATTCATCAAAAGCTGTAAAAAATAATATGAAAAATAATGTCAAAGAGGTTTCCCACTGCATTGGAAAAGACATAAAATTACAAAAAAATGCTATAACAAGTGGTTAAATCAACTGTTAGAAATGTCTAATTTGAAAAATTACAGGTCTAAGTTGCGTCTTGTGGAGATTTTTATACAAAATAGAGCGTTTTTAGAAGAGAAATTACACATTGACTAATTGATATTGGCAATAAATTAAAAGGTCCAAGTGTATTTTCTGATTTTTAATGTAAAAATAGGGTATGTTCTGTTAGATACTTACAAGAAGGGTTATTTTGACATGTTAAAATGTATAATGTGAAAATTAAAGACTCCTGAAGTGTCTCTTACGATTTTTTTATACAAAATATGGTGTTTTCTGGAGAGAAATTGTACCCTAAGTGATGTTGACAATAAACTAAAAGGCCAAATGTATCCTATATAGATTTTTTATATAAAAATAGGGTATGTTCTGTAGAATACTTAAAAAAAAGAGTTATTTCGTTCTGTTAAAAATGTATAAATGGAAAATTAAAGACCCATGAGATGTCTTTTATGGATTTTTTATACAAAATATGGCGTTTTCTGGAGAGAAATTGTACCCTAAGCGTTATGGACAATAAATTAAAAGTCCAAATGTATCTTGTATAGATTTTTTATATAAAGATAGGATATGTTCTGTAGGATACCTACAAAAAGGGTTATCTTGATATGTTAAAATGTATAATTTGAAACTAAAGACCGCTGAAATGTCTCTTATGGATTTTTTATACAAAATATGGTGTTTTCTGGAGAGAAATTGTACTCTAAGTGATATGGAGAATAAATTAAAAGTCCATATGTATCTTGTCTAATTTTTTATATAAAAATGGGGTATGTTCTGTAGGATACTTACAAAAAGGGTAATTTGGATATATTAAAATATATAATTTGAAAATTAAAAACCCCTGAAGTGTCTCTTACGAGTTTTTTTTATTCAAAATATGTTTTTTTCTGTAGAGAAATTGTACCCTAAGTGATGTTGACAATAAACTAAGAGTCCAAATGTATCCTATATAGATTTTTTTATAAAAATAGGGTATGTTCTGTAGAATACTTAAAAAAAGAGTTATTTCGTTCTGTTAAAAATGTATAATTTGAAAATTAAAGACCCATGAGATCTCTTTTATGGATTTTTTATACAAAATATGACATGTCTCGAAAGAAATTATACATTAAGTAATATGGACAATAAATTAAAGGTCCAAGTATATCTTGTGTAGATTTTATATAAAAATAGGGTATATACTGTAGAATACTTACATAAAAGGATATATGTTTTACAACAAATCCTCATAAAGTTCCAGAAGGCCAACACAGTCCCAAGTAGCATATATTTCAATATTCTTTTCAGTTCTATTATGTATCTCTTCTGGATGTATTACGTTTACCTACAAGAAATTTTTAACACAAAATATCAGTTAACTATTAAATATATAGTTATCACAATGAGTTGATGGTTTAATAAATCGATAATAGTCATAACTTACTCACAGATATGTTTTTCTCTTTTTTCCCTAATAGAAAGGTGTGAGCCATGTTTCAACGTTAATACTTTAGTTGCTGTTGTTGTCGAAACTGCTGCCACAATAGAAGTATTCACGTATTTAGATTTTACCTAAAATTGGAAAAGTTACAATATTTTTCTTCAAATTAACAAAAAAACCATACCACTAAAATTGTTACTTACAAAAAGGGTTATTTTGTTCTATTAAAAATGTATAATTTGAAAATTAAAGACACGTGAGATGTCTTTTATGGATTTTTTATAAAAAATATGGTATGTCTCGAAAGAAATTATACACCAAGTAATACGGGCAAGAAATTAAAGGTCCAAGTGTATCTTGTGTAGATTTTTTATATAAAAATAGGGTATATTCTGTAGAATACTTACATAAAAAGGATATATGTTCTACAATAAATCCTCATAAAATTCCAGAAGGACCACACAGTCCCAAGTAGCATATATTTCATTATACTTTTCAGTTCTATATGTATCTCTTCTGGACATATTACGATTACCTTCAAAAAAATTTTAACACAAAATTTCAGTTAATTATTAAATATAGAGTTATCAAAATGAGTTGATGGTTTAATAAATCGATAATTGTCATAACTCACTCATAGATATGTTCTTCTCTTTTTTCCATAACAGAGAGGTGTAAGCCATGTTTCAACGTTAATACATTAGTTACTGTTGTAGCCGAAACTGCTGCCACAATAGAAGTATTCAGGTATTTAGATTTTACCTAAAATTGGAAAAGTTACAATGTTTTTCTTTAAATTAACAAAAAAAAAATACCACTAAAATTGTTACTTTTTATTAAATTAAAAATGAAACTTCTTGTTTTAAAATTGATATTTGCATCAAAGAAAAATTTATATCATATTAATAAGTTTTTCACTATAGAGTACTGATAAACAACTTAAAAACTGACCTTCATTGGTTTGCTGCGGGCATTGTTGTGATAAATGCAAATATGTTTGACTAAATTCAAGCTTATTCTAAAAAGTTCGAGTTAGTAAAAAATTAAATAGCAATAAGGTGTATAATTTTTAAATAACAAATAAAAAGCTAATTTATATACATTAGGGTAAAATTTACGCAGTTGATAATTAGTTGTCCTATTACTTTTTATGGTTTATTGGTAAATAGGCTGTCATTCTTGACATCCTCGTCGTCCCACCACCACAAATAAACGAAACAAATCTCTGTATATTTGATTTTTCTCCCTCAAAATTGACTTCAGATATTTTTATTCTTGTCTATCTGCTCCTATATGCTGTTTATTTCACATCGGGAGTATTCGTTACATGCTAAATTCTTTCTTGAATGTATTTCTGGCCCATATGTAAACCATTTCCGATATAAAGTACGGCATATCTAAAAAATTAACTTTTTCAAAATTTTTTATTAAGAGGAGAAAGTAAAGCTAGAAGAAGAACACCCTTTTGCAAAATTAAGAAAATCATTATTTCTGTTTTAAATATTTTCCAGCCCTCATTTTTACAAAGTAGTTCTGCTTTTTTATACCTTTACTTAAACTAAAAATGTGCTTATATGTCTCAAATACTCTTAGAAAGTAATTTTTGAAATTCACTCATCGAAAAATTTTCTAAGCTGACATTTTAAGATAAAAATGTAACCAAAGCTACCTATTAAATTTTTCTTAAATATTTTATCAGAAAAACACTAAAATGTACCTGACATAAAAAAAAATCAATGACGTAATTTGAAAAAATATTTCATTTTCGACAAAAAAAATAATCCAAAAACTTATCTGTCTAAATTTTAAGCATTATTTCGAATAGAAACTAATTAAAATGCTCTCTAAACATGAATAAATCATCCACCATTCGTTGAAACTACAAAATAGAAAAAAATAAATCCGCCATTTTTAGACGCCGTTGTCATGCAAGCTATAATTTGCACGAATCAGATATTTACTACAAAAATTACTATTTAACTACGTAAATTGAAAATATACTGCTTTTTTCTAACAGAAAATAATTAAAAATGCACGCTAAACATATAGAAATCAATTAATATTCGATCAAATTGTAAAATAAAAGAAAATAAATCCTAGAGCTCTGTTACCGTCATCCATTGAGCGTGCCAGCCATGTAAGCCATTGCAGACATAAAGTACAATCTAAAAATTTTCTGGGTTCCTCATTTGATTAATTTACAGAAACTATATCTTAATACCTTACTAACGCAGCAATCACGCTATTAAAAATACAATAACGCTAACGGTTTAATTTCCTATTACCGATCTTTAAGATATCATCTTGTTAAATTTTATGAATAAAAATAAAACGGTTTTTTATAAGACCATTCGCCCTGGAATTATATCAAAATTTATCTTAAAACTTACCTCTTTCAATTTTCTTAAGGGTTTAGTCGAACAAAAACTGATTAAAAATGCACTCAACATATAAAATTCAATTAAAAATTCACTTTACACGCTTAAAATTTGTAATAAAAAGAATATTATCGGCCATTATGGTTGCGGTACGAATATTGACATAATACTGACACACTTTTTAAAAGCAGTTCTACCGGCGGATCGATAAAAAGATCGGGTCTGTTACCTGCCTTCACATCGAAAGTTCCATGAATTACATACAGTTCCGATCGCCCTTTTCAGTACTGGAAACCATACTTTCAAACCTCTTTTAAATTCGAATTGTGTCTGCTTCTATTTTTTCAACAAAATAACATTGTGGAAATCCTAAGGAGACTATAATTTATTTTAGATTGCTAAGTTAAAGGTGAAACACAATAAACAAGCATGTAAAATGTGTGTCTTTGGGTAAAATAGGTATAAATTACAGTTTTTAGAGGGTACGACTAGTAATAATATTTATTTAAATTATAAAATCAGATGTTGCTGTAATGAAATGTAACGAAAATTTTCGTTGTTCGAGCTGTATTACTTTTTAATAAAAATAATGTAATTAATACTGATTTGTTTTTATATAACAGTTCCAAAAATCGGATTGTCCATTTGGTAGTAATTCACCCCTTCCACGCCTTAAACTTTGTCACGACCTTAAAAAATATACGAGTATATGCTAATGTCTTTGAAAGCTGGCGTGATAATTCACCCTCACTCTTTAAACTTAAACCACGCCTTGAAAATATGCACGCTTCCTCGATGCCTTGAAAACTGGCGCTCGACCTAACATATGTGATGAATATATATGACGTCATTTTACCCTGAAGTATACCATTATAAACGCCCATGCGCCGAGGAATGATTTTTATATTCACGTTGATATCATAATTTTAAAATATTTTTTGTAGTGCATATTTTAAAAGTGATTGTTGTTACAGGTAATTTTTATTTAATACATTTTTCCACAGCCAGTATTTCAAAAATTTTTTAATAATTAAACTTTTTGTTTCTTACCAGTTGAGTTATTTTAATAAAATTCTGTGTACTTTTCAAAAATAATTTTTATGAAGGAATTATTCCCAAAAAATACGCCCAGAATTTCCTTCGCTGTATTTGAAGGAGAAAAATACCTTTTTAATATTTCCGTTTTCAAATATCATGGATTTCTTTTACAACAGCATTTTGTTCTTATAGATCCTTTTTAAAGTCTGATTCTTTAACTTTCTGTGTATAAGCTAAGTTCAGAATCTTGTACTTCTCCTACAGAAACCAAGACATAAGTTAAATAATGTCAAAATAAATGCGAAGTATCTAAATTTAATGATTATTTCGCCTGTAGTGCTCTAATTTCCTTGTTTTCCTGGAGAAGTTATAACAAAGGTATCGAAAATGCAAGATATTAGTTAAAATAAATCCAATAATCTTTGAGATATTTTCTTATTTCCCTAAAAAATGGATTTCGGGGAGTAAATTAATACAAACGTTTGTGACATTCTGTCTATAAGCTAAGTTCAGAATCTTGTACTTCTCCTAAAAAAAAACAAGGAATATAGGTACAATAAAATCGAAATAAGAACGAAAGATATAAATTCAATGACTATTTCGCATTTGGTGCTGTAATTTCTTTGCTGTTCCTAGTTAATCTATAAAAGAAGTATCCAAAATGCCGGATTTTTAAAATATTATAAAAACTAATATTCTTAGAGATATTTACGTATTTCCCTAAAAAGTGGACATCGGGAACTAAATTAAGAAAAACGGCCCAGTTTCGATTTTCTGTCTATAAGCTAAGTTCAAAATCTTGTACTTCTCTTGTAAAAAAAAACAAAAATTATATGTTAAATAATGTTGAAATATGAACGAAATGTCTAAATTCTGTTATTTTTCGCCTCTTGGTGCTATAATTTTAAATATATTTCGGCAGTACAACTACAAAAATCTCTGAAGGATTTAATTTTCAATTATATTTAGAATATAGAATTTTACTTTAGAGTGAATAAAATCTAAATATGAACGGAATATCTAAATTTAGTTACTATTTCGTCTTTGGGGTTATGATTTCCTTGCTTTCCTAGAGAAGTTACAACAAAAGTATTGAAAAACGCAGGATTTTTAAATATTATACAAAATAAAACTAATAATCAAAGAAATATTTTTGTATTTCCCTAAAAAACGGCATTCTAAAAGTAAATTAATATAAACGCCACATTTTTGACTTTCTGTCGATAACCTAAGTTCAGAATCTTATACTTCTATAAAAAACAAAAAATATAGATTCAATAAAGTTGAAATATGAAGAAACATCTAAATTCTATGAGTTTTCGTCCTTGGTACTATAATTTCTAATATATTTCGGCAGCAGAACAACGAAAATCTCTGAAGGTTTTAATTTTCAATTATATTACGAATATAGAATAGCATTTTAAAGTGCAGAAATAAAAATATTAACGAAATATCTAAATTTAGTAATTATTTCGTCTTTGATGTTCGTCTTTCGTATCAAATATGCAGAATTTTTAAAATATTATGTAAAATAAAACTAATAATGAAAGAGATATTTTCGTATTTCCAAAAAAAAAGAAATGAAATTCGGGAAGTAAATTGATACAAACGACTCATTTTTGACTTTCTGTCTATAAGTTAAGCTCAGAATCTTATACTTCTCCTGCGAAAAGATAGAAATATAGGTTAAATAAGGTCGAAATAAGACCGAAATATCTAAATTCCATAATTACTATGCCTTTAGTGCTTTTATTTCCTTGTTTTCCTAGAGAAGTTATAACAGAGGTATCGAAAATGCAGGATATTATTTAAAATAAATTCAATAATCTTTGAGATATTTTCGTATTTCCCTAAAAATGAAATTCCGGGAGTAAATTAATACAAACAGCCCAATTCTGAGTTTATGCCCAGAACCTAAGTTCAGAATCTTGAACTAGAAGAAAATCAAAAAATATAAGGTTAAATATGGTCGAAATAAGAACGAAATGTCTTCAATCAATGATTGACGACCTTATTTAACCTATATTTCTTGGATTTAGTAGAAGCACAAGATTCTGAACTTAGGTTATGAGCATAAACTCAAAAATGGGCTGTCTGTATTAATTTACTCTCGGAATTTCATTTTTAGGGAAATACGAAAATATCTCAAAGATTATTGAATTTATTTTAAATAATATCCTGCATTTTCGATACCTCTGTTATAACTTCTCTAGGAAAACAAGGAAATAAAAGCACTAAAGGCATAGTAATTATGGAATTTAGATATTTCGGTCTTATTTCGACCTTATTTAACCTATATTTCTATCTTTTCGCAGGAGAAGTATAAGATTCTGAGCTTAACTTATAGACAGAAAGTCAAAAATGAGTCGTTTGTATCAATTTACTTCCCGAATTTCATGTCTTTTTTTTTGGAAATACGAAAATATCTCTTTCATTATTAGTTTTATTTTACATAATATTTTAAAAATTCTGCATATTTGATACGAAAGACGAACATCAAAGACGAAATAATTACTAAATTTAGATATTTCGTTAATATTTTTATTTCTGCACTTTAAAATGCTATTCTATATTCGTAATATAATTGAAAATTAAAACCTTCAGAGATTTTCGTTGTTCTGCTGCCGAAATATATTAGAAATTATAGTACCAAGGACGAAAACTCATAGAATTTAGATGTTTCTTCATATTTCAACTTTATTGAATCTATATTTTTTGTTTTTTATAGAAGTATAAGATTCTGAACTTAGGTTATCGACGGAAAGTCAAAAATGTGGCGTTTATATTAATTTACTTTTAGAATGCCGTTTTTTAGGGAAATACAAAAATATTTCTTTGATTATTAGTTTTATTTTGTATAATATTTAAAAATCCTGCGTTTTTCAATACTTTTGTTGTAACTTCTCTAGGAAAGCAAGGAAATCATAACCCCAAAGACGAAATAGTAACTAAATTTAGATATTCCGTTCATATTTAGATTTTATTCACTCTAAAGTAAAATTCTATATTCTAAATATAATTGAAAATTAAATCCTTCAGAGATTTTTGTAGTTGTACTGCCGAAATATATTTAAAATTATAGCACCAAGAGGCGAAAAATAACAGAATTTAGACATTTCGTTCATATTTCAACATTATTTAACATATAATTTTTGTTTTTTTTTACAAGAGAAGTACAAGATTTTGAACTTAGCTTATAGACAGAAAATCGAAACTGGGCCGTTTTTCTTAATTTAGTTCCCGATGTCCACTTTTTAGGGAAATACGTAAATATCTCTAAGAATATTAGTTTTTATAATATTTTAAAAATCCGGCATTTTGGATACTTCTTTTATAGATTAACTAGGAACAGCAAAGAAATTACAGCACCAAATGCGAAATAGTCATTGAATTTATATCTTTCGTTCTTATTTCGATTTTATTGTACCTATATTCCTTGTTTTTTTTTAGGAGAAGTACAAGATTCTGAACTTAGCTTATAGACAGAATGTCACAAACGTTTGTATTAATTTACTCCCCGAAATCCATTTTTTAGGGAAATAAGAAAATATCTCAAAGATTATTGGATTTATTTTAACTAATATCTTGCATTTTCGATACCTTTGTTATAACTTCTCCAGGAAAACAAGGAAATTAGAGCACTACAGGCGAAATAATCATTAAATTTAGATACTTCGCATTTATTTTGACATTATTTAACTTATGTCTTGGTTTCTGTAGGAGAAGTACAAGATTCTGAACTTAGCTTATACACAGAAAGTTAAAGAATCAGACTTTAAAAAGGATCTATAAGAACAAAATGCTGTTGTAAAAGAAATCCATGATATTTGAAAACGGAAATATTAAAAAGGTATTTTTCTCCTTCAAATACAGCGAAGGAAATTCTGGGCGTATTTTTTGGGAATAATTCCTTCATAAAAATTATTTTTGAAAAGTACACAGAATTTTATTAAAATAACTCAACTGGTAAGAAACAAAAAGTTTAATTATTAAAAAATTTTTGAAATACTGGCTGTGGAAAAATGTATTAAATAAAAATTACCTGTAACAACAATCACTTTTAAAATATGCACTACAAAAAATATTTTAAAATTATGATATCAACGTGAATATAAAAATCATTCCTCGGCGCATGGGCGTTTATAATGGTATACTTCAGGGTAAAATGACGTCATATATATTCATCACATATGTTAGGTCGAGCGCCAGTTTTCAAGGCATCGAGGAAGCGTGCATATTTTCAAGGCGTGGTTTAAGTTTAAAGAGTGAGGGTGAATTATCACGCCAGCTTTCAAAGACATTAGCATATACTCGTATATTTTTTAAGGTCGTGACAAAGTTTAAGGCGTGGAAGGGGTGAATTACTACCAAATGGACAATCCGATTTTTGGAACTGTTATATAAAAACAAATCAGTATTAATTACATTATTTTTATTAAAAAGTAATACAGCTCGAACAACGAAAATTTTCGTTACATTTCATTACAGCAACATCTGATTTTATAATTTAAATAAATATTATTACTAGTCGTACTCTCTAAAAACTGTAATTTATACCTATTTTACCCAAAGACACACATTTTACATGCTTGTTTATTGTGTTTCACCTTTAACTTAGCAATCTAAAATAAATTATAGTCTCCTTAGGATTTCCACAATGTTATTTTGTTGAAAAAATAGAAGCAGACACAATTCGAATTTAAAAAAGGTTTGAAAGTATGGTTTCCAGTACTGAAAAGGGCGATCGGAACTGTATGTAATTCATGGAACTTTCGATGTGAAGGCAGGTAACAGACCCGATCTTTTTATCGATCCGCCGGTAGAACTGCTTTTAAAAAGTGTGTCAGTATTATGTCAATATTCGTACCGCAACCATAATGGCCGATAATATTCTTTTTATTACAAATTTTAAGCGTGTAAAGTGAATTTTTAATTGAATTTTATATGTTGAGTGCATTTTTAATCAGTTTTTGTTCGACTAAACCCTTAAGAAAATTGAAAGAGGTAAGTTTTAAGATAAATTTTGATATAATTCCAGGGCGAATGGTCTTATAAAAAACCGTTTTATTTTTATTCATAAAATTTAACAAGATGATATCTTAAAGATCGGTAATAGGAAATTAAACCGTTAGCGTTATTGTATTTTTAATAGCGTGATTGCTGCGTTAGTAAGGTATTAAGATATAGTTTCTGTAAATTAATCAAATGAGGAACCCAGAAAATTTTTAGATTGTACTTTATGTCTGCAATGGCTTACATGGCTGGCACGCTCAATGGATGACGGTAACAGAGCTCTAGGATTTATTTTCTTTTATTTTACAATTTGATCGAATATTAATTGATTTCTATATGTTTAGCGTGCATTTTTAATTATTTTCTGTTAGAAAAAAGCAGTATATTTTCAATTTACGTAGTTAAATAGTAATTTTTGTAGTAAATATCTGATTCGTGCAAATTATAGCTTGCATGACAACGGCGTCTAAAAATGGCGGATTTATTTTTTTCTATTTTGTAGTTTCAACGAATGGTGGATGATTTATTCATGTTTAGAGAGCATTTTAATTAGTTTCTATTCGAAATAATGCTTAAAATTTAGACAGATAAGTTTTTGGATTATTTTTTTTGTCGAAAATGAAATATTTTTTCAAATTACGTCATTGATTTTTTTTTATGTCAGGTACATTTTAGTGTTTTTCTGATAAAATATTTAAGAAAAATTTAATAGGTAGCTTTGGTTACATTTTTATCTTAAAATGTCAGCTTAGAAAATTTTTCGATGAGTGAATTTCAAAAATTACTTTCTAAGAGTATTTGAGACATATAAGCACATTTTTAGTTTAAGTAAAGGTATAAAAAAGCAGAACTACTTTGTAAAAATGAGGGCTGGAAAATATTTAAAACAGAAATAATGATTTTCTTAATTTTGCAAAAGGGTGTTCTTCTTCTAGCTTTACTTTCTCCTCTTAATAAAAAATTTTGAAAAAGTTAATTTTTTAGATATGCCGTACTTTATATCGGAAATGGTTTACATATGGGCCAGAAATACATTCAAGAAAGAATTTAGCATGTAACGAATACTCCCGATGTGAAATAAACAGCATATAGGAGCAGATAGACAAGAATAAAAATATCTGAAGTCAATTTTGAGGGAGAAAAATCAAATATACAGAGATTTGTTTCGTTTATTTGTGGTGGTGGGACGACGAGGATGTCAAGAATGACAGCCTATTTACCAATAAACCATAAAAAGTAATAGGACAACTAATTATCAACTGCGTAAATTTTACCCTAATGTATATAAATTAGCTTTTTATTTGTTATTTAAAAATTATACACCTTATTGCTATTTAATTTTTTACTAACTCGAACTTTTTAGAATAAGCTTGAATTTAGTCAAACATATTTGCATTTATCACAACAATGCCCGCAGCAAACCAATGAAGGTCAGTTTTTAAGTTGTTTATCAGTACTCTATAGTGAAAAACTTATTAATATGATATAAATTTTTCTTTGATGCAAATATCAATTTTAAAACAAGAAGTTTCATTTTTAATTTAATAAAAAGTAACAATTTTAGTGGTATTTTTTTTTTTGTTAATTTAAAGAAAAACATTGTAACTTTTCCAATTTTAGGTAAAATCTAAATACCTGAATACTTCTATTGTGGCAGCAGTTTCGGCTACAACAGTAACTAATGTATTAACGTTGAAACATGGCTTACACCTCTCTGTTATGGAAAAAAGAGAAGAACATATCTATGAGTGAGTTATGACAATTATCGATTTATTAAACCATCAACTCATTTTGATAACTCTATATTTAATAATTAACTGAAATTTTGTGTTAAAATTTTTTTGTAGGTAATCGTAATATGTCCAGAAGAGATACATATAGAACTGAAAAGTATAATGAAATATATGCTACTTGGGACTGTGTGGTCCTTCTGGAATTTTATGAGGATTTATTGTAGAACATATATCCTTTTTATGTAAGTATTCTACAGAATATACCCTATTTTTATATAAAAAATCTACACAAGATACACTTGGACCTTTAATTTCTTGCCCGTATTACTTGGTGTATAATTTCTTTCGAGACATACCATATTTTTTATAAAAAATCCATAAAAGACATCTCACGTGTCTTTAATTTTCAAATTATACATTTTTAATAGAACAAAATAACCCTTTTTGTAAGTAACAATTTTAGTGGTATGGTTTTTTTGTTAATTTGAAGAAAAATATTGTAACTTTTCCAATTTTAGGTAAAATCTAAATACGTGAATACTTCTATTGTGGCAGCAGTTTCGACAACAACAGCAACTAAAGTATTAACGTTGAAACATGGCTCACACCTTTCTATTAGGGAAAAAAGAGAAAAACATATCTGTGAGTAAGTTATGACTATTATCGATTTATTAAACCATCAACTCATTGTGATAACTATATATTTAATAGTTAACTGATATTTTGTGTTAAAAATTTCTTGTAGGTAAACGTAATACATCCAGAAGAGATACATAATAGAACTGAAAAGAATATTGAAATATATGCTACTTGGGACTGTGTTGGCCTTCTGGAACTTTATGAGGATTTGTTGTAAAACATATATCCTTTTATGTAAGTATTCTACAGTATATACCCTATTTTTATATAAAATCTACACAAGATATACTTGGACCTTTAATTTATTGTCCATATTACTTAATGTATAATTTCTTTCGAGACATGTCATATTTTGTATAAAAAATCCATAAAAGAGATCTCATGGGTCTTTAATTTTCAAATTATACATTTTTAACAGAACGAAATAACTCTTTTTTTAAGTATTCTACAGAACATACCCTATTTTTATAAAAAAATCTATATAGGATACATTTGGACTCTTAGTTTATTGTCAACATCACTTAGGGTACAATTTCTCTACAGAAAAAAACATATTTTGAATAAAAAAAACTCGTAAGAGACACTTCAGGGGTTTTTAATTTTCAAATTATATATTTTAATATATCCAAATTACCCTTTTTGTAAGTATCCTACAGAACATACCCCATTTTTATATAAAAAATTAGACAAGATACATATGGACTTTTAATTTATTCTCCATATCACTTAGAGTACAATTTCTCTCCAGAAAACACCATATTTTGTATAAAAAATCCATAAGAGATATTTCAGCGGTCTTTAGTTTCAAATTATACATTTTAACATATCAAGATAACCCTTTTTGTAGGTATCCTACAGAACATATCCTATCTTTATATAAAAAATCTATACAAGATACATTTGGACTTTTAATTTATTGTCCATAACGCTTAGGGTACAATTTCTCTCCAGAAAACGCCATATTTTGTATAAAAAATCCATAAAAGACATCTCATGGGTCTTTAATTTTCCATTTATACATTTTTAACAGAACGAAATAACTCTTTTTTTTAAGTATTCTACAGAACATACCCTATTTTTATATAAAAAATCTATATAGGATACATTTGGCCTTTTAGTTTATTGTCAACATCACTTAGGGTACAATTTCTCTCCAGAAAACACCATATTTTGTATAAAAAAATCGTAAGAGACACTTCAGGAGTCTTTAATTTTCACATTATACATTTTAACATGTCAAAATAACCCTTCTTGTAAGTATCTAACAGAACATACCCTATTTTTACATTAAAAATCAGAAAATACACTTGGACCTTTTAATTTATTGCCAATATCAATTAGTCAATGTGTAATTTCTCTTCTAAAAACGCTCTATTTTGTATAAAAATCTCCACAAGACGCAACTTAGACCTGTAATTTTTCAAATTAGACATTTCTAACAGTTGATTTAACCACTTGTTATAGCATTTTTTTGTAATTTTATGTCTTTTCCAATGCAGTGGGAAACCTCTTTGACATTATTTTTCATATTATTTTTTACAGCTTTTGATGAATTTTTGAGAAGTCAACAAAAGGCAAAATATTTAATTTCTTACATCACAGTGGTTTTAATTTTAATATTTAAACTCATATCTAAACGAAATTATGATCCACGATTTAAAGTATTCTACAGAACGTGCCCTATTTTTATACAAAAAATCTATACAAGATATACTTGAACCTTTAATTTATTGTCCATATTACTTAGTCTGTGACTAATTTCTCTCCTGAAAACACCTTATTTTTGGATAAAAATCTACACAAGGCATCACTTGAGCTTTTAATTTTTCAAATTACACATTTTTAATACTTAACCCATTATTATAGTTTTTTTTATAATTTTATGTCTTTTCCAATGCAGTAAGAAACCTTTCTAATATTTTCATATTATTTATACAACTTTTGGTGAATTTTGAGTAGTAACAAAGTCAAATATTTAATTTGTAACACTTGAGTGTTTTTAATATTGATATAAGATGTCATATCTAAAACATAATTATGACAATTTAAAAGCGTTTAAAATTTGAAAAAAATAGGAAATTATGTATTTAAAATAGCAAAATAAAAAACACTTTCATATTTCACGGAAAATTAGAGAAAAGCATATCAGTGAGTTAGTTAGGCTATTATCGATTCGTTGAACCATTAGCTCATCATGATAAATGAAACTTATGGTTTTGTTGTACACTGTTAAATAGTTTATTTCATATTTTATATACACCTATGCTCAAAACCTTGCTTATACATATCTTTAAATTTTTTATTATATTGAATTAAAAGAGACATAAACAAAAACTCATGCCCAGATTACTTTTTATCTCTTTAATAACTCTCACCATTATGTTAGTATTTTAAATAATCAGTTTCCTCTTAAGCACTTTTTACTTTTTTCGATATTTTATTAACTTTTTATCACATTAAATAAAACGAGGCACCTATGGTTAAAGGAAATCCAACTTAATTATTTTTGCTAAAAATTATTTATTTTTTTTTAGATATACCATACCTTATGCTGACAAAGACCTTCCAGATGATGTGAAAATCGATTCAAGAAACTATTTGGTTTGTGGATGGTCCTCCTCCTCCAGTCCTAAACATTCTATACCCAGGAATAAAATCTAAATATGTGACAATATATATCAGATTAAGGATATGTTTGTATAAATTGAAAAAATTTATTAAAATATTATGTTTTCAATTATTATTAAAATAATAGAGATTTACCTATTATATATGTCAAAAAAAAGGTTATAACTCTAAATTGCTTGCCATAGGGGGCCCTAAATATAAATTCACATTGTTGATTTACCAGCTAAATATTTGTTTATTATTCACTCTTTATATTACAGTAAAAAATAATGTTTGATGAAATAAAATTGAAGTATATATTTGTTTTATTTTCCCCGTACGTTCTAAGGGGCATATCGTATAACTCCACTTTTTATTACATAAAATTCATATGTCTCGTAGCTTCGTATCAACTGTTTTTTCCAAATTTTACTTTTTCAAAGTAAAAAAATATATATCAAATGGTGTTCTCTCTAAACTTTAACGCGCGATCATTATTTGACATGACAGCTGACGTATGACAGATAACAACTAGAAAATGGGACTCCGGGGGATTAATACTAAAAATTGGACATATAAAATAAGGGAAATACAGTATTCCTATCATCATCTATTCAATTAGCTACAAACTTGTTAAAATGAAATTGTAAAATGGCGTGTTTGCATCACCACAGTCCACAGTAAGTTCTCTATTTACAGAATTTCCTTGTCAGATTGTCTACAAGTCTTTAAATCGAATGAAATATTTGTTCAAGTTCTAATAGATTATTTTTTACTGAAAAGCGTATTTTCGCTCTATTAAATAAGGCCTAATAAAAAGTGGGGTTAAAGCCTAATGTAAATGATAGCTGATGTATATAACAATTGACAGCTGATGTAAATGCGAAAGCCAACGTCCAAATGGGGCCCTTGGGTGTGGTTCAGGGAAAAATTTGGCCTTTAGCCGGAGCTTGAATGGGATCCGCTAGTGAAGACCTAGAAGATGCGGCCCTCGGTCGGAAATTGAACTGAGTCCTATGGGGCACGTGGGTAGAGCTCTAGAAAATGGGGCCCTTGGATGGAACTTTATAGGAGTCCTATAGGGTACCCAGATGAAGCTTAGAAAAGGGGGACTTCGGAAGGAGCTCTAAAAAGTGGTGTCCCCGGACGGAACTTTAACGAAGCCCTATGGGGTACCCGGGTGAAGTACTAGAAAAAGAGAACCCGGACGGGGCTCTGAAAAATAAAAATCCCGGACGGAACTTTAGCGGAGCCCTATGGGGTACTCGGGTGGAGCACTAGAAAATCGGGCTCCCGGAAGGGGCTCAAAAAAAGGGGCCCGGTCTATATCGCCGGAATAACTACTCTTGACGTAGGAGGGGGCAATGTCAGGGTCAAGGAGGGGGGGGATAGAGCGAATCGGGTAATGTTCACTACTTATGATATCACTATGAAATAGATAGTATACTATTTTTTCAAATTGCCGCCACCCACTAATAAATTTCGAATAAAATATATGCAATAGTATTGGCGTTATCTAGCAAAATAATAAAAACACATTTTGACCCTTTTCAGTCTTACAAAAAGAATTCGAAAAATTCAGAAATGACTTCGTTTGCAGAATATGTGATGCCAAACAATTATATTTTTATCTTGATTTTTCGCAGAAAAATTACTTTTTAATGAGCAATCCTAACATCAACGTCTTACCCCTTCTTCTCATTTTTGAAATAGCAATATCGAAAAAAAAAAAGAAATTAATTTTTAGATACTGTTGTGATCTCTCTTCTAAAATCAAAATCGTGTTTATATCTCGATTTGATGAAGAGATACCGATAACTTTATCAAATGATAATTTACCGCTTTCCACCATTTTCGAGTACGTATTTTTTATATTTTGCCAGGATAACGACATAGTAATAACAAACACATGGTATAACTTGTGAAGATTGTATACGTAGGAATGTCGGGGCGATAATCTGACACATAAAATAGGAAATCAAATTGATTACATATTGGTGAAAAAGAGATTCAGAAATTGCGTAAAAAAGGTCACAACATACCGAGATACTGGATACTGGGTCGGACTATCATCCTCTAATTGCCGATATTAATGTTAAGTTAAAAAAGATAAAGGAAAGTACTCTACGAAAAAAGTTTAATATAGCAGATATAAAGAACGATCAGATGGAAACCGACTTCAACAACCACATGCAAGAAATAAATATTACCAACAATATAAATGAAATGTCGAAATTATTTCATGATCTAATCTCAAGGTTAAAGGAGAAACATGTTTTAAATAACATCAAACATAATAAACAACAATGAATGACTAAAGAAATATTAGATATCATGGAGAAAAGGAGAAAGTATGAGAACAACACAAAGGAATGCAAAAAGAAATAAAAGTAGATCAAATAAAAGATTCGTGCAGCTAACAAGAAGTGGATGGGAGATAAATGAAAGAAATGGAGGAACTAGAAAGAAAACATGATACGTTCAACATGTATAAGAAGGATTGAGAAGTTTTTGGATTGTTCAACAACAGGATGACCCCTATATTAGTAGACACAATAGGCAAACCTCTTATTGATGAACAGGAAATTCTTAATGTCTGGAGTTTCTACAAACTCAATTATTTGAAGACCAAAGACCAAATATATTAGACGATGTGCGTGTAGCTGAAGGACCGGAAATTCAGAGGGTCTTCACAGTATAAAACGTGCAAAATTCAGAAAAGTGACCGGCCCAGATGACATTCCAGTGGAACTTCTGTAACTAATTCATGAAGACAATATCGATATACTGGTTAAGTTTTTTAATTAAAAGTAATTTAATTTCCTGAGTATTATTCATAGAGAAATAAGAAATAAATTCGAAACCCGCTAAGATCACCCAATTTATGCCAATGATATGGTCATCATAAGCCTTTAGATCTACAACAACTCTTAGATTCTATCAATAGGGTTGGGAAAGAAATGGGACTCAACGTTAATGTTGGTAAAACTAAATTTATGGTAAACGGATAAATTGTTGGTAGAGTCTCCCACTTCAATTACCTTGGATGTTATATAAATGAACAGCTTGGCTCCGATAAAGAGATTAAATGATATCGCTTCTCTGCAATGACAATCTAAATTTAAAATTGCATCAAAGGATGGTTCAATGTTACATCTGGTCAGTGTTGTTATGAGGAGCAGAAGGTGTGGACACTGAAGGCTGCGACGATCAATCGTTTTAAGGCATTTGAGAAGTAGTCGTATAGGCGAATGCTTGGAATACCCTGGGTAGCTGTGTAGACTGATATAGTGGTTTAGATCGGACAGACAAGTGTAAAATGCAGAAAACTAGCACATCTTGGGCACGTTCTCAGAGAGAATCGATTCAGAATTCTTCAGTTGATAATAAAGGGGAAAATCGAGGGTCGTAGAGGTGTTGGAAGGAAGCACATCTCTTAGCTGAGGAACATCCGTGAATGGACAGGAATACACAGTGCTGAACAGCTATTTAGGATAGCAGAGAGCTGTGATCAACTCGCCATTGTAATTGCCAACGTCAGGGAGACCTGACACGGTACAAGAAGGAGAAGAAGAAAAAGTAAGTGCCTATACGGTGTTACCAACCTTTGATTTTGCCTAATTGCTTATTAATTTGATATTCGAAAGAGACATGGGTCCAATATCATTTCTTTTAGAACTACTATAGGCCTCAATACAAATATACAACTTGACATTAACTGACAAAAATACAACGTCATTTCACGAGAGCATACAGGGGAGGTCAAAATAACCCTACATAGAGAAAAAGTTCCCAAAGTGCCCCTTAACGGAGATAGAGAGCCCTAAAGGGGTAAACAGAGATTTACCTTATCAGCTTTAAGTTTTGAACCAACTTGTATAATTTAATGAAATTTTAATATTTTATAGAAGCCATAAAGACTCATTAAACCATGCTACAGCAAATATTGTAGATCATCAGAGAAGGCAGGAACGGACTTGTTGGGTCTAATTTTTGACAGGTATCATTTTACAGAACTGAAAACTGATTTTTTTAAATACTTTAGTCATTCCTAATCAAAAGGGGTCTCTTAATTTATTTGGATAAATCTGGCGATTTTGTAGATAAATCACACACACAAAAGGGTAAAAATAAAATACGCAGGGTATGCTAATGTGTTTTAATTTATACAGAAGCGCTGTCTCACTCTTCTAAAGCAAGAAGATGTTATACTGAAAGATTTAAATTATAAGATTTAAAACGGAAAACGTGGTGTGCAATAGATAATAACTGTTGTTTGAGATTCCTTATCGACAGCTACTCTCTACACTCTTTACTATTATCTATTGCATGCATCTCACGTTTTTCATTTCAGATCTTACAAGTGTTTTCATAGCTATTAAAAATTCACAATTACAAATTTTTTTGGGGTTAGAAATGTGAATGGGGTTATAAATCTGTATGGTGCTAGGAAAAATTATTTGACACTTTTTAGTGTGTTTTAGAAACTTGGTGTATTAAAAAATTTTTATATGAATATTTCTCCTTTTTATTCAGTTTCAAATCTCTAGCTCATCAGGAAGTTAGTTTAAAATCGATGGCAAAATTTGTACCGAACAAACATTATTTCATAGTCCTGTCTATTTCTATTTCTAAGACAGAAAAGAAAGCGAGTTTTTAATCATATTCTTACAAATATTTTTTTCTTGTTATGTTTTTATATTAATTTTATATTTTCAATATGATAACGAATCTTTTGTTAGTTAGTTAAGGTTTAATATCCATTTAAAAGCTTAAAGTTATGAAAATTTAAAGAATCCTTTAAATAATAATAAAAAAATTGTTTAATGCAAAAAAGCTAATTTATTTTCATATTTTTTAAATAATCTCAGATTTCAAAATGGCCACAAATTTTCTTGATCAGTATATTTTACCAATGCTATAGTTTCCAACAAATAATTTTTTGAACTCATGCGCCAGAACCTCCTGGACTATAAAACCACTCAATATTTTTTATTTGTTATTATATGTAGAATGATATGATATGTAAGCATTACTTCATAAAATTAGTTTCGCGTGTTTAATCAATATTTTAAACTATGATTTAGACGACACTGTAGAATATACAGTATGTTGCAAGAAGTATGTATCGTATTAAGGTGATATGTACCCTAAAAAATAGACCAAATTTTGCGATTGTAATTTTTTTACGTAACTTCTGTAAATTTACAGTAGAATGTAAAAAAAGCTTGAATTTACAATGTTATTTAATTTTCTATTAAGTTTTCTATATACATGTTATTTTACGGTATAAATAAAACAGTGACTCTAAATTTACTACCAAAGTACGTTTTACTGTGAAATGACTAAAACTTTGCAGCACATTTTCGTCGACCAGTACATTATTGCAGTAAATATATATTTTTTTTAATATACACTTTTATTACAATGATACTGTGATGAAGTAACAATGCAATAGTATGTAATGGAACAAATGTTTATTATTTTTCATTGTTCAATGTCAACTATATTCTGTTAAAATAAGTAATTAAATAACCACTCTGTGAATAGATATTCCAGGGGAATAGGGTAGTTATATTTTTTTCTCACTATCCACGAAAGTCTAAAGGAAAAATAAATCAGTTAGCGAGCTTGACTTTTATGATCTTTGTCGTTTAAATGTTTTCTTAAAAAAATACATAAAGTCAGTTAATTTATGAAGACGTCATAGGACCCTCTCTTAGAATTGCCTATAAATCTGTCTAAGTAATCTCGCCCTGGTTATGTAAATAAAACCGAAAGATAAGGGAGGTTTATAACATATGGTATATGAAATATTGAACGATTTTCCCATTATTAGGAAACAAAAGAATGGTCAAATAAACTCACTATAATAGATATATATATATATATATATATATATATATATATATATATATATATATATATATATATATATATATTTTTTTTTTCTAATATTTTCTTGGGTATAGGTTTTTCATTAGAGAAACAAAGGACAACAATTTTCTTTCTGACGTTTCGCTCTACATAGCGAGCTTCTTCAAAAGAGCTTGGTATATTTATTTTACATCTACAAAAATTACAGAATTTTTTATATAATAAACATATATCACAGCAATTACATTTTTACATTTTTAATTTAATTAAAATTAATAAAAACAAAACAGATTTTAAAATAGTCTTATAGTTTAAAATTTAAAACAATACAAACAGGTTAAAATAGTGAAAATTATAAAATAGTACATACCTTGAAAGTAGTTTTGTGTGTATGTTTAAAAATAAATTCAAATATGATCTTTGGTATGCAATTTGTATAGATAGATTTATTTTTATAAAAAGCAAAAAATAGGAAAAAAGATTATTATTTATTTTTTAATAACGTTCTTTCAACTGTATGAGTGTATATGAAATCGTTCCAAGCATCATTACATTATTTCTCATATTTATTATAGAGTCGCTTCAAGCATGTTTTATTCAAAAATCAAATTATAGTATATCTGACTTAAATTTTTGACATCTTGCTTGTCATTTACAACATTTTTATCTTTTTTTATGTGTATCATTTCTTTGATGACTAATTTATGATAATTTCTGTCAGTATCTAAAATATGGGTGTTTTTAAAATCAAATTCATGCTTAGATGTTTGTTCATGCTTATGTAAAGATGTCGATGCGTTTTTAGTATACTTGTGTCCATTCACTCTATTTTCAATATATTGTGTCGTCATGCCAATGTATTTCTTAGGACAATTGAGGCATGGAATTGCATATATTACGTTAGATCTTTTTTTGGTGGGAACTTTGCTTTTTAACTTCGTATAAAATGACCCAAGTAAATTGTTCGCCTTATGGCATACCGTTATGTTATGTTTATCCAAAATATATTTTATTTTTTCAGACAGTTGGTATATATACGGTAATGCAATGAAAGTGTTTTGTGTTTTGGTATTGTTAATTTTATTTTTTTTGTTTGAGTTATAATGTAAATAGGTTCTTTGTTTAATTATTTTTTTTATGAGTAGTTTAGGAAAATGGTTCATTATTAGGGTCTCTTCTACTTTTTTTAGCACTTCTGGGCGAAATTCGGGTGAAGATAATTTTATAGCTCGATCAACTAAGCCGATTATGACACTATTTTTTTGTTTATTTGGATGTTCAGAGTTAAAATTCAAATACCGGCCCGACCAAGTATCCTTCGTGTACCATTTTGTATGAAGACTATTATCCGTCTTATTCCTGTGTATAGTAAAGTCTAAAAAGTTTATTTTTTGTTCTATTTCAATTTCAGCTGTAAATTTCAGTTTTGGGTGGAAATTATTAAAATGTTGTAACAAGCTATCTATTTTGTTTTCGGGTACAGCAGCCAAACAGTCATCTACATAGCGTTTAAAAAAGATTATATTAAAATCAAGTTTTTTCAATACTTCTTCTTCTACATATTCCATAACTATTTGTGCTATTGTTGAGGAGATTGGTGAACCCATAGCACAACCGTCTAATTGTTGGTACAAACTATCTTTGAATTGGAAATAATTATTATTTATTGTAAGTTTTACAGATTCTATAAATTCATTGAGTGTCAATGTTGTGTGTTCTTTTAAATCGTCCCATTTTTCTTCCAAAACTTTGGGAATGATGTCATTGGGTATATTTGTATACAAAGAAACTACATCTAGTGAAACTAATTTATAATTTGTTGGTATTTGTATTGTATCAATGAATTGTTTAAATGTGAAAGAGTCTTTTATATAGTGATTATTTTTTCCTGTGATGTTTGTTAGGCAATTTGATAAGTATTTGGACAGGTTATAAAAAGGGGACTGTATGCTTGAGACAATTGGTCTGAGAGGTGTATTTGGTTTGTGTAATTTAGGTAACCCATAAATTTTTGGTGCTATAGCATTATGTATTGTTAATTTTTTACTTTCTTCCTCAGTTATATGTTGGTTTTTTAATAGTTTTTTAATTAGTGCGTTATTTTTAGTTTGGAACGATTTTGTAGGGTCACTTTTAAGTTTCTTATAAGTGTTAGTATCATCAAGTAGTTCGTTTATTTTTCTATCATAATCAGATGTATTCATAATAACGGTTTTGTTACTTTTATCAGGTTTGAGAATAGTAATTTGAGGGTTATGTTTGATAAATTGTTTTGTTTTATTAATTTGTTTTTGTATTTTAATTTGGAAATTATTAGTTTTGGCTTTATTATGTCTGGTCTTTATTTTGTGGTTTGTAATTACGTTTACTATTTTAGATCTAATGCTATCTCTTATTTCTTCTGGTTTGTTATATATGGCAGACTCTATACTAGAAATATATTCATTTAGAGGTAGCTCTTTTTCATTACTGATTGGTAATGAAAAATTTCCGCCCAGGGCGAGTACTTCTGACACATCTTGTGGTATATCTGTGTCAGAGATGTTATTAAGCCATGTTTGTGTGTTTATTGGTATTTTGTCTTTTTCTTTGTGATTGACTAAGTTTAAAAATTTCCTTTGATTTTTTTGCTTTATACATTGAAATATTTTTTCATATTTTCTGCTTTCAAACTGAATAAAATTATTAAGGATAGTTTCAGGTAACATAGTTTTTGTAACTTCTATTGATTCTTTTAATTTAATCTCCAAAATATTCAAATTTTTTACATTATCAGTGATTGTTAAATTTAAAATTTTAGATTTGGTGTTATTCATTATATCATTAAGTTTACTTTCAAGGTACATACCTGAGAAAAAGCATATATGAGAGGTCTTAAAATTTAAAAACTTTGGAAAAATGCCAGCATGCCTGCATCGAAGTAAAAATATTCTTCTATTCTTCTGCTTTGATATTTTCTTATATAATGTAGATATTTCTCGAAGCTTATTAACACAGTCGATACCATACGAGTTTTTCACATTTTCAAGGAAAGTCATGATAATCCTTCTGTTGTTCTGTTGCAGTCCGGAAACCCTTGCAATTAATAATTTATTTTTGTATCTTAAACCTTTTGTTAAATATTTTTTTTTTTCTAATATTTTCTTGGGTATAGGTTTTTCATTAGAGAAACAAAGGACAACAATTTTCTTTCTGACGTTTCGCTCTACATAGCGAGCTTCTTCAAAAGAGCTTGGTATATTTATTTTACATCTACAAAAATTACAGAATATATATATATATATATATATATATATATCGTTTAGCCATTTGTAAAAAGAATACTGAGTAATCACTTATTTTTCTATTCACAAGAAATAACGAGTTAAGATTGCCAAAACAGCCAAGAAGAGTGATTAGTTTTTTTTAGAGTCTTTAACATATATTCTTTTAGTTATAGAAAGAAATAGAATAGTTTAATTAATTATGTTTATATAAAAATTATTATTAAGATTCTCACAGGTCAATTCGTGAATCAAGCATCCGGTATAGAATAGCTAACGCCTTCAGCACGTAACGATCGAAACCTTCGAACTTTAAGGGAAAGAAATTAATGTTTACCGGGTTCCATCGCGTAATATGGGTACAAACGGAAAACAGAGGGGTGTCGGGGGGTGTAAGATTCGAAGACACTCTTTTAAGGAATAGTAAATGTCAGTCACAATTTGAATGTCGGTTAGTACGGTACCGTGACTACCAGTGCCGTAGAATAATTATGTCACGGGTATAATCGTCGGGAGAGAAGATTGTCTTTGTTTAATTTGGGAAATTATGGGATTATCGGGTGTTATTTTAGTGGGGCATTTAGCGATTTTCATACGGTTCGATTAAGTAATATAAATAGCTGTTGTTCGCGTTTTATTTCTTTTTTTTTGTTTAATATTTTATTAAGCTATTTATAAGTGTTTTTTTCAAAATTGGGTTTTACGTTTATGGTTAATATAACGGCCGAGAAGAGCAATTATGTTAGTTTTTCGTAATTGTTATTAGTTTTAAGTTTCTCATTGTAAATAGTTCGTTTTTATTCTATTTATTTTGTTAATAGACTAAGTTGTTTTGAGAAACTTGTTTTATTCAATTTAATTAAAACCTTCACGTGACTTAACTTGCGGGCGCGTTGTTGCGAGACCTACAAAACAAGAGATATCTTCTGACCAACTAATTAGCAGCATTTCCTGAGTCCTGAAGATATGAGTCATGGTTGTGGTAAGCTTTCATAACCGTAATGTTTGGTACTAAAGCCGCAAGAGAGAAGTTGAACGACCAGACTTTCAGAGTGTCTTTATTACTATGAAATTCAATTATGGGTTATTAATATAGTTACTAATTAGTATGGGGCAAAAAATGATTATAGATGAAAGGATTAACGCTACCACAATATATCATTTGAAAGAGTCTATGATCAAATTCTGTCACAAGTAGATGACGAAATCGCCTTGCTTATATTGATTTAGATAATTTTGCACTGTTTGTTTTTAGAGTATGGCACTAAAAGAACGGAATGGTTACGCGACGCTTAATAAGCAACAGTGTGTAATAAAATATTTTATACGACCCGTTGTTAATAAATGTTTTTATTATATCAAAACCAAATATGCTCTTAAAATATTATTTATCGGTCACAGAAAACCAAGTTTAATATCTTTTTTTATAATTCGAATAGTCCCAAGGGAATATTTCAACATTCATCTTATAAGACCACGTAATCGTACCAATAATAAACTACTTAATAATGTTCGAAAAAAATAATATACTTAGTATTGATTGTATAGTAACTAATAGCCATTATATCAGAGCTGTGAAGTGGGTTTTTATTATTTTTATGCCTTGGCTATTGTTAAAATTATTGTTATTCAAATTGTAAAGAAATTACTTCAAAGTTTTAATTATTTTATCTCCATTTTTTTGGTGCGTTATGCACCAAACCATCATAACGAAAAATGTATTAAATAAAAAATATTGAAGATTGTATCTAGAACTTACACGTATTTTGATTACAATTATAAATAGTTATTTGATTTGTAATTAAAATGAATCTCAATAAGCAGAGATTATAGAATGGATCCTTTTCGATATGCTAGTAAGTAGAGTGTACGAAAAAGTAGTGGACTGTAGTTAGGCGCTAATAAAGGATTTAATTTCAGTCAAAATTGTCGACGACGGATTAATAATCTCGGAAATTTAAAATGGCCTACCTTGTAGCTGCTTTGCTAGTATGGTAACTGTGGTTCCTTTACTGCAGGCGAGTCTCTTGGTTTTTAGCACTGTTATATATGATTAATCAATAATTATTTTAATGTTTTTTTTTTGGGCGTAATTGACGGGCATAGAGAGATTTAACACTCGCTTGGTATATCAGTGGATATTGGTGTTCGCAATACGTGTATCCCCATTGAAGGCAAGTAAAAACTTTAAGTGTTTTTCTAAAATGAACCATTGAGGTGCGTATGACATTTATTGGTCATTGTTGGAAAGAGATCGTCATATATGGCGCGAAAAGAGATTAAAATTAAAATTAACTTCAGTTTGCTTAATTATAAATATACAAAATGTGGAGAAATGTCAATTTTACCCGTAAAAAATATAGCGTAAAAGTTAATTTGGAAAGACGAAACATAGAGTTTGAATATATTCTTAATTGTGTTGTTAATCAAAAATCTTCTATTGTATTTGGAACGGAACTTCGTCGTATGTGGCATTTAGTTAATGCCACATATGCTTAATCGGATTTAAGTTTGGACTAGATGTAGGTCTATCTAATTTTTTAATCCGAGATAATTAGTTACTATGCTAGCTTAATTAATACGAAGTTTTCGTATCCCATAGGCCGACATATGACAAAGATGATCTTGTAAGCTGTTTCGTATACAATTGTTACCAGTCATTCGTCCAGCCACGTTCACGAGTTCGGTGTTCCCACACAAGTAATGCCTCTCCAAAACATTTTATCGCTCTCTCCAAAACTAACACTTTGCATAAGATTGCAGCTGGCTTCGACTTGCGAATTATTCGATAGCGTTGGTTTTATTCTATTGATTATTATAAGTAAATTCTAGTCTCATTCATAAATAGAACATTTTTCCAATTCTCGATAGTTTACTGAACAAATGTTCTAACAAATTTGATGCGTCTTCTTTAGGAAAGATGTGAAACTTGAGCAAACTGTTTGGATGTCAGTGTATGATATTGTTAGAATTAAGTATAAAAATACTATCATCAGTAGCAATTGTACAGTTTTTGCACCCTCGATCGGATGTTGGTATGAAGTTTGTGACGTTGTTTACGTAGGCGGGGAACAGAGCAAAGGAGCAGGTCGTGCTCTACGGATCTACTTCGTTCACGGCAGCGGAACATCGGTCAGTGGATATTTCTCGTGCAGACAGTCATCGGTCAAATGCTCAGCGCAGGGGTATCGGGACGGTGGTATCTACTTACATTCGGGATATCCCTGCTCTCTTAACTAATCAACGGTTTGACTGCCTGAAGGTCAAAACATCCACTCGGTGGTCGGTTCTCAGGCGCCACCTTCGGGATTCATATGGTCTAGGGCCCACTTATGCACCGGGCAGCTTATTATAGTGGAGAAACGGCAAGCCAGGAGTCAATTGCGTGTATTAGTGCTGGCTGCCGGCTGCCAATTTTTATATGTAATGTTAAAAATACGACTAGGTAAGAAAACAAACGGTTATAAAACATCCTGAATCCTGTATTCCATTCTTTTATACAAAGAAATGGCCTAAAACTAACTTACAATCTAAGATGAACAATAATGTAAACAAATAAACGGTCTGAAGGGCAAGAGTATGTTATGGAGAGCTGATCACGGTAGCTCGTACTGATCGGTTGCGCTGAAGACGGTAACCCGGCGGTATCATTCACGACGCCTCATACGCAAATTATCGCTTTTTGTATCTAAAATCTTCGTTCACGGTTCACGGCGCTTCGTATTAAAATTTGACCGACGGCGGTATACGCGGTATGAACAATAACCCGGCATCGATCGGCGATAGGCGGCGTCTCTACACGCGGCGGCGGCGATAAGCGTCGGGGCGGCAGTTGTTTAGCGCCCTTGTCAACGGACATTGGAGGGCACCTGGCGATAAAACACATTCCTGGTCAATACGGAAACAAAGATAATAGTGACGGCATTTAGTGCGTATGTGTATTGGTGACGGTAGGAAGGAACGAAAGGACCTGACGCTGACCGTTCTTATAAGGGTCCTCGACAGCCTCAGCAGGATGAAACGACATTGCCCGTTCTTATAAGGGTCCTCGACAATGTCGACCAATAGCGGTAGGAAATTAGGAAAGGAACCGACACTGCCCGTTCTTATAAGGGTCCTCGGCAGTGACGATAGGATGACACAACATTGCCCGTTCTTATAAGGGTCCTCGGCAATGCTGGCCATTAGAGGGGTAGGACGTAAGGAAGGAAGTGTATGGTAAAACACCATATACACACAAGCCTAGCCTCACCTACATTGCTAGACCAGGAAGGCGCGGTCCGGCAGGCGATCCAATCCAGTCCGTTTGGACTGTTGACCCAAGTGGAGAACGTGTAGTTCTCCGCGAAATTATGGTCTGCTCAGGCTTAAATAGACGGCCCGAGCTCCCACTACACTGACGTGTGACAGTGTGCGGTGATCGCGCATACGATACTTCTGTATGCGGCGCGCGATTACTATGGTCGGACGCTCTGAAAACCTCGGAAAATTATATTTCCCCGCATAGCGAGGTGAATCTAATTATATTCCGGTAATATTAAAACCTGAAACAATCTTTTCCCGCAAGAATCAGATTTTTCGGATGGTAAATAAATAAATTAAATCCCGTCGAACATACTCATGCCCAAAAAATTAGTAACTTCTTTACAAGTTTACAGTTTTTCGGCTAAAATGTCGGACAATATCTCTTTGTTTAAATCCTTAATAATATAAAGCTACTACTAACGTATTTTACCGTTTTATGAAGAAATCATTTTCAAGGAAATTATAGAGATTTTAAAGTTGAGATTAGTTCGTCTGCTTTAAAGAAAAATACAGCCATTTTTTTATATTTCTATGACTAATCGACGTAACTTAATTTTCTCTTTTGATTGAGTTCATATGAGTCATAAACTTCAGAAAAAAAATTAAGAAAATGAGAAATGATTTTTTTCCACATAAATATTGAAAAAAAAAACAATGTTTTTTTTTACTCTTTGGCCTGCAACTTTTTCTCAGCAGAGATAGGTATAGGTATTGGTACACAGAAAAAAAATAGATGAAATTTCATTTAAAACAGTGTTTTGAAAAAGTAATTTCGATTAAAATTGACTGAATATAGCCGTTCAAATTAAGCTATTTTTTTCGATTTTTGTCGCGTTTGCCTTGATATTGTTTTAATTCTTATTTTTAAAACTAAAATTAATTTTTACTTAATAAAAAAAATGAATTTCAAGTTAATTTGTTAATGTGATAGGTTTTTAAATAATGGGATAGTTAATTGAACTAAAATATTGATTTTTTTAATTTGAAATATAAGATTACTTTTTTGTGCAACAAAAGTATTATTATATTAAATTATTCAGTATTCGTTAATTATATAAATTAATAATTTCAATATCTTCATCCAAGTCTTATAGGACATCCTCTTCTAAAATCTCTGCTTTTTGTACATTATCGCAATTGATATCCATACGTTCTATGCAAAATAAAGGGTGTTTTTTATAGAGGTATAGAACTTTAAGTTGGCAACACCTTTTTAATTGGCGGCCATTTTGTCAGCTGTCAAGTGATTTATGTTTAGTTTGGTTTGGTATTTCAACATGAATAGACTGACGCCTGAACAACGCTTCCAAATTGTGCAAATTTATTTTCAAAATCATGGTTCTGTTCGAAATACGTATCCCGCACTACGTCCATTTTACGGTCAACATAATCGTCCATCAGAGCAATTAATTCGATTAATTATGGAACGTTTTCGCACCACGTTTACTCTAAAATATAATACGCATCCACAGAGATGTCATACAGTGCGTACAGAAGAAGTCATTGCCTCTGTAGAGCGTAGCGTAGAGAAAGACCCGAATCAGTCTATCCGCCATCGTGTACAGGAATTGGATATGTGTCCATTCACTTCATGGAAGATTTTGCGGAAAGATCTTGGTTTGCGTGCTTACAAAATCCAACTCGTGCAAGAATTGAAGACACACGATCACCTAGCAAGGCGTAGATTCGGTGAATGGGCCCAAAACAATATTGCCGTTAATCTCGATTTTCATAAGCGAATTTTGTTTAGCGATGAAGCTCACTTTTGTTTGAATGGATACGTCAATAAACAAAACTGCCGTATTTGGAGTGATGATAATCCTCAAGTGTATGTTAAGACACCGTTACATCCAGAAAAACTGACTGTTTGGTGTGCTTTATGGGCTGGTGGAATCATTGGTCCGTACTTCTTTAAAAACGATGCTGGTCAGAACGTTACAGTCAATGGTGACCGCTATAGAGCCATGATTACTGACTTTTTCGTTCAACAATTGAACAACCATGATGTGCAGGAGCTGTGGTTTCAACAAGACGGCGCAACATGTCACACAGCTCGTGCCACAATTGATTTATTGAAGGAAATGTTTGGTAACCGCATAGTTTCACGTTTCGGACCCGTGAATTGGCCTCCAAGATCGTGCGACTTAACGCCGCTAGACTATTTTCTGTGGGGATATGTGAAGTCGCTTGTCTACGCCGATAAGCCCGAAACGATTGATCACTTGGAGAACAACATTCGCCGCGTTATTGCCGATATACGGCCACAAATGTTGGAAAAAGTCATCGAAAATTGGACCTCCAGATTAGACTACGTCCGAGCCAGCCGTGGCGGTCATATGCCAGAAGTCATATTTAAATTATAATGCCAGAAGGTTATCTTTCGAATAAAGCAAATTTCATGTCAATTTAAAAAATTCATCTTTGTTTTATTCCATTTAAAATTTCTATTCCTCTATAAAAAAAAAACCTTTATAAAGCAAGTCAATCCTAATTTTCGGCAACGACAGTTGGAAACAACCGCTACTGAAAG
The DNA here is from genome assembly GCA_034092305.1 of Diaprepes abbreviatus. NCBI lineage: Eukaryota > Metazoa > Arthropoda > Insecta > Coleoptera > Curculionidae > Diaprepes > Diaprepes abbreviatus. The sequence goes on from JASJET010000055.1 coordinate 33,812,190, forward strand.
TGTTGTTAGACTTTACTCCATAAAAGACGCTGTAATGAATTCTGATGCATAAGCTATGTCTTCTTGAGCTGCATTGTCGCATAAAAAAGTATCTATATATGATATTAGTTGAATAAGATTCTTATTTATAAATTTTATTTCCAATTTTCAAAAATTCAGACGTAGTATCACAGCCGCTAAACGCATTATAAAACCAAGATACTGTTGTTGTTGCGAAAAGTTGAAACTGTTCCAATCATAAGATTTTACAGTTTTTTTTTGTACTCGATTTCAAAAGATAGACGTTTCAATATTGCTCTGGTAACAATAATAAAATGACGAGTTAAGCAACTACAACCACATTATTTGTCTAGGATACCCTTTCTTTTACTTATTGTATAATAAGTACATCTACATCTTCATCGGCTTGCTTTATGTCTATATTAGCTTACAAGAATTTTTGAATCAAGTATGTAATAAACTTTTTATTATTGCTTTCATTTGATAAAAATTTGTCGGGCTTTGAAAGTGGTTTCAAATCACTTTTAATTTGAACTCCTGCGCCAATTTGTTTGGTTAAGCGCAGCCTTTCTGCACTATTCGTAATACACTTTTTCGAGTCTAATTTAGCAGCATGGCTTTTAATAGAGTATTATTAGAGAATTAAGGGATTATCGGTTCTAGAATTAGCTAGAAGTCCACCATCTGTTCGGTGCAAACAGCTTTTTGACTTTTATTCGTTCAAGATTTACTTTCACTGCTTACATAAACCTCCGTTAACGGTAAAAGGCGATCTTGTAGACTTAAGAAATAATGTAAAAGAAATGAAACAGATTTTGAATTACATTCGGTTCAAACATATTTATACAAATTCATATTTCAGATAGAAACAAGCAATATCTTCGTATAATTAACTGTCCCATTATTTAAAAACACATCACAATTAAATAGATTTGTTGAAATTATTATTCATTATTAACAAGTTCAATTTGAACCCATTTTTTTATTAAGTAAAATTCAATTTTGTTGTAAAAAATAAGAATTAAAACAATATCAAGCAAACGCGATAAAAATCGAAAAAATTTTTTTAATTTGAACGCCTATATCAGTCAATTTTAATCAAAATTACTCTTTCAGCAATCCATTTTAAAAGAAATTTCAAATACTTTTTTTTTCAGACAAAAAAGTAAAAAAAAAAAATACAAAAATTGGATGTTTGTTTTTTTTTTCATTCAGTGGTTTTTTTCAATATTTATCTGTTAAAATCGTTTTTCATATTCCTAATAGATTATTTTGATGGAAAATCTGATTCTCTGCGAAAAGTTTTCTATTAACTATATACAAATTTTGCTTCGTTTTCGAGTTATATTTAAAAAACTAAAAGGGTTGCATTTTCACCCCTATCTCCAAATTACACCCTCTAATTTAATAGCACTCCACGATATTCTCATCTCAAATGACTTATTGAACGATTTATGTAATAAAAACCCTTGGACGAATTAGTTCCTTATTACCCTGTTTTTGGTGACATAATCAATAGCCTATAAGAATATTTATATGAAAGCAATCCCTCGTAGATATCAGTTCAAAACGTTAACGGATGAAGGTAAGCAACAAAGGGACAATTATAAAACTACTTTTGGCTAATACATCTACAACATTTATTGATATTCTAAAAAGTTATAAAAGGCTTAGCTCCATATTTGTAGTAAGTTTGGTTCCATGTCCGATAATCGTCTCCTTTAAGATCTTGTCGTACTTGCAGGGAAGCATTCATATTTAAATACTGTATATTTTGGGGGGAAACATTCGGCCATGTTATATTTTGGAAGAGTTCAGTTTTTTCTGGAGTTGGATTCCTACAAATTTTAAATACTCATTATATAGCTGAAAATGCGAATGTTTTGAATAATAGTACGATATAAAAAGGTCCTGATTATTGAGAAGATACGCAAATACTTAAGCTAGTTTTCGTTAGTTTTCAAATAAAATTTATAAAATGATGAACTTATCAACAATTTTGTATATATCTTAGAATTTAGTGCGGTTTCGTCTTTGTTGTTTCTATGTTCATAGTTGGCTAACTCTTTTTACTCATTATAAATACGTATTTTTAATAAACAACGTAAGTAAGGTTTGTTTGAAGGTTGTAATCAATGTTGAAGATTGACTGAAATGTGGTTGTCGGACTTGCATTGTCTTTATTTTTATTTATTTTTACGACGTTTCGATTAGGTTGTATCTCTAATCGTTATCAAGTATAAACTGAATGTTTTGTCTTAAAACTACGAGCTTATATAGGGACTGTGTCCACTGAAGCACAAAGTTTCGTTTCACTGTACACACCTCAATGATTTGATGTTACAAAGTAGTGGTTGCCAAAGATTAGGTTTCTCAACACTCGGTTTACTGAAGATTCCATTATTGTTTTTAATGTAAGTTACTTCTATAAATTTTCTTTTTTTCATGTTGGGTTCCATATATATTGCAGCAGCCTCAGACCATTTTATATGGTGTTGTTTATCCCAGGCGTGTTCTGCAATACCTAATCTCGACGTTTCCCCTTTTTGTGTATGAGTTTTCTATTCCTTAATTCTAACTTCTAGTGGTCGTCTGGTTTCTCCAATATACATTTCACCACACTTACATGGAACTTTGTAAACACATTCTGTCTTATCGGTACTTTTTGGTATAAATAACGATTAGAGATACAACCTAATCGAAACGTTGTAAAAATAAATAAAAATTAAGACAATGCAAGTCCGACAACCACATTTTAGTCAACGTAAGTAAGGTTTGTAAAGGTGACAGTCTAAGAAACAGCTCACTGAAGCCAACGCATTTTAAATGCCCCACGTGTTCTACTCTAGAGCATTCAATTTTTCACTGACTTACATACATTTTCCACTGAAATTAATTAGCTTACGAGATGTTTACTTTAAGACGCTGCGGTGTTTTGACCTTGAAAAAATACAATATGTGTTATATCTCGTAAATGGCACGTTTACGATTCCTTTTGATAGTATATATCGAAAAGTGATGTTTTCCACATTGATATAAGCTATTTTCAGAATTGCCTTTCTCAACAATTTCGAGAAATAAAACGATGAACATTGGACTGCTTGTCACTGGACAGCACATTCCTTCTCACCTGCTGATATAAGTTACACACTTCAAAAATTAAATCATGTTACAGAATTAATCAATAAAAGTTTGGCACAATTAAAGATTCGCCTTTGTGTTCTAATCTCGTGGAGTAAAGATCCCTGAAGATACCTCGTGCAATCGTAGGCGAAACGTTGGATAATAATTCTAATTTGACACGGTCTAAACCCAATAACCATGATTTTCAACTTGACCAAAGCCGTGAAAGATTCCGTTCTCTATCATGGGTTTTTATTGATTTGTTTGCTAAATATCTAGTACAAATTATAACAATATCCTAAACAAAACTGAACTAACCAACTAAAAGGTCAAAATTCCGTAGCAACTGGATTGGGATTAAAGTTAATTCTTTGTAGTAAATCTTGCTGTAATAGTTTGGCTGCTCAATATAAGCAAAAAATTAACTTAAATGGCAAACCCTTATTTTTTACTTCTATGTGGTCAAACTAGCTAGCTTTAAAACGTTCTGAATTATTTTATAAAAATTCAGTTTATATACTTGTATATATTATTTGTATGGAATTTAAAGCTTTAAATTATACTATCTTCTTTGTTATTTTAATATAGATAATTAAAAATGGGTATACTTACAAAAATTTTGCAAAATTAGTCCACATCTTAACTATTCTCTGTTGAACTAGCAAATTAGTTGTATTGGTGTCATCACGTGGTGGATGAGGAGGACCTCCTCCATTTGAATAAAATAAAAATGGAATTTCTGAACCATGTCCCGCACTTTCCACACCTACAATTTAAACACAAAGCTAAAATATTAAGACGTATTTCCATGCTACTAATATTCCTTTAAAGAGAAAAATATTTGATCAAATGTGACAAGAATAATAAAAGGAAAAAAAAGAACAGAAAATGTAGCATTTTAAAACTTAAACCTTTCCTATCGTTCAATGATTAACATGAATAAGAAAATATTTTCGTTAAATACGGAAAGTAATTGTAGAAAACAGTTTATCATGAATGGTGCTCTGAAATATGTTATTATATCGAACGATAGCTAGTTTGGTTGTTGAATTATATCGAGGTATGATATACATTTCTTTTTATAAACCTTACCATCAATGTCTGCTGGTGTAGTTGAGTAAGCGAATTGATATACGTAAACTGGGACGTATTTTGAATGAAGTTCTGCGTTTTTAATCATGGCTTTCGCAAATTTCTGGTCACTCTGAAACTGATTTTTTTGTTAATATAAGTTTATTATATCAAAAATATTTAAATATTGATAATGCCTCTTAGTCAGGTTTGAAAAAGAATTTTAACTTTGCCTACACACAAATTTTATTGATATTATGTAGAATGTTCAAAGTTTCGTTAACTAAATATTAGTAAAAACATAGATTTTTAACATCTATATATCAATCATAGTCTATAGTTAAAATATATCTTTCAAAATTGATAAAAAGTACAGATCCCAAACTGTTCCTTTTCGACAAGTTATACAAGGTGATGCAAATTAATTTAAAATAAGTTAAAATTAAATTAAAATGCTATGGTTGAAAATGATTTAAGTTCGCTATTGCTTACATTAAGTATTTTGATATTCAAAGAGATATTTAAAAATGGGTGCTCCAAAAGGAACTTTCCAATTTTAATCATATCACCGAATGTAATGAATGCATTATCAAATGCTGAACTATTATGTAAAAAAAACAATTAGCCATTTATCGTTTCCTGGAAATATTCTCGAAAAAAAATATTTTAAACCCTATTTTGACACCATCTTTCCTCTCATTATCTCACTACTAAGCATCGCATTTTTCCCTGGTTTATCAATAAGCATTCTTTACCTCCTCCCCTCTTCTAAAAGCAGGGCAAAACGATTCATGTGTATTGATCAGTGTATTTTGTCGAGATCGAGTTACTACCAGCAACACCATTTATTAAAATTACCGCCTTTCTTGTACTTCTAGAGTCTCAGTACTATGCAGATATATAGAGAATATTAATGTTATCACAAATCTTCTCATAACCGAGTAAAGCTGCTTATTCCACTCGTCGATCTGATATAGATTTTTACTGAAGCCTTTTGGTGCAACCATTTGTATAGTACTTTTCTGCAATGCATATTACTTGGTAGTGTCGTAGAGCGAACATCTTTCCGGCTTACTCCGACCCGAATTAACTTCAAACATAAATTCCTACTTATAGTAAGTACGTAGACGGGTGTCTGGGGAAGGCGCCGGCGGACCCACTGACGAATCCACCGCCGGAATCGAGGGCGAAACACCCATACTTTTAGAGGTCGAAAATTAGCTTGTAATTATATGTCTCAAACATCGAAGGCATTATTGCAACAGTAGTCAATAAAAGAGAAAATTGATTCTTAGATTAAAAATCTGTGCTAGGGTATATGCCATTAATTCTTACCTCTTCTCGCAGTAATAGATAAAGCAAATATGCTGTTATACGATGTATTTGTAGTATAATTTTACTGGAATGAAACATTAGGGAAAATGTGTTGTAATTTTATGTATTTAGAAGCGCTCATTATTTGACTGTTATTTTCATCAAATACTTCAAGTAATTCTACTGGCATGCCATCTATTCACAGAGACTTTTATAGCATCTCTAAATTTTATGGCAATACTCCACTTATACGGGCATTTTTTTCTTATTCTCTTATGTTATATTAGCGTACTTGTTTTGAATGTACCATATTATTCATCTTTTTGGCACTAAGTCGGTGGGTCTTTACATAAATTACAATATTTTTTCTTTCCAATAGTTCTTTCTGAGACCATGTACCTTCATAATAAAGCCTGTTAAAATATTTCAGTTATCGAACTTAACTTTTATGATCTTTGTCGTTTAAATGTTTTCTTAAAAAAATACATAAAGTCCTATGAAGACCTAAAAGACCCTCTCTTAGAATTGCCTATAAATGTGTCTAAGTAATCCTGCCCTGATTATGTAAGCAAAACCAGACGTGTTAAGGGTAGTTTTTAACATATGGTATGTGAAATACCGTTATAATGTATTAAAATATTGAACGATTTTCCCATTATTAGGAAACAAAAGAATAATCAAATAAACTCATTATACTGTAATATAACGTTTGAGCTATGACAGGAGGTATGTGGCGTCTGTTTTTCCTGATTGCAAGAAAAAATGCTTTAAATACCAGCAATAGGAATAAAAGGGCACATATTATCTTATTCCTTTAGTTGTAGAAAGAAATAGAATAGTTTACTAATGGTGTTTATATAAAAATTAAGCTGAAGAGCTCACAGGTCAATTCGTGAATCAAGCATCCGGTATATAATAGCTAACGCCCTCAGCATGTAACGATCGAAACCTTCAAACTTTAAGGAAAAGAAATTGACGTTTACCGGGTTCCATCTTGTAATTTGGGTACAAACGTGAAACAAAGGGAGAGGGGTGTAAGATTCGAAGACACTCTTTTAAGGAATAGTAAATTTGAATGTCGGTTAGAACGGTATCGTAGTACCAGTGCCGTAGAATAATTACGTCACGGGTTTAATCGTCGGGAAAGAAGGTTATCTTTGTTTAATTTAGGAAATTAAGGGATTATCGTGTGTTATTTTAGCGGGGCATTTCGCGATTATCATACGGTTTGATTAAGTAATATAAATAGCTATTTTCGCGTTTTATTTCTTTTTTTTTGTTGAATATTTTATTGTTATTTATACGTCTTTTTTTCAAAATTGGGTTTTACATTTTTGGTTAAAATAACGGCCGAGAAGAGCAATTATGTTAGTTTTTCGTAATTGTTCTTAGTTTTAAGTTTCTCATTGTAAATAGTTCGTTTTTATTCTATTTATTTTTGTTAATAGACTAAGTTGTTTTGAGAAACTTGTTTTATTCAATTTAATTAAAACCTTCGGGTGAATTAACTTGCGGGCGCGCTGTTGCGAGACCTACAAAACAAGAGATGTCTACTGACCAACTAATTAGCAGCCTTTCCCGAGTCCTGAAGATCTGAGTCATGGTTGTGGTAAGCTTTAATAACCGTAGTGTTTGGTACTAAAGCTGCAAGAGAGAAGTTGAACGACCAGACGTCCAGAGTGTCTTTATTACTATGAAATTCAACTATAGGTTATTAAAATAGTTACTAATTAGTATGGGGCAGAAACTGATTATAGATGAAAGGGTTAACGCTACCACAATATATCATTTGAAAGAGTCTATGATCAAATTCTGTCACAAGCATACGATATGATATTTAATAAACAATATTTTTTAACAGGTGCATGCAATATATGTTTACAACAGATTCTGGAATATTGATATTAGTAGTAATAAAACTAAAAATTCATACATGCAAATATTACAAAAACCAATAAAAAATTTACAGAAAAAAAAATATTCTCTATATTTCTCGTTGCCTGTTATGAAAGATGGACATGTTTTTAAATCAGGTTCATAATTGTGATGGTAACAAAAATCTGTATAAAAAATTCGTAATCCAATTTCTTATAAAGAGAACAGTATCAAATTTAAACCAAAGACTATTTTTAATTTTAATTTTTCACATTTTATTGATAAATTTAAAAGACATTTTGTTTTTCCAATCAGTCATCATGAATATTAATACTGATACTAGAATCTACTAACACCTAGTACAAATGTTAATGTATGTTAGGTGCATCAAATAAAGAGGGTAAGTTTTAATATCTTCTATTCTTAAAAAATCTACTTACTTTTACAACACCAGTCAAGTTATTTGCAAATTTTACCCCATCCTTTAGATAAATAGTTTTAATTTCTGCAGCAGTAGCATCTTCATCAGTCGCGTTTGGACGAACATCAAGTGGAATTAATTGTTTAGGATCTCTATCAAGTAATGCTGCCAAGGTTTTTGCAAAACCTGTACCTAAAAATTGAAAAATTCGATTTCATAAACCAAGATCCACTCTGAAAGGAATTACAAGTATAGAACATACAAAATTTCCATTACATTTTCAGAACACATGAAAGAAAACCAATAAGTAAATCACCATGTAACCAACAATTTATTTACAGCTACATTAGAATGTCTAATATTTACAACTCATTGACTAGGTAATCTAGTACACCGTATAAGATTCTATATTTATTCTAGTGGCTAGCACAAATAAGAGATAGCTGTGAAGCTACTACTATTAGAAACAAAGATGTCAAATATGCTAAATATTCACACTTATTAAACACAATTAGTGCGGTGTCGAGGGAAGTTCATGGAAAACACGAAGATTATATTTTGATTGTTGGTTAAGGTCCAGGCGGTCAAACACTTCGATAAGGTGGAAGTAACAGACCGAATTGTCAGCTATTTTTTATTAATTTCACCCATATATTGCTATATGTAATTATCGAAATTTATTACTATATGTAATTATCGAAATAGATGGTGGACCATCTGTGAAAGCTAAGATCCGAAACGCGCAGACTTTTTAATAGGGTTAAGCGTGTCGGGGGACTCTGGCAGAGCTACACGGAGAAACTTACAACCTACAACAAGGAAATTAGGAAAGCTAAAAGAAATTCTGTGAAGACATTCAAACTACACCTGCTGCAGCTAGACCACCCAAAGCCATGGCGAAGGGTAGGGTCAACAAAGCAATGGCACTCAGAAAGCCAGACGGTAGCTTCACGGAGAGCTAGGAGGAAAAAAGCGTTACTCTTACTCAACTCTTACTGTCCGGTGAACAAGCCTAGTATTGCGAATTATGTAACAGAACATCGTGAAAGGCCCACCAGAGGAGCTGCGGCAATGGCCAGACACATATGCAGTAACGGTCGTTTAAAATGGGCAATAAAAAACTTTCAACCATTTAAAACCCCAAGAGATGATGGAATAATCCCGGGCCTGCTCTAACGAGGTCAGGAAGAGATTTTACCACACATAGTGCTCATCAGCCAAAGTAGCCTGAAACTGGCCTATATACCAGAAATATGGAGATGGGCCAGAATCATCTTCATTCTGAAAGCGTGGAAAAAGGACACTATACATCCTAAATCTCTGCGATCCATCAGTCTCACATCGTTTATTTTAAAAACGATAGAGATAGCAGCAGATTATTATATTAGGACAGAAATTCTTGAGCAGACGCCACCGCACCCTCATCAACATGCCTATCAAGAGTGTAGGTCTATGAAAACCGCCCTGATACAATTAATAGATGAGATTCAAAAAGCACTGAACAGTAAGGAATCTGTAATGTATCTTTTTTGACATAAAATTGGCTTTCGACAACACTCCACATGAGGCAGTCAAAAAAACACTTGGCGACGGGGGAGCGGAAGAAACAACATCAAAAATAAATTGCACGACTTCTTTCTACTAGAATAGCAGAAACAGATATAACACAGGACACTATCGTTATTTATACTACCAGAAGATGCCCTTAGGGGGAAGTAGCCTCTCCACTTATGTGAAGCTTAATTGTAGATCGACTCCTCTGTGATCTGACTGACCTAGGCATATCTTGTTAAGGCTATGTCGATGACTTGGCCGTGATCGCAAGAGGCAAGTTCGAGAATACTCTCTGTGACATAGTTCAAAGAAGGCTTGAATACACTAGAAAATAGTGGCAGATGATGAGACCAAACATCAACTTCACCAAAATTATTCTAATAGCCTTCTTAAGAAAAAGAAGCCTCAATCTGAGTGGAAGTTAGAGGTTAAATATCTGGAGCTTACACTAGATAACAAACTCCTCTGAAACAAGCATAAAAAAGAAGGAATCAACAAAGCTTCAAAAGCCTTGATGGTCTGTAGAAACTTTGCGGGAAAAAGATGAGACCAATCATCACATATTGGGCAGTGATCTGGAGCAAAAGAACCAGTCTGGCTAATTCGAGTGCTAACCTCTTGAAAGTTGTAAGACTGGCTAGTGCATATATAACCGGGACAGTGAAAACCTACCCAACGTCTGTCATGAAAGTAATCATGGCATCACCTCACACATCTATGAATACTTCTAGAGAATATGGCGAATAGGACAATTTATAGAATAAAGAGAGATGAGGTCGTAAAACGAAGGTCCAATCTCTTATCCAGAAATCAACAAATCTGGGACATCCCCCCGATGAAAAAGAAATTCAACTTTCTGAAAAACTTTCGCACAAAGTTGATTTGCAAAAGTGAATGGAACCAAAACACCATTGAAAACTCAACAAGAAATCTGTGGTATACAGATGGCTCCAAACCAAAGAGGGAAATGGAATATGAATGTATGGACCCGACACCAGACACTACGGAATCTTGGGTAAGTCACCAAGCAATTCCAAGTAGAAATACATGCCACTAGGATATCACGGCCAAGAGATTATCATCATGTCGGATAGTCAAGTAGCCATCGATGCACTGAGCTCTCATATTATCAGCCCCAAGATGGTCTGAGAACGCCTAGAGAAATTAAATTATTTGAGAAGAATAATAAAGTTACCCTCATGCGGGTACCGGGACACAACGAGACAGAAGGGAATGAAATAGTAGACAGTCTCGCGAGGAAAGGGGCTGAGACACCATTTCTGGGGCCAGAGCCTTTCTGTAGAATCAGTAGCAGCGTAACTCTGCAGGAACTCAAGATAAAAAAAAGAAAGCAGGAGATCCAATTATTGAACGGAGCTGTAAGGATTGGGACAAGCGAAAACACAAACAAAATTTGTTTTTTTCAAAACTTCTCAGCTCCAAATTAAAAATAAATATTTTAAAAAATGTATCTGAAAAATATAAGTTATTTTGAATAATTTGGCGTAAGAGTGGTCGCTGTATCTTAATTAGGGGAAGAAATAATCGAGTTCAAACTTTCAATTTTGAAGTCTGTTTTCTCAGAAGCTATTAAATAGAGAGATCACGAGTTTAGCACACTTTTTTGCATGCATAAAAACTATATTTTTCTTAATTTTCAAGGCAATAAATCGGAAAGAAATAAAATTTTCTTTAAAATAAAATTATATCTCGATAACTAGTTACTCCACCTTTAATTTTAATTACACAAATCGACAGGTTCCTCAATTATCAACAACTTTTGTATTGAACATTTTTCCATATAACTTTTAGTCTTCAAGAAAACAGAAAACAGAAAAAAGTGACAATTTTTGGGCCGCCATTTTGTTAGCGGGAAGTTACCAATCTTACCATCGACATATGTCTTAAAGGATATAAAATAAACACTTTATAACAAAAAAATCGCTTAACTTCACTTAAAATATTGTTAACTATAAATTGAAACTTTCCTATTTGGTCGATCTAGAAAAATCTAACGCGGTTTTAAAGCTTGAACAGTCTTTAAAACGTAAAAAGTAGGCACCTTAATGATATTATTAATTTATGGGACATCTGTTGATCGCACAGTATTTGTACACCAATTCGGAATACCAAATTATTGTGCAGAAATTATTTGGCCGATCTGAACTTTTCGTCAGAAAATGTATTTCTTAAATGCGAAATTTAACGAGCGCCCCAAGATCCAATTGGCTGGTTTTATGTTGTTTGTCATTCATTTAATTTTTTTTTATTTTTGCTTATTTATCCATTTTGCCCCATAAATTTGCATGTTTCGGAATCGAAATAGCATACATCGGAAGAAAATTTTCTGCTAATTAAATTACGTTTTATACCATTTTGCTCTAGGATTAATATTTACGGAAATATATTCAAAAAATGGTAAGAAAATCATGTATATTTATGTAATTTTTTGATTTAATAAGTTTTCACGCTCCGAATTAAGATTTTTAAACCCTCGCATTGATCAATTATCACTCTAGGCGTCATTCCGGAGTGATTTATCCGGAAAGTAAAACTACCTCCCACAACTGTAAATCGAGGCTAGTTTTGGACCTAATTCGACTGGACTAATTATTTTATTTCCATAATAAAAATAAATCATACCACTTTCAAGGCCTTCCTCTGCGCAAATACCCATAATTGCCGGCACTTGGTTAAACTTTCCAGTTTCATACAAAACATAAGGAGATTCATCCAGAAAAGCTTCGTCGCTTTTAACTTCAACGACAGGCCATGAGTTTTGCTATAATTGTAAAAAGTTAGCTTATGATTGTTAAGAAAAAAGTACCTCATTGCCGATTAGAGAGTAGCAACAGATGGAAAGGAAATAATGAAAACAACTATTGCATATATATATATATATATATATATATATATATATATATATATATATATATATATATATATATCACAATAACTAACAAAATTGTATTATTTCAAAATATCAGTGAGAAGTTTTCATATTGAATGTTTTCAAAAGTCTGAAGTGCGCGCTCATGCAACGTTACCAAATGTTTCGACTTCACTTAAGTTAGTCTTAAATTTTACGTCATCTCTTTTAATTGATATCTCAGTAAACCCCACGGTAAGCTAAACATTTTGATAGATTTAAAAAGCTTATTTCTAACTTTTTTCAACTTCATCTAATCGACAAGTAGTGGTATAATTCAAAATAAAAGTGCTAAGATCATGATTACCGTAAATTATCAAAAATTTAGACCAATAAGTTAATAAAAATGTTGCGATACTATACCTTACGACGTAATCGCTAAAACAACAATCTTGATAAAAATTTTTAGGTTTCCAAAAATTTTTTAATGGTTAAAAACCAAAATAAACTGGTAGTGAAGTTCATATCAAAATTTTAAAAACTTAAGACGTAATACGCTAAATAATATTAATTATTTTAGGTTATCAAATTTCCTGTATTTACTAACATAAGGTGTGAAAGAAAAAGAAAAATACTTACATCTTGTCCTGTTATTTGGCGATCAGCATTCAGGATATCATCCACTGAAGAATTTTTAAGAAATTCGGCTAATTTTTTTGTATCATTTCCATAATTTCCACCAGAAATATAGCTAGCTAGTTGAAAAGCGTATCTCTCTGGATTTAAAGTGGCAGAAGAATTAGTCATTGCTGATCCACTTTGAACAATGGCTCCTCTAAACAAACCTAAAATAAATTCAATCCATAGACTCTTATAAATATTTCAGATATATCCTTCACACTAACTAATTAACTAATTCATATTTAGTTATTTAGTCTATTAGGTAGTTTACGGAACACTTGAATATAACTTAAATTTCATTATTTGGTAAAAGATTTTTCGTAAATGTACCCTAATTTTTAACAGATTGTGACCCCCCCTATACTTGGTCGCAACTCTCAGTTTGAGAAACGATGCCCTAGACCTGCGTTTCTCAAGCTGTGGTTCGCGAACCCTCAAAAGTTCGCGTGCTTTATAAAGGGGGTTCGCGAGAAAAATATTGTAATGACGGAATTTCACATTAAGCATCGTAACAGGCAACAGTCTGTAACGCAACGAGTTGCTACGCCACTGGCAATGTCTGTACATTCTTGAACAAGCAGGCATATTCTACTTCGGCGAACCATGACTTTTCTGGAATGCAGACGAAAGAACGAAGATAACATCTGCCGATATAAAAACACCAGTCATATATAAGAAAGAGTAGAGTTGAACTAAATCGTACGATGAGCTTAGAAACCTCGAGTGATTTCAAAAAAATAAATGAGTTAGTAGTTAATGCAGAATGTGTACATAAATATTAGAAGTGTAAACCAGTTTAGTGATTTTTTCTTGTTTAAATAAATTACAACAAATTCATAAGCTATACAAATCGCACGTGCGCACGTCGAACTTGAAAGTAAATAATTATTGTTCCCTGAATATATGACGGATCATTGATTAAAAACGGGTAGTTTTGTGAAGTCTGACCAAAAATTAAACGAACAATCAATTGCCTTTTCTAATCCAATCCCTGATTTGGAGTATAGGGAGGCAGTTCTAGTGAGCTCCATTCTCGCCAGACTGAAAGCAATGAGAAAATAAGTGAACAGAGTGAGAAAAAAGACGAAACGAAAATGTGACAATGACTATTTATAAATGGGTTTTAATTTTATTGGGGAAGATTCAGAACCTAAACTGCTATGTGAAACCTCTAATGAATTCCTGGCCAATAGAAGTTGAAAACAACCTCTTCCTCATAGACACCTTGAAACAAGATATGTGGGTGACTAGGATAAACCTGTTGAATGTTTTAAAAGAAAACTCACAGATAATAAAACGTCTAGTGTTTCTTCTTTTCTAATAGAATTAAATGAAGATGGTAAAATGGTTCACGAGAAATCATTTCTAGTAGATTACAGAATTGCAAGTTATGACAAAGCAGATACAGTGGCAAAAAATTTGCTTGAACCGTGTTTTAAAGACATAAAGTGGCAAACAAAACTGACCTTATTCCCTTATCAAACAACAGAGTATCGCGGAGAATTAATGATTTGGTAAATGATGTGGAAAGTGAACTTTTAAAAAGAATAAAATTTCATTTAATTTCGCTATTCAGTCGATAGATGTAACAAATGCTGCAGTATTGTTTGTCTATGTTAGATATATTTTTAAGAATTCTATTCAAAAAGATATATTATTTACAAAGCCACTGGAAACCTATACGACAAGTTCAGCAATTTTCAATATGATCAATGATTATTTTGAAAAAAAAAATTAAATAAACTAGTTTTTTTATTTGCCTGTATGCATTGAGTGATGCAAAATTAATGACCGGAACATTTTCTAGTCCTATGCTGCGGGTAGTGATCAACGAGAATATTGAATGAACTCATTTCTGTATTCATAAACAAGCGCCGGCATTCTTTCAGAGTTATGCTGTACTTTAAGCGACGCTGTAAAAATTGAAAATTGTATAAATTTCCAATGAAATTGAAAATATTTTGATTTCCTGTGTAACTGATTTTATCAAAAATGGGTTATAAGTTCTTTTATTGTTCTTAATTTCAAAGAACTATACGTTCAGTTGACATAATGGTCGTGAGAATTTAATCACTACTAACTTTGTACCCAATTATAACAATTTCAAAACAGAACTAAATAAATCTGAAATACTTTCAATTGAGTTCTAACATGATACTATTTTCATTTAAAATTATTAAGTTGCAGTAAGTTCCCTACCATTACCCATATGTACGTTTCTATTGTGTAGCAAAAAATAGTTTAAATGAAGCCATATAACCCAGATTTTGTTCGATATCTTGCTTAGCATGGTAGTTAGAATTGTGTAAATCAATTTAAATCCATTCTTTATAGTTACCTGCGGATTGTTTGCTTACTAAATGAAGCCCAACAGACTGTCCGCCTGCACTTTGACCAAATATAGTAACTTTTTCTGGGTCGCCACCAAACGATTCAATATTATTTTTTACCCACTTCATAGCCAAAACTTGATCTTTTAACCCAGCATTGCCTCTTATTACTGTATCACCAGTTGATAGAAAACCCATTGGTCCAACCCTGTAGTTAAATGAAACTAAAATTACATTTTCTTCCATAAAAAAGTCTGGAGCATTTCGTTCTTTATCACTACCACCCAACTGAAATCCTCCACCATATATCCATAATAACACTGGTAATTTTCCGCCTCTTCGCTAAAATTTTAAAACAGAAAAAATCCAGATTAAGTGTAAAGATTAAGCATTAACTCTATAAAAATGAAGTGATTATATAAATATTACTTTACAAAATTAAAAACCTGATCAATAAGCTTTCGAATTTTCATGATCTCAATTTTGTTTGCGTTATGTGTTTGGGTGTCTCTAAAAGATCTATATAAAACGATACCGCAAATCCAAATTACCTTAGTCCAAAAATTGATAGTTTTCAAAATAAAGGGTGTCAAAATTATATTTTTTTTTAAACTTCTTTGTAAATATTTATCTCAATAAGATTAAGATTTAAAAAATAAAAATTTACATAGCAACAAGCTGACAATGATAAGTATCGTCGTTGGTCACAAAAAAGAAATTCTTAAATTTTTCGCTATTGTCGAATATTATACTAACGCAGAAATGACCGAATGATATTAGTTTAGGGTTATCGATAAGGAAATGGTCGAATGTCAATGATAGTATAAAGAGAAAGATTTCAAAATAGACGCGTACCAAACCAGCAAACAATTGCTACTGTTGAAAGGCATCTTCGAGAAACTGGTAGTTTTGTTCTTGTAATGATTGATTATTGACGGAATCTTGCGACTAGGCTTCTATTGATTCCCTAATGAACAGAGAGCACATTTTCGTGAAAAAGATAATTATAATCTCATTGTTTTCGAAGAATGGAATGTTTCTCGATATTGACAAGTGTTTTACTTTTTCTAGACGTTAAACTGTAATAGACTTTGAAAATAATATTAACAGTAAAAAATTAGATAGCAGAGACCTCTGCAAGGATCTCGGAGTTGTGCTACAGTCTAAGCTTAGCTTTAAGCATTATAAACATATTGTAAAGAAAGCATACAAGATGTTAGGTTTTTTAATTAGAAATACCAAGGAATTGAAGAATATCACTACAGTAAAAACACAATAATGCTCTAGTAAGACCGCACCTAGAGTATGCTTCAGTGATCTGGTCACTCACAGCAAAAAGCAGCACCGAGTACAAAGATTCCTTTTTAATAAACTTTATAAAATTTAATGTCCCTAAAATTAACTTAAGGCCGAGGCAGCACAACTTCTTTACAACTAATCCTGCTCCCCTCTAAATTGAATATTATTAGATAGTAAATGGTTATTATTGGCGAGGGAAGACATTGATATATTTTATACATCAGGAAGCCAAATTAAGAAAATATATATTGAGTCTTAATCTAAATGTATGTGATACTTTATTGAGTGATATCTGCGTTAGCTGTTGCTTTTTGCGTATACACGCACATACGTATGTATTGTCGTATTAACGGATGATGAGTTTTTTTTTCAATTTAATTTTGAATTTACCGAATTTTTGTTAATTTTTTCCAAGGGGCTCTGTCAACTGCCACGATTTTTAACTATTTCTTGATTTTAACTAGACGTCCTATTTATGCATTTGCAAGGTTTATTGGATTAATTTTATTCTCCAGGAAACGTGAAAGTTCGTTACCTTCGGGATTAATTTATTTTAAGAATTTTCGCATTATCAAGTATTTGTGTAAAACCGAAGTTTTAACACAAATCAGGGGTTGTTGGTGAAGTCCCGCCAAACTTCTCGACTAGAATGAAAACTCTTCCGGCCTAGCTTTTCTTCTCGCCCACCGGGATAGAAGGGGAACGAGTGAAGCTCAGAGTTAACGAAGATTAATTAAATTTTATTTTATCAAAGGACCACTTCCAAAGAATGAACCATTTAGGAAGAGGTTATCAAATAACACTCGTCCTTGACTCGTAGTTAACTTTTTATTCAATTTTTTTTGACTCAGTACTGTTTTCCGTAAGTCAAGCTCGGAATTGTTTGACTCTCCACTGTCACTTTCGGGATTTATTTGTCAAGATCGGTATTCATAACTTTATGGCCAACACGAAGTTGACTATTAGTCGCAATGTCAATATTAGGTTTTCTCCACTTAGTCACGTTCTGGTAATTATGTTTAAGTCAGGACGCATTTTTCGGGATTACTAAACCCTTCAGGACTTGCAAGAAATATTTTGTTGTTTAGCTCTGCCGAGCATTACACTCAACTCGTAGGTCTTCCTAAACCAAACGTAAGATCGCTTTGATTTATTGGCAAGACCCTTACTAAACAAGATTTATTCTCCGAATCCCGAATTATTTACCTCCCCCGTGAATGTAAAAATTCGTACGCGCCACTAATCTCACCTCTTTATCGACAGTGCACGATCTTTACTTTCTGTAGGATATTAAGTAAGACAACCTACTTTTAAGAACCACGATTTATCCTAAAAAGGGGACAATCTCGTGACCCCCGAGAGCTAAACTCAATCGGAAGAAGGACAGGTTGACCTTAAGAGAGCAACCCGTAATGTCCTTAATTACAGTAGTAGTAGTGGTAGTAGTAGTAGTAGTAGTACTAGTAGTAGTAGTAGTATTAGCTATGCCTTTAAAATTTGTATTTTTCTTTTCTCCTTAGAGACTTTCCATTTGACATTTTATCTGATCCTCGACTATGCGCACAGTTTTGGTAGTTTTTCTCACTCTACTTGCATGACTTTTTTCCCTTTTGGTTTTTCCTCTAGGGCTTTTTTGACTACACCCTTTCGACCTTAATTACACCGCTGCCTTTCCGCTTTTATAGCAGTAGTGACGTCGTGCTCGGAATTTGGGGAAGCACCGAGTCAAAGCGCCGCCACCGTGCCGTTTATTCTCTGGGTTTTGCCGCAATCGAGGAATTGAAGTTTTAGCACAGTATGCCGTATTATTCAGATTATTTTACTTAGGGAGTTTTGGGGCCATATTAAATCTGATATTTAATATTATTTCGTAAAATAAACGTATATTTACAACAGTATGTATATATATATATATATATATATATATATATATATATATATATATATATATATATATATATATATATGTATATGAATGTATATATATATATATATATATATATATATATATATATATATATATATATATATATATATATATATATACATGTATATGTATATATGTATGTGAGAGTTTATTTACTAAGTAGTTTGTAACTAGTTCAGTATTCCTTAATTTTCTTATATTTTTTGTTGTTTTTTCCCTTAAATAAATAATGAACAGGTTTATGATGACAAAATCTCGCTTGCAACAACGGTTGTGCTTTATCAACATGAATTTAAAATTAACATATGGACAGCAAAGAAAATTTATATATTAAAAAGGTGTCTTTTTTTCTTTAGTCCATACAAGAAAGTTACAGAGTCTATTGCTTATGAACTTCACTCTGTTTCTCTTTTTAATAAGGGTTTCGGAATCCTTATGGTCTGATCAGTGATTCTATATCAAATTAAGAGCGCAATTCCATAGAATACAACCACCAATTTTTCAGTTTTCAATTTTTTTTTTAATTTTATGAGTCATGACTTACATAATCAAAAAAGAAAATTGAAGTACGTCAATTAGTCATAAAAATATACATTTTTAAATAAAAAATATTTTTCTTCACTGCCACAGCTCTGAGCTCAACTTTAAAATTTCGATAACTTCCTTCAAAATAATTTTTTCGCAAAACGACAAAATACGTGTACACTTTTTTGGTTTCTATAAGGATATGTTTACCAGAGAAAGCATTTTTTGTATCATTGCATGACTTGATAAGGAATCGGTCATTGGAAAAAAAATTTATGGTGTGCATTTTGACACCCAGGAGAACAATAGTAATTGAAGAAGCATGTAACAAGGAACCCTTGAAAAAAGTTCATAAAAAAATGTAGTTTTTTAAAAAATCGTGTTTGTTTTTTTTTTCGAAAAACGGCCGCAATTAAATTAATTTTAGAAAATTTTTCGGTATTCAAGTTTTTTTTTGAAAATTTATGACCTTAGTCTAAAAAGAAAACTGAATTATGTCTATTACTCATAAAAATATACAATTTTAAATTAAAAATGACTTGCGTTTTTCTTCACTGCAATAGCTCTAAACTGAACTTTAAAAATCTCGATAAGTACCTTGAAAATGATTTTTTCGCAAAACGGCAAAATACGTGTACACTTTTTTGGGTTCTAGAGTAATATATTTCACGAAGAAAGCATTTTATTATTTTTTTGACTATTTACACTGCATAATTTTGAATGGTAACTTACCTTAAGAGAAGGAGTATAAACGTTAATAAATAGACAATCTTCGCTTTGAGTGCCCATACTCATCTTACTACTGAGGCAATTTGCACCATCTTGAGTGGCATCTAAAACACCAGACCATGGCTCGGGTCGTTGCGGAGCCTAAATTGATTAAACTATGTAATTAAAATTAAAAATATATACATTTCTGCTACTCACGTCTTTTTTAGAATCCATAAATCATGTAAAACAGAAAGTTGATATTTTAAACGTAAGTTACATATATTTAACTCAATATATTAGCTTGTGAAAACCATAGAAAATCTTAAAATGGGATTGAGTTAAAGAAATACGATTTCTAAGAGTTAATAAAACTGTAATTTTTAGATATAAAATACATACTGCCAGAAAAATATACAAAAATATGGTAGTGACATTAATTAATTGCCAAATTATTTTGTCTAACAAAAACTTTAATAATAACTGAACGAAAAGTTGATCCAAATCGTCAAATAACTTCCAGTGAGTTACAAAAACATAAGCAAATCAGTTGAAAATGTGGATAATTTTAGGTATAGCCTTAAAAATAATTGCGTCATACCTATGAAGCTGCAATGGCCTTTTGAAATAACATCTATATCTTTAATTTTTAATAATACTTACATATTTTGCGAAAGTTATAAGTATTAAAATACTTGCCTCAAATCTCAAACTTCCTACAGGTGGAGTAGCAAATGGAATTCCTCGCCATCCATAATACGTAACATTATTTGGTGTAGAGTATACTGCTCCTAGCACTCGACCGTCAAATAACGATATTACAAGATCATCGTTAAACGGAGCTGAGAGCTTAAATAAAATTTTTGGATTGATTAACGTACAATAACACTTACGTAGGAATGGCAAAATACTTTTCTTCTCATCATTATTATGTATTTTAAATTAACTTTTCTGCATACAGTAAAATTAACATCAAATTATTTTATACTACAGGTTGGTTGAAAAGTTTTGAAAGCGACACCTTTTAACCAGTACAGGAATCAAAATTTATACACCATTTTAATATTTCATCTTCTATATGAACACACACAAAAGTTTATTTCCATTTCTTTGTTTACAAGCCATTTGAAGTTGATATGTCAGTGAATTTTTATACAATGAATAAAATCGAATATCGTACAGTGATAAAATTCTTTGTTTTGGAAGATTTATCAGCAACAGAAATTCATATTCAATTCAAATGGTGTGTTAAAGGAATCTGCTCCTTCATTTCCAACTGTGCATCGATGGGTTTTAGAGTTTAAACGTGGTCGTACAAGCGTTAAAGATGAACGACATAGTAGACGTCCAAAAAAAGCAACAACACCAGAAATCATTGAGCAAGTCTATGATATTGTTTGTAAAGATCCAAGTGCGACTAAGCCTGAAATTGCTGATACCATAGGTATGTCGAACGAATGAGTCTTCTATATTTTACACGAAGAATTACTTATGAAAAAGCTATTGGGAAAGATAGTGCCGCACTCGTTAACAATTTAACACAAACTGAATCGAAAACAAATTCGTAAGAGTAATTTGGAGCATTTTAAGCAGAATAAAACCGATTTTGTGCATCGTTTTGTAACTGTGGATGAGACTTCGATTTACCATCATGATCCTAAACCGAAACAAGAACGTTTACAGTGGACTGAAGCTGGTTGTTCAGGTTCAAAACAGGTCAAGCCAGAACGATCGGCAAAAAAGGTTATGGCATCAGTTCTTTGGGATTCAAAAGGGATTTTGTTGATTGATTATCTTGAAAAAGGTAAAATAATTAACTCCGAGTATTATTGGAACCTTTTGAACCAGTTGGATAAAAAAGTTCGTGAAAAAAGACCCGGCTTACAGAAAAAAAAAATAATTTTTTATCAAGACAATGCACGTCCTCACAACAGTGGTTTGACGATGGCTAAATTGAAAGAATTAAAGTACGAATTCCTTGAACACCCACCGTATTCACCAGATTTGGTTCCCTCCGACTACTACCTCTTCAGGATTTTGAAACAATTTCTTCGTGGAAAGCGTTTTCGTCGAATGAAGAAGCTATTGCAGTCGGAAAACATTATTTTGCAGAGCTTCCAGAAAATCATTACAAAGATGGTATAAAATTATTGAAGGATCATTGAAATAAGTGTGTTGAAGTTGAGGGAGATTATATTGAATAAAAAACCTAATTTCATTAAAAAATACACATTCTTTCATTTTCGCTTTCAGAACTTTCCAACCAACCTGTATATTGACTTTAACAGTGAATAGACTTCCTTTTATTTCATGAAGCAATTAACACGCTTTGGAAAAATCATAAATATTTATAAAAATTTTGTATTTTAGTTAGCAAAAGTTAGTTATCGTGTCCAGTCATAATTCAAAATTGCTTCTATTATGGGAGTAGGACTTCAAAGCCCTAATCTTATTTTCCCGACCTGGCCGAAACTATCAAGTGTTTCGAATACTAAAAGAAAATATTCGTAGAAAAAAGTTATTATGGGTTTAAAAGTCATTACGATCGTAAATTAGTAGTTTGAGGAGATTGGACAACCTTTTTTCTAGAAGTCATAGAAATGTTAAGAAAAGCCTGAGGCGATTAAGATAAAAAAAAATAAAATACAGACTTTGTGGAGTTTTTACTTCAAATAAATCAGAGTTGGAACATAAGGATCAAATTTCGCAACACACTACTTAGTTTTCGAGGCAACACGTTATTGATACTTTAACAATATTTTCAACTGAAGCGGATTTTCTTCTAGTGAGTTGGATTGTTTAATGACTTCGTAAAAATTGGGTTTTAATTTTTTTTTTCCGAAGACTTCGAGTATTTTACTGATTTTTAGTAAAATGTCGTCTTTTTTAAAAGCGAGTCTGGTAATAATATCTGCGTACTCTATTACCTAAATAGAATTACAAAATACTTTTCTTTTCATGATTAGTATGTATTTTAAATTAACTTTTCTGCATACAGTGAAATTAACATCAAATTATTTTATACTAAATTGACGTTAACAGTGCATAGATTTCCTTTTATTTCATGAAGCAACTAATACGCTTTGGAAAAACCAAAAATATCTATAAAAATTTTGTATTTTCATATTATCGAAGAAAATTTTGTATCGATACTATAGGCTATTCAAACAGATTTTAGATCCAAAATAAATAAAATTTTTGTCAGTTTTAAAATCCTACACTTATCGTTGCTTTTTACAAGGAAGATTTAAATTGTACACAAATGGGTGCCTCGGAGATTAATCACACCTCAAAAGCGAATTCGTGTTATAATTCAAAGCTTCTGTTAGTTAGGGTTAGAGAGAACAAGAAAGACCGTGACCAGGATACTAAAATGCAATTAAAAAGAGGAGCTGAAGAAAGTTAGCAAGAGTTAGTTAACGTGCCGAATAATACTTCACAATTGCTGTTATTACGAAAGCAGGACTTCAAAATCTTAATCTTATTTTCTCGACCTGGCCCACAGTCACTATCAACTGTCTCGAAAACTAAAAGAAAATATTCATGGCAAAAAGTTATTTTGGGCTAAAAAAGCCATTACAACAATAAAACTTAATTTTCGAAGCAACGCGTTATATATACTTTAACAATATTTTCAACTGAATTGAATTTTCTTCTAGTGAGCTGGATTGTTTAATGACTTAGTAAAAATTGGGTCTTAATCTATTTTCTTAAGTCTTCAATTATTTTACTAATCTTCAATTTCTGTTTTAAAAACTTGTCTTTGACACGGATTTTTAGCTAAATAACTTTTTTTAAAAAAGGTAAGTCAGGTAATAATATCTGCGTATTATATTTAGACTAATTACCTAAATACAGCAAAATATTTTTTTACAAGATCACTATTAACACAACTAAAAGAAAATCTGAAATAAGTTTCCTTTATACCTTATATTAGACAGAATCACTTACCACCGGAACTATTAGAACAGTTAGCAAAACAACTAATTTCGACATTGCTACACACATCAAATGATAACAGCACATAATTACCTCTTTATATATTGGAATGTACATAATCCTTAAGTACCCATTATTCGTCATTATAAAATATATTTTTGTTTATAAAAAAAGTCATTGAGTTAAAAAAAAAACAATTTATCGATATTTCAATTATTATTTGTAAACTTTGTATTTAAAAATAAATTGAGAAACGATTTTACCGATGTTCTTTTAATCCAAGAAATCTATCAAAAAAGTATTTTTTGAGACTTTGCTATGATGTTAAAGAATTTTAAGCGCCATCTTGACGGTTTGTGTAACAATTATTTTGTAAGAAATTCTTATTTTTAAAATATTTTAACCGCAGACTTATTTTTGTCTAAGGATAAGTATTCTTACTTAAATATTCAGGCAAGTTTAAATTACTTACTTACTTTGTAAATATACATAAAATCGTACTTGAGATAAATGAAATATGTCAGAGTAATTACAAATAGGTTGATATTTTCAAATCACAAAAGATTTACAAAAATCAACTAATTTCAAAATTAGAGCTGTTGCTTTAAGGCAATTAAATTTCCTAAGTTGCAGATACTTTATTCAAAATGACTCGGACCAATGAAAATTAAGTAATATTAAGAAAATAACAATAGCTATTCCATTTATGGTCGAAAAGATCTACATAACTTGAATAAACTTGGACCTAATATCTAGATGAGGCTATTAGTTACAAGAGTTGTATATAAAGAATATGACCTAAAAAGGATAGATGTGCTGGTCCTCAAGAAGAATTGAATCAATCAATTAATCAATATTTATTAAAACGTCAATCTTACATCGGATTTAACATGTCAGTAAAAAAGCAATACAATGTATAGGAACTAACCGAATACAACATTATTTTCTTCTTTTTTACATGCCTTTCCTAATGGAAATGAGAAATCTTCATTGCTAGTTTAACTTTAGTTATTGCTAGTTTAAAGAAACCAATTGCGCTGCATCCACGATATGTATGTTTTACCTAAGCTTCTTTTGCTTTGGGTGATATTTCTAAGTAAGGTATATTTCTGTCCCCCCCCCTCATTATATGGCCCAGATACTCCAGGTTCTTCCTCTTTATGATATTTATAAGTTCACATTTTGTCTTCTGATTGAAGTATGGTTTCATTTGTTTTCCGTTCAGTCCATGCTATTTTGAGAATCCGAAAATAACACTACATATCGAAACCTTCAATATTTTTGATGTGCTTTTGTTTTAATGTACGAGGGTGTCCCATTTTCGACACTTTTAGGAAGTATTGGAGTTATTATCAAAGATATAGTGTTGCGGTTTTCACTTTGTTTTGTCAAATTTGTCATGGTTCTTTTAGTTTTTAACCAACAGGGTGGTTTTGAAAATACTTCGTTTTTAAGCACATCTCTTATTTCCGTTATGCGTTAATTTATCAAGAAGGTAAAAATTGATTTCTATGGACTTTTTTACGTAGAGTTCAGTAGCGATGTTATTTTTTTTCTAAAAAGTTTAGTTTTTACAATATTATCCAAATTTATAAATTTTAAATAGGATACCCTGTATATTATTTTAAATATTGATTAAATATAATTTAGGCTTTTCAATAATATACAATGTGTTTATTTTATTTTGAAAAACAAGGTCAAAATTCGATATTTGTAACAGTTAGGCAATAGCCAATTTATAAGAAACAAATGCAAAATTTTGACAACAATAATAATACCAAAGATTGGACACTTCAAAAGTTAATTTTAATGTTTTTCTAAATTTTCAATTGTAAACATTTACTTTCTTTTTTATTTTGTTATTTACCATCATCATGATGGTGATTAACAATTGTAAATAAACACTTAACTTTATTACATTTTTTACTTTAAACAAGACTGTTATTACAAAACCAGAATATTGAGATTTGATTTCAAAGAAACAAGAACAAAATTATTTCATAAAACTAAAGTAACAAAAACAAATAGAAACACTGAAAGTAAAAACAACCAAGAGTTTTTTTAAAGATGGTTTCCAAAATGACGGCCGTTTTATCGATTGCAATATAGGCACAGTTTTGTTATTCTTCTAATTGCATTTGATAAAACCATAGGTCTATTATGAAGAGTTCGGAAGGTCAAAACAATTGCATAAAATCCTAAAAAAAATTCCAACACGGAAAGATCGGAAGATTGTGGGCGCATCTCACCGGCCCATTTGTACCTATCAATCTTTGCGGAAAGTTATTATCAAGGAGAAGCGCAGAGGAAAGTTAGCAGAAGTTAGTTAACGTGCACAGTCATACTTCACAATTGATGTTATTACGGAAGCAGGACTTCAAAATCTTAATCTTATTTTCTCGACCTGGCCTGCAGTCATCATCAACTGTTTCGAAAACTAAAAGAAAATATTGATGGCAAAAAGGTATTGTGGGTTGAAAAAGTCATTACCATCATAAATTAGTAGTTTGAGGAGGTTGGACAACCTTTTCCCGGAAATCATAGAAATGTTAAGAAAAGTGTGTGAAGATTAAATAGAAATAAAATAAGGTACAAACTTTGTGGAGTTTTAGTTTAAATAGATCAGGGCTGGAACATAGAGATCAATCTTCATAACACAATACTTAATTTTCGAAGCAACGCGTTATTTATACTTTAACAATATTTTCAACTGAAGTGAATTTTCTTCTAATGAGATGGATTGTTTAATGGCTTAGTAAAAATTGGGTTTTAATTTTTTTTTTCTTAAGACTTCAATCAATTTAATAAGCTGCAATTTCTGTTTTAAAACACTTGCTTTGACACTTATTTTTGGTAAAATGATTTTCATAACTTGAATAAACTTGGACCTAATATCTAGATGAGGCTATTAGTCACAAGAGTTGTATGTAAAGAATTTGACCTAAAAAGGATAGATGTGCTGGTCCTCAAGAAGAATTGAATCAATCAATTAATCAATATTTATTAAAAAGTCAATGTTACATCGGATTTAACATGTCAGTAAAAAAGCAATACAATATAAAGGAACTAATCGAATACAACATTATTTTCTTTTTCTTTACATGCCGTTCCTCATGGAAATGGGAAATAATCATTGCTAGTTTAACTTTATTTATTTCTGGTTTAAAGAAACCAATTGAACTGCATCCACGATATTTATGTTTTGCCTAAGCTTCTTTTGCTTTGCGTGATATTTCTAAGGAAGGTATATTTCTGTTCCCCATGATATGGCCCAGATACTCCAGTTTCTTCCTCTGTATGATATTTATAAGTTCACATTTTATCTATTGATTGTAGTACGGTTCATTTTTTTTCCATTCAGTCCATGCTATTTTGAGAATCCGAAAATAACACTACGTATAGAAACCTTCAATGTTTTTGATGTGTTTTAATTAAAAAATTTAAAACAAATGTATGAGGGTGTCCGATTTTCGACACTTTTAGGGGGTATTGAAGTTATTATCAAAGATATAGTGTTGCGGTTTTCACTTTAGTTTGCTACTTTTTAACGAAACTGTAGATTCCGGTGTCAAATTTGTCATGGTTCTCTTAGTTTTTCATCTACAGCAAACACTATATTATTTATATAGTATTTGTCTACAGGGTGGTTTCGAAAATACTTCGTTTTTAACCACATCTCTTATTTCCGTTATGAGTTAATTTATCAGAAAGGTAAAAACTGATTTGAATAAGATATTAACCAAACTTATGAATATTTAATAGAATACCCTGTATATTATTTTAAATATTGATTAAATATAATTTAGGTTTTTTGAATAATATATAATGTGTTTATTTTATTTTTTAAAACAAGGTCAGAATTCGATATTTTCGAACTTTATTTGTAACAGTTAGGCAATGGCCAATTTATAAGAAACAAGTGCAAAATTTTGACAATAATATTTATACCAAAGATTGGACACTTCAAAAGTTAATTTTAATGTTTTTCTAAATTTTCAGTTGTAAGCACTTACTTTCTTTTTTATTTTGTTATTTACCATCAACATGATGGTGATTAACAATTGTAAATAAACACTTAACTTTATTACATTTTTTACTTTAAACAACACTGTTATTATAAAACCAGAATATTGAATTTTGATTACAAAGAATCAAGAACAATATTATTTCATAAAACTAAAGTAACAAAAACAAATAGAAATACTGAAGCTAAAAACAACCAAAAGTTTTTTTAAGATGGTTTCCAAAATGACTGCCGTTTTCTTGATTGCAATATAGGCACAGTTTTGTTGTTCTTCTAATTGCATTTAAGAGAATCATAGGTCTATTATGAAGAGATCGGAAGGTCAAAACAATTGCATAAAACTCTACAAAAAAATCTAAAACGGAAAGATCGGAAGATTGTAGGGGCCATCCCACTGACCCATTTGTACCTATCCATCTTTGAGGAAAGTTATTGTCCAGAAATGGCTTTAACAGCTCAGAGTTGTGACTCGGGGCACCATCTTGTTGAAGATAAATGGACTTGAAATGGGTCAATGGAACATTTTCAAGCAATTTTAGAATAATTTCCTCAAGGATTTCTAGGTATCTACGTGCTGTGAGGCCCCCTTCATACATCCTGTAGGCTATGAGTCGGCCCAAAATAAAACACGAGATACAAATCCCGACAAAACTGTGAAGTTTTGGACATCTGCCTTTCTAACCGACTTTTAAAAGAAGGAGGTTCTCAATTCGTCAAGTATATATATATATATATATATATATATATATATATATATATATATATATATATATATATATATTTATTTATGTATGTACACCGATTACTCCGGAACGGCTGCACCGATTTGAATGAAATTTTTTACGTTAAATTCAGGAAGTTGCTGCGGTGGTCCCATATTTTTTTGGATGAAATTGGTGCAGTAAAATCCAAGATGGAGGTGAAAATATGGAGGCCAAAAAAATTAATTTTGTCCGATTTTCTCCAAAATTGGTACGGGGGAATTTTCGGGGTCGTACCCAACGAATCTGAAATAACTTTTAAAAAATTCAATATGGCGGACAAAACATTTAGTTTTGTCTGATTTTCTTCAAAATTGGTGTATAGGAGTTTTTGGGATCGAATCCAAAATATTTTTAAAAATTCAATATAGCGATGATATGGGGGAGGTTTCGGGGTCGCACATAACGAATCTGAAATTATTATTAAAAAATTCAATATGGCGTATCTAATATGGCGGACGAAATAATAAATTTTGTCCAATTTTTTCCAAAATTGGTATGGGTGAGTTTTCGGGGTTGCACATAACGAATCTGAATTTATTTTTAAAAATTCAATATAACTTATAAAAAATTAATTTTGTCCAATTTTTTTTTAAACTGATATGAGGGTGTTTTTGGGACAGCAAATTACGAATTTGAAATTATTTTAAACAAATTAAATATGGCGGATCCAAGATGGTGGATTAAAGATTCTACATCTCTCGATCTTGTCTAAAATTAGTACTGGAGGATTTTTGTTCATGTTGATTACGAATTTAAGATATTTTTTGAAAAACTCAATCTGGCGGATTCAATATGGCGTCCTAAAAATTTTACATTTTTCGATTTTCTCCAAAACTAATATAGGGGGTTCTTGAGGGTGTATATTATGAATTTAAAAGTATTTTTTCAGGGTTCAATATGGCGAATCCAATATAGCGGACTAAAAATTTTACATTCTTCGATTTTGTTCAAAGGTGGGACTGAATGGTTTTTGAGGATGTATATAGCGAATATAAAATTATTTTAAGAAAATTTTAAGTTTATGGATTTCATTCAAAATTGGTACTAGGGGGCTTTGAAGGGTTAAGATTTAGATTAGATTATGACGTTAAAATTATTTTTTTGAAATTCAATATTAATGGGTTGAAAATTTTACCTTATTCGCATTTTTTTCAGATTTGGTATTAGGGGGTTTTAGCGGTAGAGTATTTTACGAATATGAAGGTTATTTTTTACGACTATTAGGTTGATAAGATACAATATGAGAAACTGAAAATTTTACATTTTCTGATTTTGTCTAAAATTGATATTGCGGGGTTCTTGAGGCCTATACAAATTCAATATGCATTATATAATATATCGGACTAAGAAATTTACGTCTCAAGTTCTTAAATATCGATATTTTAAGGTTTTGGGGCTTATATTACCAATCTAAAATTAATTAAAAATTTTGGATAATGGATTTACTATGACAGACTAAATATTTGTTTGACGCAATTTCACTGGTATTTGGAGAACTCCAAGAATCAAAAAAATTTTTAGTGGTTCATTTTAGGGTGATTTACAGCTTTGGATAAAATGGGTATTTTTGCCACCTTCGAGTCATTGCGAGGTACACTAATTTCGAATAGTAAATAGTTCAATTAATTTTTGGATATCATAATGAATTCAAAACTAAAAATGGAAAAATAAAATTTTTATAAAAAAAATTGAACCGACTTCTAAAAATGCGCTAAAAAGTGAAATTGAAATTTTGGAAGTCGGCGCCAAATTATTTCTAAATGAAAAAAAAAATAACCACTAATATATATAAATTATAGTAAGAAAGCAATTACACATAAAGTATTTCTCATCTGTTTATGCGAATTACATTTTGTCAGGTATTAGTTTCGCGCCGACCTAAAAAATTTAAATTTCATATAAAAATTTGTAGTTATTTTTCACTTTTTAGCGCACTTTTAGAACTCGATTCAAATTTTTTTATAAAAATTTTATGTTTCATATAAATTGGTCATGGCCGACTGTTACAAATAAGGTAAATTATTGAAAATATCGAATTCTTGCCTTGTTTTTCAAAATAAAATTAACACGGCATATATTTTTGAAAAGCCTAAATTATACTTAATTAATATCTAAAATAATACACAGAGTGTTCCATTTAAAAAATCATAAATTTGGCTAATATCACAAAAACTAAACTTATTAGAAAAAACTTTTTGATAAATTAACGCATAGCGGAAATACGAGATGTGCCTAAAAAACGAAGATTTTAAAAATCACCCTGTGGAGTATAAACTAAGAGAGCCATGACAAATTGGCACCGGAAGCGTTCGTTTCGTTAAAAAGTAGAACACTAAAGTGAAATCCGCAAAACTCTATCTTTGATAATAACTCCAGTACTCCCTAAAAGTGTTGAAAATAGGACACCCCGTACAAGGTTGAAAACACATTAAAATTATTCATGAGATTTCAATGCGGATTCTAATTTCTTTTGTTTTGTGACAGAATTTGATTATAGACTCTTGCCGATGACATATTGAGGTAGCGTTAATTATCTTATCTATAATCATTTTTGTCCCATATTAATTAGTAACTATTTTGATAACCTACAATTAAATATCACAGTAATAAAGACACTCTGGAAGTCTAGTCGTTCAACTTCTCTCTTGCAGCTTTAGTACCAAACACTACGGTTATTAAAGCTTACCACAACCATGACTCAGATCTTCAGGACTCAGGAAAGGCTGCTAATTAGTTGGTCAGTAGACATCTCTTGTTTTGTAGGTCTCGCAACAGCGCGCCCGCGAGTTTATTCGCGTGAAGGTTTTAATTAGATTGAATAAAACAAGTTTCTCAAAACACTTAGTCTATTAACAAAATAAATAAAATAAAAACGAATTATTTACAATGAGAAACTTAAAACTAATAACAATTACGAAAAACTACCATAATTGCTCTTCTCGGTCGTTATTTTAACCAAAAATCTAAAACCCAATTTTGAAGAAACACGTATAAATAGCTTAATAAAATATTAAACAAAAAAAAAGGAATAAAACGCGAAAAACAGCTATTTATATTACTTAAAACGAACCGTATGAAAATCGCGAAATGCCCTACTAAACTAACACACAATAATCCCTTAATTTCCCAAATTAAACAAAGACAACCTTCCCTCCCGACGATTATACCCGTGACGTAATTATTCTACGGCACTGGCATGGTACCGGTCTACCCAACATTCAAATTGGAACTAAAATTTACTATTCCTTAAACGAGTGTATTCGAACCTTACACCCCCTCTCCCTTTGTTTTCCGTTTGTATCCAAATTAGGCGATGGAACCCAGCAAATTTCTTCCCTTAAATTCGAAGATTTGGGAGTTTTCTTACTGAGAGCGTTAGCTGTACCATACCGGAGGTTTGATTCACGAATTGACCTATGAGCATCTTAAGCTTAATTTTTATATAACACAATTGATAAAACTATTCTACTTCTTTCTATAACTAAAAGAATATATGTTAAAGACTGTAAAAAAAACTATTCACTTTTCTTGGCTGTTTTGGCAATAAACATCCTAACTCATTATTTCTTGTGAATAGAAAAAACAATTATTAATCATAATTCTTTTTACAAATGGCCAAACGATATATTTCCATTATAGTGAGTTTATTTGATCATTCTTTTGTTTCCCAATAATGGGAAAATCGTTCAATACTCTAAAACACCTTAACGGTATTCCACATACCACATGTTAAAACTACCCTTATCACATCTGGTCCTATATTCTTAACCAGGGCAGGATTACTTAGACGGCTTTATAGGCAATTCTAAGAGAGGGTCTTTTACGTCTTCATAAATTAACTGACTTCATGTATTTTTTTTAAGAAAACACTTAAACGACTAAGATCATAAAAGTTAAGTTCGATAACTGATTTATTTATCCTTTAGACCTTCGTGGATAGTGATAAAAAAATATAACTACCCTATTCCCACGGCATATCTATTCACAGAGTGATTATTTAATTATTTATTTTAACAAAATATAGTTGACATTGAACAATGAAAATAATTAACATTTGTTCCATTACAGTTTGATCAGTATTATCTGTGATTTATACATTCAAGTATTTATAATAGCCTATTCTTTTGATTTGTTTATTGTCAACCTCTAGATTTGCTCTGATATTATGTGTTCTTGATATTGCCATAAGTGTGTTTTTTTAGGTTTATCTTAAAACCACTGCACTGAGGTTTAGTACCAGATCATTCTATATTTTCTACAAATAGGACTGTATGGTCAGTATATCTTATGGAATAAAATGTCTTAGCACAGAGAAATGAGACTAATTTCTTCTTAAATTGCTTTATCCGTAGCCTTTTGACAGTTTCGGATCACTACGTAAATATGGTGTCCCTAAGCATTAAATTACAAGATAATAGATTTTTTTTTGACAAATACTGTGGCTTCTAAGATGGTTATAGAAGAAAATGTTTAAATACCATTTCTAGAAAAAAAAACGACAACTGTTTGCAGGAACTATCTATAAGTTTAGCCTAAGCATACATATTTTTAATACAATCACCCTCTCCAGGTCAGTGGACTTATATCAAAATGGATCCAGTTATTTTAGACGGGGATATGCAAGCAGATGCATCACATTAATATGTTGATTATTGAAAACAGCTCGATCTGGAGACCTTGGTGGCCATAAAACAGACCCAGCTCGATCTATCCATCAAAAGCCAACAACGTTGGTTAAGTGTTAACGTACTTTATGGTTAAAATGAGATGGAGCATCATCATACATGTACCACATTTGCATTCTTCTATCAAGAGTTATGTTTTAATAAATTATTTAAATTTTGATGAAAAAATAGTAAATAAATCTCACCATTGTTTTTCTTTCAAAACAAATGGAACTATAAGGTTATTTCCGATCACATCAGCCTACACATTTACATAAACCTTTGTTGGTGTTTTGAATTATAGCGTGTGGGATTTCATCAGTCCAAAAATGTAAATTGTATGAGTTTATTAGGTCATCTCTTTTAAAAGCAGCGTATTCGGAAAAAAAATATGGTTAGAAACATTTTGATTTAGGTTGCTGTATAAACCAGTTACATTATTGAAGTCTTGTGGGCTAATCATCCGGAGATATAGGGTGTACTTTTTCAACGTGGCACAAGTGAAGTAACTGTTCTATTAGAGTTTCATGTACAATCCATTTTGTAACATTGTTTCGTGTCGCGGACGTTCTTATGCTGATTGAAGGTTTGTCACCCATATCTTACAAAATTTGTTCCTCCATGAGAGGGTCTCGTACTCTCCTGGGAGGGCACTTTAAATTTGTTTAAACTGTTTTCATATTTTTGTCAATTTTTAAATATTTTTTAATAAAATCTTACATAAAACAAGTCTAATGTATGCTTCATAACAAGAAAAATCCTACCCTTTTAATAATTAGTTAACTATGTGAAAATAATTCATCGAAATTAGTAATTTTTCCGGCCGTCACAGTGACCTTCCACCATAAATGTGGCAAATTTATTAGATAGTTCAACCCATTTAAACCAGGTGGTAAGATGACAGGACTTGTCGATAATCTCTGTCCATACGTTAATTTCAAGTTCAGGATGCTCATTTATTGCACGCGGGTTTTCATCAGCATAAACACGTGAATTATGTAAATTTGTCATATCCTTTCTTGCAAAGCAAGACATACTGGATGCAGATGAGTTCAGGTGGAAAATAAGAGAAACTCTACAAAAATCTAGAAAAACCGAACCAAACATCAGCAAAGACGAGAAAACTGCCCTAGGCAACCTACAGAAGGACTCCAGTATTAAAATTCTACCAGCGGATAAAGGAAATGCTACAGTCGTAATGAATGCTGAAACATACAATCAAAAAATTGACGAAGTTTTAAGAAAAGGAAATTATACATCTTTTTCTAAAGATCCCACATCTGCAATTGAAGGAAGAATCTATCGCGTTCTTAAGAAACATGAACGATATATTCCTGAGAGGATCCGGACTCAGTTGACGCCACACCATAGCAAAACTCCACACGTTTATGGACTCCCGAAAATACATAAGGAAGACATGCCCTTACGACCTATCACGAGTTCCCGGAACTCTCCGACTTCTGAACTTGCCAAATTTCTTCTTCCAATCCTGAGACCATTACAAGGAAATACATCGTCCAGGGTTAAGAACTCGCAACATTTCGTAGAAATTATACGTGAAATAGAAGTACAACCATGGGATTATTTTATTAGCTTTGACGTGGAAAGCCTATACACCAACGTTCCAGTTAAGGACTCACTAAAAATCATAAGAAAGAAACTTGAAGAAGACCAGACCTTAGCAGAAAGAACATCTTTACCACCGCACGCCATTATGGACTTGTTGGAAAGTTGTTTGACTAATTCCTATTTTCAAGAAAAGGAAAAATTCTACATCCAGGATGATGGACTCACCGCTGGTCGCAAATATTTTCATAGAATGGTTCGAGACGTTTGCAATTGAATCCACATCTAAGAAACCAAAGTTATGGCTCAGATACGTAGACGAAACTTTTATTATTTGGAGTGGAAACGACTAAGAACTTCGAAAATTCCTTTTTCATCTCAACAATATCAGTCCAACTATTAAACTCACCACGGAGAAGGAAGTAGAAAATAAATTACCATTCTTAGATTTCTTGGTTGAAAGAAATGGCAGACAAATTCGAACTTCGGTTTACAGAAAAGCCACGCACACAGGACAATACCTTAATTATTCATCTAATCACTCCAACAACACCAAACAAGGAATTATAAGAAATCTCGTAGATAGCGTCTTAACTCTCTACAACTCCAACGAGAACTTGATGAAAGAGATTGATTACATTAAAAATGAGCTGACAGCCAACGGATACCCAATATATCTAGTGGATAAATTTCTTGAACAACACAGAAATAGGACAATATCGACAACGAATGAAGAACGAAAACCAGTATTGAACTTCCCCTATGTTAAAGGCATTTCAGAAAAAGTTATAAGGATAGGAACAAGATATAGAATCAACGTTGTTTTCAATTCAAATAACTCTCTGAGAAGTCGGCTCACTAGGGTCAAACCAACAACTCAAAGAGACATGAAGAACTGTATATATCAGATACCATGTAAATATGACAATTCCTACATTGGCGAAACAAAGAGACCTCTTGACATATGGATCAAGGAACACCAAAAATGTACATCTCGAGGAGAAACAGAAAAATCTGGTGCCGCCAACCATACCTGGACTCATGGACACCACATAAAATGGTCTGAAGCTAAAATACTACACCGAGAACAACAATGGAGAAAACGGAAATTTAAAGAAGCCGCGGTTATACATCAGAACCCGAGTTGTTTTAGTAAACCATCTTTAGATATAAGAGAAGTGTGGAAACCACTTCTTAGTAATTGTAAACTAAAATTAAATGCAGCATAAAAAAAATATGATTTTGTCATAGCCGGCATGACTGCACCCATCTCAGTCAAACTCTACTGCATTTATTTTTAGTATAAATAGTCATGTAGCTAAGGGATTTATTTTGTTTCACTTGAAAACGGCTAGAGATAACTACTAGCCGAAACGTCGTGATATTCAACAAAAATAAAGACAATGGAAGTCCAACAGATATCTACTATTTCGCAAGAAACATCATTGTCTATGACCTTCAAACAAACACTAAAATAATTTTGTTGAAGAAATTAAGTAAACTTGAAGAAATCTCACAAAATATTTTTATTTAAGAATATTACATCAATTGCTACGTATTTATGAGAAAAAAGTATTTTTTTTATCTCAGTTTTGATGATTTGAGGACAGCATTGTGCTGTAAAACTGCCTATAGTTTACATGAAAAACGACTTTTGGAAAAGTAAATATGTAAAATGAAATATATCATTTAAATTATTTAGAAGTGTAACTTCTAAGAGTATTTCTAAACTTGTGTTTATATGATGTAAAACTATTATAACTGTCAGAAAATAATAATTTTTGTAAAATTATTGAACGACATTTTTCTTTATTTATATATTTTTACTGGAATTATTCTTTAACATTCCATTACACGTGCTCCCAATACACCGATACACGCCTCGTATCTGTGAGATACACAATCGGTTAATTGAAAAAATAAAAAATAACACTGAGTTTTTCACATTATTCAGCTGAAAGTTGCACAGACAAATTAAGAAGGTCATAAATATAAAAAAACAAGGTATGTTTACTCGTCAATTGATGTAAATAACTCTACACAACCTTCGAAAAATACTGAAATCTGGTTACACAGGCATAAGTTTCAATTCGTCGTGCTTGTAATTGCACTGGTGTCTTAGTCAAAAAGTAAACTAGGACTAGTAAAACTAAGTACAAGTAAGACTACTAAAACTAAGTATACAACCAATCAGTCCTGTAAAGTAAGAACCTCAAAGAACATGAATGCAATATTAGAACTTGATACCTATCACATAACTACCTAGGTTATTACTAAGTAGGTAACTGCACTCGCATAATCAACAACAATTATGAGTTCGTACCCCAGTTCACGAAGAAAAACTCGAGGAGGTGTCACGTTTTGTCCATTCCCCAGACAAATGACTTAGCTGTTGATACCAGACATTTAGAATAGTGGAAAATATCACCATTGGCCATCTTCTTGTGCCTCTTTGGACATTGTATGTTGAACATATTTTATCTACCACGTCCACACCAATTTTATATTTATTATAATAAGTAATTATTTCCAGTTTCTTTTTCTGTCCACTTTCTGCATCAAAAGCTCCATCCGTATGCATACTAGAGATCAAAAGCACATTCTCTTATTCTTCTTTTTTGTGACACATATGAAACCATAGTACTTTCTTTATTGAATGCCCTGCTTTTTGTGACAAATAAAAAAGCTCTCGTTGTCTTCACTATAAGTCGATGCATCGGAATCACTTTCTTCAGTGTCAGAGTTCCCTTCCCGTTTTTGAATATATTCTTCTTCACCAAAGTCAAGGTTCTCTTCAGGAACCTCTGGGATAAGGTTCCATGGTCCTGAAGCTGAAGAACGAGGGCATTCTTCATCATCTTGAGAATCTTGTTCATCATCACAATGTCACAACCATCTAGTGGAAGTTCGTAAATTTTGTGAATGCCGCCAGGCACATTGAGATCAAACTGTTTTTTTGTCGCCATATTGAATCTATAAATAAAAAAACACTGAATTTTAGTCAAAAAAATTATCTAAAACAAAAATAAGTTATTAAGAACATTTATCTAAAATGAAATTAGTAGTTGAAAGAAATAGTCATATGGGGTATAATATGAATACACGCATCGTATCTCACAGATACCTATCACGTATAAATACCCATTCCTACAAAAATAATTCTAATCACAAGCTAAATACAACTTATACTAAAAAAAAGTGAAGGGTTCAATTCAAAAATCAAATATTTTGGAATACTTACATTCTAGCAAGAGCCGTATCTGTGAGATACACAGTATCAAAGGACACCTCCAACTGCACAGGTTGGTCACCAATGCTAGACTGAAGTGTTGAACAATACGATCGTGAGGATTAGGAAGGAGGGGGGCGATGTCCCGCTCTACGCACGTAACCAGTGATTAAAAACACTCAACAATGTAATGTGTGATAATATTTATTTACTAAACTTAACATTGTTATGTTCTTTGTACTTAAGTACCGTGTTAATGAGTATAATAAGAAATTAAAATATTTGAGCAGCAAACGTCAGAGACGTTTTTCGAATTTTTCTATGTGTTTCTTTATTTTGTGAGAAGATAACTAATATATTGATTCAAAAAAACTTGGAGGGTTTTCTGAAGTCATGCTTAGATATTATTATGTAATCAAAAATATATTTATTTTTATACTTTAATACACTCAGTGATGGAAATTTTGTGTTCATTCTTGTAACTATCTTTTTTAAGTTAATATTCAAAACTATGTATTCAAGGCAATAAAAACTTAAATTTTGAAAATTCAGTTATTTTTTACTTTCCTCTTTTAAAGAATTATTTATGTCATTTTTTTTAAAAAAGTTAGCAACCCTACTCGATAAGATTATCTTTAACCGATTGTCAATCGTGTACCGTAAATTTTAAAATGTTTTTTAATTAATCTTATCTTAATTCACATTAAAAATGTATGAAATGTTTATGAGCTTTTTAATAAATTGTGCCTATGTTTATATCTTTATTGTTAGGATTATATAATTAAGAAAAACCCACAAAAAGCAACGTTATAAACACTTAATACAAACCATGAACATTTTTTATCATATTTTAATAAATAGCAAGGAATTTTTCACTGAAAAGGTATTATTAAGTTCATTTAAATTTTTCAAATTATTCAGAAACGATTTTAGACTGTAATCCACTTTAAATAAAACAGTCAAACTTCAACACTTATGCCGCTCAATATGACATGATCAAATATTTACTATCAATTAATTGATAAAACTACATTTTGGTCCTTTAGTTAATCTTTAACATTCTAATTCTTCAGCAGGATCTAACTTTAAAACTGATCTAGTAAAGAGTTTAAATAGTCAAGTGCAGCGGTAAATTATCCAAGTTTTAAACCTTAAAGATAAACGAACCAAAAATCTGATTTCTTTTTTTATGAGTGGTGAAAATGAAAAATATTTTTATGCTCAGTACATAGGCTGATATGCGCCTGTTTGTTTATCGCGTTGTGCATATCAGCAAGAATTCAAGAACACAAAAATAGCCTCAAAAACAAACAAATAAACAACCTCAGCAGCTCAATTTCAACATCACCAAACTACAGGACATACCATCGACTTTGAAAAAGCAAAAGAAATAGCACCAGTACAGAACTACATGGTACGCGTCATAAGAGAGGCCCTAGAAATCGAAAAAGCAGGAAAGCTAAATAAACGAGACGATTCTATACATATTCCAACAACATGGAAAACATTAAAAAACAAGAAACAAAACAACAAACATCAACCAATTCACGAGAGACCAGCATACAACAGCCAAATATATTGCACACGGCAAAGGGGAGGAGCCTGCGAAGCCGCTCGTCCAATCAGGAAATGAGCTAGCCAAACAAAACTCGAAATTCATCAGAGGCCACCATCAGTTCTCAGCGAGTAATGAGACTAACCGCACTTGAAAATGCCAAATGAGATTTTGGCGAAACGTCGTGAAAACGATTTTTTGAACCAACGGATTGAAACCCAGAATAACCAAATGCTGAAAGATTTCCAGCTCAGACATTGTCAAGTCCAGAAACTTTTCAAGAGGTTGATCGGGGCTCAATTAATTACCAGTCATTAAAATGCAAAAATAGTGAAAACATTTAAATATTATTTTGGCAAATGTTCAATATGGGTTCCATGTACTTCAATACATTTCGTTATTCTTCGAATATTTTCCCGCTGCACTGAAAATAATATTCGAGCATTATTACGGACTTCGTTAGAAGGCTGGGTTGTTCTCGTTACTAGTTCTTATGTAGTATTTACTGGTGTTAAATATACTAGTTCTTTTAGATGTCCCCCAGAAGTAATAGTCTAAGGAATTTAGAACTCCTTGGTGGCCTTAAAACAGGCCCACCTCGAGCTACCTATCGAAGACTAAAAACGTTAAGTGTTATACTTATACTTACTATACGGTTAAAATGATACATTTTTCTATCCGTCTTCCAATAAATTATTTTTATAAATATTGCTGCAAAAACTGTAAATAAATCTCACCAATTAGCCTTCCTGCCAAAACAAATGGACCTATAAGATTATTTTTGATGACGCCTTTCCACACATTTACAATAAAACTTTGTTTTAATCAGCCCAAAAATGTAAATTGTACACCCGGGCTCATCTTTAAACAAAATAAGGTTAGGAAAATTTAGATTTAGGTTATGTTGTTGTATAAACCAGTTGGAGTCTTGCGGGATAATCAGCCGAAGAGCTTGTATTTTTCCAACGTGATACAGGTGGAGTACCTCTTCTGTTAGAGTTTCATGTACAATCCATTTTGTAACATTGTTTGTCGCGAGCTTTCTTATGCTGTTTGAAGAGTTATCAGCAATATCTTGCAAAATTTGTCACTCTACATGAGGGTCTCCTGCTTTTCTGGGAGTGCTCTCACCGCCACGTCGCGGCAAAAATGATCCTGAATAAAATATGTAAAAAAATTAGTTCGTTAACTCTAATAATCATTTTCTAATCATCTTTTTCCTGTTTCCCTTAGGTTTCGATCAAGCTCTTTGATTTTTGAACTTGGCAATGTTCGATCTGGAAATCTTTCAACAGAGTCTTCTTGCCTTCGAAGAATTCGACAGCGCTTCACCATAAATTAAATGCATATTAGCATACTCTGCCTAAGAATATTATTCCATGTTATAAAATTATTTTTACTTGTAGGCGGTTTTGACAAATTCCATCAATAGTAATTCATTATATAGGTATTAACAATAACAACCTGATTTTTACCTGTTTGTGTTTAGCATTAGTAACTTTTGAGTGTTTCTCATATAAACCGATTTATGTCGAAAACCGCCAGTTTTTGAAGAGAAATTACCAAAGTATTTAAAAAATTAGTTTTTAGTATTGTAAAATGACACCTGCCAAAAAGTAGGTCCAAGAATTGTGGTTACAATTCCGTTCCTGACTTCTCTGGTGATCTAAAACGTCTACTGTAGTAGAGTTTATAAGTCTTTATGGCCTCTATAAAATATTAAAATTTCAATAAATTATACAAGTCGGTTCAAAACTTGGAACCGATAAGGTAAAACGCTGAGTACGCCTTTAGGACACTGTATCTCCTTTAAGGGGCACTTTAGGATTTTTTTTTCTATAAAAAAATAGGATTATTTTGACCTCCCTTGTACGCTCCAAAGAAATTAGGAGATACGTGCCGGACACCCTGTATATTAGCGACTTACTGGCAGTTGTCTGTCACGAGCTGATGTTGAAAAAGAGATCAAGTTGACTGTTTATTTATTATGCTGAGTTTATGTTCTTCTAACCTTGCCGATATCTTTCTGATGGTCTAGCCAATATGTGTTTTAATGCAGGTGCCGCATGCGGTCTTATATGCGCCTTAATTTTCAGATCGATTTTGTTCTTTGACTTTCTTAGAGACGAGCCTATTATTTTGTGTAGTTTGTATGCTAAGAATATGTTATATTTCTCCTCAACAATCTACATATTTTATTTTTCGTGTCTTTTATCTATTGAACTATGATGGTCTGTCTATTGACATTCTACTATAGGTGATATTCTTGAGTGGGTTTTTGTTACATTTGAGAATAGGGTGTTTGCTACGTCCAGTAGTTGTGCGGGGTGTGATGGTGAGAATCAGCTACGAAGTATTTGTTCGTACGGATTAGTTTTCGAGATACTGTATTTTGCAAGTGACCCTCCAGTGTCTTGGTGACTAAGACGTCTAGGAACAGAAGTTGAGTATTTTTTTCAACCTTTAGAGTGAACTGTACTTTCGAGGAATAGAATTAAGGAAATATTGGAAGCAGATGAGCTGTTTGCCATGGAGTCATATCATAAATACACTTCAGTAAATATTTAATTGTGAATTAATCCATGATTGCTTTACACAAAAAAAAAAGAATTTCTAGAATTGAAGATGATATCACATGTATGCCAATATATGATATTCTAAAAGCAAGGAAAATAACTGAACAGAACAAGAAACTTGTTTATTAATTTTATGCTTTTTTTATTTGGAAAAATTAGGGTCTTATTTGAAACATAAGATATTCTTTTAATTTATACTCCAAAAGAAATTGTATTTATCTTATATGGTTTTTCTATATATTAAATGATTTTTGTACTAATACAACTTAAAAACTTAGCATATCTGCTTCATAAAAATATCTTATAAATACATGTCTACAAAAATTGTGAAGAGTTCATGCTAGTTGAAAGATTATATATCTATTATCTCAGCCGAAAAAAAAACTAAATGTATGACAACCTCAAAAGAACCCCTCCGATGCAAACTAGAACTAGACGGTCAAATAATACAACAGGAAATGAGTTTCAAATATCTAGGAATCGACATAACTAGTTATGGTAACATCGAAGATGAAGTAAGAGGGCAGGTGGCCAAAGCAAACAAAGTGACGGGTTGCCTCAACGACGGGATCTGGCGAAACAAACACTTACAACAAGAAACAAAGGTTCGGATTTACAAAACCACAATTAGATCTATTATGACATACACCTCAGAAACACGGCCAGAGACGACAAAAACGAAACAACTATTGGAGACTACAGAAATGAGAATACTTCGACGAATAACAGGAAAAACGCTACTAGACAGAGAAAGAAGCGATAACATCAGGCAATCATGCAACACAGACTGCATTAATGAGTGGGTCCTACAACGTAAGACACAATGGAACAAACACATAAGCCGAATGACAGAGGATAGACTGGTAAGGATCGCACGAAATAAATCGCCTAGTGGTACACGCAGTAGAGGTCGACCACGGAAAAGGTGGAGCGATAATTTAAGTCCAGAATGAGGAAAATCGAAGAAGGAACAGGTCAGGGACCTATTATAAAAGGTAGAAGAAGAAGAAGAAGAATATATCTTTTTAAAGATAACTTGTATCTGATATACCCTCGAAACATTCATTTTTCTTAAAATATATTTTGACTGAAATAAAAATAAGAACCTAGGCTTCCTTAATCTATGAAACTGTGTGACTTTTACGCCTCATTTCATTTAAACGTAGAATTGATTGACTTTGTGGTAAAAATGGTAGGTACTCCTTAAAATTCACGTAAAATTTTTCCTTGGATAGTCGAGAGTGATTGATCATATGCATAAACATTCAACGTTTAGCATATTGATGAATGATGAGAATATACTTAAAAGAATTCGGATAATTTAGTTTTCAAGATAATAATTTTAATTTTACTTACATGATATAAGAAAAATAGGTAAAAATTGTTAATCAGAACTTCTTTGGCGACTAAAATAATTAGTTTAAATTATTATAATATATCCTAAGGTTAAGAAGCCCTTACACTGCAGCCTAATCTCTTATTATCTCACCTGGTTAATCGTTTTTATATAAACAGATAGCCCTGATCAGATTTAGCAGTTTGTTCACTTTTATGTTCTCTGGGTGTAAACTTTCCGGATTGATGGATCCTTGAAGGAGCCTCCAGTAGATTAGAGCTTAATATCTGAAAATGATTCGTGAGGCCATTTCGTGTTATTCGTCACACGATATACATGTAAATTCTTCATTACAGTTTCCCATTGTGTGTAGGTGAAAAGAACATTCAAGAGCCTTGATGTACAACTCTTTTTACGATCTGATTATGAAAAGTAGCTATTCTTTACATATACTTATGTAACAAATAACTTCCATACTATGATATAGTTTTATTATATCACGAAATTCGCTCATCACGTCCGTCTTTTTTATATTGTAAATTTTCCCGTCATGACAGCAGTAGTATTTCAATGTGAACGAACAGGACAATTTCGATCACGTGTCGCGTTGCATTGACTGTACAAAATAGCCAATTTTAATTATAGGTTTAATTTTATTAAATTATTTCTGTTAATATAAGAGTAAACCCTGTACGATATGCATTATTGTTTGTTTTGTTTTGACCACTGAATAAATATGTTGTTATGGTCGAAAATGTTTTTTTTTTATCATATAGACCTCTGTTATTAGTACGAGATTATAAGAACAAACAACCACTAATACAAAGTAACTAACGAAGCTCTTATAA
The DNA here is from genome assembly GCA_034092305.1 of Diaprepes abbreviatus. Classification (NCBI taxonomy): domain Eukaryota; kingdom Metazoa; phylum Arthropoda; class Insecta; order Coleoptera; family Curculionidae; genus Diaprepes; species Diaprepes abbreviatus. The sequence goes on from JASJET010000055.1 coordinate 33,856,388, forward strand.
TTGAAAAGTGCACAGGATTTGGTTCCTGGCGATTACTTTCTTTTCCCATACCTGCAAAAATGTTTTGCTGAATGAAAATTTGCTTCGAATCATGAAATGAAAGGTGAGATAACTGTTTATGAAATACAAATCGTCAAATCGCTTTATTGGTACAAGCATAGACCAACGTTTATGGCGATAACAATCGCTCTTGGAGGTTATATTCTACTAATAGCGAGATTTGACTTAGTTTAAATTCTAAACTATTCCGCTTTCTTTTATGCTTAATAATAATGGTATTTATATTATAATAAATAAGCTGAGTAATGATGGTGACTACAGAAGTCTGAGCACTTTCTTTCTAACTAAACCGTTTAAAATACATACATTCAGGGGATACGTGACGAGATATATTCGGTCTTGTCATGAGTAAACTCCAAGAAGAAACTGCCTGTGAGGAAGAACTCTCTACATGATCTATAAACAAATTTTATAAATAACAGGACTCGGCAGCTCACACATAGATGATAATTTGACATACTTTAACATTACATTACATTCTTTCCCATGTAAAAGAACATTATTATGGAATGTCTTTTATCTAAAACCTTAATCGCAACCATGTGAAACCAACATAACTTTTATATCAAAAGTTTTCTCGAATTAATTATAAAAAATTAGCGACTTGAATTTTGAAATAGCAAATAATTCCCATTAACCATTAAATTTTTAATGAGTAAATCAAAGTAAAATTCTAACTGCGACACTATGCTCATTATTTGATTAGTTTTCAAAACTATTTTGTTTCTATTTTACCCTAAACCACCGTTCTAAAAAATTTTGTTAATCAATAACAATCTTGGTCGTATTCTACTTTTTTTAATTTAGAAATGTAAGGAATATTTATAATTTTTTTAATAAAGTGTGCCTAGTTTTATCGTTATATTATTAAGATTGTAATTTTATCAAAAACGTGTAAAATACATCTTCAGTTCTAAGTTTTTAACACAATGGATAACATTGTTCTATCAAGTAGCTAGGAATTTGGTACTTAAATATATTATTACCTTTATTTTCAATGTTTAAATTATTTACAATCTATTTTTATTCGTTAAAACTCGTCTACTAAAATTACACTACGCAACATGTTTTGATTTATTCGTTATATATTGTATAAAAAGTGCATTAGTGCATTTTAGAACGCTGAATACAAAAATGACAATGAAATGAAAAACTTAGTTGCAATTTTCAAGAAAGTTTTTTAATAACAATACAAATATATTACGTGCATTCTTGCGGTTAGATTGTCAATATATAGGGAGACATGACATCACGTAAACTGTTAAAAATAACCCTAAATTTAATGCAAATTTAATGACCATTCTATATTAAATTTAATGGTTTTGTATCAAAAATCGTAGATAATTTACATTTATTTTAAATTTAAAGCATTTCATTCAAATATTAGTTCGTTGTACATTAAACTTGATGGAACGGTATTTTAAATTTCAATAAAGTAACTGAAAAGATTTTTCAACTTCTGTACGCATGAGATTCCGGGAGATGGTGCAACTTGTATCGAACTTTTTTTTAGTATGATATAAGTTACTTAAATGACTCAATTTTCTTATGGTGAGGTATATATGTCCGCCCCGTCCTGACGAAACTGAAGTCTAAACCAGTCTAGATAGCGGACACAACCTGTCCATCTTTTCCTGGTAGTTTTTGAATTTTTTGAACTCATATTAATGTTGGTGCATTAAACATGTGATAAAATCTTGTTAATCAATAACAATCTCGTATAGCCGTATCTGAACAACGCTAGTAAAGCACTACTAAGAACACAAATAAATTATCACCGATGGCGAAAAGTCATTCTTCTGGATGAAGCTACACAACGCTACGAAGAAATCAAAGCTGAAACTTTGTCAGATGATCATGAGCCAATTTTCAATAAAATAGATAATATATGCAACAAGTTGAAAGAAAATATGGCGAGGAAACACCGAAATAAACTAGAGAAACTAAAATCACATCAACAACCGACTCCACCTGAAACAACGTCAAGAAAACCATCATAAACTTATCTTCAAGAATACTTTCAACAGCAGAAGAACAACTACTAAGCAAAGGGCTTAATTTCGCAGTAAAACCAAGAAGCATGGCCGTTTTAGATATTATAAGCTCTGTAGAATCTATACAAGTAGACCAAAACCATTCCGACAAGTTTAGGTGGAAAATAAAAATCAACTTTGGAAGACAGGAAAAATCCAGTTCAAAATTTGTCCAAACTAGAAGCATCAGCCTTAGAAGAACTCCTTAAGGATGAATCCATAAAGATTTTACCAGCGGACAAGGGAAATGCAACAGTGATAATGGACATCGTAACGTACGACCAAAAAATCGGAGATATCCTGGGAAAAGGAAAATATAGACAATTAACCCGTGACCCCACAAAATCCATAGAGTCAAAAATCTACAGAACACTCAGGAAATACCAAAACAATATACCTGACAATCTACGATCGGCGCTCACACCACACTACAGTAAGCCACTACATCTTTACGGACTTCCAAAAATTCATAAAACGAACATACCGTTGAGGCCAATAACCAGCTCCAGAGGATCCCCAACAAATGCACTGGCGAAGTTTCTCTTAAAAATCATACAACCTTTAGAAGGTAAGACAAACACATATGTTAAAAATTCTACACAATTCATGAACATTATTAGTAGCATCAATCTAGAGCCAGACGATAGACTAATAAGCTTTGATGTCGAAAGTCTTTATACTAATGTACCATTAGAGGAATCACTAGACATAACCAAAACTAGACTTTCAAATGATACTACTTTATCAGATCGAACCACGTTACCACTGGACGGGGTGATGGAATATGGAACGATTCGAAACTCATGCCATAGAAATGGCAACAATAAAAACGAAAGTCTGATTGAGATATGTCGATGATGCTTTCACCGTATGGAAGGGTAATGATCAAGAACTTAATGATTTCCTAAAACATCTGAATATCATTCGACCTACAATTAAGTTTACCATGGAAAAAGAGGTAAATGATCAATTGCCCTTCCTAGATGTCATGGTGAACCGTTCAAACGAAACTATTAAAACTTCAGTATACAGAAAGCCCACACAAACTGGACAATATCTTAATCATAGTTCTAATCATTCTGTTGTAACAAAACGAGGAATCATTGGAAAAAGAGGTAGCAAATATTAAATCCGATTTTCAACAGAATGGTTATCCTTTAAAACTAATTGACGATGTTATAAATAATTTTAGAACAACGAACACTGGACAGCGAGAAACATATTCCTTCTTCACAATTCCGTATATTAAGGGAACGTCGGAGAAAATTGCCAGTAGTTATAATATAAAAATAGCCTTTCAATCAGGAAATACCCTTAGAGCTCATTTAACAAAACAAAACCTAAAACTACCGATAAGAAAGAATGTGTTTACAAAGTTCCATGTGAGTGCGGTGAAATGTATATTGGAGAAACCAAACAACCGCTAGAAGTTAGAATTAAGGAACATAAAACTCATACACAAAAAGGGGAAACGTCCAGATCAGGTATTGCAGAACACTCCTGGGATAAACAACACCATATAAAATGGTCTGAGGCTGCGGCAATATATATGAAACCCAATAGGAGAAAAAAAGAAAATTTATAGAAGCAGCATACATTAAAAACCATAATGAAATCTTCAGTAAACCGAGTGTTGAGATACCTAATCTTTGGCAACCACTATTTTGTAACATCAAATCATTGAGGTGTTTACAGTGAAACGAAATGTTACGCTTCAATGGACACTGTCCCTTTATAAGATCATAGTCTTAAGAGAAAACATTCAGTTTATAGTTGATAACGATTAGAGATACAACCTAATCAAAACGTCGTAAAAATAAAAATAAAAATAAAGACAATGCAAGTCCGACCACATTTTAGTTATGTGATAACATGTCTCAAATTCAATGAACACTGGCTGTATATTTAATGCACATAGGCATCTTAAAAAGTAATGATCAAGCTTTAAAGTTTAATGTATGATTATATTAAATTTAATGGAATAAATTAATTTTGACTAATGTAAATTATTAAATTTAATTTATTACATTAAATGCATTTAATAAACGTGTTTAAAATTTGCTTCTAACTCATTACCATTAAATTTAATTCATTTCCTTTTTACAGTGTGTCTCAAAAACTTGAACTAATATTAAAATGATAAATTTACTTTCTGCTTTAGTACACCAGAAATAGTAATACAGCTCGGCAATAAGACCAAATACTCACCCTATCGATGTTTATTACACACTGTTAAAAATAACTTTAAATTTAATGTACATTCTACATTAAATTTAATAGTTTTGTACTTTGAACCATGAATAATTTACATCTACTTTGAATTTAAAGCAAATCCATTAAAATATCAGTTCGTTGTACATTAAATTTGATTAAATGGTATATCAAATTTCAATAAACTAACTGAAAAGAGATTTCAACTTTCTATGCTTTAAAATTAATTCGTACGTACCTTAACATTAAAGAAATTTACATTAATATTCATGATATATTTTATGAGATCCCGGGAGATGACGCAACTTGTATTGAACTATTTATTTAGTATGATATAAGTTGCTTAATGGACTCAATTTTCTTATAATGAGATGTATATGTCTTCCGGTACTGACGGAAACCAATGAATTCGAAACTGGTGTACAGATGACGGTATAACACCTAGGGGAAAAATTTCCACCTTTTCCTGATAGCGGAATTTTTTGACCTCATATTGATGTTGGTGCATTAAATATGTGATAGAAAACATATCTTAAATTCAACAAACACTGGCTGTATATTTAATGCACATAGTCACCTTAAAAAATAATGATCAAAGTTTAATGGAATACACTAATTTAGATTAATGTAAAAATTATTAAATTTAATGCATTAAATTAATTGATTTTAAGAACATTTACCTTAAATTTGATGCATTTTCTTTTACGGTGTAGAAGATGTTTAATGACTAGAGGTTAATTTCATTTTAAAGTTTAGGACTTAGACCGAATTTAGTTTCAGTGGAACTTAGAACTTCTGGTTGGCCAGTTTTGTTTCGCTTATAATATTGTTGTAATTTGTATTATATATGTTAACAATGAATCTTTATGTAAGAAAATTAAGGAAAAAATTTAGACATAAAACTTTGAAATCGATAATAGGAATAGTTCCTGAATTTTTACAATTCACACCTTAATTGACTTATTCATGCACTTGTCATTTTAAACATTTTTCTATAGACTTAGATCAGTTTTAAGATCGGAATATGTTAATGTATTAGGGAGCAAATGTTTCTATCATATCTTAAATATTATTCTGGGAAAAAATAATAAAAAATTGTTGTCAGTGTCACATATTAGTCAAAAATTGGTTGGTATTTACCAAAAAACATGGTCCCTTAGAAACGTAACTGAAAGCGTATCGTGAAAGAAGCTTCACCCATTAATTGTTCGCATACTACGTTACTAGGGAAATTTAAATATCTATCTCAATTTGTTTTCTATATATTATATTGTCCTCCAGCTTATCGTAAATTATACTTTTTGTAAAAGGGTGTGATTAAGTATCTGGTAGTCTTATAATTTCTTGTCCATTGATTAAACAAAGTGAAGCCTTAAGTAAGTTATTTATAACCATTTTCCCTGGATGTAACTAAGCATTCAAAAAAAATCAGGAAAATTGAAACTGGTAAACATTTTTTAACATTACTAGGGCGAATTTAATTGACCTGTTACTTTATTATTATATACAATCTGAACTTTAATATAACACCAAAAACGTTTTTATAGTATTCTTTATAGATAAATAATGAAAAAATTAGTACTATAGACCGTAATATTTGTAAGAAAAAAATAGTACACATACACAGAACAAAATTGTTTATTAATTTAAAAAGTAACAAAAGGTTTTTTCCCATATTTATAGTAAGTTTCATTCCATCCTGTAAAAGTGGTCTTCTTTAAACCTTGTCTCACTTCCAGTGTATTATTTATATTTAAATAATTCAAGTTTGTGGGACTAATTGTCGGCCATATTACGTTATTTAATAGTTCGGTTTTTTCCGGGGTCGGATTTCTAAAATATTAAAGTTGTAAATTAGTTGACTTACTTAAAACTTTAATGACACTATTCCAACTTGCTTAATATAGTTTTAAACAATGGTAGTAATAGATTTAGAGAGTTTTAAAAATATTTAAGGTACAAAACATAAAGTTAGTGAAATAAGTAGCGCTAGTAGTCAATTTTTCCGATATCATATCATTTTTCTTTTCTTATTTAATTAAAAAAAATTTAGTATGCAACAAAATTTAGTTAAATACTTACAGATATTTTGCAAAATTGGTCCAAAGTTTTACCGTTCTTTTTTGGGTAAGTAGATCATCGTCATTCGAATCGTTGAATGAATCCATAAAATTTCTTTTAAATAAGAAGGGAAGTTCTGCACAGTGAGTTGCTTTTTCAAGACCTGAAGGAAAGAAAAAAAAATTTTAAAAAGCGATAAAACAAATTTAAATATTTAATAATAAATTTAATATAATACGGATTTGGATATTTTCTTTACATGAATACATAACTGGAACATTTCTTCAGCATTCATGTGGTAATTTAGTGTATGCTATTATTAGTCGCGTCAATGAAGTCAGAATGAACAGCTTCGATTCTTATGATTTTTTTTTTAATTTTGTTTTTTTCTATTATTTAAAATCAGAAACATTTTAGAGCGGGGACAGAATTATTTATATTTTTTAAACAATATATATATATATATATATATATATATATATATATATATATATATAAGAAGTAAAATGCGAACAGTGAATGCAAACTTCGCTCCATCATATCCTTTCCATGTAAGAGGTTGCAAAGTTTGAATAAATTGCTAAAAAATACAATTCATCCTGTTCCACCACTACCGAGATGGTGGCCTACCTGTACCACCACACCGAGAAGAAAGTTTAAAAAACTTACCCCCTCCGCTACAGTGATGCGGCAAAGGTACATGTTTCGTCTCTCACTAGACTCATCAGGTTACCGACATGCACCTGTCTGTGCAAAGGACAGATCGGAAGGAAGCATGCATCGCTGAACGCGGCTTCGCCGACCTCCAGCTGGATGACACATATATGTTTATGCGGCTTTCACGGATTCCTCCGTGTGAGATGCAATAGCAGTGGCTATATCAACATTATGCTGTTGTAGTGCTGAAATCACATTCAGCAAACGTACGACTATATGCAACTCCGTGTGTGAATGAAGTAAAATGTTATATCCTTTCATGTTAGGGGTTGCACAGTTTGAATAAATTGCTAAAAAATACATTTCATCTTGTTCCACCACCACCGAGATGGTGGCCTACCTGTACCAAGGTGTGGTGGTAGAACTAAAGCATCTGAGAGAAATTGTATATTTATTTGAAGAAGACATGCTTCTAAATAGAACTAAAGAGAAATTTTTAGAAAACAGCAAAAATAAAAATAGGTTTATTAATCTCTGCAAAAAAACTGGCTGAAAGTAATATTGAATTGAATGAAGCAGAAAGTGATTCAAATCGTTTAATTGTAAAATTAGCTTTAGATTGTTCCTTTCCTGGTGTAGTTGTTGTAGCAAAGCACATTGATGTGTTAGTGTTACTAATGGCTTTTGCACCTGACGATAAAGAAATGTTCTTTTTAAAACCACTCAAAACTAATGCTTTACAACGAGTTTATTTGACAAAAAAACATATTAATAAAATACACAAGTATTACACAAAGTCATCTCTTCTTCATTCGTGTATTCACTGGATGTGATACTACATCCGCTTTTTATAATAAAGGAAGAATAAGTTTTCAGTAATGATCAGAAGTTACGTGGAGAAGCTCAGACTTTCATGATTGAAGAGCAAAGTGAAGAAGTAATTTTTAATGAAGATATTATTTGTATTCCCACAATACATGGTGCCAAAACTGTCAAAAACTTGAATGAATTTCAGTACAAACGTTTCATTGCATTAGCTTCAAATAACAAAAGTATAAAACTCAATTCGTTATCTTCGGCAAAGGATGCAGTAAAGAACATATTAAAAGAGTTTACTTACAAGTTCAACAATGGAAAAGTAATGGTTTAATATCCCTTGAAGAATGGGGTTCGCAAAACGATAACTATTTAAAATCAATCAAAATGACGCAATCAACAGCAGCTATCAACGTTTAGAAAATCATATTTTGCTCTTGCAAAACAATAGAACTGACTACGATAATAACCTACCACTTGAGGAAGATGAAGTTTTTCATACGCAAAATATAAATGAAAATTAACTTTTCTTTTTTCTGCATCAGCAAATTTACATATATAATGTATTATGTGTAATTTGTTGTACATAGTTTGGATCAATCTTTCTAAATATTGATAAACAAGTTTAAATTAAATTTTATTAAACTAAATTTTATTATTTTTTATAGATGTCCTTTATAGAATAATGAATTATCCACAGTTAATAAAGATTTCCTAATTTTGTTCCATATATTAATTGTATGTCATTATTACATAAAGAAAACTTGCAAGTAATTGTTTATAATATTTTTTGGTACATTGACATATAATTTCAAACTATTTATAATAGCAATATGAATACAATTTTTTCAAGTTTCCAATGAGTATCGTATGAAAAATTTTCTTTTTATTTAAACGGCATAAATATCATTTAAACAAAATACATAATTCTGTCGACGCAATGAAAGTTTCTGATTTTAAACAATATAAAAGAAATAAAATTAAAAAGAGAAATTCATCAAAATCGGAGCTGTCCTTTAGGACTTCCGAAAATTGCTTGTTTCACTATTTATTGACGCGATTATATAGATCAACTCAGGTTTTATATTGTACCCCAGGATAATGCGCAAATAGAAGATATTGTCAATTTTTTTGAAAAATGGAAAATAGTTTTCATTCAAAAATTTTAGAGAGTCTAGAATCTAGAAAGATAACTTTTAGAACAATTTTCAAATTGACAAGTGGAGCAAATCTAATATTCGCAATATTTAAACTTTTATATGCATTATAATATTTAATATTATATTTCAAATTTATCTGAAGAATGGCAATCTATCATTTTCACACTATATTAACGATTAAAACATTATATCGGACGTTGATAAAGATATTACGAGGGTAAAGTTTTTTAGACGGCATACGCACTCAAAACGTTTTGATATACGGATGTTATCTGTGTTTTCTAGAGCATTTTCAAAATGTTATCTCGGCCAAGTAATGAAATTAACTCGTAATTATTTTTATGCGATTATTTTTCACAACTTTCGACGTGGTTGATGTTAACAAAAGTGCATCGATGAACTTAATTCGTTACAGAGCGATGAAGCACCTACAAAAATAACTATATATCGTTAGCTTTGTGTGTTTAATCATTACTGTCGTTTCCCCACGAACGAGTCGCGTGAAGGTCATCCAACAGTACAAGAAATGATCGATGCTCTGTGCGAACTGATAATACAAACTCGTCATGTAACATACCGTGAAGATGAAATATCCTTAGGCATAAATAACGCCAACATATATTGCATAAACACGACCTCAAAGACGTTCGCGCTGGATCTCGTAAAATTTACCACTGTCCCAAAAAAAGTCTTGTGACGATTCTTGCAAGGAATTGCTAAAAAAATACGATCGCGGTGCTTCAAGAACTATTTATAAAGTATTGACAGGCGATGAGTATTGGATCTATGCGGATGAGCCCGAAAGTAAACATCCGTCAACCATACTGGTGTTCCATGACGAGAAAAAAATAATAAAATTTGCTAGCGCAGGAAGTACTTCGAAACAAATGATCGCACTTTTTTTCACCAAAACTCTACCTTCAGATAATCGTAGAACGGTCGATTTTGAATGGTAAATAACCATTTGTTTGCTGAAAATAAGCCGTATACGATAGCTTATTCTGAGCCATGACACTACGAGCTTTTAGATATTGACTCAAACAAGTGATTTTTGACGACTTAAAACATAAAATTGATAGATCATCGACCGTATATCCTTGATTTGATACACAATGATTTATTTTTGTTCCCGTACCCGAAGAGCAAACTACGTGTCCAACGATTTCCTACGCCACAAGAGGCACTTAATGGGTTCAAAAACCATATTTGGGAAAACCGTTTTCACAGTGGCAAAAATGATTATCGAATTGGTTTAAATACTACCTGTAACAAGCCCTTTTTTACTTTTACTCCTGTTCTATTTAAATTCGCAAATTCACAAGAGATCGTACGCCTCACGCCATCTACCGGCATCGTTCTTAAATATAGTCATATTTCGACTTGGTTTTCTGTATAAGTACTTTTGCCATTTTGAAAGTATCTGTAAATTGCCAATCTATTGTTTCCGTTGCATTTAAGCTTTTGAAATATGCATATTGACAAGTTGAGTTCGAAGTGTGATTGAGCCATTGTCCTTTGTCAGCTGGTCGGACCAATAATTAACGTAGAATTGTTAAAAAGCAAAATCAGTGATCATCTGTGTATTTTAACATTTGTTTTGATCAAGCTACGTCTAAATCAGGTGCCTACATTCTATATTTTTTGTTATAATCGCCAAGGTCAATAAAATAAATTATTTCCATGTTACACATGACAATGACCTCTTAAGCAATTTTCAAATTACTGAACCCTGTTTTCTTTCTTTTTATTACAGTGGCCAGCTTTTTCAACTATCAAACCATTTTTAGCCGTAAAGTGGTTTATACAATTATAAAAGAGTTTTTAAGACTATAAGAGTCAGTTTTTTGATCCAGTTTTTATCCAGTCTATATTCAGTTTTTTCATTCAATGTTATGTACGAGGGTCATTCATATTCCTGGAGCCCCGTCTCTTTAGCAGAAATACCCCATATTGTCTTGAATCAACTACTTCTGTCAGCGAAGGCGTTGAATTAGATCGTTATTCTTCATCATATGCATCAAGTTACACTCAGGGAGGTATTGAAGAAGCCGAGAGCAGCTCTGTATAAAAGTGCTCAATTAGCCCATACCACCTTTTGGGTTACTCTAGTCAACAGTAATCTTTCGCCACCAGATAAGCAGCTGTTGTATTTTGTAGTTTTAACCAAAAAAATATGAGTTTTAGTACAAAGAAAATTGCGATTTTCGTCGATTAACAATGTAATTTTTCCTCATGATAAATATAGTGACAGTTAGTCTATCTATGGCATTTACATATATATTTATTTATATATATATATATATATATATATATATATATATATATATATATATATATATATATATATATATATATATATATATAGCACAGCTACCATATTTATATCATTTTTATACCATTAATTTACCCACTGCTGACGAGTATAATAATTAAATTAAATTTAATAATTCAATATTAATATTTTGAGTTTTATTTAGATATCCCGAAAAGTTTGTCTGTAGGTACTCAGCCTTCCCAGAGTTACAATTTTGTTTTCAGTTTTATACAACAGATGGCGTCTTAAATTTGAACTTACTATAAGAGTACTCCCACAAGTGTTGTTTTGCAACTTGTAGTAAGTGAATTATTATAACCCCGCCCGTTTATAAACGCAGTAAGTTCTAGCTTTCTCAGGCAATGTGGATTATTCAAGAAATGGAACATAACATCATTACATCACTTCATTTAATAAATAATTAAATAATAAGTGATTATAATGTAAAAGTGTATCGATCATCATGGAGAATATCTTGATAAAAAATAAAATCATTTTTAATGATATATATTTGTTTTGGTTTGTTATTCCCAAAATATTAACGACTATCCTCATACTAAATGTTACCATGCTCTTTTTAAATGATATGCTTTAATGTATTGATACGCAGCGACTATAAAATCTTATAAGCAGTTCTGATCTTGATCTTGTTCTCAGTGCCGAATTGATTTTGGCTTAAAGATTATGTTCTAAATGATCTTCTAATTAGGTATTGTAGAGAGCTATTACATATTTGTATATAATTCATTTCGGGAATTTAAGTGTATGCAGTTCTCTGCGTAGCACTTTTATGATCCAGATGCATGGGTTTTGATCACTCTTGATTTCCATAAAAAGTATTTGAGGTATTATTTTAGTTACCATGCTCTTGAATGAATGAATGAATGAAAAAGGGGTGGTGATACTAGATCATCGATGCCTAGGCCTCCATTGGGCCCTTTTCATCCCACTATATCTGCAGGTTATTCGAGGTCGATCGCCTTTGCGAATCCAAGCAGCCTCGTTAGTTGAACTTGCCTAACTACTTCCGGTAACAAAACTGTATCTCCGAAATATCTCTGTCTCAGTCCGTTGAGTACTGGGCACTCTCTGAGAACATGGTCAACAGTTTCATCCTCCTCTAAACACCATCCGCATGTCGGCTCGCCTTCGACACCGATTCTATGAAGATGGCCCCTGAGGTGACAATGTCCTGTCAACAATCTCACCACAATTCCCTGCTCTTTCCTTCCCAAGGAGAGAAGCTCCTTAGTACACTGTGCGCTAGGCCCAGTTATATGTTCCTTAGCACACCTCATTCCAGGAGCTCCCCTCCAAGATTCAATAAATTTGCTTTCCAGCAAAGATTTTATTTCCCTTTTGCCAATAGCAATTGAGACAGGTAATATTGGTTGGGGTCCATAGGGTTTGGTCGCCGAATCCAACTTTGCTAGATGGTCTGCTTCCTCACTCCCGCGTATGCCCAAGTGACCCGAGACCCATATAAGTCTGACTGTAGAGCCTTTCCTTGCCATACCATTTAGTACATCCTTGCATTGAGACACCAGTCGCTAAGTCACGATACTCGACTTCAGTGCCAATATCGCAGCCTTACTGTCAACATATATTTATTACTCTATTCCTGTCTATGTCTCTCTCACAGAGATGGGCACACTGTAGAATAGCATAAATTTCCGCTGTGAAAATTGTCGCACATTGTTGGAGAGCGTAGTACTCTCTGACTTATATGCTCCTGCCTAATACTTCGGCTCCAGCTCTTTCATCTTGTCGAGATCCATCAGGATCCCACCAGGATCCATTTTTCGGAAGATTTTGTTCTCCCTCTCAATCCTCTCTACTTGGCATAAATATCTCCAGGGAGAGGTTGGGTTTTAAAGCGGCGTCATGTAGTCTGTCCGCATTGGGAGTGATGACCACCGCTCCACCATGCTCTTATAACCATATTTTACAATAAAGTGTATTATTAGTATGCCTGTATATTTTTTAATTAAAATATATCTGATTATACTTATTAATATAGTTCAAAAAGAGTATTTCAGTGAATGAATAGAAATTTTTTACTAAAATAGTTTTTCTTACCATCAATAAATGGTTTATTCATAGTCCTTCCATAATAAGCAAACTGGTAAAGATATACTGGAACATGATGTGATTGAAGTTCTGCATGTTTTATTAGCGCTCTTGCAAACATGTTATCACTAATATACTAAAAAATAAATACATCATTTGGTTAGTCATCACTAAATGTGAAATATAAATAATTAATTGTGTTTAAATAAATTTAGGAACTTTCAATTTGATTTAACCATTACATTTATTTTTCCATTTATTTTATGGTATTTTTTTAAAATCCTTTCGATGTCCAAACATTAAGAATTTATTTCCTAATAAATATTTTTATGTTCTTCTCTCATTTTAAAAATAATATATGAAGTAAAATCAGCAACAGGAACACCATCTATTTTCGGTTTGGGAAAATCCCCGGGCACGGCCTAAAAATTCTAAAGACGACGATGTAGCAAACGTGGGAAGTCACTACATCTCCGACCTCCATCTCGGAGCACCATCATCTATCGAAACGACAACGGAAGTCGAGGAAACTGAAGGAGAAGATGCCGGGGGGACATCACCCTCACAGGAGTGGACGACACTCTCTCCCAATAACAGGAAATTACAGGCATCAATATCGCGCAAGTGAATGTTCACCAGCTGTAATCGGTAGAACGTTCACTAAAATCCTGCTAGGGATTGCGCTGATCAAAGAACCCTGAGTCAACAGAAATCAGTATAAAGGATTACAGTGCTATGCTAAGATAATATATCATGTCAGTGATGACACACCCAGAACATATATCATGAGATGGAAAAATATTAGTTATTTTTATCTTCCAGGATTCTTAACGAGAGACCTCGTTCCTATTCGAGCATACCTCTAACTGAAGAAGAAGCTAGAGGTCATCATAGCCTCCTGCAACTTCGCAGGAGACAAACCTATACCACCGTTAGAAGTGCAAAGACCGGTAAAGAACTGCCACCAAAAGAAATTACCACTATTGGAGTGTGATGCCAACGCCTACAATCTGGGGCAGCAAGAACACCAGGTGAGCAACTTTTAGAATCTTTAAATGTAATCTTACCATAAACAATATAGGAAATACCCCTACATTTGTAACAAGGGTAAGGGAAGAAGTGGTAAACATAACACTAAGCACAACAGGCTTAACAAACCTAGTAGAAAACTGGAGGGTATTGAATAAACCTTCTCTCTCTGATCATAGAATAATCACATCCAGTTTAGAAATCGATCCTTCTGAGCCAGTCCTCAGAAGGAAACCCAGGAAAACAGATTTGGAAACATACAGCACCAATCTGAAATCAAACTTAGCACGCATTCAAACCAGAGGACCCGCTATGCACCATCTGGATCTGGAAAGCGACCAGAAAGAAGTAAATGAAGCAATACTCGGAGCTTATGAATCGAGCTGCTCCTTACAAGCAAGCAAAAGCTGTAGAGATACACCTTGGTAGAATAATCATCTGTCAGAGCTAAGATCCGAAACGCGCTGACTTCTTAATAGGGCTAAAAATGATGGAGGACTCTGGCAGAGCTACACCGAAAAACTTACAACCTACAACAAGGAAATTAGGAAATCTAAAAAACAGCCTAGTAACGCGAATGATGTGGTGTATCATCGCAAAAGGACCACCAAAGAAGCTACAGCAATAACCAGACACATATGCAGTAGCGGTCGTTTAAAATGGGCAATGAATACTTTTCAACCATTTAAAAACCCAGGTGTTGATGGAATAATCCCGGCCTTGCTCCAACGAGGACAGGAAGAGATTTTACCACACATAGTACGCATCAATCAAAGCAACCTGAAACTGGGCTATACACCAGAAATATGGAGAAGGGCCAGAGTAACCTTCATTCCGGAAGTCTCACAGAGTTTATTTTAAGAACGATGGAGAAAGCAGTAGATAATTATATCAGAACAGAAATTCTTGAACAAACGCCCCTGCATCCTCATCAACATGCGTATCAAGCGGGTAGGTATCCAGAACTCGCACTGGCACAATTAACAGATGAGATTCAAAACAGAACAGGAAGGGAACTGTAATATGTGACTTCCTCGATATAGAAGGGGCTTTTGACAACACTTCACATGAGGCAGTCAAAAGAACACTCGACGACAGGGGAGTGGACGAAACGACATCCAAATGGATAGCACGGATTCTCTCTGCTAAAATAGCAAATACAGAGATAGGACAGGACTCTATCGCCCTCTGTTCCCCCACTTATGTGGAGCTTAATTGTAGACCAACTTCTCTGTGATCTAACTGACTTCGGCATATCTTGTCAGGAATATGCCGATAACGTGGTCGTGATCGCAAGAGGCAAATTCGAGAACACATCTGTGACATAGTTCTAAAAGAGCTTGAATATATTAGAGAATGGTGCCAAATTATGGGACTAAACATCAATCCCACCAAAATCACCCTAGTAGCCTTCACAAGGAGAAGAAACCTCAATCTGAAGACCATCAAAATGGATGGAAATGTTATTGAGTGAAATTCAGAGATTAAATATCTGAGACTGACCATAGATAACAAACTCCTCTGGAATAAACAAAAATCCTGCAGTGGATGTACACTGCAATAGTAAGACCAATCATCATATATAGGATAGTGATCTAAAGCAAAAAAAAAAACAGTCTGGATAATAAGAGAGCTGACTTCTTGAAAGTTCAAAGACTGGCCTGTGCATGTATAACCGGGGCAATGAAAATCTACCTAATGGCCGCCATGGAAGTAATTCTAAACCTCACACCTCTACATATATTTCTAGAAAGCCTGGCAAAAAAACGATTGATAGGATGATGAAAGATGAGATCATAAAACGAAGGCCCAATCTCTCATCTAGAAACCAACAAATCTGGGACATGCCTCAAGATGATATGAAAAAGAAATTCAACTTTGTGAAAAACTTCAGCACAAAGTTGATTCGCAAAAGCGAATGGGACAGAAACACCATTGAAAAACTTCGCAAAAAATCCACTATATGGTATAAAGATGGCTCCAAACGAACGGAGGGAACTGGAGTAGAAGTCTATGGAACCGGTACCAAACAGTACGAAAGTTTGGGTAAGTCATCAAACATTTTCAGGCAGAAATACATGCCATTAGGATGTGCATTCAGTTTAACAAAGATAAAAACTATCGCGGCCCAGAGATTATCATCATGAGGGATAGTCAAGCAGCCATAAATGCGCTAAGCTCTCAAGTTATCAGTTCCAAAATGGTCTGATAATACCTAGAGGAACTGAATGATTTGAGTAAGAATAACAAAATCACCGTCATGTGGGTACCGGGACATACCAGGACAGAGAGGAATGAAATAGTAGACAGGCTCGCGGGGAAAGGGGGTGAGATACCATTTCTGGGGTCAGAATTTTTCTGTGAAATCAGTAGCAGCGTAATGTTGGAAGAACCAAAGATAGAGGAAGAAAGCAGGAGATCCAATTATTGGGCAGAGGTGCAAGGATTGAGACAAGCGAATACATTTCTAGGAACTACGATCAGAAGAGATTCAAAGAATGCATAAGCTTGAGTAAAAATCATCTCAGAATTCTAACAGGTGTCCTGACGGGGCATTGCTATCCGAAGGGACACCTCAAAAACTCGGAATGGTAAAAACAGTAGAATGCAGATTCTTTGAGGAGGAGGACGAAACCTCTATTCATATCATTACAGAGTGCAGCGCTCTAGAAAATCCTAGGATGCGGTTCTTGAGAGCACACCAAATTGCAGAAGGGGAGTTACCCACCTTGAAGCCGTCCAACATCCTGAGATTCCCGAGGGAAATAGAACAGGAGGACCGGCTTTAGCCGATAAGGTAACTCTTACGACTGGGCAGCAGTAGGGGAGCACAATAGATCTACCAGGTCGCAGTATACAGACTCCAACTCTACGCACATACATACTTACATAAATTCAACTATACGTATGGCTAATCCGCCAAAAACATAAAAATATTTTAGACTAAAACTAACGATAAAAACTTACTTCTGCTAAAGCTGTTAAATTAGTCGAAAATGTTGCATTTTCTTTTAAGTAAAGGCTTCTTATTTTTTTAGTAGCAGCATCTACGTCTTTAGAATCAGGGCGAAGGTTTGATGGTATTACTTTTTTGAGATCAATATCAAGCATAAGTGCCAAAGCTTGTGCAGACGCTAAATCTAGAAATAAAATATATTGTAAAAGTTCAAGTCATTAATCGTGAATAATTTCATCGCAATAGTATCTTGGGAATACAATATATTACCAGGTATAAACATAAGAGATTCTTCAGCAGTTATACCGATCATTATTGGTACTTTGTTAAAATTTCCTTTTTCAAGCAATTCAAATGGAGACTTAGTTATAAATGCTTCTTCTCCTTCCACTTCCAAGGTAGGCCAAGCATGTACCTAAAAATATTTCTCGATACACTCACAATAAATTCCTGAAGGGTAACAATAAAAAAGAAACTTACATCTTCACCAGTTATAGAATTCTGAGCTTCAATTAATTGTTTTGCTGTTTTATTTAGTAAGAAATTTCTAAGTTTTTGAGTGTCATTACCATAATCACCGTCGGGAAATTGGCTAGCTAATAGAAAGGCATACGATCGTTGATCGAGAGTAGCAGAGGAATTAGTTAGAACTGATCCACTTTCAACTACTGCCGCTCTAAATAATCCTAAAAAAAAATATTTATTAATTTATTGAAGTCAGATTCACTAAGAAGATTTAAGACTTAAACCCGTCTAGTTGCCATAAAAAATAGATCTTCCAGTCGGTCAGTTTTGTTTTGTTTATGATATTGTCTTAATTTATATTACAAATGTCAACAAATAAACACTTATATAGTGATATTAAAAATAAAAACCTAGCGATAATGCCATATAATATGTAAAAGATATAGTTGTGCTCCAAAAATAAATAAAATTCTCCATTTTTGCCCATTCAGCAATAAAAGAAAATCATTTTTTACGCTTGTATTTTTAGAGTTTAAAACTTGCTTGGCTTATTGTTAATTTAGAATGGTTTTAAGTTTATATCATGTTAGTGAATTCGAGGGCAAAATTTTTACACACACTGTCATAAAAGAAACTTATATATATGCTTTGTCATTTATATAAATATAAATTTTTCACCAAAATTATAGCTAATCGTCTAGAAGCTAAACTAGATTTCTATCAACTCAGAAAGCAGGCTGGTTTATGAAAAAGTTATGGCACTCAAGAACATCTTCCAGTGGTTAAAACGTGAAAAAATTGTATCGAGTACAGTAAACCTTTAATTCTGATATTTGTCGACTTTCATAACGCATTAGACACTGTTGTAGTCTGTAAGGTTGGTAGTAACTATAGACTTCAGATATACAAGGCTTATAGAGTGTACATTTAACAAATCGACTACGGCCATAAAACTGCACAAAACGACAAATAAAATTAAAATTAGCAGAGACTTTAATGTAGATGGAAAAAAGTTCACACACCTTAAATTAGCAAATTTTATCGTTGTTATAGCACTGTATATAATAGAAGCGAAGTAAATGATGCTAAAGATGGCTTTAAAATAGATATAAACAGAACCCAAATAATGACAAGTTCTTGAAACATATCAACATAAATCAACATAAATCGGAAAGAACACCAAAACATGTAGGTATTCTTTGGCAGAATGGGCAATGGGTGAGTAGCATTCAATAAATTGAGTAACACTTTCAAAATGTATGTAGCTACAAGTTTGAAAACGAAAGTGTGCAAGCAATAACTTATGGCGCTGAAATGATGACCTTAACAAAAAAGAAAAGATTAGCCTAAAGAGCCAAGAAAAGGGCCATTCTATGGCCAAATGTCAAATGATAAATGGGCTGAAATAATTATAGAATGGAGCTCCTGGGCAGACAGGAGCAGCAGATGTAGACCTAGAGTAGGCCTACGTTCGGCAGTGCGGTGTTGCATTTTTAATACTTTTATACCACGCTATATTTTTATATGTCATATTTAAAATTCGTTTAAAAAACGTTTTTATATAAATTACTGATTTTTGTCATTTTTAGCATCCTAAAATATGAATTAAATTGTTTGTAAAACCGGATTCAATCATAAGAACCTAGAAATTTTAAATCGGTCTAGTTATCATGAAGTTAGATCTTCTAGTTATTCCATATTATATGGTAAATTTAACTAAATTTCTCATTTGATAATAAAAGAAAACAATTTTTTATTCTTGTGTTTGTTCAACATTTAGCTTACTTATTTTTGCACTTTTCAATTTTACTTAAAATTTTTTTCCAAGAAAGAAAATTTTAATAATGGCAAAATTTTCTTCTGACAACCTTTTGTAAAAATCATATAATAACATAATAATTTTGTAATAATTCATAACATGGTTTTGGAAGATACGACAACTTATTTCTTTATAAACATGTTATTTTGATAAAATTATTTATAGTTCAATAAAAAAAATTATTTGATACCGGTAAAAAATTATAATAAAGTCTTAAGTTTAGTTTATAGCTGAACTACTAATATTCAACGAAGTATTTTGAATACTTACCTGTAGAAAGCTTGCTCATCATTTGAAGCCCAGTAGATTGTCCACCAGCACTTTGTCCAAATATAGTTACTTTATCTGGATCACCGCCAAAGAAAGCAATATTATTGCGTACCCATTTTAAAGCTAAAACTTGATCTTTTAAACCTGCGTTACCCCTTATGACTTCATCACCAGTAGACAGGAAACCAAATACTCCTACTCTATAATTATGAGTGACCAAAATAACATCTTCTTCGATTATGAAATCTGCACCATACATTGCTCTAGAAGAACTTCCTGACACATATGCTCCCCCATATATCCAAAACATGACAGGTAGTTTTTCGGAAGGCTAGATAAATATTCAACTTATATTGATACCTATTTTCATTGGCACAGACATAAATTAATAAAAAATACCAAACGATAAACGAAAGATATCAAAAAGAAAATAATAATATACTTTTAAATTATTTGTGGTTAGCTTTAAAAAGTACATGTTTAATTCTTTTTAGCTCAATTTCAGTTTGAAAAAAGTCACTACGTAATGAGCCTGGCTTATTTGTTACCATAACGATTTATCTATATGCATTGATTACACTGGACAACAGCAAAAATGTATGTAAAATAAAATCAACTAAATCTTACCATTTTTGGTGTGCTAAAACCGAAACTAAACTTACCTTTCAAATATTTGTTCAAGTTTTAGAGATACGCGATATCATATATATTAACAATATAACCGCAAGAATGCAGATGATGAATTCGTATTGTTATAACAATAGAGGGGTGCAAAATTGCCAAATATAGGTTTCCCTCCAAGTTAAGCATAACTTGGCAACACTGCATGGGGAGTCTCAAATTCTCGAATCTTCTCTAAAAATGCCGTATTCGGGTATGTATGCAGCTATAAAACGGAGGGGTTAGTCAGTCGAAGTTAGTGAGTCGAATTGCATAGTTGAGATTGTAAGATGTCTCAAAAGTGTGTAAAGAATCCGGATCACTTCTGTTATGTTTGTGTTGAGGTAACTTTTGCGTCTCTGAAGCGATCTATCACCCTATTGATACCAAAGGCATATCAGCTTTATTTCGGTTGCAATATTAGGGATCAAGACAAACGGTTGGCGCCCCATATCTGCTGTAATGTATGCGCTTCAAGTCTGAGAAACTAGTTTAATAGTAAAAAACGATCTATGCGGTTTGTTGTCCCAACGATCTGGAGAGAGCCTTCAATTCATGTTAATCATTGCTATTTCTGCATCATAATTCGTGTTGGGCAAGGCACAGGTATATCCAAAGAAAAAAAATCGGTTATCAACTATCCAAATATACCATCTGCAATGGGACCTATGCCTAATAGTGACGAACGTCCTATTCCAGAATCCCCAGCAACATTCACTTATAAATCAAATCATAACGTTACACATATTTCTTAATAAGAAGATATGACATCACCGCACAAAATAACCCAATCAGAATTAAATGGTTTTGTGAGAGACTTAGAACTTCCAAAAGTAAAGCAGAGTTATTAAGATCAATATTGCAACAGTGTAACTTATTGGAAGACGATGTTTCAGTATGTGTTTTTCATAAAAAACCATAAAGGCCTAGCAACATTTTTTAACATGGAGAAGAACTTGGTTTTCTGCAATAACATTGGCGGCTTTCAATATAAACTACAAGCCAAAGGAATGGAGATTGTTTATAGACAGTTCGACATTGAGTTTAAATGCAGTTCTATTGCATATGAGAAATATTTTACTGTCTATTCCTGTTGAATATGCAATTCACATGAAACAATCATACGACAGTAGGAAGTACCTACTGACAAGAATAAAATACGATGAGCATCAATGGCAGATCTGTGGTGACTTAAAGATGATTACATTATTACTTAGGTTGCAGCTAGACTACATCAAGTATTGTTGTTTTTTGTGTGAATGGGACAGTAGCACAAAAGCACTTCATTACAAGAGAAAAGACTGGTCCGTTCGACAATCATTAAAGTCAGATGAAAAGAAAGTACAACATATGCCATTGGTAGACCCTAAAAGGATTTTGTTCCCATCACTGCATTTCAAGCTGGGCCCAATGAAAAACTTTTTTAAGACACTAATTACAGATGGGCCAGCTTTTTAGTACCTGCATCAGAAATTACCAAGGCTAAGTGAAGCAAAAATTAGAAAGGTATTTTTGTTGGACCACAGATGCAAAATATTCTAAAAGATAAATATTTTGACCTCTGTAGCATTTATTGAACTTACCTTAAGGGAAGGAGTGAAAACATTAATATAGAGACAGTCTTCACTTTGATTTCCTAGAGCAAACATAAAACCTCCAGACATACAAGCACTACCTTCTACAGCACCGTCCAGAATCCCACTCCATGGTTCAGTTGGTTTTGGAGCCTTAACAAAAAAGGATATATGATTGTTATATTATTGACTTTATATTAATAACTAATTTATGTTTTCACTCGTATAATTTAAGAACTCGACAACGTGCTTCTCATAGGGCAAAACTTGGTAATACGCCCCACTTTTTTTTATAAAACCTCATAAAATCATTATAAGATATAAAAAAAATATTTATTTTGAAATAATATTTAGTGTTTTAGAAATAATTGAGATATTTGACTTATATGCTTAGAGCAATAGGTAACAAGAAATTTTTTTTTAGGTCAAGGTGATGCATTTTATAAGAGAACTACTGGCTAATATGCGTCACTTATTTTACAAAATGCCCCATATTTTAATTTTTTCTGCTAACCAAATGAAAATGAACTAAAAATTTAAATAAAGTTCAGTCTCAAAGTAAAATTACACATCAAAATTACACAAGTAAAGTTAAACATCAATTAAAGTGTTTATGGATAGACTTTCCAAATAGTTAACAATACAATACCATAAATCAACAATGAGTGCTACAAATAGGAATACTAAGTATTTCTCTTACGATTATACCTAGACAGATCAGTCCTATAACATTTCAAGTCAAATACTAATGTAATTAGGAACTATTAAATATTAATTTTGTTAACATTTTTTAACTTTAAGTCTCTTTGCACGTCGGCCACAATGATTACACAGAAGATTGTGCATTGTACAAAATTCGCGTATCCACGCTAAACATGACTAGCACTGGATCCAATCTTCGGAAGATTGTGTTGCATAATAATTCTCGGTGCATTCTGTTGATCGATTATATCGTCATCAGAGATGTCTTTTGAAATATCAATTATATTTTCACTGTTGCTTTCAGATGATGATGAATAACTTTCTTCCTCTTTTTCTTCTATCGTTTCGAAGAATTTTTTAAATTTACTTTTGGCTATTTGTACCTACAGTGGATTTTGTTTTATTTAAACTTTCTTTATTCATTTTCTTAGTTTCTTAATGTTTTCTAATTTGATCGTTGGGTTGCTGCTTTTTATCGGCAATCAGTTTTTGTTTCTGTATATTTTCTATAGGCTTTTTGTTTTCTCTTCGTTAACGCTGATATTGGTAACTTAGGTGCAGGGTGAATATCATCTAAAAAGCGTTTTAGTTGTTTTCTTAGGTGTACGTTAAATCAAATTTATTATATTAGAGCTGGTTTTCACTTTGTGTAACAAGGAGTCACCACAACATTTTTCTGGTCACTTTTGGGGTGTTTTTTCAGACTCTGGTGATAATTTTATAATCACCTTTAACAGGTTTTCAGATTGTGTTTGACTAACGACTTTTTTTCTACATTCTAACTGTAATTTAGGGCAAGTATGACGTGATCGAGAGTGTATGGTTACAGTTACAGACGTGGACACCAAAACACTATCAAGCCGCTGTTTATTGAGATTTTGTTTTAAAGATCGCATCAATTTCGAAGTCATGTTATGGGGACCCTGTTGATATAATCATGGATGCATCCAAATTTTGAAGCAATGGTGGAGATTTTCTTGATGTCTTATTTTCAATATTCGGGAGGTCCCCAATCAAATTCTGATCATGTAAAGAATCTGATAAGGAAAAATAATGTTCCAAAATGGCATTAGGGTCGAAAAGGTATATGCTACATGTTTTTAGGGCTGTCGTTCTATTTGATATAGTAGTAGCTTTATACCAAGCTACACCGATTAATTTGGAGATATCATTCTGGTTAATTTATTGTCTTTATTTCGAATGATCCATGATTTTGCTTCTTAAGCAAAATATACGTTCAAAGGTCTAAAAAATCCTCTATCCAAAGGTTGCAGAGCATGCATCGTGTAACTGTAGACACAACAGTGTGACGTAATTTTCCTTAGCTACTTTCAATAATCGTATGTTGTTACTGTGTGAACTGTGCCCATCTAAAACCAATAGCGTTATCCGAAAGCTCTTGTGTCGTGGAAATACTTGTTCGAACCATTGCATGAAGAGATCTAAATATATGTAAAAAGACTTTTTATTCAAGAAAACATGTGATTCTGGTGGTAGTCCTGCGGAAAACTGTGACTTATTATATGTTCCCTTGTTTATCAAAACTGGAGGAATGAAGTTTTCTTGGGAGTTCCACCAAGCGATAACCGTCACATTTTCACCATTTGCACTGCTAGTAAACGTATAGATATCATTAGTTTCTTTTGTGGCTACTACTTTTCCGAGTTTATTAATAACTTGGATGCCACTCTCATCTATGTTAAATGTATCTTCAGGATGAAAATCGAAAAATTCCTGCACAAGTTTGAGATTAACTTCATATGTCTGAGCAAGTATTAATCCCTCCGACTTTCTTTGCTTTAACTCAAAGTTATGAGCCATGAAAGCGGTAAACCAATACATTGCCAGCAGATTTCCTATTTACTGAAAAAGGGTTTTTAATACCAAATTCCTTTGCCAGTTGATATGCCATTTCTTTGAAGTTTTTTCTCGCTGGGGTATAGCCCACCTTTTCTAACTTTTTGATACGGGCAACTAGCTTCATTTCATACTCAATGAATAATGTCGGATATCGTCCAAGAGGACCTTTTGATTTAAAGATGTCTCCAGAGGGTTCTCGATGATATTCCAAAAGTTCTAGATGCCTAATTAACACCCATTAACTTATTTACTACGTTCCGCATGGCCTCTTTAAGGTTTTCCGCTGCCCATGATGTTCTAAGAGTCTTCCTTTCGTATTTTCTAGACATAAAGAACTAAGCAACTGATATTTTGAAAAAAGTATTGGCACTTACAGCAAATTGTGTGGAAACCGAAAATTTTTTTAATACGTTTTTTTCTAAAGTATAACAAAAAAACGGGGATGCACGTCCGCCATGTTGTTTAACCACTGTTGTTAGCTCGCGCGAGCGGGAAGCGCGTTGTAAGTACTATAATTTGTGTGGGGCGTTTTGTCAACTGAGACGTTTTACCGAGTTTTCCCTATTAGTCTCTCCATAAGAGATAAGATGAAACAAAATAAAACTTTTATCCAGTTCTGGATCAATAGTTCTAAAATTAAGAATTCAAGAAATATATACAAAAGACAAACAGGCAAATATTGAAGATATTTATTGGTATGGTAAATAAAAAAATAGTTATAAATTTATTTTTTACTTCTCTTCATGTTTTAAATCGTGTTTTGACTTGCAATTAATGGCAATCAAATGCAATGATCATACTTAACATAATTTCTGAATGAAGATATTGAGCTTTAGACAATTTTTGTAGTGCATGGACTATTTGAAATGCAATTTTGCATAAGACAAAATAGTAATATATTATGTCGATTTATTAACCTACACTTTTTATGTTACTAAGAAAAATTTTTGCTACTAATAGCCTAATCACTTTCTTTCTTATTAGTTGCGTTTCCTTCATAACATTAAATATAAAACGACCTCTATACAAAAATGTGTATGTAAACCTCAAGGAAATTGCAAATTGGCCAAAATGCTTTACTTGAAAATTTGCTGGCAATTTTTTATTTTGTTTTACTTTGAAATATGTTACAATATTTCACTTATACTTGTATAGCGTATTTTATAGTTTAAATATTAATGCTCTAAACTGGATCAGAATTTTATTTTTAGTACTCAGCGGGATTTAACTTATGACTGAGGTACGGATTTTGAAAACTTAATGCTTTGAAGGCATGTATGTAAGTATGAGCATCTATTTATTGTTAGCTAGCGATCCCTACTGCCTGCGAACTACTACGATTAGGTTTCTAAATTAAAACCGTATAATAATAATGTATATGATGCATATATTGTGATTTTTTTAAAAGTCTTACCTGAAATCTTAGTTCTCCTAAGGGAGGAGTAGCAAATGGGATTCCTTGAAATGCATAAAAGGTTTTATTATTATCAGTTACATATTCCACTCCTTGGATTTTACCGTCAGGTAATGTAATTAAGAGATCATCTGCTGACGGTGCTGATAACTAGAACATAAAATTAAATTAAATAAGACCAAATAATTGTATGTTTATTTTGCTTGTGAAGAGTAATAAAAATTACCTTGTAGTATATTATTACGCGATCATATTTATATAATTTTATTAGTGACACCTTTACTAAAGGGTGAAAATGGACACCCTATTACTTAATTTATATGTATGAAAATTATATCATTTTGGGCATTTGTTAGTTTACAATTAACCTATTTTGGTTTTATTCGTCAAATTTGGTTAAAATTGTTCAATCACAACTCCATTTGCATTCAAGATCAGCAAATTTTCCGATATATTAATAAACCTTTGCATCTGCTATTATTTTTATTTTGGAAGTCACATAAAATCGTTTATTTAATTTTTACATCGAACCTGGATTTAGAAGTTTTTTAACTTAGCGAAAATGCTAATTTAACTTAAAAATATAAAATAAATAGCTTATGAAAAATTGCTTACCACTTTCGATATTAAAACAGACAGTATAATAAATAAATTGAACATGTCTGCTGAAATGCAGCTAATTAACTCTGAAACACAAATGCATTCCTAAACCTTTATATAGTAAATAATAACAATGATTACTATTTTTAATACTTGAAACTAATTAACTGTTTCTATTAAGTGGTTAAGATATTAATCAAACTACTTTTTTTCTTTTCAAACAATTCTGATCCAAAATAAAAAAAAAACATTTTATTTTTAGTTATATTTGTTTTTTGGATACCATGGCTTCTGAATCTTTTTAGTTCGCACAAAATTTAATACAATTATACCACAGGTATAGTTTAGAAATAAAATTTAGGCAAAATAAATTAAACCGACTTCTAAAACGCGCTAAAAACGAAAAATAACAATATACATTTTTATATGAAATTGAAATTTTCGAAGTCGGCGCTAAACTAACCTGACAAAATGTGATTCGCGTAAAAAGATTAAAAAATACTTTACCTATAATAGTTTTCTTACCATCGGTTGTATATATCTCGTGTTAGTAGTTATATGTTTCATTTAGAAATAATTTGATTCCGACTTCAATACTTTCAATATTGTTAATTTTCGTTTTTTAGCGCATTTTTGAAAGTGGGTTTAATTTTTTTATAAAAATTTTATTCTCCAATTTTTGGTTATGCTGAACTAACCCGAACTCGTTATGGTATCCATAAATTATTTGAATTAAATAATGAACGAGATTAGTGTACCTTGCAATGATTCCAAGATCATCAAAGAGCACCCAATTTATCTAAAGCTACAAACCACACTAAAATGCACAACTAAGAAGTCTTTGATTCTGATAATTTTTCAAATATCAGTTTTAAATGAAATTGTATCAAACACATATTTAGTCTGAATTTTGAATTTTAAATTAATTTTGGATTAGGCCCTCAAAATCTCCCTATACCGATATTTAAAAAATTTGAGACGTAAACTTTTTTAGTCCGACATATTTTATCCTGCATGTTGAGTTTGTATACGCCCCAAGGGGGAGTTCTTGTGACATATACAAACTTAATATGCAATTTGGACAAAATCGGTACAACTTAAAATTTTTAGTTCTCGATATTGTATCTGCTCTATTAAGTTGTAAAAATTAACCTTAGGTTCGTAATCTACGACCACGAAAACCCCCTAATACGAAATTTGAAAAATATGAAT
This sequence comes from Diaprepes abbreviatus, assembly GCA_034092305.1. Classification (NCBI taxonomy): domain Eukaryota; kingdom Metazoa; phylum Arthropoda; class Insecta; order Coleoptera; family Curculionidae; genus Diaprepes; species Diaprepes abbreviatus. The sequence continues at coordinate 33,884,331 of JASJET010000055.1, forward strand.
AATATAAAATTTTCAATCCACCGTATTGAATAATTTCAAACTCTTAATCTATTCTAAATCTGCACCCTTTGAAATCTCTCAATACCGTATTGAATTTTTCAATAATAATTTTAAATTTGCCATTAACACTCCCAAAAATCCCTCAATACCGATGTCGGACAAAATCGAGAGATGAAAAATGTTTAATCTGCCATAATAGATCCGCTATATTAAATCGTTTAAAAATAATTTCAGATTCGTTATGTACGATTTTGAAAACTCCCCCATACCAATTTTGGAGAAAATCGGAAATTTTCTTTTGTCCGCCATATTGAATTTATAACAAATTATTTCAGATCCGTTATGTATGACTCCAAAAACTTCCCCATATCAATTTTGGAAAATATCGGACCAAATTATTGTTTTGTCCGACATATTATCAGCAGCATCTTGAGTGGGTGTCCCATTTTCGACATTTTTAAGGGGTATTGGCGTTATTATCAAAGATAAAGTCTTGCGGTTTTCACTTTAGTGTCGTGCTTTTTAACGAAACGAAAGATTCCTGTGTCAATTTGTCATGGCTCTCTTAGTTTTTAATCTACAGGGTGATTTTGAAAATCTTCGTTTTTCAGGCACACAACGTATTTTCGTTATGCGATAATTTATCAAAAACGTGAAAACTGATTTTTATAGAGTTTTTTACTTAGAGCTCAGTGACGCAGTCAGTTTTTTCTACGAAGTTTAATTTTAGAGATATTAACTAAATTTATGATTTTCTAAATAGCACACCCTGTATATTATTTTAGATTTTGATTAAGTATAATTTAGGCATCTCAAAAATATGTAATGTGTTTATTATATTTTGAAAAACAACGTCAGAATTTGATATCTTCGATAATTTACTTTATTTGTAACATTATGTCATGAACTTATAAGAAATAAAGGGCAGATGTTCAAAATTTCAAAGTTTTGTCAGATTATTATTATTTATGAAATATTTTTGTTACGCAGGTGTTTTTATTTTACTTGTTTTGCATTTACAATTACCGTTTATGATATTTATTAAAAGTATGATATGTTTTATACAAAGTAATGAAAGTCTCCAAAAAGCTTCTGAATTAAATTTCAATAGGTAATGTATTTAAAGCGTGATCATTAAGATAAGTTCTCATATCTGGCTATCGTTTTTGTTCATATTAGGTATTTAGAAATAAGGCAACCCTTTCCAGACTTATTTGCTCGTTTAAAAAAAAATCTAGTTGAACACGAATCTTTAATTCAGCCGCATCCCAAAATATACGTTAAAGAAAATAGAGCGAGAAAAGAATTAAATGTATTTTACGCAGCAGTGACAACGTCCCCATCCTGTAGAAAAATAGAGGAAGCAATTGGTATAGCAAAATCTTTCGCTGAAAAAATTTTAAAAAAGCATAGATATCATCCACATAAATAGTGTAACATTTACACCCGTAGATGATTTACCCCAAAAAACGCTTTATCAATTATATTTCGAACAAATCCGCACCAACGAATCTTTTGCCAGATTTGTCATCTGGTCTGACGAACGTTATTTTTCAAGTGTGGAAATTTTTAGTCGTCACAACATGAGGCATCGTGTTTTATTTTGGGCCGACGCGTAGCCTACAGGATGTATGAAGGGAGTCTCACAGCAGGTAGATATCTACAAATTCTTGAGGAAATTATTCCGGATTGCTTAAAAATATTCCATTGGCTCATTTCAATTCCATTTATATTCAGCAAGACGGTTCCCCGAGCCACAATTCTGAGCTCTTAATGCCATTTCTGGACAGTAACTTTCCTAAAAGATCGATGGGTACCTTTGGGCCAGTGAGATAACTCTTTTGTGAATTTTAATGCAAAATCAATTATATAAGACACGACCAGAATCTGTAGCGGACTTCGTGAGGCAATTAATTTGGCCTTCCAAACTTTTCATAATAGACCTATGATTCTTTTAAATGCATTTAGACGAATAACAAAACTGTGCCGACTTTGCATTCGAAAAAACGGTCACTTTAAAACCCATCTTTAAAAAAACTCTTGGTAATTTTTAATTTCTCTTTTACTTTTTGTTTTTTTTACGTTAGTTTTATGAAATAATGTTTTGCTTGTTTCTTTGCAATCAAATTTTAGTACGCTGGTTTTATAATAACAGTGTTGTTTAATGTAAAAAATATAATAATAATTAAATGTTTACAATCAAAAATATAGAAAAACATTAAAATTAACTTTTAAAGGGTCTAATTTTGGTATAATTATTATTGTCAAAATTTTGCATTTGTTTCTTATAAATTGTCCATGGCCTACTTCTACAAATAAAGTAAATTATTGAAAATATCGAATTCTGACTTTGTTTTTCAAAACAAAATAAGAACATCACATATTTTTTAAAGGCCTAAATTATACTTAATATATATCTAAAATAATATACAAGGTGCCCTATTTAAAAAATCATAAGTTTGGTTAATATTTCATAAACTAAACTTGTTAGAAACAAAACTGATGGCGCCACTGAATTCTACGCAAAGGACTGTATAACAGCAAGAGTTTACCTTTTTGATAAAATAACGCATAACGGAAATACGAGATGTGCGTAAAAAACGAAGATTTTCAAAATCACCCTGTAGATTAGAAATTAAGAGAGCCAGAATCTTGCGTTTCGTTAAAAAGTAGGACACTAACTGAAAACCGCAACACTATCATTGATAATATCTCCAATACTCCCTAAGAGTGTCTAAAATTGGACACCCCGTACATATATAAAAAAAATATAGAGGGGCCGAATTGAAAACCACCTTATTTTAGAAGTCAGTTACTAAATTCTTCTGCTATGTTCTAGGAATAGATTACTTGTGGAAAGAGTAGTTTCTAATTTGATTATAATTATTTCTTTCTAATGCGTTTAAAAAAAGAATAAAATGAACAAGTCATGGATATTTTTTAATAAATAAGCGGTGTTCCATATAAAATGATGATTAATTATAATCCTATGTATCTACAGAGAAATCAAAACTGTCTGTGATGCCATCAGTGGAGATTAGAAAATCACCCTTCCATAAGTAATCTATTTCTAAAGCATAGCATAAGAATTTATTAACTGACACAGGGCAAGCATTGTAAAAAAATAAATTAATCGAGCAATGTTTCTTTGATGAAAGCCTGACTAGAGACGTATATGTACATTTTCTTCAAAATAATCTTGTTCCAGCTCCAACAACTTCATTTTTAGATATTTAGTACGTTTATTCAATGGCGGCTTCGTTTTTGTCTAAAAACATTTTTTTAAATTATTTTTACTTTAATATTTTCCAAATATTTTTCCTTTTCCATATTAATTCTTTGGACCTCTGGCAACAAAAGCAACAACTTAACACCCGCCAATTTTCTATAATTGGCTACGTAAGATAGGATCTTCGATGTACAACCTGTTAATAACTTATACATAGGATAGAATCCTGTGATATTTATTAAAACTATATAGTGAAAAGACAAATATCTTACTGGGCTTTTATGTAAGAAAGCAAAATATTTTCCGTATAACGCTATGTTTTAAGTTGAACGAAATTTATGCCATGCACTAAATGACTGGAATGTTATTAAATAAATCGAATAAAAATACACTTGTTACCGTATGATAGGTAACAATGTTTTTTTTTTATGTCGGCGTTACTTATTTATTATATTTTTTGTAAATGTGCCGAGATATTTACATAATGCTTATTTTTCTACGTCGGTGCGTATCTTTCTTTTTTACTAAAGTTCGTTTCATTTGCTACAATGAATACAAATAAAGTTAGTTTTTTTAAGAACTCTAATAGTGCGCTCTTCTTGAAGAAAATCTTAAAGTAATAGTATCAAGACACCCATTGTCTGATTAAAAAATTGAAAAGCAAAGTGAAAATGGCGAAAAATCTGACAAATTTAATAAAAATATGTAAATATAAAAAAATAGTTGGTTATGTGGGTGTAAGGAAACACATAAATAACTTTGTTTGGTACGTCTCTTGTTTGGAGATGACGAGATTTAGTCGAAAAAAGTTCATATTAGGGATAAAATAAAAAGGCTCATAAAATATTTAAAATTCACTTTTTATTTTTGATTTTTTATACTTCGTAAGATAAATATAACACACAGTAGTAGTGAAAAATACCCAGTTTCTTCCATGCTCACACTCCTTGACCTTGGCCATATTCACATGACCTTTAACCTTACGATTTAATCTACATTGATGTGACCTGAACATTGAGAGAGGCTACATATTCAGTGGTGGGTATGACCTTGAAATTGACTCTGCACAAAGTAACATCTGAGTGGACGGTCTAAGACAAATTAATAGCGATTAACTTTCATGTCTCAGATTTGTTCCAAATTCAAAGGATCAATAAAGGTCTCAAAATACCATGGAAATCCAACATTTATGCAATTTTGGGGCAACTTGTGAATTTTTCAACAGAAATAATACAAATCAAAGGATTTTTTTTTTGTTTTGGAATATATCAAAAATAAATTGATTAAAAAAAATCAGATGTAATAATGTTTCCTTCTTTTTCTTATAATCAAAATCATTTAAAAAAGAAACTCTATTTTTTAACAACCTTCTAAAACAAGCGCAAATTTTGATAATTCAACTTTGGAGTAGACTCAAGAATTGCAAAAGTTATGCATTTTTTTTGCAAAGCGATGCATGGTGAATCACTCGATCTGACTGACAGCTTTTTGGACTTATCCATCGGAAAAGAAAATAATATGCCACATAAAATTGTGGCCACTTAACTATCGGCTAAAGTAAATTTTATTTATTTTAATTAAGAAGTAGTAATTAGATAGTTATGATTTAGCTGTGTTAGAAAGTAGGTAATATAGTATTGAAAATTATTTAGTGAAAATTGTTGTGTTTTATTCAGTGGATCCAGAGAGTGACTTTAAAGAGATAAAACCGTAACAGTACAAAACAATGTTACAACGTTACAATACTTCATAATAATTACAGAGTTTATAAGTTCTAATTATTATTACAAATTATACGAGTACAAAATAATATTGAACCCAAAAATTGAACAACAAAATTCTGTAGATATAATATATTCTTAGATTAGGAGAATATTTTTTTGCATTCTGCATACTAAAAACTTTCCAACAATTTTGATGTGTGACGCGCTTTTCCTAGAGGGGAACAGCAAGTCGCTCTACGGATCTACATTGTTTACGGCAGCGGAACATCGGTCAGTGGATATTTCTCGTGCAGACAGTCATCGGTCAAATGCTCAGCGCAGGAACATCGGTTTGACGGTATCTACTTATAATCGGGATATCCCTGCTCTCTGAACTGATCAACGGTTTGACTGCTCGAAGGTCAAAACATCCACTCGGTGGTCGGTTCTCGGGCGCCACCCTCGGGATTCATGTGGTCGAGGGCCCATTTATGCACCGGGCTGCTTGTTACAGTGAAGCAACGGCAAGCCAAGGGACAATTGTGCGTATTAGTGCTGGCTGCCGGCTGCCAATTATTGTCTGTAATGTTAAAAATGGGACTAGGTAATGAAACAAACGGTTATAAAACATTTTGTATACTCTATCCCATTCTTTTCTAAAAAGACCTGGCCTAAAACTAACTTACAATCTAAAATAGACAATAATATAAACAAATAAAGGGTCCGGAGAGCAAGAGTATGTTATAGGAGCTGTTCACGGTAGCTTGTACCGATCGGTAACGCTATACACGGTAACTCGGCGGTATCATTCACGACGTTATTTATGTTACCTCGTACTACACAGTTGCGACGCTATTCATGACGGCTAGTACTCAAATTATAGCGCTTCGTTTCTAAAATCCGCGGACGCTGTTCACGGCGCTTCGTAATAAAATTCGACCGACGGCGGTATACACGGTATGTAACAATAACACGGCATCGATCGGCGATAGGCGGCGTCTCTACACGCGGCGGCAGTGGTAAACGTCGGGGCGACAGTTGTTAAGCGCCCTTATCAACGGATATCGGAGGGCACCCGGCGGTAAAACACATTCCTGGTCAATACGGAAACAAAACTAAACTTACAGCATTCAGTGCGTGTGTATTGGTGACGGTAGGAAGGAAAGAAAGGAACTGACGCTGCCTGTACTTGTAAGGGTCTTTAATAGCGTCAGCAGGATGGAACGACATTGCCCGTACTTACAAGGGTCCTCGACAATGACGGCCAATGGCGGTAGGAAGTTAGGAAAGAACCCGACACTGCCGTACTTATAAGGGTCCTCGGCAGTGACGGTAGGATGACACAACATTGCCCGTACTTACAGGGGTCCTCGACATTGCTGACCGTTAGCGGGGTAGGACGTAAGGAAGGTAGTGTATGGTGTACCACCATATACACACAAGCCTAGTCTCACCTACATTGCTAGACCAGAAAGGCACGGTCCGGCAGGCGACCCAGGCAGTCCGTTAGGACTGTTGACCCGGGTGGAGAATATGCAGTTCTCAGCGAAATAATGGTTTGCTCGAGCATAAGAAGTCGGCCCGAGCTCCCACTACGCTGACGAGTGACGGTGTGCGGTGATCGCGCATACAATACTGCTGTATACGGCGCGTTATTACTATGGTCGGACGCTCTGAAAATCATCGAAAAATTGTATTTACCGGCATGGCGCGGCAAATCTAATTATATACCAGTAATATTGAAACTTTAAGCAATCTTTTCCCGCGAGGATCAGATTTTTTAGATGTTAAATAAAATATTTTCTCAATCAATTAATATATTACAGAATTAAACATCCTAAAATATGTATGCATAACGAAGTATAAACCAGAGAAAAAATACAGGAATTTATCCTTCTTAATAATAAATCAATACTCATAAACACTAATAAAAACAATATACATGGAAATGAGTAAAAAGTATCCAAAAGTCAATTTAACAAGATCAAAATTACGTTTGGATATTAAATTTAATATAAATGTGCTGGAAGTGATGCATTTAATTTACTAATCTAACGTCGTACGGTAACTGTACTTTAAATATACAGCTAGCGTTCATTGAATTTGAGATAAGTTATCACATATTTAATGCATTAACATTAATGACTTCAAAAAATTGTGTATTGTTGTATATATGAATTAAATTTCAACAGAAAATGTTGTGTGCTTTGTTCTCATTAGGAATCGAAAACATTACTTTAGATTGCTAGAAACTTCCAGATAAAGGTGGAAATTTTTTCCGTAGGTAGTGTTCCGCTATCTGTAGACCAGTTTCGAACTCATTCGTTCTCATCAGAAACAAGCAGGCATGTACACCTCACCATATGAAAAGTGAAACTTTAAAGCAATTTATATAATACTAAGCACAAAGTTCAATAGGAGTTGCTCCATTTCCCGTAATTTCATCCAGCCTGAAAAATATACTTGCAGCTGGTATACATAAATAAATCAACGCATATTTAGAAGAAACCAACTGAAAAATCCTAATAATATGCTTGGATTCTTACCTAAATGTATATTAAATTTGTTATATATACACAAGAAATGTCAATGCATATCTGAAATCATATTACAGTACTTGTATAAATCTTTTGACGTAAGGGTCACTAACATTCATATACATATATATTAAAATTATACTGTATAAAGGAACAGCATTAAATTTAATGGAAATGTGCTGGAAGCAAAATTCACAAACAAACGATGATTAGATGCATTTAATGTAATGTATTAAATTTAATAATTCAAATTAATCTAAATTAATTTATTCCATTAAATCTAATGTAATTCTACATTAAATTTAAAGTTACTTTTTAAGGTAACTATGTACATTAAATATGCAGCCAGTGTTCATTGAATTTGAGATATGTTATCACATATTTAATGCACCAATATTAATGAATTGAAAAAATTCCGTATTCTCGTACATATGAATTAATTTTCAACAAAATGCTTGATAAGAACAGGCGTGCTTTGTTCCCATTAAGCATCTAAAGCACCATTTCAGACTGCAATAAACTGCCAAAAAAAGATGGAAATTTTTCCCATAGGTAGTGTACCGCCATCTGTTTCGAACTCATTGGTTTCCGTCAGTACGCGGCAGATTGTACACCTTACTATAAGAAAATTGATTCTCTTAAATAACTTATATCATAATAAACAAAAAGTTCAATACAAATTGCGCCATCTCTCGAAATCTCATGCAATGTCCATTATCGAATATGGAATAGTAATGTAAATTCTGTCTTCCAGTGTTAGGGTATATGGGAATTAACTTTAATGTACAGGAAGTTGAAATATATTTTCATTTACTTTACTGAAATTTAATAGACCATTGAATTAAATTTAATGTACAACGAAATTTAAAGTTAATGTAAATAATTCACGATTTTTGGTACAAAATCATTAAATTTAGAGTAGAATGGACATTAAATGTGCATTAAGTTTAAGGTTATTTTTAACAGTGTATATTATCACATTCAATTGAGTATGTAATAATAATGTAAATTTCTTTAGTGTTGGGGTATATGTGAATTAATTTTAATATACAGAAAGTTGAAATATATTTTCAGTGACTTTATTGAAATTTGAAATACTATTTGATCAAATTTAAAGTACATCGAAGTAATATTTGAATAAATTGCTTTAAATTCAAAGTAATCTTTGATACAAAATAATAAAATTTAATGTATGATTATACATTAAACCTGCATTAAATTTAAGGTTATTTTTAAGAGTGTGTGCAAGTATATTTGTGTGTTACAATATGTATATATGTGATATGAATTTCTTTTTATGTATGTCTTTGACGGAATTCCAACAACACCCAAAAATTGCATTCAGTAAAAAATTCTGTTAAATCTATCAACATTTTCAACAATATATGTCCTACACCTTTTTTAAATAACTTAAACCTGAAAATATTGCTTATATCCAAGAGTATAAGAATGAAAAGTTTTGGTGCCAGATAGCTTGTATATCAAAGATTAGGTTTCTATTACAGCTAGAAGTTGCATTTTTATACACAAAAAACATATTTTAGAGGAAAGCGGTCTGGTTGAAAATCGCCTATTTGTTTTTATTGCTCAGGTTAAGCATATAATTTTGATATACTTTTAAAGGCCTCAACCCATCATTGTACAAATCACTCCGCAGAATATATCTAAATCGTATAAGAAATTCCACTATGGACCTACACACTGTTGTCAATAATTTCTTATTTAAAATATTTCTTAAAATGTAAAATTAATTTAATAGTTTTCAAATGCTATATAATTTGTTTTTATAAGATTTAGGATATATTTAAACGTGCGAAACCAGTTTTCTATTTTATTTTGTCTATTTGGCCGATGTATTATCAACATATGATATTAGAGATCCATTGCTTAACTCTAAATTAAATAAAGAGTTAATATAGGCAATAAAGAGTAAGAGCCACAATACCGTACCTTGGGTACCTCTATTTTTATATCTGGCGGGCTACTTAATCCATCTCCAATTCTTAAGTACTCTTTTCTATTCTTCAGATAATTAATTTAATTTAATACATGCACAAACAAATTGTGAGGTACCGCGGTAACAGCTTTTGCTAGATCCAAGAATACCACTATGCATCTGATTAAATATTATAAGAATCAAAATATGCGAGAAGCGTCTAACATGAAAAGTTTTTTCAGTATATTTATATGATTAAAAATCGTGTTATTGAAGAAACAAAACGAAGTAAAGAAATCTCGAAATAATATTTTTATTTCAGAATAGTTTATTGCTTGAATGAAGTATTCTCACTACTAAAGAGTTAAGGACTGTATTCCGCTGTAAAACCAAACCTATTTCACATAAAAAGAAACTGTTAAAAAATCAAATATTTTAAATAAATATATATAGTTATGATTACTATTATACAATAATAATTTTTGATTGGATTATAGAACAATATATTTAATATTTATATTGTGTTATCACTGAAAATATTCTATAGTATTTCATTATTGAAATTAACATTATTTTTCTCTTATGTCCTTGCTGTTTAACTATTGTGTTATTAAGTATAATGAGAAATTGAAAGACTTTAGCAACAAAAGTCAGAAATATTTTTTCGATTTGTTTGATTCGTATTATTTTGTGAGTTAATATTGTGATTAAAAGTACTACAGAATATATTAAGTATTAAGTAATTTTTGTTTTTCTCTTTCAAAAAGATCGTTACGTTATTTTTACCAAATCTACCTAGACAAAATTATCACCGATTGTTTGATAAATTGTCGATTATGTACCGTAGACTTGGAAATGTTTTTTATTAATCTTATCTATCACAAAATTGTTCTACTTTAATTCATATTAAAAATGTAAGGAATGTGTATGTAATAAATTGTCCGTACGTTTATTTTTATTATTATGATTATATTTTTCTAAAAAACACACAAAAAATTTTATAAGCACTTAGAACAAAGGATGTATTTTATTTTATTAAGTAGTTGGGAATTTGTTACTTAAAATATGCTATTAAATTTATTTACATTTTTTAAAATATTTAGATACGACTGTACACGGTAACCCACTCTATTTTAGGCCAACAAATATAAAAAAGGTATGCTAGCATTCATATGATTTTAAAATAAAATAGAAAATTCTTGCGGACATAGATTATTAATAAACATTTCTCTCGTATTGGAAAGTGCGGAGAACTGTGTAGAAACACCGGGTCCGGAAAATAACGACAGCGCTATTTCGACCTCATTTGGAATATATATATATATATATATATATATATATATATATATATATATATATATATATATATATATATATATATATATATATATATATATATATATATATATATATATATATATATATATATATATATATATATTATTATTAAAGGTTACTTAAAATTTGGCCTCTCATTTTTACATTGTTGGATACGGTGCTTCGAATTTTTGCTATATTTATCTTACAAAATGGATAACCAAAAATGGCAGACTCATACAGAACACCAGAAGAAATTGGTCGAAAAAAGAAAGGATAATATACAAGAAACATTCAAAACAGAATTAGGCTTAAATGCCGAAAGGTGGTAGTGGAACTTCAAATAATGGAAACACTGCTCGACGTTTTTTAAAAATTATGAAAAATCTGCACAAATAACTGGAATCAATGACGATATTATACATCGTTTTTATATTATATTACAAGCTATGTCATATGATAAGGACATTGATGTAGAGGATTTTAAGGAGTATGCCTTGGAGTTGGTCAGAAAAATTGTCCTAGAATATTCTTGGTATTACATGCCCCCTTTAGTTCATAAACTTTTGATTCATGGGCCAGGAAAAATAAAACATTCAATATTACCTGTTGGTCAAATTTCGATAGATGCGCAGGAGTCTCATTTAATTTATAATTGACAATGTAATCTATATTTCTCTCGTGACATTTTTTATTGTTTTTTTTTTTTAAATATAATGTTTAATTATTGCATTTTAAATGAATTAATTACTTTTTCAAGTGTAGCAATTTTTATGCACCCAAGGACCGCCATATTGAATCCGCCATTTTGAGTTATCTGATTCTGAAAACGGATTTGCGATTAGAGAACCAAAAATCCTTTTAACAATAAATTTCAGATAAATCTGAAAATTTTTAAATTTTTCTCAAGCTTTTTGGTATCAACGTCGCCATACTGGATACGCCATTTTGAATTTTGTTATTTTGAAAATGAATTTGTAATCAGTGACCCCAAGAACGTCTTAATAATGAATTTTAGATAAACTTGTTAATTTTTACATTTTTTATAAGCTTTTTGATATTCAGCGTCGCCATATTGAATCCGCCATTTTGAATTTTTCAATACAGATAAATGGTTTGTAATCAGCGACACCAAAAACCTCTTAATAATGAAGGTTAGAAAAATTTGTTGATTTTTAACTTTTTTACAAGCTTTTTGGTATTCACCATCGTCATATTGAATCGGCCATTTTGAATTTTTCAATTCTAATAACGGATTCGTAATCAACGACCTCAAAAACTCTTTAACACTAAATTTGAGATCATTTATTTTATTTTTCGACTTTTGGCCAGAAAATGAAGCCTTCGGCCCCATTGATCTATGTTACCACCGTCACGTAGCGAACCCTACATCGTACAAAGACGTCGCCTACACCGATCGACGCTTCGTTAATGCCAAGATTAAAGGTATGTACCGCTGCTGATTGACTAGTACGAGGCGTCGTGAATAACGTTGCCAATTTTTTAGTACGAGATGCCGTGAATAACGTCGCGAATTTCTAGTAGGAAGCGTTGTGAATAGCACTGCAAGCTTTTTGTACAAGGCGCTGTGAATAGCTGTGCAAATTTCTAAGATCAGGCGCTGTTAACAGCGTCGTAAATGATACCGCCAGATAACCATCTACCGTAGAATTTTCATCATTGCCATTATGGATTCGAATGAATTAGGGTACCTGTAGCTTTATTTTTCTGTACATCTAGGACCAAAAGAAGTTTATTAGCAATTTATTCTAGATAAATATTGGAACAGAAAATACAAGACAATAGACCCTTATTTTTAAGAAAAAATAGTACTCATATACAGAAAAAAATATTTATTAATTTAAAACGTAACAAAAGGTTTTTCCCCATATTTATAAAAAGTCTCATTCCATCCTGAATAAGTACTCTGTTTTAAACTTTGTCTCACCTCCAGTGTATTATTTATATTTAAATAGTTCAAGTTTGAAGGACCAACTGTCGGCCATATAACGTTATTTAATAGCTCGGTTTTTTCTGGGGTCGGATTTCTAAAATATTAAAATTGTAAATTAGTAGTCTTATTTAAAGAATTGGGGATAATACTCCAACTTGCTGATCATAGTTCTAAACATTTATATGCAATATGAATGAGTTTAAGGAGTTTTATAGAGAGTCTAAAAACATTTAGAATACACAACGGAGAATTAGTGACAAATAAGTTCTACTGAAAGTAAATTTTTTCGATATCATGTTTCTGTTTGTTTAATTACGAGAAAAATTTAGTATATTACCAAATTTAACAAAACACTTACAGATACTTTGCAAAGTTGGTCCAAAGTTTTACCGTTCTTTTTTGAGTAAGTAGATCATCGTCACTTGAGTCGCTGGATGAACCATTAAAATTCGATTTAAATAAGAAAGGAAGCTCTGCAGAGTGGGTTGCTTTTTCAAGTCCTAAGGAAAAATATAAATAATTCTAAAAAGCCATAAAACAAGTTGAAACATTTCGTTATAAATTTAATATAACATCGGTTTGGATATTTTCTCCTCAAGAATACATATATGGAATGATTTTGACTATTCATTTTGTAAAGTAATGAATGATATAGATCAAATAGTAGAAAGTTTTATATTGTGGCTCAAAATAGTGCATGGAAAGAAAAGTTTATAGAAAATGAAGTAAAGCTGTCCATCCAGAATTTTTAGAGAGTATAAAATCTAAAAAGATACTTTTTAAAATAATTTTTAAATTGACAAGAATGCTTAAAATTGCCAGGTGAATCTAATAAGCAGATTTTAGCTATGTATACATTATATTATCTTTTATTATATCTCACCCTTACACTGAATGAAGAATCGTAGTTTAAGGTGTTTTTATTTGAAGAATTATAATTTCTATTCTCGTGTTATTTTATCTATTAAAAAATTTTATGAAACGTTTATAAAAAGATTACGCGTATAGCCGTTTGTATTTCGGGAACTGGCAACACTTAACCGATTCCTTTCAAAATCATGTAGTCAAAATAGTCAAAAAATAAAATGCTTTTTCTCTGAAATATATTATTCTAAAACCCAAAAAAGTTTACGAAAAATTCATTTTCAACGAAATTATCGAGATTTTTAAACTGCGCTTAGAGCTTTTGCACTGAAGGAAAATGAAAGTCATTTTTTATTCAAAATTGTATATTTTCATGGCTAATCGACGTATTTCAGTTTTTTTTTTTTTGATTAAGATCACACAACTTTCAGAAAAAAATTTGAAAACCGAAAAATTTTTAAAATTAACAAAGCGAGAAAAAAAAACAAACGCGATTTTCTCCAAAACTATATTTTTTTTGATGATTTTTTTTTTCGAGGGTTCCTTGTTACATGCTTCTTCAATTACAATTGTTTTCATGGGTGCTAAAATAAAGCTGAACACACAGTAAATTTTCTTAATAACCATTTGAAATCACGCAAGGAAATTTTTTCAAAAAAGAATGCTCTTTCCGTAAAATATATCATTATAGAAATTAAAAAAGTATACATGTATTTTGCTGTTTTGCGAAAAAAACATTTTTTACGAAGTTATCGTCATTTTAAAGTTGAGATTTGTGCTTCAGCAGCTAAGAAAATTACAGCTATTATTTTATTTTAAAGATTATATTTTTATGACTAATCGATGTAATTTAATTTTCTCTTTTGATTGAGATCACATAAGTAATGAACTTCGAGAAAAACGGCGGCCTTCTCTCGAAACAAAATCAAGAAAACTTTTTACGGTTGCCTGTTAAATGCTTTATAGCTTTCTTACGATTACCAAAAAAGTAGAACAATATCAACAAATATTCGCAATTAGCAATTTGTGTACGAAATCGATGTTATGTACGGGGTGTCCCATTTTCGACACATTTAGGACGTATTGGAGTTATTATCAAAGATAGAGTGTTGCGGCTTTCACTTTAGCGTCCTACTTTTTAACGAAATGAAAGATTTCGGTGTCAAATCTGTCATGGCTCTTTTAGTTTTTAATCCACAAAGTGATTTTTAAAATCTTCTTTTTTTAGACATGTCTCGTATTTTCGTTAAGTTTTAATTTATCAAAAAGGTAAAGACTTGTTTTTACAGAGTTTTTTATGTAGAGTTTAGTGGCGTAGTCAGTTTTTTTCTAAGAAGTTTAGTTTATGAGATATTACCCAAATTTATGATTTTTTAAAAAGAATACTCTGTATATTATTTTATATATTGCTTAGGTATAATTTAGGCTTTTCAAAAATATATAATATGTTTATTTTATTTTTAAAAACAATAATTTTCTTTATTTGTAACAGTAGGTCATGGCCAATTTATAAGAAACAAAAGGCAGATGTCCAGAACTTAACAGTTTTGTCAGATTGTTATTACTTATGAAATATTTTTGTTGCGTAATTGCTTTTCTTTTACTTTTTATTTATTTTACATTTACAAAGGCCGTTTATGATAATTATCAAAAGTATGATATGTTAGTATATTTTATATAAAGCAATAAAAGTTCCCAAGAAGCTTCTCAATTATATTTCAACAGGCAATGTATTTAATGAGTTATTATAGGACTTCTCATATCTAGAGATCGTTTTTTTTTTTCATGTTAGGTATCCAGAAAGAAAGCTACCCTTTCCAGACATATTTGCTCGTTCAAAACGAAATTTATTTGATCACGGATTTTTTATTCAGCCGCGTCCCAAAACATACGTTAAAGAAGACAGGGAGAGAAAAGAAACATATGTGTTATTTTACGCAGCAGCAACAAGTTCATTATCCTGGAGAAAAATAGAGAAAGAAGTTGATTTAGCAAAATATGGCGCTGAAAGAATTTTCTTCTTCTTCTTACTCTTCCAGGTAGAACCAAGTTCTGTTATCTACACAATGCCTGATCGATCCTCATTTGAGGTCGAAATCTAGCTGTCTCTCCATCTTTTATAGAGAATCAAATGAATGAGACCCGACATGAATCTATAGCGGAACTTCGTGAGGCAATTGGTTTGGCCTTCCAAACTCTTCATAATAGACCTATGATTCTTTTAAATGCAATTAGAACAATAATAAAACTGTGCCGATATTGCATTCGAGAAAACGGCAGTCGTTTTAAAAACAGTCTATAAAAAACTCTTGGTTGATTTTAATTTCAGTGCTTCTTTTTGATTTTGTTACTTCAGTTTCATGAAATAATGTTGTTCTTATTTCTTTGCAATCAAATTTCAATATTCTGGTTTTATAATAACAATGTTGTTTAAAGTAAAAAATGAAAAAATAATTAAATATTTACAATTAATTAAAATTAACTTTTAAAATATTTATTCTTTGATATAATTATTATTGTCAAAATTTTGCATTTATTTCTTATAAATTGGCATACCATGGCTGCTGTTACAAATAAAATAAATTATTGAAAATATCAAATTCTGACCTTCTTTTTCAAAATAAAGTAAACACATTATGTCTTTGAAAAATCTAAATAATACTTAATCAATATCATATTTAAAAAATCATAAGTTTGGTTAATATCTCAAAAACTAAACTTTTTAGAAAAAAACCGAACTCTAGTTAAAAAACTCTATATAAATCAGTTTTTACCTTTTTCATAAATTAACTCATAACCAAAATAAGAGATGTGTCTAAAAAAACAAAATTTTCAAAATCATCAGATTAACAACTAAGAGAGCTATGACAAATTTGACACCGGAATCTTTCGTTTCTTTAAAAAGCAGGAGCCGAAAGTGAAAACCGCAACATTATATCTTTGATAATAACTCCAATATCCCCCAAAAGTGTCGAAAATGGGACATCCCATACAATTTTAACATGTTGAATGCATGATTAAAGCATTCGTAGCTAGTACCTATGAATACAGATTCTTACAGAAGCGTCGTTCTTATGAGATTGTTTGGGTCCTGAGCGGCGCTCACTGTTTTGATGCTATCTCTCTCGCACTTTGCCCCCACCACAAATAACTTTCTTCAACAAATCCTCCCCATCACAAATTCCCCTTCTACATAATTAAGAAAATAAATCTTATTCCCTTTTATTTGTTGCATATATGCAACAAATATTTTCGCAAGAACAATAGGATTATTATTTTTAATTGAACTCTTTCAATCAAAAAATAGAAAAAATCGTCGAACATAATTTAAAATTATTGTGATGATAAATTATCTAGTGTAACTTTGTTTCTTCGTATTTATTTTAATAACATATTTTTATAGAAATATTTTAAAAAAACTCTGTATGTATCGAAATTCGAACCTACATCATATAAAATGCAAAATATAATTTTCCAACACTCCCAACCTCGGCCACAAGGACATTGAATATACATAGTCCTGCTTTGTTTTAAAACTAATCTTTGTAAATATTGGTATCCACCACTGGCGACACTTCTAAAGGGTGTTTTTTATTGAGGTATTGAACTTTAAGTTGGCAACACTTTTTTAACTGGCGGACATTTTGTCAGCTGTCAAGTGATTTATGTTTAGTTTGGTTTGGCATTTCAACATGAATAGACTGACGCCTGAACAACGCTTCCAAATTGTGCAAATTTATTTTGAAAATCATGATTCTGTTCGAAATACGTATCGCACACTACGTCCATTTTACGGTCAACATAATCGTCCATCAGAGCAATTAATTCGATTAACTATGGAACGTTTTCGCACCACGTTTACTCTAAATGATAATACGCATCCACAGAGACTTCGTACAGTGCGTACAGAAGAAGTCATTGCTGCTGTAGAGCGTAGCGTAGAGGAAGACCCGAATCAGTCTATCCGCCATCGTGCACAGGAATTGGATATGTGTCCATTCACTTTATGGAAGATTTTGCGAAAAGATATTGGTTTGTGTGCTTACAAAATCCAACTCGTGCAAGAATTAAAGCCACACGATCACCTAGCAAGGCAAGATTGCCGTTGATACCGATTTTCATAAGCGAATTTTGTTTAGCGATGAAGCTCACTTTTGTTTGAATGGATACGTCAATAAACAAAACTGCCGTATTTGGAGTGATGAGAATCCTCAAGTGTATGTTGAGACACCGTTACATCCAGAAAAACTGACTGTTTGGTGTGCTTTATGGGCTGGTGAAATCATTGGTCCGTACTTCTTTAAAAACGATGCTGGTCAGAACGTTAGGGTCAATGGTGACCGCTATAGAGCCATTATTACTGACTTTTTCGTTCATCAATTGAACAACCATGATGTGCAAGAGCTGTGTTTCAACAAGACGGCGCAATATGTCACACAGCTCGTTCCACAATTGATTTATTGAAGGAAACGTTTGGTAACCGCATAGTTTCACGTTTCGGACCCGTGAATTGGCCTCCAAGATCGTGCGACTTAACGCCACTAGACTATTTTCTGTGGGGATATGTGAAGTCGCTAGTCTACGCCGATAAGCCCGAAACGATTGATCACTTGGAGGACAACATTCGCCGCGTTATTGCCGATATACGGCCACAAATGTTGGAAAAAGTCATCGAAAATTGGACCTCCAGATTAGACTACATCCGAGCCAGCCGTGGCGGTCATATGCCAGAAGTCATATTTAAATTATAATGCCAGAAGGTTATCTTTTGAATAAAGTAAATTTCATGTCAATTTAAAAAATTCATCTTTGTTTTATTCCATTTCCTCTATAAAAAACACCCTTTATAAGAAGCTATATTCGTTGGTAATACTAGCGTATGTAATATATTGCATGCACATTTAGCCGTAAAGAAGATATATTTGCATTAAATTTCGCATAATTTAAAATCGCCCAAAAAATGGTTTGTGCC
Source organism: Diaprepes abbreviatus (assembly GCA_034092305.1). Taxonomy (NCBI): domain Eukaryota; kingdom Metazoa; phylum Arthropoda; class Insecta; order Coleoptera; family Curculionidae; genus Diaprepes; species Diaprepes abbreviatus. The sequence continues at coordinate 33,902,843 of JASJET010000055.1, forward strand.
GATTGGTATAAGGAAATACTTAAAAATTACAATCGCGGTGCTTCAAAAAAGAATTAGAAGATCGTGACAGGTGATGAGTCTTGGATCTATGAGTATAAGCCCGGAAGTAAACAGCAGTCAACAAAAGATGCCGGCGCACTTAGAACTTCAAAGCAAATGGTCGCCTGTTTTTCGGAAAAACTGTGCCTTTTGAGAATCGTAGAATAGTCAATTTTGAATAGTATATAACCATTGATTTTCCAGTAATCTTCGTTGAATTGAGGTAAACAAACAAGGGATCTTATCAACCAAGGCAATACAAGCTCTAGCACATCGGCTCAAACAAATAACTTTTTAAGTACTCAAAACTTAGAATTTATGGGTCATCCACCATAATGCCCTTATGTGGTACCCAGTGATTTATTTTGTCCCCATACATGAATAACAAACTCCGTGGTCAATGATAATGGGTTAAAAAATCAAATTTTGGGGTAACCACCTTTACAATGACAAACCTGCTTTTCGAATTGACTAAAATGTTGTCGGACTCGCATTGTCTTTATTTTTATTTTTTACGACGTTTCGATTAGGTTGTATCTCTAATCTTTATCAAGTATAAACTCAATGTTTTGTCTTAAGACTACGATCTTATATAGGGACTGTGTCCACTGAAGCGCAAAGTTTTGCTTCACTGTACACACCTCAATGATTTGATGTTACAAAGTAGTGGTTGCCAAAGATTAGGTATCTCAACACTCAGTTTACTGAAGATTCCATTATTGTTTTTAATGTATGCTGCTTCTATAATTTTTTTTTTCCTATTGGGTTCCATATATATTGCCGCAGCCTCAGACCATTTTATATGGTGTTGTTTATCTCAGGAGTGTTCTACAATACCTGATCTCGACGTTTCCCGTTTTTGTGTATGAGTTTTATGTTCCTTAATTCTAACTTCTAGTGGTCGTTTAATTTTTACAATATACATTTCAACACACTCACACATTCTTTCTTATCGGTAATTTTAGGTTTTGTTTTTATTAAATGAGCTCTAAGTGTATTTCCTGATTTAAAGGATATTTTTATATTATAACTACTGGCAACTGAATAAGGAATGTGTTTCTTGCTGTCCAGTGTTCGTTGTTCTAAAATTATTTATAATATCGTCAATTAGCTTTAAAAGATAACAATTCTGTTGTAAATCAGATTTAATATTTGCTACCTATTTTTCCAATGATTCGGCATTATTGCATATAGATATAGCTCGATTATAGAGGTTGCGTATAATTCCTCGTTTTGCTACAACAGAATGATTAGAACAATGATTAAAATATTGTCCAGTATGTGTTGGCTTTCTGTATACTGAAGTTTTAATAGTTTCGTTTGAACGATTCACCATGACATCTAGGAAGGGCAATTGATTTTTACCTCTTTTTCCATGGTTAACTTAATTGTAAGTCGAATGGTATTTAGATGTTCCAGAAAATCATTAAGTTCTTGATCATTGCCCTTCCATACCTTGAAAGTATCATCGACATATCTCAACCAGAAATAAAAATAGAAAATAAAAATAAATAAAAATAAAGACAATGCAAGTCCGACCTCATTTTAGTCAATCTTCTGCTTTTCGAATTGTTTGAAATATATGGAAAAGTATCTGTATTAAAGTCCCTATATGCTACTACTACAAAACTTCAAAAAACAATCCTGATCTGGATATAATTTTCAGTAACGAGTAAGTTTTGGCTAAAAAATAGTTTCCCAATGGTTTTCTAACTAATTATTATGGAAAACCATTACATATTTGTATATAACTGCTTCCAGGGGTTTAAATGTATGCATTTCCCTGCTTGACACCTTTATTTTGAACCGCCAATCTCACTTAAACACTTGGATTTTGATTACCCTTGATTTGCTTAGAAAGTATTTTGAATATAACTTTAGCAATCAGGTTCTTTTAAACATATTTTGAAATAAAGTGTATTATTAATGTACATATATTATGTTTAATTAAAATATATCTGATTATATTAATTAATGTGGTGCAAAAAAATACTTGAGCGAATAAATAGAATTTTTTTACTAAAATATGTTCCCTTACCATCAATAAATGGCTTTATCATAGCTCTTCCGTAATAAGCAAACTGGTAAAGATATACTGGAACATAATGTGACTGAAGTTCTGCATGTTTTATGAGCGCTCTTGCAAACTTGTTATCACTGATAAACTAAAAAATAAATAAATCTTTAGATTCACCGTCTAATACTAAAAGTAAAATATAAATAATTAATTTTGTTTAAGTAAATTTAGGAAATTTTAATTCTATTTCGTATGTACGTATGTATTTTTCATTCTATCTTACGACATGTTTTTTTTTTTAAATAACCTCAAAATCAAAACATTAACAGCCGGATTCACTAACATGATTTAAATTTAAAATCATCCTAAATCGACAGCAGATAGGTTAAACTAACAAGAGCAACAATAAGTCAAGCAAGTCTTAAACCTTAAAAATACTAGCATAAAGAAATCAATCTGTTTCCTTATTGAACCTGCAAAAGTGAAGGACTTTAGTTATTTTTGGGACACAACTATTTCTTTTACATATTGCAAAGCTTTATCGTAAGTTTCTTATTCTTAATATCCCTATATAAGCGTTTATTTATTTACATATATACACAATACCACAAGCAAAACAAAACTGGTCTACAATAAGATTTAAATTTCATGGCAACTAAATTGGGTTTTTTTAAATCTTCTTAGTGAATCTGGCTGCAAGTATTTTTGATGAAAATACGTTAAATGAGCAAAAATATATTAGTGTAGGGGCCAGGGGATCCGCAGTGGCCCTTTTAATTTATATGGACCCAACCAAGTTTTTTCCATATATTTTCAGTCTCTGAAGAATAATTTTTAGTTTGGAATTTCATTTGAGTGGGGATAGGATTGTTATAAACAAATAATTGTTGGATCGTATTCTTTGAGTGATTTTAAGAAAAAAAGATCTTTACTAACTTTTACGTACGACGGTTTGTTTCCGAGGTAATTCACATTAAACCATTAAATAAAAGAAATTTATACAATTTTTGAATGCTATTAACTTTTGACTAAATGAACTTTTTTGAATTTTCTTGACAGTAATCGAAAGTTTGAATCAGCATCTACAAGCTGCAATCAAATGCCATACGAAACAGTTACGTCTTAATTGTTATAAATAAATGGCTTTCTGCCGTTAACACATATGCGCCGTCCCGTGTGGCGTGCGGTGGGAAGCCTACTTGCAGGCGCCTCGCGCAACCAAGTGCGGGGATTTAATACATCATAACCAAAATAAGCCTACAATATAAGTTTTCCCCATTGCGTTAAATTTTTCTCTTATTTACGAGCGCTTTTTAGTACAATATCTTTTTTTTTATTTTTCACTTGTTTCAACCTATATCAATGAATACGGTTTCAGAACATTATGAACAGTCGTTAGTTTCTTGTGTATAATGTTTTTACTTATTTATTAGGTATTTTGTACATAAAAACACAAATTGCAAATCATTGGATGAATTGAGAATGTGGTGTTATCATCATGTTAAATGTTCGCTGATAGAAGATTTGCCTCCGACGTCCAATTCGATTCGACTACATATTCTAAGAGCATTTTACGTCGTATTTATCCAGATACATTGTTTGACATTATATATGGATACATTAGAACCAACTTTATTTGGCTTCTTCCTAGAAGACGATCTTTTCATTCCAGAAAAAAATAATACTCTGATTCCCTCAGCAAATGAATTACTAGCGGCGTGTAATAATTGTTCAATTTGTACAAAAGCATGTCAATGCATCATTAGAGCATACTTTGCTGCAAATTTTGTTCGTGCATGAAAAAACAACTAATAATAAACACAATCTCAAATAAATATGGATTTTACTCTATATAATGCCTCTTAGACCATTGTTTACCAAAATTCCATAAATTTCATTGTTTATTAATTAGCCTCAACATGTATACAAAATTTATAACAATATACAATTAATGCATATAGAATACGACAACGGTATTAGTAGAACTACTTAAAAAATTGACATTTTTCTGTTTAATAACAATAAAATTATCGAATAAAATATGTTTTTTAGGTTCCATCTAAAGCAATGCGAAAAACTTATATTGCAGACTTATTTCGGTTATGATGTATTAAATACCCGCACTTGGTCGCACGAAGCACCTGCGAGTAGGCTACCCTCCATACGCCACACAGGACGGCGCATGCATGTAAACGGCCTAAAGCCATTTATTTATAGCCATTTAACTGTAGCAAGTAGATGCTGATTCAAGCTTTCGATTACTATCGAGAAAATTGCAAAAAAAAGTCATTTAGTCAAAAGCTATTAGCATTCAAAAATCGAAAAAAAAACATTTTTTAATTTTTTAACATCAATTATCTAGGAAACGAAGCATCGTACGTAAAAGTTAGTAAGGACCTTTTTTGCTTACAATCACTCAAAAAATACGACCCAATAGTTGTTTTACAAAAATTGCATTTTTAAAGGTTATATCCATTATTGGTTTATAACAATCTTACCCACACTAGGACGAACTTCAACCTTAAAAATTATTGTTCAGGGACTCAAAATACACTAAAAAAAATTAGTTGGTCCATATAAATTAAAGAGGCCACTGCGGACGCCCTGGCCCCTGCACCATATTTGAGATAACCACATACTTCTGCTAAAGCTGTTAAATTACTCGAAAATGTTGCATTATCTTTTAAATAAAGGCTTCTTATTTCTTTAATAGCAGCATCTACATCTTTAGGATCAGGACGAAGATCTGATGGTATTACTTTTTTGGGATCAGTATCAAGCATAAGTGCCAAAGTCTGTGCTGACGCTAAATCTAAAAATAATATATATTATGAAAGTTCAAGTAATTTTTATTCAATAATTTCATCACAAGAGTATCTTGAAAATAAAATATATTACCAGGTATAAACATAAGAGATTCTTCAGCAGCTATACCAATCATTATAGGTACTTTGTTAAAATTTCCATTTTCAAGTAATTCAAATGGAGATTCAGTTATAAATGCTTCTTCTCCTTCCACTTCCAGAGTAGGCCAAGCATGCACCTAAAAATATTATTCAATACATCCTTAAAAAATTCTCGAGTGGTAACAATAAAAAAGAAACTTACATCTTCATCAGTTATAGAATTTTGAGCGTCATTTAATTCTTCGGCTGTTTTATTTAATAAAAAGTTTTTGAGTATCATTACCATAATCTCCACCGGGAAATTGACTAGCTAGTAGGAAAGCATACGATCGCTGATCAAGAGAAGCAGATGAATTGGTTAAAACTGATCCACTTTCAACTACGGCGCCTCTAAATAAGCCTAAAAATATTATCAGTTAGTCGATTTGATCTTTCAAGAACAGAACTTTTCTTTTTTTCCTTTCAGTTTTTTACAATATTATTAAAATTTAACATTCCTAAAATAAATTGCACATACTTTCAAAAAATTTTTATATATAAGTATAATTTACATTTTCATACAGTATGGCTGATAAATGAACACCTTCAGTACCCTAAACATTATACATTCTAGTTACCAGAAATGTTCTGTATCAAAAAAGTTAATATCCGATGCAATAAAAAGTAACCAAAATTCAGTCTTTTCTCAAATATCAGTATCTTAATAAACTATCTAAGGTGTATTTAAATTTTTGCTCTAAAAACAATAGCGCTAAATAGCTGAGAAACAGCAGAGCAACTAAAAAGAGCAGAACAAGTTACTAAGAAAATGATGTAGTATCAAAAAAATTATCCAGATATTTACTGAGGAAATCGGAATTTCGTTAAAGGAAACTAAGAACAAGATGATTTAGTGATAGAAGCTCTAAATTTTTTAGAAAGAACGATTCTAAAACTGATTAGAGCACTCTTTATTATATGCTTCAAAAATTAGATAACCACGTCACACCGATACAACACCTTAATGATGTCTCTGCGTAAAAAAGCAATATCACCGAGCTTGAAAATATCAAACCTCTAAGCCTACTCTGTCATTTATGTAAACTATTCACCAAAATCATAGCTGAACATCCGGAAGCAAAACTAGATTTATATCAACCCAGAGCGCAGGCTGGTTAATGAGAAGGTAATGACACTAACGACCATCTTCCAGTAATTCAAATGTGAAAGAAATGTATAAAGAACGGTAAATCTTTAATTCCAATATTTGTTGACCTTCAAAAAACATAAAATACTGTTTAACTAAGTTCCATAAGAGTAAGAATGGAACAGCCCAAGAACCCCGCATTATCAATTTTAGACAAAATCGAAAAAAGTAAAATTTTCAATCCGCTACATTGGATTTGCCATATTAAATCCTGAAAATATACTTTTAAATTCGAAAAATGTAGATAGAGTTTTTCAAAAAATATTTTAAATTCGTAAGTAATACCAACAAAAATTTCCCAATAATGATTTTAGACAAAATCGAGAGATGTAGAATCTTTAATCCGCCATATTTAATTTTTTTAAAATAATTTCAGATTCGTAATGTGCGATCCCAAAAACTCCCCCACATCAATTTTCAAAAAAATCGGAAAAAATTAATTTTTTATCCGCCATATTGGATACGCCATAGTAAACTTTTTTGAAATAAATTCAAATTCGTTATGCTTTATGTGCATCCCCGAAAACTCCTCCATCCCAATTTCGAAGAAAATCGGACAAAATTGATTTTTTCTTCCACCATGTTAGATCCGCCATATTGATTTTTTTTTATTAAATTATTCTAGATTCGTTATGTGGGACCTCGGAAACTCTTCCTTATCAATTTTGGAGAAGATCGAACAAAATTGATTTTTTCTGGGTCATATTGGATCCGCCATATTGAATTTTTTTTTATTTTTGGATGTGTTATGTGGGATCCCGAAGACTCCTCCACACTCATTCTGGAGAAAATCGGATAAAATTAAATTTTTTTGTGCGCCATATTGGAGTCGCCATATTGAATTTTTTTAAAATAATTTTAGATTCGTTATGTGCGACCTTGAAAACTCCCCCTCATCAATTTTGGAGAAAATCAGACAAAATTGATTTTTTTGTCGGTCATACTGGATCCGCATATTGAGTTTTTAAAAAATTTTGAATTCGTTATGTGCGACCCCGAAAACTCCCCCACGCTAGTTATGAAGAAAATAGGACAAAATTAAACATTGTTTCCGCCATATTGGATCCGCTATATTGAATTTTTTAAAAATAATTTCAAATTCGTTGGGTATAACCCCGAAAATTCCTCCATACCAATTTTGGGGAAAATCGGACCAAATAAATTTTTTTAGTCTCCATATTGACACCGACATCTTGAATATTACTGCACCAATTTCATTCAAAAAAATATGGGACCACCGCAGCAACTTCCAGAACATAACGTAAAAAATTTCATTCAAATCGGTGCCGCCGTTCCGGAGTAATCGATATACATACATAAAAAAAATACATTGTCGACGAATTGAGAACCTCCTTCTTTTAGGAGTCGGTTAAAAACTTAAATTATACCAAACAAGAGTAAAGTTAATCAAATTTTTAGAAATTGGTTCTTTTTAACGTGCCGAGCTTTTAACACTTTTATACCTGGCTATTTTATTGTATTAATTTTTAAGTATCTTATTTTTATATTATATTTAAAATTTGTTTAAAAAACACACTTTTACATAAATTACTGATATTTGTAATTTTCACTATCGTAAAATATAAATTGAGTTGTTTCTAAAATGTTAACAGCCAGATACAGTAAAAAAGTTTTAAACTCGTCTCGTTGCCATGAAGTTAGATCTTCCATAATAGATGTCAATAAATAAACCTTTATATAGTAAATTTTAGAAAAATAAAATGGTTATTAAAAAATTTTACCATCTTCTATAAAGCACTATAAAGCGAAAAATAACAACATAAATTTTTAAAGAAAATTGAAATTTTTGAAGACAAATTAACGCTTGATAAAATGCGATTGACACAAAAGGATTGTATTTTGCTGTAACTAGTTTGTATCTCGTGTTACTAGTTATTCTAGAATATATTAATTCTATAGAAAAAAAATAATATGATCTCGGTAAGAAATTATATTAAAATCACTAAGTTTGGTTTACAGCTAGATTACTGATATTTAAACTTCATTTTCATTTATTTTAATCATATCACATAAACCAAAACTTTCATAGATTTTTATATTTTGAATACTTACCTGCAGAAAGTTTGCTCATCATTTGAAGTCCCGTAGATTGTCCACCAGCACTTTGTCCAAATATAGTTACTTTATCTGGATCTCCACCAAAGAGAGCGATATTATTACGTACCCATTTTAAAGCTAAAACTTGATCTTTTAAACCAGCGTTACCCCTTATAACTTCATCACCAGTGGATAGAAAACCAAATACTCCTACTCTATAATTATGTGTAACTAAAATAACATCTTCTTCGATTATGAAGTCTGCACCATACATTGCTCTAGAAGAACTTCCTGACATATATGCTCCCCCATATATCCAAAAGAGGACAGGCAGCTTTTCAGGGGGCTAAATAAATATTAAAACAGTATAGATATATATCTTCCTTCCTTGATACAGATAACAATTAATAAGAAATACTAAATGATACCGTTAATTAAAAAAATAAAGTAAAGACTAATAATTTATTTTTAAATTTTGTAATGGTTAGTTTAAAAAAAAAGTGCTTTTTCAATATTTCTAGCTTAATTTCAGTTTTAAAAAACGCATTATTTGATAAGCCGGGCCTATTTATTTCTGTGATTATTTATCTATATACATTAATTACCATGGGCTCAGAACCTTTCACAAAAGATGCAGATTTTTCCATTACAAAAATTACACTCTCAGTAAATATAGAAGACTTGGCATTATAAATTAGTTTAAGCTGTTACAAATCGAGAAAACCAAAATTAACGGTATCTGCCCAAAAGTATAAACATCTATGTAACTTACCTTAAGCGAGGGAGTGAAAACATTAATATAGAGACAGTCTTCACTATGATTTTGACGAACAAACATACCATCGTCGGACATACAGGCACTACCTTCTATGGCACCGTCCAGTATCCCACTCCATGGTTCAGTTGGTTTTGGAGCCTAAAAAATAGACAATTTTTATATTATTCATTTAACATTAAATAAGTAATGTATATTTCCAATATACGACGCTTCCCCCCCCCCCCCCAAGAGCTTTGAGTTCAGCAAAATAGACCCGATTTTGCCTCTTATACTATAGTTTATTCAAGAACTAGAGAGAGTAATAAAGCATTTTTTACCCGTTTTCTTCGCAAACTACCTGTGTTCTTTAGTCCGATCTATTTAGCAGAATCTGTTAGATACATGTATTTTTCATAGGATTGGATTAGAAATTTTATAATCAAAAATACCAGTCTTTAATAATGGACTATTTGGGTTGGATAACAATAGATATTTGGATGTGTGAAGTGTTAAAAAGAATCTTAATACGGCAGAAAGATTTCTTTATTTCTTACTGAAAATTTGTTTTTTTTTAAACATATATTTTTCATAGAAATTTTTTAGTCAAAAATAGCGGTTTATAATAATGGACTATTTAGGTTAGATAACAATAGATATTTGGATGTATCAAGTGTTAAAAAGGATCTCAGTCCTTCTCATATGTGCCAGAGGGAGGTTTATTTTATCACTAAGTATTTATGGCATAGAATATTATTTCGGTAATAGACTTAAAATAAAAAGTTTTTATAATATTATCTTATTTCTTATGATTTCTTAATAATTCACATACACTAGAATATGGAAATATGGAAATTTTGACATATTAACCACAAATTACAATTGTATTATTATTATTTTTAATTTTGGCATAGAAGCCATTTTAGGCACATTCAGACCAAAACGTAGCATTTTATCTCAAAAAGTTCTAAGTTATAATTTAAATACTTACAAAATACCCATTGTCAAAAATGCAAGAACTTAAACATATATAAAGAAATAAATTCGTCCATATAATATTAAAATTTTTTTGGGGCTATGGGTCATTTTATTGTTAACTAAAAACCTTTTTAGGATATTTGATGTTTTAGTTTATTTATTTCTTAAACCATCTGCAGAATTAAAATTAAACACTAAGAAGGGATTCAAATGTAATTAATTTTTATATGTTACAGAAAATTTAAATAATAAATTGTGTTTACGCTGGTAAACATTACGTATCTAATTCGTAATCAAAGTCAGTAAAGCTATCTTTGCTCAAATTAATAATAATTGGTTCCTCTATCTCACCGATCATGAAATCTAGTTTCCACATTTTCTTTTATTTTCTTAATATATGGATTTTTTCTAATTTTCTACACTAACTTTATTCGAAAAAATCTTTCAAAAGTTCAGTTAAATTACTAATTTTGTAAGTTTTTCTTTCTAGCAACTATCTATAAGAACAGATTTCCTATCTGGTTTTTCTCAGCAAAAATTAAGTTCTCTGAACAATTTCCAGAGCTTAATTCTTTTAATTTCAAGTAAATCCCGATCTTCATTGATTTTAGTTACAATTTTGTCAACGGTTGGGCTCTGCTTCCCATAATAAAATGTATGTATAACTCCTTTTATTGCACTTTGCATCTCTTCTTTCAGCGAGGGTTTTCGTCTGCCTGTGATCGAATGTAGCTTGGGGTACTAACAATTCCAGTCGTTTTTTTCTCCTTCAGTATTCGGTACATAATAGATTTTCCAACTCCTGTCAAGTTGGAATACATCTTTAACAGAGCTTTTATCATTATTATCTAGATATTGATATCTTAAGGCATCATAAACATTCGTCGTAATAAGTTTTTCGTTGAGGAAAAAATGCCCTGGCTTAACGATTTTGGAATAAATATAGGTATCTCACTAATTTCAAATAATATATAAAAACAAGCACAAACAAGATAAATCACTAAGAACATACTATAAGGTGCAATTTGCTCACCGACAGAAATTAAATTGAACTATCAGAAATTTTATTGTTGCAGTAAATTTATAAAAGCTTATAATATTTAAATATAATTAAATATAATTAGATTTACGGCAGTCCTCAGTTACCTGCGACACTGGAACAGGTACGTTGAAGGTTTCGGTAACAATTTTATTACTCTCTATAGTTCATAAATAGAGTATAGGAATGAGTATGCTTGCGATCGCCCCTCACCTTCCCAAGAACTTTGAGTTCAGGAAAATAGAACCGATTCTGCATTTTATATTAGGAATGTGTATGCTGCTGGCACTCCCCCCCCCCCCCGTTGACAACTTGTTTTTCTTCGGATAGCCCCCTTCCCAAGATCTTTGAATTCAAGAAAATAGATCTGATTCAGCCTCTTACACTAGGAATGTGTATGCTGCTCGCATCCTGCCCCCTTGTCGGCAACTTGAAAATAGACCCGACCCTGCCTTTTACACTAAAAATGGGAATGTTGCTCCTCCTCCCCCCCCCCCCCCCGTCGACAACTTACTTTCGCTTGTCATACTGTACTTTTGTGATATCACCGCCCCTCCCAAAGTTAGTGGCTGGATCCGCCCCTGACCTTGAAGAAATTTATAGGGAAGATAAATTTAAAATAATTATATATTTTTGTTTTTTACTTGTCTTGATGATTTCAAAGTGATCGTTAATATTGGATTAGAACCACAAATAAATATATTCATATCTAAAATGGCAACCGTGTTTTGGCTAGACAATTAACGACATTCAAATTCGATGACAATATTTAACACAATTTTTTGTATTGCATGGACTATTTGAAATGTGATTTTGCTTAAAATTGTAGTTATATTAACCTACACTGTTAATATTACTGAAAAAATTGTGGCTTGTAAAAGCCTACTCACCTTCTTTGTTATTAGTTGTATTTTCTTTATGACATTAAATATTGATGAGCTCTACACAAAGATAAATATGTAAATCTCAAAGAAATTGGAAGTTGCCAACGTATTGTAATTTAAAATTTACCGCAATATTTTGTTTTCATTCTATTTTCAAATATGTTTCCAATGGTCAATTGTCTCACTTCTGGGAAAATAGACTAAAGTCGCTGGGGAGAATTTGACTAAAATATTCTCAAGAAGATATCACCTACGGTTATACCGAAAGTTGATGCATTTTTGCTAATTTCAAATGGAATACCCTATACGTTATTTCATTTTTAGATTCTATGCGAAATTATAGACGTTTCATGCATAATGTGGTGTAACTGTTTTTGACATGTTTTAAATTTTATGTCAAAAATGGCGTTTGCAGACTTAAATATAAATATCAGTTTGTCCTATGTGAAAGCCTTTATTATTTAGTTGGGGTCGGTTTCCTTCTAGAAAGGGATCTACTTAATGTACTCTATTAATATTTTGATAATAAATAATTACAGAGTAATCAAGAAATAACATCAAATATTAACTTGAAAAAATCGGTAAAAGTCAATTGTTTTTAAACTGAAACCTCCTATTTTTAACCGACTTCGACGCACATGACAAATTTAAAATAATTTTTAAAAAATTCAATATGGCGGATCCAATATGGCGGACGAAAAAAAATCAATTTTGTCTTTTTTTCTCCAAAATTGGTATGGGGGAGTTTTTGGAGCCTCACATAACGAATCTGACATTATTTTTAAAAAATTCAATATGGCGGATTTAATATGGCGGACAAAAAAATCAATTTTGTCCGATTTTCACCAAAATTGGTACGGAAGAGTTTTCGGGGTCACACATGACGCATCTAAAATTATTTTTAAAAAATTCAATATGACGTATCCCATATAGTGGATAAAAAATTTTGTCCGATTTTTTTCAAAATTGATATGATACCACATTACGAATTTGATATTATTTAAGAAAAAATTAAATATAGCGGATCTAAGATGGAGGATTAATAATTATTCATCTCTCGATTTTGTCTAAAGTCAATATTGGGGGATTTTTGTTAGTGTTAATTACGAAATTAAAATATTTTTTGAAAAACTCAATCTGGCGGATTCAATATGGTGTGCTAAAAATGTTACATTATTCGACTTTCTCCAAAACTGATATAGAGGGTTCTTGAGGGTGTAAATTATGAATTTAATAGTATATTTTCTGGATTCAATATCGCGAACGCAATATAACTGACTAAAAGTTTTATATTTTTCGATTTTGTGCAAATGTGGAACTGAATCGTTTTTGAAGATGTAAATAGCGAATATAAAATTATTTTAAGAAAATCTAATATGTCAGATGCAATATGACCGTTCAGAAATTTTAAATTTCCGGATATCATCTAAAATTGCTACTAGGGGGCTTTGAAGGGTTTAGATTTAGAGTATATTAAGACGTTAAAATAATTTTTTGAAATTCAATATGGCAGATCCAATATGGTGGGTTGAAAATTTTACCTTAATCGCATTTTTTAGATTTGGTATTAGGAGTTTGGGGGGTGGTATATTACGAATATGAAGTTAATTTTTTACAACTATTAAGTTGAGAAGATACAATATGAGGGACTAAAAATTTTATATTTTCCGGTTTTATCTAAAACTGATATTGCGGGGTTCTTGGGGCGTATACAAACTCAATATGCAATATAAAATATATCGGGCTAAGAAATTTACGTCTCAAATTCTTTAAATATCGATGTTGGAAGGTTTTGGGGCCTATATTACCAATCTAAAATTAATTTGAAATTTAGGATAGTGGATTTATTATGACAGATTAAATATTTGTTTGACACAATTTCATTGGTATTTGGAGAACTCTAAGAATCAAAGAATTTTTAGTGGTTCATTTTAGGGTGATTTGCAATTATGGATAAAATAGGTACTTTTTTGCCACCATGGAGTCATTGCAAGGTACACTAATCTCGATTAGTACTTAGTTCAAATAATTGATGAATATAATAATGAATTCAAAACTAAAAATCGAAAATTAAAATTTTTATTAAAAAATTGAACCTACTTCTAAAAGTGCACTAAAAAGTGAAAAATAACTATAAATTTTATATGGAAATGAAATAAATAACTACTTATATAAACAAATTATGATAAGAAAGCAATTACAAATAAAGTATTTTTAATCTGTTTATTTGAATCACATTTTGTCAGGTATTAGTTTGGCGCCGACTTCAAAAATTTAAATTTCATATAAAAATGTCTAGTTCTTTTTCACTTTTTAGCGCACTTTTAGAAGTCGGTTCAATTTTTTTATAAAAATTTTATCTTTTAGTTTAATTGCTTGTCGTGACTTTTTTTCGGCATTTTCAAGTGTTAAAAATTACTATAAATGCGAAGTTTACAATTAATTTTAACAAAAAGAGGATTTAAGAACTTATTTTTATTGGCAAATATTGTTACATATTGAAAATAATAATAATAATAATTTAGGCAACCATATATTCATACTTCAGGTATTTAGAATTGACGTACCGATTGTGATATGATACCCGTTTAAATATTGTAATTGTACCTAGAAATTAAATATCTACTGTTTATCAACACTTTTTCAAATATAAATAAAAATATTATTAGGTTATTCAGCGTTCAAACAACCGGGCCCTAGTTCTGACGTTATGCTAATTCTACAGGGGTATGTTCGAAGCTTTGTATAAAGTTTTCTATTCCAAAAATTTGTAGTTTCTGAAATATTTACAATTTACCATTTTCGTATTGTAATAACGCTGTGACGAAAGAAAACAATAAAGACCTACAGAAATGTCACTACACTATTTCTCGCTATTTGACAATTGTTAATGAAAATCATGCCATGGAGATTACATTATATGCACGAAGATTATTTAAATTTATTTATTTTTAAGGGGAATGTAACAAAGTTTTATCAAAAACATTCCAGATATTTGTTGACCTATATCCAGATAAACAGAAATCGTCACGGAACAGTGTTAAACGAATATTGGAAAATTTCAAAAGTTTTGGCACCGTTAGGGCAAAATGCATAAAAGGAAACCTATTATCAATAATGAAAATGTTGAAATTGCAATTGTCGGATATTTTGCGGCATATCCTATGACATCATTAGGACAAGTGGCTCTACACACAGGAATCTCGAAGAACTCAATACATAAAGTATTATTAAAATATAACTTCTACCCTTATTTAATATCATTCGTTCAATTCCAATAAGACATTGATTTGCCGAAAAGAGTGCAATTTTGCAAAATTATATTAACGATGATACAACTAAAATTGGACTATTGAAGCAAAATTTACGAAAAATGACACAGTTCCTATTTTTGGAGTGATTCAAATCCTCATGCAACAATATTGGGAAATTTTTGAGAAACCTGTCAATTTAACTTATTTTGGGCTGTAAGAAATGATGGAATAGTAAAACTACATTTTCATGAAGACAACTTAAATGGTAATTTAGTAATAATACAAAGCAAATTATGCTCCCATTTTAAGTTATGTATTATCTTTTGTAGGAGAAAGATATTTAAATATTTTAGAAGAGTTGGACTATCAATATTTCAATAATTTACCTCTTGAGGAACACAGGCGAATTTTACCAACACATTGGTGCCTCACAACACGGAAGTATTCGAGTTACCAACATCCTACAATCACCATTTTATGACTAATATATTTATAAAAATGGAAGTTTTCTGTGGTCTTCTCGTTCTCCTGATTTGACTGTCTTAGATTTTATATGAATAACGTAAAAAAATCGTTGTTTATTCTAATCCATTGACGATGATGAAGGACTATATGACAAGGGCAAATGACGCGTTCGAATGTTTATCCCCAATTACAACAAACTAACTCGAAGATGCGAAAAATGCTTGAAAGTTCAGGATGGAAACATTTATTAAAATAAGTTATTTCCTTGTATAGGTAAGCTGTTTGCAAATATTTCGAAAACTACAAATTTCTGGAATAGACCATCTTATATAAAGTCACCCTTATTTTTAATGATAAATAAAATAACATTATAAAAATACGGGGCTTATATTTTTAAAAAGTTAACTTTTTACAATTTTTTCACGTTAATATTATTTTTCGAACACCTTGTATATATTTCTTATCAAAATTACAACACAGTCTACTAAACTAGATTCCTTTCTAGAAGGAAACCGATCCCAGTTAAATAATAAAGGTGTTCTTATAGGACAAATTGATAGTTATGTTTAAATCTGGGAACGCTATTTTTGACATAAAATTTAAAAAAAAAAAGTCAAAAACAGTTACACTTAGGTATAGGATATTATTCATGAAATATATTTATAATTTTGGGTAGATTCTTAAACTGAAATAACATATAGGGTGTTTCATTTGAAATAGCTAGAAGGCATCAACTTCCGGTATAACCGGAAATGTCATCTGAAGAATATTTTAGCCGAATTGCCCCCATTAGAAAACTGTCAAATATTAAAAATTTCCATCCATTTTTCGAGAAATCGATCACGGAGTTCATCGTTGAACACCCTATATATCGTATTTCGTAGTTTGAATGTTAATGTTCTAAACTAGATCAGAACGTACAATGAGAACAAAAACACCTATAAACTTTGTTATGTTAAGAAAATTGTCTAAACTCATACAATAATTAATATTTTGTACAGGGTGCGTTTTGCAGACATGCAAAATTTTTCAGGACAGTCTGTATTTATCTAGTTTTTAAAAACCTTATTCTGATTATTTTTTATTATTGTTTAAGCACTCCCTATGTAATAACTAATATTGGTTATTTTTGTTTTATTAAAGGCTTCTTAAAAAAACGTAATTTTTTGGTCTCCTACTTTTTTTTATCACCCTGTAAGCCCCAAAATATTTTGAGAATATACATAAAATGATTTTTACAGCTTTTTTATAAAATATATATTTCTTACTTTTATAATAACAAAGTGGTTAAACTTTGCCACACTATAGAGACATCCTTCATTTAATGATATTTTAAAAATTCTTACCTGAAATCTTAATTCTCCTACAGGAGGCGTAGCAAATGGAATTCCTTGAAATGCATAATAGCTTTTATTGTTATCTGTTACATATTCTACTCCTCGAATTTTACCATCAGGTAATGTAATCAAAAGATCATCCGCTGATGGTGCTGATAACTATAACATAAAATCAAATTAAATCAGAATGATTTTTTTTTCTTTTTCCTGTGGAAAATAATAAAAACACATCGTAGTATTAAATACAAGATCCCAAATACATAATTTTAGAGACACCTCTATCAAATGATGAACATGTCCGTTCTATTACCTAATTTAGATTTATGATGATTATATCATTGAATGCAATTAAAATTACCAACCGACTATTGCCAGACTACAAGTCAATTTGCTTTTAAAATTAGCGCTTGTTACTTTCTGTATAACTACTTTCTCTATTCTCCTTGAAAATTTAGTCTTATTAACCTTGGTCCCCTTACCCTAAAGCTGAACAAGCTTGGTTCACATTTCAAATAGTTTATTCGGTTAATTGTATATTATATGGTATTGCTTTCGAAACTATTAACTTATAGAATTATATTTAATTTCAACGTATTATAATTAGAGATTTACACTCACATATATAAAATATATTTTAATATCTGTTATTATATTTATATTGAGATCCATTAAAAATTTATATTCCATTTCCATGTCAAATCCAGATTCAAAAGTTTCTTAATTTGGCGATTATTCTTATTTCAGTAAAAGTGTAAAATAAATAACTAATTAGAAATTACTTACCACCCATGATACTAAAACAGGTAGTATAATTAAGCTGAACATGTCTGCTAGAATAGAGCTAACAATTACAACACACAAATGCAAACCTATTGCTTTATATCTTTTAAATATCTATAGTCTAAGTAGTAGGGATGTTTACTAAAAGAGACATTTCGTTTAGTAATCATATTTAATTAAACTAATTAAATATTTTTAGTACGTGGCTAAGATATCAATCATACTAGAAACAAATTTTTTTTCTTTCTTTTTAAACAATGCACAGACAATGAAATAACATTTTTTTTTAATTTGTATTTATTTTGCGGACACCAGAGCATATCAATTTTTCTACTCTACACATAATCACAAGATAACTCGTAGAATGATTACTTTCTAATCTCCAGTGAAGGCGTCATAAACAGTTTCCTTTTTCCTACAAATATACAGGGTTTTCAAAAAGAAACGGATCAACTTTTTATCTGGGACACCGTTTATTTGATGAAAAATCGCTCGGAGCCGTGAATTTTGTTTTTTTACCATGCCTTTTCCAGAAAAAAAATATAATGAGTTGATTATAAAAATTCTACGTGAATCAACTCAGATTTGTTTCTAAAATAAATTCTAGATATTTTTTATCAAATATACTCTATACTTATATTCAACTGTTTTCGAAATATTTACACTTTAGTCTACACTATGTTTATAATATATAAGAATCAGGAAAACCCCTTTGAGATATAAATTTACCTAGTAACATTATCATATATATTCCGGTACACATTATTCCAGTGAAAAAGAAAAAAAAAACTTGAGGTTTATTAGCAAATATTTTTTTTTATATATACTGTATTTATTTTACACATGCTTACACGTTTATTAATATGCATTCTTGAATTGTTTTATTTTTTGTCTCTCTTATTATTTATAATATTTAATTCAAGTTTGTGTTGTTTCCTTTCTTCTTCCTTCAGTTCTTTTTACTCAAAATTAAGCATAGACCTCCCTTAATTATTTTCATTTATTTCTATTGTTTACAGTGTGACAATATTTGATCAGAGACTCCTGTAAATGGCATATTGAGGTAGCGTTAATCATTTTATCTATAATCACTTTCTGCCTCATATTTTAATAACCTATAATTGAATTTCATAGTAATAAAGACACTCTGGAAGTCTAGTCGTGGATCTTTTCTCTTGCAGCTTTAGTACCAAACAACTACGGTTATTTAAGCTTACCAACCACAACTCAGAACTTCAGGACTCAGGAAAGGCTGCTAATTAGTTGGTCAGAAGACATCTCTTGTTTTGTAGGTCTCGCAACAGCCCGCGAGTTAATTCACGTGAAGGTTTTAGTTAAATTGATTAAAACAAGTTTCTCAAAACACTTAGTCTATTAACAAATAAATAGAATAAAAACGAACTATTTACAATGAGAAACTTAAATCTAATAACAATTACGAAAAACTAACATAATTGCTCTTTTCGGCTATTATTTTAACCAAAAATATAAAACCCAATTTTGAAAAAACACGTATAAATAGCTTAATAAAATATTTAAAAAAAAAGAAATAAAACGCGAAAAAACAGCTATTTATATTACTTAATCGAACCGAATGAAAATCGTAAAATGTCCCACTGAAATAACACACGATAATTCATTAATTTCCTAAATTAAATGAAGATAACCTTCTTTCCCGACGATTGTACCCGTGACGTAATTATTCTACGGCACTGGTACTCACGGTACCGTTCTAACGACATTCAAACTGTGACTGACTTTTACTATTCCTTAAAAGAGTGTCTTCGAATCTTACACCCCTCGATACCCCTCTGTTTCCCGTTTGTACCCATATTACCCGATGGAATCCGGTAAACATCAATAAATAAAACTATTCTATTTCTTTCTATAACTAAAGGAATAAGATAATATAACGTCTGTGAAAAAAACCTGAGTGCTCTTTTATTCATAATGCTGGTATTTGAATCATTCTTTCTTGCAATCAGGAAAAACAGACTCTACATACTTCCTTTCACAGATCAAACGTTATATTACAGTATAATGAGTTTATTTGATTATTCTTTTGTGTCCTAATAATGGGAAAATCGTTCTATATTTTAATACATTTTAACGGTATTTCATATACCATATGTTAAAAACTACCCTTCACACGTCTGATTTTACGTACATAATCAGAGTAATATTATTTCGACACATTTACAGCCAAATCTTAGAAAGGGTCTCTTAGTTTTATGTCTTCATAAATTTACTGAGTTTATATATTTTTAAGAATACATTTAAACGACAAAGACAATAAAAGTTAAGTTCGATAACTAATTTATTTTTCCTTTAGACTTTCGTGGATAGTGATAAAAAATATAACTACCATATTCCCACGAGAAATCCATTCACAGAGTGATTATTTAATTATTTATTTTAACAGAATATAGTTCATATTGGATGGTGTAAAATAATTAATATTTATTCCATTACAACAGTTCGAATTCATGCTAGTCTAGTTACTTTTTCAGATCATCATACTATGTTGGTTTTACCTTTTATAATTTTACCTTTTCTTCATTCCATCATTTATACATACAACATGTCCTGCAAAGCCTCAATTGAACTATGTTATTCATGTGTATCGTTGTTGCATAATTTTCGACGAAGAAGAAGGAGCTGTACTATCTTAGAAATTAAATGTCAGAGGGATGTAAAAATTTTTTATTTACACAGTGTAATAAAGAACGAAAGCTTTCACGGCTTTGGTCAAGTTCTAAAACGTCGTTCTTGGATTTAGACCGTGTCAAATTAGAATTGTTATAAGACGTTTCGCCTACGATTCCACTAGGCATCTTTAGATGATCTTTACTCCACGAAATTAGAACGCAGTGTTTTAATCTCGGGGAATAAAGATATCTGAAGATGCATTGTACAATCGTAGGCGAAACGTCGGATAATAATTCCAATTTAACACTGTCTAAGCCCAGGAACCATGATTTTCAATTTTAGAGGTTAACCTGTCATATATCAAACTCTCGGCAGTGTACAGAAGGTATCAAAATAAGTATATTATTATAATTTTTTTGCTATGGTGTACCACAACGGAGATATGGGGCCCAAAAGGGGTTTACAATAATTGATCAGCTTTGCTGTAGCTTTTAAGCATATATGATGTTTTAATGAAATTTTGGCATTTTGTTTAACCAATAAAAACTCACGAATCCAGACCATAGGCAGCTCTTGACATTCCAAGAGAGTCAAGATAGGACTCTCCACTAAAGTTATAGACACAATATTTTGGCAGGTGTCAGTACTCTTCATTTATTTTAAAAAATAAACTATATTCATAAAAAATGTAATTCATATATTCCCTCGTAATAGAAGTAGTTACACATTTTATAAAATTAATTAAACTCTTTATCAACTAATTACTACTTAACATAATACAATCCTCCTAAAGCAAGAAAAATTTATGTCCAGGAATTTCTAAATTTAAATTAATCAAATCGAAGAACATTTGAAAGGGTTCATAGTTACTCAAGAAAAACCGAAAAAAGATGAAGCCTAACTAAGACTATAATGAAAAACAAAAATTGATTTTTGGAAAAATCTTGGAATTGACTAAATTGTGGTTATCGCACTTGCATTGTCTTTATTTTGGTTTATTTTTATGATTAAGTTGTATCTCTAATCATTATCAAGTATAAACTAAACGTTTTGTCTTAAGGCTACGAGCTTATATAGGGACTGTATCCATTGAACCGCAAAGTTTCGCTTCACGGTGCACCTACTATACAAAATAGTTGTTGCCAAGTTAAGTGTCTTAACACTGGGTTTATTGATGATTCCTTTATTATTTTGTATATAAGACGCTTCTACAAATTGTCTCTTTTTTATGTTGGGTTTCATATATACTGCAACAGCTTAAGGCCATTTAAAATTATGTTTATGCCAGACGTGTGTACCAGATCTCGACGTTCTCCCTTTTTGTGTATAAGTTTTATGTTCCTTAATTCTAAGTTCTAGTGGTCACTTGGTTTCTCCAATATACATTTCATTACACTCACATGGAACTTTGTAATAACATTCTTTCTTATCGGTAGTTTTTCATTTTGTTTTGTTAAATGCGCTCTAAGTGTATTTCCTGATTTAAAGGCTGTTTTTATATTATAACTGCTGACAATTCGTCTTATTTTCTCCGAGGTTCCCTTAGTGTACAGAATTGTGAAGAAAGTTTATATTCCTTGCTGTCCAGTGGTCGTTGAGCTTATAACATCGTCGATTAATTTTAAAAGATATCCATTCTGTTGGAAATCGGATTTAATGTTTGCTACCTCTTTTTCCAATGAGTCGGTATTATTGCATATAGATACAATGTAATTATAGAGGTTGCATATAATTCCCCGTTTTATTACAACAGAATAATTAGAACTATGGTTAAGATTATGTCCCGTATGTGTTGGCTTACTGAAGTTTTAATACTTTCGTTTCAACGGTTCATCATGATATCTAGGAAGAGCAATTGATTATTTACCTCTTTTTTCATGGTAAACTTATTTGTAGGTCGATGTAGGTTTAGATGTTTCAAGAAATTATTAAGTTCTTGATCATTGCCCTTCTATACGATGAAGGTATCATCGACATATCTCAGCCAGACTTTCGGTTTTACCATTATATATACATGTATATATATATATATATATATATATATATATATATATATATATATATATATATATATTGGTGACGACTGGAAAGTGTGAAGAATCCATCGGAATCCCGTCTTCCTGAGCATAGAACTTGTCCTTTACTTGAAAATAAGCACTACGCAGGCAACAATCCAAAAGTCCATCACCCAATCCAGTGGTAACGTGGTTCGAACTGATAATGTTGTATCATTTGAAAGTATAGTTTTTATTATGTTTAATGGTTCCCCTAGTGGCACATTCATATGTCATCCGGCTCTAGATTGATGCTACTAATAATGTTCACGAAATATATGGAATTATTAACATATGTGTTCATCTTATCTTCTTAATTTGTATGATTTTTAAAAGAAACTTCGCCAGTGCACTTGTTGGGGATCCTCTGGAACTGGTCATTAGTCTCAATGGTATGTTAGTTTAATGAATTTTCTGTAGTCCGTAAAGATGTGGTGGCTTACCGTAGTCTGATGGGAGCACCGATCCTAGGTTGTCAGGTATGAGGTATTGATATTTCCAATCAATCTTCAATATTGTCAACATTCAAACAGAAATCTTGGAAATAACTATATTATCTCAAAATTATGTAAAATATTATGTATATTTTGTATTTTATTATATTTCATTATCCTGCGAATTTTTTCTTTACTCGAAATAACATTTCAGGATCATTTCGAATCAGACTGCAATAATAGATTAACTTTTCAAGCAACTCTTTTCTGGTATTCAATGGCATTGAATAAACATGTCCTTTAAAATTCACCAAAAAAAATCTAATGGATTTAGGTATGCAGATCTTGGTGGCCATAAAACAGGTCCACCTCTACCCATCGATCTCTTAAATGACAACCGCTAAATTCTTAGAATATAGTAGAGCATCATAATGCATAAACCATATCTGAGCTCTAGCTTGCAATTTATAACACCGTGTCTTGTAAAGCCTGTTTCGTTCATAAATAAAATACTTCTATTAAAATGTGGATTTTCGCCAAATTTTTGAAAAAACAAGTTTGAGTTGTGGTCTTGCAGAATAATCGTTTAGAGAGCTTTTGAGCATGAAAAGAATGAAGCCATTTTTCTTGGAAATTTTCATGCACAAATAATTTTGTTGGGCGTATTTCAGCTTAATGGCTTTCGCTCTTCTCCAGGGAACATTCACTTATTCCAAATATAATCATGAATCAAAAGATTTGAGCTCTGTGTGAGTCCTTTCCGTATTGTTGAGCCCAATGCGACCTTATGATCCGCTGTGTTTCCATAAATTTTAAGACTATTCAAGTGATAGCAAATAGCACTGCCCTTTACATAGTATGATATAGGTGTTAGCCAAAACCCAATCTCTTGATTTTATGTAGAAGACTCTTGAATTTTACGCCGGCCAATCCTAAAGTCAAAAAAAAATGAAACGAAGTAGAAGTGATAACGATAATTTCTTATCTAACCCTTCCAATTTACACTAAATCATACTTAGAGGAAATATAAACAGGATGAATAAAACACAAAGATTCTAGCCTTCAGTGGCCGGTAGTTTATTACGTTAATTGTAATTAATTTGGACGAGTATTCTACGGAAATATGGGGTAACAGGATTAAAATTTATGATATTTAATAAAGGCCAAGGAAGATTAAAAATAAAATAAAGGTTGGTGTTTTTTATATTTTCATTTATATTGTTTTCAGGATTTTTATAATTTTTCTTGGAATTCAAAGTGAGAATTAAAAATGTTTCAGAACGGCAAGATCTAGCAAGAATTAAAAAAAAATAAAATAAACTTACAGATCCAAAATAGCGGACCAAGAAATTTTATAAGAATAGATTTGATATGGTTAATTTTTAGAAAAATATACTCATTTTTATTCCTCTTTTTCTCTCTATTTCTAACTTAACAACATTTTATTGTACTAATGGTCTAACTTGTAATTTTTGTATGGAGGACTAGACCCCCTACAGTTTTTTTTTTCATATCTTAAAGAGAAGTTTGTTTTTTATTATTTTTTTAATATACATATATATATATATATATATATATATATATATATATATATATATATATATATATATATATATATGTATGTATTTTCTAAAAAACTAGGTTATGAAATATATTATCGTTATTATTATAATATTTCCGTTGGTATTGTAACTTTTTATTCTAATAGGGATGGCAATCTACTTCAGTAAGTCTACAAATATTTTTTTTAATATTATCCTCCAGTGCATGGGTGTACTCTAACGTTTGTAATATATGCACAGCTGCCACGTATGGATTCTAAATGGTGAACTTTATAAACATTTTTTCAATTAATAATTTAAGAGCATCGTGTCTTCCAAAACAATATATTATTTTCCATAAAATATTCCAGTTAATTAAAACTTAATGTAGGAATTTTTCATAGATTTTTGCTAATTTTATTATTAGAAAAACTCAGTCAGTGATTAACGTAGGATATTGATGTTCAGTTTTTTTTTATTAAAAAAACTACACAGAAGAAATTACCATTGACTTCACCAGTTTAACTGTTTTACAAAAATACTGTATTAGAAGTATAATATTTATAAATACAATTGTATAAATGAGGATATACTCTGTTCTGTTATTATTCGATGGGGGTCTGTATAAAGTAATAAATTATTTATACTTCATTATATTTTATAAATTAAAACTAAATTAAAATTTTATGAGCATATATAATTATTTAAGCATGTTTTGTTATGTTTCATGATAACAGATAACATAACGTGTAAGTACTTGAGGAGAAGTGCTACTTCATAACTCTGAATTGCAACTTTATATAGTGCAATCTAATATTCACATAGCATTTACGTAATGAGAAAATGTCATATGTTAGGTATGTTAGTCATCTTTGTCTATTAAAACATTTTTGTCACGTACTGATTAATTTAGTTTTGGATCCAAGTAAAAATTAGCCTCCATATTCAAAATAAATACCAAAGGATAATATTTTTTTCAAAATCGAAACAGAGTTTAAAAATTTTGAACCACTTAATAGAACAAAGTGTTTCGATTTCCTGTATATAGAGGTAATAGATTTTTAGGTCACCTCACAGTCGTCGTTATTGGATAGGGGATATAATTCTATTGAATCAGTCATAAGACTGCGTCTTTAATTCACTGCTCAGTTAAGCTACAATATTTAAACTTTACCGAATCATTAATATAAATATGTGTCTGTACGTTGCCAATATATCTAAAATTTTAATTTTTAAAATTGTCCACTTATTTTTGCACGTGCCATGTATATAAGTCGAACTAAATATTTTTGTGAATATATTTGATTATTTGGTGTTTACAATATGTGATATTTGCTTTTAATTTGAGAAGCTGAAGGATTTTATTTACAGGTTTTAATAGCTCTGTTCGTAGAACAATCAGAAACTATTCAGGGCCTATCAAATCGTCCAAAAACAGTTGGTAAACCGTCACCTAGCCTTTTTTGGAAAATTCTGGTTAGCGCTGACTGGTTTGTGATTTCTCCATGAACCAGCTTATGGGTTTGTTCCCCTAGGGGGATCACGGAGCTTTACTCAGGGAGTCGCCGGCAACAGAAAAAAGTCGAGGTTCCACATGCTTCACTACAGTAAAACACAATTTTAGTGAGAAGGATGGGCTTATTTATTTTTCAAAAAAATGTCAAATCGTGGTGCTATTTTTGAAATGTTAATAATCAAATCATTTTCTAATTGAAGCCTATTTCTTTTTTTAGTTTTAATGTCCACCATTGAAGAGAATGTCAATTCACATAAGTATGAAGTGGCGAATGGCGCTAATAATTTAAGAACTTCCCTTGCCAGCTCAGGATATTCTTGTTTCCTTTTCATCCAAAACACGTCAACAGTTTATGAATAAAATTCCATTTTAAACATGCCATCAGCAGCTAAATCTATAAGATTTTCTTTCATATTTGTAGTGAGATCAGCTAGTTCTATTGACTTATCCAAGAAAGGATTAAGAATCCATCTACGCCCATTGTCAGCTTCAGAGTGCAAGTCTGGAAAGTATGTTAATAGTTTATCTTGCAGGTTATGCACAAGCGATTGATCTGTTGCATTATCTTCAACAGTCTTCTCAAGGCATGAAATGATTCAAATATATTGTTTTGCAGAGAGGTTGACCAAAAATGAAGTTTTGCATGGAATGCTTTCACTTTATCTTTCGCTGTTAAAATATTTTCATCTCTACCTTGGAGATTATTGTTAAAATTATTGAGATGACTAAAAAAATCTGCCAGAAATGATAATTTCAAGAGCCAAACAGGGTCAGAAAAGTGATTAGCATATTCAGATTTAGCATCTTGTAAGAACATTAGCAATTCAGCTTTAAGTTCTAGAACTCTTGTCAATACCTTTCCTTTGGATAGCCACCTCTGTGTGATAAAGAAGATTGTGATGAAGCGAACCCATATCTTCACAAATGATTCGGAATAGTCGGGTTTGCAAGGCTTAACCTTTGATAGAATTCACAATTTTTATTACCTCTTAAAGAAAGTCATTTAACTCAGACGTAAAAACCTTAGCGGCTAGAGCTTGTCGATGAAGAAAACAGTGTGTCCATGATACGTTTAGCATTAGTGATTTTAACTTCGCAACAAGTTCGCTATTTTCGCCAGACATACTTTTAGCGCCATTGCTACAAATAGCGATATATTTTGTCCAATCAATGTCGTAGTCGCAAGTACTTTTTAAAAATATAGCGTAGAAACACTGGCCAGAAGTGTTTGCTGGAAGCGCTTTGCAAAATAACATTTCTTCGGCGATACTGTCATCTGCTTCAAATCGCACAAATACTACAAACTGAGCACAATCTGAAACATCTGTAGATTCGTCAATCTGCAAAGCAAAATGTGGACTCTTCTTTAATTTTTCGACTACTTGATCTCGAATATCATCGGACATCGTCTATTCTGCGTGAAATAATGTCGTCAGAAAGCGGTATACTTTTTAGCTTGTTTGCGCTTAAACACTGACCTGGCGATTTTTACAACACTATGTGAAGACTAGGATAACACTATTACCTGAATCATAGTATTTTGCTACTGGTTAAGAGCTTTTAATTTTCTTTCAAAGAAATCCAACCGCGTATCAGCTTTTTTTTGATGCTTGGTTGTGAGATGTCGCATACGCTTTGACGGTTTCATACTCTCACGTGACAAAACATCGCCGCAAATTACACATTGATTGTGATTCACCTCCGCTACTAGCATCCGTACCAAATGTCGAATGCTGCGATCTTTTGAGAAACTTATCCATTTTTCAATCGCGCGGAGCAAGTGAAAAAGGAAAACAATCATGTCCGTACTGATCAGTGACGCTCAGCCAATTAATTGAGAGTTGAGTGAGTCGAGACAAAAGAATCTACTAGCGTGGGCGGCGGCGGGCGGTGGTGGACGCCCCGTCGCCTCTCGCCTGTAACAACAATGCGGTGTGGCAACGCGGCAAAGTTAGGCCCGCGCAAGCTGGCTTCGAAATCAAATCCAAGCTCTCGCAGCATCTTGCAGAGTGTAGGTTTTAATAATGAATATTGGTACCTAAATAAAGTCATAAATATAGTCTTTTAATAATTATATTACTAATTTTTTGTCTTTCTATGGCCCAAGGGGGACGCCCGACTTTTTTAACCTGGAAAGAGGCCGTGTATTCAAAAAGTTTGAAAAACACTGATATATTAAAATCTAAGGTAAATAAATAGCCATTTGGAGATACTCGATCATCCAGCAACCCAACATGATTTTTAGGTAATATAGGTCTACAGGAACAAAACGTGTACTCTTTCTTCAGTGGATTAGGTGGATTACCTGCGAAGTGTTTTTGAACAAAATAGGGTAATTATTTTTTAGAGAATTAAGAAAACCTTCAAAATGGCCTTCTGCAGACATCGATATCTTTATTTGTTGCTTAGGAACTGTAAAAGAAGGTCAAAATTGGCATAATTTTTAGTTAATAATAACTATTGCAAAAATCAAGCTACGACTTAGTTATTATGTGAAAAGTTTAGTTTTATAGTACTCAATATATAGAAAAAGATTTAAAACGATTCATCAAATAGTTTTTGCAAAATTAAATTTGTTTATCTCAGATGCGTTTTTTTTCTTATTATATTATACGTACCTAATGAAAGTACAATGATTCTATGATTTTCTTATGGAAGAGGAAAACTTATATTATCTTAATAAATCATTAAAAGTAGAAAAAAAATGAATTTTTTTGTGTAAAAATTTATTTAGAAAAACACTATTAATTTTACCCTATAAACAAATTGAAGAACTTTGTTGTTATTGCTTTTAAAAAATATATATTTGTTCATATTCAGAAAGCTAGTACTGTACACAACTTTTAAAAGAGAAAAAAAGGTCGTAGGTCAATATGGATAAAAGTTGTCAATTTTTTTTAATTCACTGCCATATTGTTTATAACAATTAAGAAAAGTAACTAGCGCCATTTGAAAGTTAGATAGCTAAAGCTTAGTATAAAAATTTGGAAATCATTAAGCCTCAACAAAACCGTCATTGAAACTTCAAATATGCTACTCAAATGGCTCGGAGAAAGAAAACAACAGCTTCAAACTGCTATCATATGCTTTATCTCCGAAACTTGCCAACTGATTTTGATGTTTCTTTTTTTAATTTGTGGTACCTTTTCGCGAAGATTAAAAATAGGCAATTTGCTTATTAATTTATTCTTAAATTTAAGTCATGAGTCTTCAATAAATAAATTATTGTTTTGAAAAAATTAATTTCCATTCGATTTTACGAAAAAAGAAAACATGTCGTCTTTTATAAATTTCATTTGAACCCGATTCGTTCCACTTAAATATGTTTTTAACACATAGAAACTAATTTACAAGTGTATTTTTATATCTAACGATATTAAAATTATTACAAAACAAATATGTACAGGTAAGCATCTAATTTAAATATCTGAATGAAGAAATAGAAAGCGTTTGTTATCATACAACCAACTGAATGGGGATATTCTTTGCATAGCGACCAAAACATCTCCTCCAAAATTCAATTGACGAAGAAGAACCAAGGCCACGTTGGAGCCCAAGCTTAAATAAACCATCATGATATTGTAATGAAACAAATGTTAATTATTTTTCAATGTTCAAAATGAACTAAATTCTGTTAAAATAAATAATTAAATAATCACTCTGTGAATAGATTTCCCGTGGGAATAGGGTAGTTATATTTTTTATCACTATCCACGAAAGTCTAAAGGAAAAATAAATCAGTTATCGAACTTAACTTTTATTACCTTTGTCGTTTAAATGTTTTCTTAAAAATATATAAACTCAGTAAATTTATGAAGACATAAAACTAAAAGACCCTTTCTAAGATTTGGCTATAAATCTATCGAAATAATCCTGCTCTGATTATGTAAATAAAACCAGACGTGATAAGGGTAGTTTTTAACATATGGTATATGAAATACCGTTAAAATGTATTAAAATATTGAACGATTTTCTCATTATTAGGACACAAAAGAATAATCAAATAAACTCATTATACTGTAATATAACGTTTGATCTGTGAAAGGAGGTATGTATTGTCTGTTTTTCCTGATTGCAAGAAAGAATGATTCAAATACCAGCATTATGAATAAAAGGGCACTCAGGTTTTTTCACAGACGTTATATTATCTTATTCCTTTAGTTATAGAAAGAAATAGAATAGTTTTATTAATTGTGTTTATATGAAAATTAAGATTAAGATAGTCAGAGGTCAATTCGGGAATCAATCATCCGGTATAGAATAGCTAACGCCCTCAGCACTTAACGATCGAAACCTTCGAACTTTAAGGGAAAGAAATTGACGTTTACAGGGTTCCATCAGGTAATATGGGTACAAACGGGAATCAGAGAGGTGTCGAGGGGGTGTAAGATTCGAGGACACTCTTTTAAGGAGTAGTAAATTGTAGTCATAGTTTGAGCGTCGTTAGATCGGTACCGTGAGTACCAGTGCCGTAGAATAATTACGTTACGGGTATAATTGTCGGGAAAGAAGGTTATCTTTGTTTGTTTTGTTTTCAGTTAATTTGGGAAATTAAGGAAATAAACTATGTTGTTTTAGTCGGGCATTTCGTGATTTTCATACGGTTTGATTAAGTAATATAAATAGCTGTTTTCGCGTTTTATTTCTTTTTCTGTTCAATATTATAGTAAGTTATTTATACGTGTTTTTTTCTAAATTGGTTTTTATATTTTTTGTTATTAAATCGGCCAAGAAGAGCAATTATGGTAGTTTTCGTAAATGTTATTAGTTTTAAGTTTCTCATTGTAAATAGTTTGTTTTTCTATTTATTTTTGTTAAATAGATTTAGGTATTTTGAGAAACTTGTTTTATTCAATTTAATTAAAACCTTCACGCGAATTAACTTGCTTACGCGCTGTTGCGAGACCTACAAAACAAGAGGTGTCTTCTAACCAACTAATTAGCAGCCTTTTCTGAGTCCCGAAGTTCTGTGTCATGGTTTTGGTAAGCTTAAATAACCGCAGTTGTTTGGTACTAAAGCTCCGAGAGAAAAGATGAAAGTCCAGACTTCCAGAATGTCTTATTACTGTGAAATTTAATTATAGGTTATTAAAATAGTTACAAATTAATATGTGGCAACAATTTGGTTATAGTTAGAATGGCTAACGCTACCTCAATATGTCATTTGCAGGAGTCTATGATCAAATTCTGTCACAATATATACATTTATATATAAAGATCACGTGTTTTTTCATATAAAATCAAATAAAAATTAAATTTTTATAACACTAAACATTAATTTTTTGAAAATTTTTTTTTGGAAAAATTGTTTAAACAAATTACACGATCAATTTAAGAATAAATTTATAGACAAATTTCGCATTTGAAATGTGCGCGAAAAAGAATCACAAATTAAAAAATAAACATCAAAATCCGTTGGCAAGTTCCAAAGACAAATCATATGATAAGAGTTTGAAAATGCTTCTTTATTCGAACAAAATATTTGAAGTTTCACTAACTGTGTATTCAAGTGCAATGATTTTCATTTTTTTTATATAAAAAAACTTTAGTTGTGTCACTTTCAAATGGCGCAATTATGGTTCTTAATTGTTATAAACAATGTGGCAGTGAGTTAAAAAAAAATGGCCAACTTTGGTCCATATTGACCTAAGACTTTTTTCCTTTTTTTAAATTTGTGTACAAGTACCCAGCTTTTTGAATATGAAAAAATATTTTTTTTTAAAAGCACCATCAACAAAACTTTAATAATTTATTAAGATATGTCTTCCTCTTTCACAAGATATTCGTAGAATCATTGCATCTTCATTATAGTTCGTATAATGTTATAAAAAAAAATATCTGGGATAAGCAAATTTAATTTTGCAAAAACTCTTTGATAAATCGTTCTGAATTTTTTACTACGAATTAAGTACTACAAAACCAAACTTTGTACGCAATAACAAAGTCGTAGGTGGATTGTTGAAATAGTTATTATAAATTAAAAATATACCAATCTTGACATTCTCATGCAGTTTTTTAAGCAACAAATAAAAATATCGACATCTGCAAAAAGCTGTTTTAAAGAATTTTTAATTCTGTACGAGGTGGTTACCTCATTTTGTGCAAAAAATATTTAAATTTTGATTCGCAATGTGCAAAATTATGCATTTTTTCATCTTTAATTGTTAATTACTCAAAAACCACGCCAAATTTACTAAAGAAAAAATATACGTTTTTTCTTGTAGGCCCATATTGCCTAAAATTTATGTCCGATTGCTGGATGATCGAGTGCCCAGGCAATCATTCATCTCAAGTTATTGCAAATTTAAGGAGATATAGTAATACATAAATGGCATACTGTGACTACTATAAAATATTATTACAGAGATGGTAGCCGACGAAATGTCCTAACTAACAGGAGTTGAATTAACTTGCTACCCTAAAGCAATTTTTATGTGTTAGTTTACAAACTCTAAAAGGTAGCATTAATTTGGTTTTAACAGGTACAAGAAATGTGAATATTAAATTTGATGTTTCAAAAATTTAATTTCTAATAATGTCACTGATATTTTTTATTATTTATACCTTTTTGGAAACCTTATACTGTACAAGAGTATACTAGATAGTGAAAAAGAAAGCTAATGTTTAAGACAAATAAGCATTTATTGGAACGAAACTAGTATTTGGTATCAGTAAAACTGCTATTCGTGGGCCAATATACTGGTAGAATCATCAATACTTGAACCACATTGCGGGCAACAGGCACTGAAAACTATTGCTAAGAAAACCATCTGGCATACTAAGCCGAAATATCCTTCTTTAAAGCAACAGATAGGTTAGGCTGATGATAGGACTGATAACCAGCCACGGCAGCTTAAAAAACACTTACACAGAATAGGGATTTATAACGAAAAACCAACAACTAGACTATGTGACGAAGATGACTAAACAGTCTCATAAGTCATCTTTGAATTCGAAACTCTAACCTGCTGGAGGTACCATCAAAGATCAGTCAGTTTTAAAAGTATCTACCCAATCAATCAATACTCAAATTTCATATATATTTTGATCATAAAATTTCTGTAATTTTAAAATTTCGTTCATTTGTTGTTTTTGGTCCAGCTCATCTTTTTTCTTCACTTTGATATTACTGTATATAATACAGATTAAAGAATTGAAGGTGCCAGCACATCAACTACCTATAAATATGTGAATTAAAATTATAATCGTCGAATATATTTCATGTGGTTCCAGTGAAGCAATTTAAACTAATATGTGATTTATTTTATTTGTTTTTGTGTTTTTATTTGATATAATGGAATGTGTACATATTTTATTTGTTTTATTTTCCTTTTTCTCTATAGGGTAATAAATAGTGTTGCTTTACAACGTTTTTGGATTTATAGTGTCTTCGTATAACATTAAATTTCCAAAACATGTAGTATGATATATTTTTAGCACTTTCTAAATGATTGCTAAAAGATAAACTGAACTTTTAAGCAATCAGTTCTTAAAAAAGATCTGAAAATTTGCACCAAACCATAGAATAGTTAATTCTATCATATGAAAAAAGTACATTCATCAGTATGTCAAGAAATGGTACAATTTCTCCATTTATTACATTACTTATATAAATAAAAACAGACATCGTCAAAATGAAGTTGGAATATTTTAAAACATACATATATAACTTGCAATAATTATAATGCATTATATTTTGTTATATACATAAAACATTTCAGTATAAGGTTTATATTTTAGCCAGAATTGGCTATTGGCTCTATAATTTCTAAGCTCTGTTTGAATTATTTTTTCAAATTGCCAACGATTTTTTTCCAGTTGCTAATTTGCACAATGTTTCCACCCAGCTCAAATGTTTTTTTGTTCTGCAGCCATTCTATAATTTATTATTTTGTATGTCTGAAGATTGAGGACATGATGTTAAAAAGCGTTGTTCATTATTAATACTGGTTTTGGAAGTATATTGAAATTAGTTATGTCCGTACTCAATTTATGAAATTGTGATGATTCATGTTGTCATGGCAATCCCCACTATAAAATCGTCAAATTAAAAATTCATTAATATGTTAACAAAAGCAAAGTATTACGAAATAAGTTAGACAAATGTGAATTTCTTTTGTTGGCATATTTTTTTATTCACCCCCAGCAATAACCTTGTTCACTTATTTTATTTGAAATAACATTTTCACCATTTTGTCGAAAAAATTAGTACGATAAAAAAATATATGTTCCGTTCACCATTACGGCAGAAAAATATTATTATATAAAATTATTTTTAAATCCTGCATATCCGTTGACAAACTCATTTCGTATCAATATTTTCTTAAAAAATTAAAAAAAAAAAGATAAGGAAAAGAAGCTCATAATTTTTTAATAATTAGAGAATAAATTGCCGGACCTTAAAAATGTTAATTATTCACTCCGACCCTACAACAAGAAAGTTAACGCACACAGATGGAAACAATAGATTAGAAAAATAGTAAGATACATTTTCTTCACAATTTTACTTTCACAGTATAAGAAATGACTAAACTAACTTCCATCGGTAGACACAGACCGGATTATTTCCGGATATGACTAATTGAACTAACTAAATAGATTTTCGAAGTTCGGTCCTGTCGATGGTCACCTGATCATTTTGTAGTGCGCATGCCGACATCTGATCTACGATGTTTACATTTTATTGTCGTAAATCTGCCGTTTTTGGGATTAAACTTTGCGGATTTATAAATATTTTATCTATGGGTACAACCGTTTATTTTTTAACCGTGCTGTTCCTTAAAGTAACTTCCCACAATCTCCTCTCGTTGTAGTTTTAAAAATCAGTTTTATAGCAGTTTTTTCTATTATAGTTATTATTTTCGTTTTTGACATAAGAACTGGGAGAATATTTGTATTAAAGACTTTTCGCTTCAGGTATACAGGAATATTTAGGTTTTTTTAAGATTTATGGAAAGAACTGAAAGCCGTTCATTCTAGAGAAATTCTTATGGTTGTGTCCGCTTGTTGATTTTGTACATTTAATTTAATAATATATCTTAGATAAGAGTAAAAGCGTACTTTTCGACTTTCTTGATGACTTCTTACTCAAATGGAAATGAATATCTCCTTTCGCTGTTGAATGGATTTTTGTCATATTGGCATACACTTCCAAGCCTACTTTTCCAAAGGCGCCGTTTAGATATGTTATCATTTCTCCAAGTTGTTTTTTTTTGTTGTATTGAGAATAATATCATCAGCTTATCTTAGGTATATATATATATATATATATATATATATATATATATATATATATATATATATATATATATTGTTTGCGTTAGCGTTATCTACTTTTTGAAGCTTGTTGGTACATGCTCGACGTGACAGAATTTCTAAAGTCGATGAAGATGTAGAAGGATGTAACACTTTGAAGATAATCTGTTGGCATCTTTAAGGTTTAGTTGAGGTCATCGATTGTAATATAGCTCTTTCTGAATCCAGTTCTCCAGGTTCGAATCAAAAAGTATTAAGGCCAGTTCTGCATATTTTCAGCAAGCTGGGATGCAATCTTGTTCATATCCTCGATTTTCTATCTATTTATTTGATACTCAACTTAAGCATTTTATCAACAATTTATTTTACACCAGCTGCATTTCTGTTTTTCATATATTTCAGTGTAACTAGAATTTAGTTGGTTTTAATTTCTGGGATTTCTTCTGAGCCTACATTGCTGCTCTTTTTTTTTGCTTCATTGCTTCGCGACGTTTGTGTTTGGTGTTTTTAAGGAACCTAAATTTCAACAGACCTGCTTTGCAAGTAGCAATTTTATTTTTTCTATATCTAAGTGATTTCACTTTTTTATTTTCCATGTTTATATTCTATTATGATTTGATTCGTTTCTTGGCACTTCCATGTTTTATTATTTTTATTATTTTTTTGATGTTCCCATGATGGTTTTCATATTGCTATTTCTCAAGTCTTTTCTTATTTCGCGATTTCTAATGGTATTCAGGCATTTTTGTATATCTTACTTTTATGAGTTTTCAAATTTTGTGTGTTTTCACTCAATATTGTGTATGGTATTTATTTAGGTGTACATTTCGTTCAAGTTATTTTATATATTTTGGTTGATTTTTGCTGAGTCATTATTTACTATTAGGAGTTTTGTACTAAATTTCCTCTGTCGGTTTTTGTATCTATCCTTAAGGTTCATTTTACCAGTCGATGGTCACTTCGAGAGTGAAGTCAGTTAATGATTGATAGTATATATGTTCTGTTATTAATAAAGTAATTTCACAAGTATATCAATATTTCGCCCCTTTTATCCGGTTATTCATGCCAAATATTTTGAATTTTTTCAATCTTCTCTATTTTAGAATTAAGGCCGAAGGTTATCAAACAGACATGCGATTTACCTGCTCTTTAAGGTGCATAAAATTGCTTAATGATCTGGTAGTCAGGAGGTCTAGGTGAAAGTCGTACATCTATGATTTAAACACAATCTATTTTTAGTATTGGCCCTACTACACTGTTAAAAGGGAATGGATTAAGGCAAATGTGCTGGAAGCAAATTTCCTAAACGTTTATTAAATGGAATTAATGTAATGCATTAAAGTTAATAATTTCCATTAATCTTAATTAATTTATCCCATTTAACGTAATCATACAATAAATTAAAATTTAGATCATTACTGTTTAAGGTGACTGTATATATTAAATATACAGCCAGTGTTCATTGAATTTAAGATATGTTATCACATATTTAATGCATCAACATTAATATGAGGTGATAAAGTTCTGCCACCAGGAAAATGTAGAATTTTTTTTCATACTGTACAGAATACCTTTTCAATTACTATATTGAAATTTAAGATACCATTCAATCAAATTTAATGTGCCACGAACTGATATTTGAATTGCTTTTGATTTAAAGTAAATATAAATTATTAACGATTTTAGGTACGAAATCATTAAATCTAACGTGCACTGTTAAAAATAACCTTAATTAAATTTAATGTAAATTTAATGCCCATTCTATATTAAATTTAATGATGTTGTTCTTTAAATCGTGAATAATTTTCATTTACTTTGAATTTAAAGCAAATTGACCATAATATCCGTTCGTTGTACATTAAATTTGATTAAATGGCATCTTAAATTTCAAAAAAAAAAAGATATTTCAACTTCATATGTTATATACATCAATAGTTTCCTCAGAAGATACCTTGCTAATCGTGAAATCAAGGCTAAAATTCATTTGATGGTTTTCGAACTTAATCCGGAGGTACAGAAAAACCTAGCCGAGGAATTTACATACTATGTAGTGATTATTCGTTAGGTTCAATTTAAATTATACGTCTGATATCAAACTTTTTTCAAGTGCAATGAAGTATCTAAAGAATGTATTTTTTTGTAAATAAAATCTTTTAAAGATTTTAAGGTGATTTTTTTCATGACAGTAATTGTTTATACCACCGTAATAAAACAGGTACTTGAGACTGTAACGGTAACTAATAATAGGTATATAAATAAAGTTTATTGTTTAGTATGTTTTAACATGATGGCTTTGTTAGTACTGCTATTCACTGTTTCAATTAAATTAGTGGTAAGTAATCATTAAAAATACCTATAAATTTTTTCCATTTTGCCATTAAGAAAAATTTAATTAGCTTTTAAAAGTAATTTTTTTCACAAATATGTTTTAACTGAAATAATTATATCACCCACTTAAAGACAAATTTCTTGTATTTTTCCAAATCAAAAAAGTTTCGTTAAGAGATCCCCAGCAACAAACACCGCAGGAAAATATTATCCCAAACATAAATATTTATATATATATATATATATATATATATATATATATATATATATATATATATATATAAATAGTTTGTGTGGTTAGTTGCTTGGACTCTAGGTTTATATACTTTCTTTGGAGGGTTTTCTTGGGTTTTTCAGTCCTTTTTTTTATTAAAATGCAACAAACAAAGTTTTCTTAGTTAAGAACATATATTCACATGTCAATATAACGTTTCGGCTGGAACTTGCCTAGCCTTTCTCAAACATTGTACATTCAAATATTGCAAAAAGTATGTTTGAACACCCTGCTATTATAGATATTAATTAAAAATCAATCTTACCTCAATTTAAACTCTCATAACATCAAAATAATAAAACAAACGGAGACAGAACAAACACTTTAAAATTATAAATAATACTGAACTTGAATGCCGGACGGTTAACTTTTTCCAATAGTGTTTTTACTTTTCTGTATAAATAGATAACGATAATATACATAAAGGTAACCAAAGGGTGGCTGTTTGCTAAAACAAGTGGATAGTTTCTATTTAAATAAATTATTATATATTTTACTTAATTGTCTCATGTCAGTTTATAAGTTTAGAGCGTTTTTAATTTTTGGATTTCATCTCATAAAATTCTCAAACAGCCAACCTTTGCTCACCTTTAAGTATATTATACTTATCTATTAATACAGAAAAGTAAAAACACTATTGAAAAAAGTTAACCTTCCAGCATACAAGTTCAGTATTATTTATAATTTTAAAGTGTTTGTTCTGTCACCGATTGTATTCTTATTTTGATGTTGTGAGAGCTCAAATTAAGGTAGGATTAATTTTTAATTAATATCTATAATAGCAGGGTGTTCAAATTTATTATTTTTTGCAGTATTTGAATATACGTTATAGTATGGATACGTTTTTTATGCCTAACCATTTATACAGACGGAAAACGTGACACTGTCTATTCCCTACATTATGCTGTCTATTGTCTTCGGTGACGGCATTGTCTGTCCCTTTCTTCGGAGCTATCACCTCGCATGGATATCGCAAAATTATTATTTTCCATTTGTCAGGAAAATAAGTATTGTTCCGGACGGCCGATCTTCGAACACACACTGTATTATTGAATACACTCTCTGTTATTTTGAAAGCTTTTTATTGTCAACCTTAATTGTTACACTTCTCAAATCATTTCAAGTTGCGTCGACGGACTCTCAAAATATACTGACTAAGAAAGCCGATCTGGACCCTTTATATACCCTTTTGGTCGATACCGGAAGATTCCCTAATTCTCTAGAAGGATTTCCATACCACATGGGGTAATCAAAATAAGAAAAAGGAATAATCCGACGATTTCTAGACCTTCCATCATAGGCGTTCCATGTTAAAAATAAGGAAATCGAATTCTCTAAAAAGTTCCAGACCTTCTTTCATAGTCGTCTCCGGAAATTAACGAAGGTAAAATTACTTAAATAAATTATGAACTCGTAGAAAATATACCTAAAACCCTACAAAGTACGAACACAAACTAATACTAAGAAATATAAAATGATACAAAGTTCGTTACATCAGAAAATACACCTAAAACCCTACAAAGTACAACACAAACTAATACTAAGAAATATAAAACGCTACAAAGTTCGTTACATTAGAAAATATACCTAAAATCCTACAAACTGCGAACACAAACTAATACTATGAAATGTACAACGCTGTAAAGTTCGTAACAGTATATTTTCTCTCCTACGTTAATGTTTTCTTTTTTTCTACAAAAATATTTTGCCGGAAATAGAAACCAATTGCGAATTACTGCTAAAATCGAATATGCAATGAAAATTGAAATATTTGAAAATTGTGAATTATACATCGCAAATTCTTTGCAAAACTATGTAAAAAAAAATGATTACTACAAAAAATTTTTACTTGTAGGTTTTCGAGGTTGCGAAACAAGAATATACAGTCAAAATTTTTGCTGTTTAATATTGCATGTTTTAGAGAACAATATTTTTACAAAACTAAGTGAAAATATATCGATTAATACAAAAATTTGTAGTTGGATGTTTTCGATGTCATGAAACCCGAATATTTAGGGGAGATTTTAAAATTTTCAAAGTTGCAAGTTTAAAAGTACATTTTTTCAAAACTGTGTGAAAATAGTTCGATTAATACATAAATTAACATTTATATGTGTCTGAGATTGTAAAACAAAAATGTGATAATTTTAACAGCCGGATTCGCTAACATGATTTAAATTTAAAACCATCCTAAATTAACAGCAGAGGGCTTAAACTGACAAGAGCAACAATAAGTCAAGCAAGTCTTAAACCCTAAAAATACCAGCATAAAGAAATCATTTTGTTTTATTATTGAACCGGCAAAAGTGAAAAACTTGATTTATTTTCGGGATAAAAATTTCTTTTACATATTTCAAGGCTTTATCTCAAGTTTCTTTTCCTTAATATACCTATATAAGCGTTTATTTGTTGACATATGTAATATAAATTATAACAAACTTTGTTACGTATCTAAAACCAAAATTTCAGTTTTAATCTCATAGAAACTTAAAGAAAATAGTTCATTTTAATTACCCCTGTATAAAATAGCATTGTGTCAGAAATCTTCGAATAGTAAGTTTTGAAAAATATAATAGGACGAGAATAACAAGATAATTTTTTTCTTTAATAGACTTTTCACTGCCCTCACATGGAATTTTGTAAACACATTATTTCTATTGGTAATTTTAGATTTTGTTTTTGTAAAATGACCTTCGAGCGTATTTCTATAATAATCTTATTTTTTCTGAAGTTACCTTAATATATGGGCTTGTGAAGAAGGAATGTGTTTCTTCTTGTCCAGTGATTTATAAAGGTTGAATATAATGCATCTTTTGGTTACAACCCATTGTGGAAAAAATGGTCCATTGTGTATTGGCTTCCTGTTTTACCAGCAAACAAAGGAAATACAATAGTAATCGTGCAACCAAAAATTCGGAGATATCTTGGATAAATAAAATATAGACTGCTTCCTCGTGACATTTTTTTAATATAATTAGTAGAATTAATCTAGAGCCAGACAACAGACTAATAAATTTTAATGTGAAGAGTCTTTATACTAATATGCCAGCGACAGAATCACTTAACCTAATCAAAACTAGACTTTCAAATGATCTAACATTATGAGATCGAACCACGCTACCTCTGGAGGGGGTGATGAACTTTTTAGTTTATTGCCTTCATAGTCCTTAGTTTCAAGTTAAGGATAAGTTCTCTACTTAGAAAGACGGGCTCCTAATGGGTTCTTCGCTCTCTCCAGTCATGGTCAACATATATACAAAATGGTTCAAAACTCATGCCATAGAAACAGTAACAATAAAACCAAAAGTCTGGTTATGTCGATGATACTTTTATATTATGGAAGAGTAATGATCAAAAATCAAATAATTTCTTAGCACATCAACAGAATTCGAGCAACAATTAAGTTTGGCCGAAAAAAGGGTAATCAGTTGCCCTTACCGGATGTCATAATCGACCGTTCAAATGAAATTAAGTTTCAGTATATAGGAAGGCAACACACACTAGACAATATCTCTACCATATTTCTAACCATCCCGTTGTAACTAAACGAGAAATTATAAACGTTTTTAATCGCACCATATCTATAAGAAATGTTGTAGATTCACTTAAACAAGATATAAAGAAATTTAAATCAAATATACAACTGAATGGTTACCCTCATAAAATTCATAGATAATCATAGAGATCACTGGACAACTAGAAGCATTTCTTCTTCACAGGCCCATATATTAAGGAAAATGAACTCAGAGCTCATTTAACAAAAATGAAACCTCAAAGTACCATTAAAAAAGAATGTGTTTACAGAATTCCATGTGAATATGATGAAATGTATGAATCTTGGAAACATCAAACGCAAAAGTTAGAATTAAGGAGCTGAAAATTATCACCCAGAAAGGGAAAACGTCTAGATTTGATATTGCAGAAGACGCTTTGGGTAAACAACACTATATAAATCGTCTGAGTGAATGGAACTTAACATAAAAAGAGAAAATTTATAGAAACGGCTTATATTAAAAATAATAATGGAATTTCCAATAAACCCAGTATTGAGATACGTAATATCTGGCAACCACTACTTTGTAACACCATAACTTACATTTCATATATAAGCTGGTCTCCTTATAGCAAAACATCAGCTTATACTTGATAACGAATAGAGATGCAACCTAATCGAAACCTCGTACAATCAAATAAAATTAAGACAATGCAAATAATACAACTTTCAAACAATCGTTTGTAATGCTGAAAGTTGTTTGTTAACGACATATACATTTTTAACTGATCGAGATAAATCGTTTTCGAACAACTTTTTAAAGATTTTTTTACTGCAATCAATAGTTCCATATTCAACCATAAAACATATTTTTTAGCTGTCAGTACCGACTGCAGACAACCTTGTTATTTCCTTAACCGACGGCCAAATTCAAGGAGCGCAATATGTGACAAAAAACAACAAGGTCTACTATGGATTTCAAGGAATACCATTTGC
Source organism: Diaprepes abbreviatus (assembly GCA_034092305.1). Lineage (NCBI taxonomy): Eukaryota > Metazoa > Arthropoda > Insecta > Coleoptera > Curculionidae > Diaprepes > Diaprepes abbreviatus. The sequence continues at coordinate 33,945,080 of JASJET010000055.1, forward strand.
TACCCCACCTGTAGGAAATTTAAGATTCGAAGTAAGTTTCGTCTAATTTTAGTAAAAAACTTAGTGGATAGTGGAGTCAATATAATTTTTGTTAATTCTACCACTTCGCAGTTGGTTACAAAATTATTTAAATAATTGCAATTATTAATTGGTAAAATTTGATAATGTATAAAGTTATGAAGTATATGAGGATCTGTTTCTAGAGCCGATGTGTTCTTAATTTATATAAATTATATTGCATAATTAACATTTAACTGTAAGACTATATTGTCTGTGCTACTTTACTTTATGAAAGTTATTACAAAAAAAAAACAAAATATCCTCAATATAACTATAATTATTTTTTTTTATTTTAAAATAACCCACTCTAATTTCAAGTGGTCAAGAAGTTCTCACTTACCATTACACTGTGACAGAATTTGATCGTGGACTTCCGCAAATGGAATATTTTTGTAGCGTATGGCCGTTTCTTCCATGATTTACTACCGTCCCATATTAGTTAGAAGCTATTCTATACACCCATATACAAAACCCGCTGTGACAAAGACCCTCTGGGAGTCTGGAGGATCTTTTGGCTCTTGCGGTTTTAGTACTAAATAATTACAGATTATTATGGCTTACCAATACCACAAACACAACATCAAGACTCAGGAAAAGCTGCTATCTAGCGGGTCAGATCAGAAATCTTCTTTGAGAGCTCTCACATCAGCAGCTAATAGCGATAAGGCTTTTATTAAATTATGCGAAACAAGTTTCTCAAAACACTTAGATCTATTTAACAAAAGTAAATAAAAACAAGATTATTTACAATGAGAAACTTTTATTTAACTGGATAATACAATTCTCAAGTAACTAAAATAAATGCCCCTGTAAGCTAATATTTTAATCCCAGTGTAATAAATCTAATTTTCAACATAATATTTTTAAATAATTTTCGAGAATATTAAAAAAGAAAAAGAATAAAAACATGAGAAACAGCTGGTTTAAACAAAACAGTACTGAAGTGCCAGGTTGAATAAAACAGCATATTTCCTTAACTTTCCCGAAGATAGATCAAAAATAAAAGCCTTGCATAAACCGATTATATGCGTCCCGTAACTTTCTCGATCTAGAAACGTACTACTTCTAAAGGACTTCGGGTCATAACTAAAAGTTATTACTCCTTAAAAGCATCCACTCAACTTGCATCCTTCTAAACCCCACCCCCAATTAACCAACAGAACATCATTTTGTGAAAAATCGACGTACCATCGAGTGATTCTGTTCCTAATTTGACCCGAGCATCTTAGACTAATATTTTTATACAAAAAGTCCTATTCTGTGTCTTCTTATCAATAAAAGTTTCCAATCTTAGACTATAAAAAAAACCCTACTAGTTCTTTTATCCATTTCTCATATTTTACTTGTTTCTATTTTTTTTTGTAGAATAAGTAAAAAAAATGGCCAAAAAACGAAAACATTGCACCTATGAATAAATAACTGTATTTATTTTGTTTCTATTTGTTGACCGTGTAGTTATTAATTAGTTTTTACTTTTTTGGGTTTCGGTCATATTATTACTTTATAAAAAATTAACACATGTTTTTTTTTCTGACGTTTCGGTTTATTTTATTGATTAAACCATCTTCAGAGAATTATTGTAAATATGAAAAGGAATATGTAAATTTATGTTATATAAACTGAAAATTTTACTTTCTTACCTAATGTTAACAGGTGGCTCACTTGAATAACTTACATTTAACTATTTTATTACTTTAATACAACATATTTATACTAAAAAAGAAAAAATTTTTAATTGTGTTGTATTAATGTAATAAAATAGTTAAATATAAGTTATTCAAGTGAACCACCTGTTAACATTAGGTAAGAAAGTAAAATTTTCAGTTTATATAACATAAATTTACATATTCTTTTTCATATTTACAGTAATTCTCTGAAGATGGTTTAATCAATAAAATAAACCGAAACGTCAGAAAAAAAACATGTGTTAATTTTTTATAAAGTAATAATATGACCGAAACCCAAAAAAGTAAAAACTGTATTTATTGCATTGTAGTCTCATTTCGTATGTGGTCCCTAAGAGTTACTACCAGCATAATTCGTTTTGTTGCTCGTTGAGTAGTTCGAAGCTTATTAGCTGTCTTCACTGTTAGCGTTGCTGTTTCTAACCCATATTACAAGGAGAATGAATGTGTTAAAAAATTTGATCTTAAGGTTGATCGGTATGTCAAGATTCTTTAGGATGTAACCCAGTCTCTTGGTAGCTATGCATGTCATTCTAACCCTCCTACTCTATTCGGTTATTTAATTCTCTTTATTCAGTTTTATTGCATGACCTAGATAGACATAGCAACTTAATAAAAAATTTGACATAAAACATCCATTTGTATTTTTGAGGAAACATCGAAAAACATTACGCTAGTTGGGGTGAAAAAAAAACATTTTTTTTTGATCCCCACTTTTCATCCAAGGAGAGGCACCCTAATTTGTTTTTCAATTTCACCTTAGATCCATTTTTGAGTTACTATGACACATATGCCTGCAATATTTTACTGCAAATTAACAAAGTAATAAGGCTAAAATATATGGACGGATAGTAGGCTATGAAATCTGGCATTTCTGTATCCGTGTAGCAGAGACAATGGAACATCAGCTGTGCATGACACCATTCTATAAGAGACTTAAATTTTTGGCCCTTAACGACCCACTTTTAATCTACAACGATATTGCCATAAGTTGCAAATAATTCTTTTTCAGGCTCCAAAGCCACCACAACCCTGGACTGGAATAATGAATACCACTCAAGATTCCCCAGGTTGTCCATCCCCAGATTATCCCGGTAGAATGTTTCCAGAAAGTGAAGATTGTTTATATATTAACGTTTATACGCCTACTTTAAAGGTAAGTTTTTTCACTACTTATAATTAATATTTCATTTAAAGAAACATAGTCAGCAAATGTTTTTACACAGTGTCGATTCAAATGTTTTTTATTGCCCAATTTTTTAACTAGAGCCTTATCTTATAGGAATTTTAAGAGTATAAAAATTATCCTAAGAAATATTAATGTATATGCATGTGTTTAATATTTCCTGTCAACTTAAATCACAGCTTTTGACATCTAGTTTCGAAAGCTGTCTGGCCATTTTGGAAATGAGAAATGGAAGATCCATAATGGCAACTGAACTTCCCCCGAATTTTATTAAATACATTTTTCAAATTACTTCTATATTTCGTATACATACAATCTTTTTTATTGCAGAAAAGGAAAGGAGGGAAAATTATCTTAAAGAGTTCAATATCATCTAGAGGTCAAATATGCCGTTAAGGTGGATAAGTAACAAATCAGGAGAAAAATTTTGAAGAACAAAGTTATAAAAAATATATCGGATCATCTCTCATTGTGACCTTGCAGTTTTCCTCAAAAACCATCTTTAGAGTTATTTCAAGGTTAAGTTATTTTCTTAATGGAAACTCTTATATTTTACTACAGAAATGAAATGTAGGGAAAATGTAACGTCCTGATAGCAAATTCAAGAGAGGTCACTATTAATCTGTAAATGTGGTCCCACTCACTGAGTGAGCGTTAGCATTATATTGTCTCAGGAATGAATCTTTACCACGATACTGGAACTGTTTGCTTTTCGCTCTAGTTCCAAATGTCTGCAGTCCTACTTATCAATAAAATTGTGATTATTGTAAACTGGGCCCACCTTAAGGGCCCTGATAGAGGATGTTAGCTCTTTCTCTACATAAGATAATAATATTTATTAAGATTTTCAATGACATAATAAAATGTTTGGCGTTTCACTTAATCTAAAATAAGTAAACTATAATAAAATTTTATAACGTTAGTACAAAAAATATAAATAAATAAGGATTTAAATCGATATAACAATAACATGTATAATAAGTAATTTCTACCCAAATATGACAAGATATAGGAAAAAATACATAAAAATTAAATTTACCTAACTTTAAAACATGTCTTAAATTATGGATGTTAAATTTCCCGCACTTTTAATTTTTGCAACAAAAAATATGCGCTTCTATTAAAGAAACAACTTAATCCTGAAATAACCCTAAGGGGAACTTTCAAGTTCAACCTCAAGGTCACGATAGGGTGACAGTATACTTTTCTAACTTTTGGTTCTAAGTTTTCATGCTAAACACTAATTTTTTTAATAATTCATCACAATAGTACAATTTTCCTTCAAATGGCCTTCAGATGACATTTGATCCTCTAAGTTGTTCATACCGATAGATGTAAAATTTTTCCCACTTTCTATTTCTGCCATTAAAAAAACATAGGTTCTGGTTAAGAAAATCAAGTTGACATTAGAATGACCTTAAAAGTCAATTTTAAAGTCAACCTCAAGGTTACTACAAAAGTTATTCTCCAAAACGCTTTGTGTTCGCAATATAAGCTGATTTTTACTTATTCACCTAAAAGACTCATTTGACCTCCAAATGACATTTAACCCCTCAAGTTATGTATACAACTGGATGGTAAATTTTTCCTTTTTTTTTCATTTCTAGAATAAAAAGTGAATATTTGTATACGAAATATACCAGTAGTTTAAAAATATATATTTTTTATCAAACCCATTGAGATGTTCCACGGTCGTTCTGATCAAAATTTGTCGTTATGAAAATGCTGGCTTTAATCCTTAAGGCATGGACAGCTTATAATACATATATAGGGTGTCCGGAATACCGTGTAGAGCATCTGATTACAGACTCTTGACGTTTATAAAGGTTGATTTAAACCAACTTAGTTATATCCGATATTGCTTCCTTCAGACGGTAGAAAACGTCATAGTTTGAAGAAAATATTGATTAACAACAAAATATGACGTTTTCTGATGGTATAGCAACCGGCTATAAAGTAATGGAAGTGTTATAAAAGTGATGTCATTTGTAAACATCGCTTCTGATTTTTTACGTCATCAATGTTATGATAACCTAGATATTCCTATCAGATAATGGCATGTATTTGGAAGCCCTATTAGTCTGATACTTCATGAGCTAGATATTATGGCAGTATTATCTGCAAATAAGAACAATTTAGTGAAATTTAGTGTTGATATATAGGTTGTGTTTATATTAAACAAGGTAAAGGAGGACCGGGAAACACACCAAACCTTACAGCTCTCTCTTCCGAATTTAGCCCCTCTACTCAAGTCATGGAGGTTTTGTTTTTCCAAAAATTAAACTATTAATTTAGCCATATAGTTTGAAGTACAATATTAGATTAATTTTAGAAATAGAAAAGATGGCAATTTATTTACACTATTAGTCCCCTGGTGGTGGTCAATGGTCGATTAATAAATCTCCGGAAAGATGCAGGAAATCTCTCAGATTAAAAAAAAACTGAAATGAGTAATACAAGTTCATATACCTTTATTATTGACTAGAAATTGAGTAATCTTCATTTCTTCATCCTAACTCTCATTTTATTTATACTGTTAGTCCCCTAACTTCTGTCGGGTTGAATATGAAAAAGAGGAATTTTCCTCAGTCACCAGAGTTTCCATAAAAAGTTAAACTAACTGCTTAGTTAAAAACTTCATAAGAGCGTTTCACATGGGCTGATACTAAATCGTGAAAAGCGTTTTCGAGGAACTCCAAATAAAGTTCTTTATTCAGTCGTGCCGGCAATACGAATGGTCAAATCAAAAAATTGCCAATGATTTCTGTGCTCAGTTATTAATTGGTTGAGACTGATGTTGATGCGAAACAATAGTTGCATGAGGATTTTCATCAGCCCAGACATGTGAGTTATGTATATTTATGATACCATTTTTGATAAACCCTGCTTCATCCGTGAAGAGAGTAGTGCTAATGAAGTTTACATTATTTCGTTGCTGAACCAATAGCCAGTTTGCAAACTACATTCTACGGGGAAAATCTTCAGGAATCACTTCATGCACTTTTTTAAAATGATATTATAACAGCTGTTCTTGAAGAACTTCATGTACTATTGTTTTCGACGTATTAAACTGCGCTGATAATTTTAGAGTGCTCGTTGAAAGAGCATCATCTACAACATTTAAAATATTTTCCTCTAATTGCGATGTATGCACTGTTCTTCCCAGACCCACAACAGAAATTCTTTTCCAAAATTTCCAAAAGTTATCAAAAAATTTAGTATTATTACCTTATTAAATGGAATCGCCTGTCATTCTTCCTTAGACGTTGGTCAACTCGTTGAAATATTTTCTGATTTGGAAGAGTACGATTAAGATATCTGGCGGGATATAATGTCCTGGCTTCCAAAGTATTGTAAGATGCAGAACCATACATCAGATTCATATCTGCATACTCAATAAACATGAATTCCATATTTCAAATTATTACACAATTAATTTCATCACGTAATCCAAAAATCAGTAAATTAGTATCCAAGTAAAGAATAAATGTGTTAGCGATGAGGAAGTTGACAAGTTCTAAAATGCAGTAAATTTATCTCTTTCGTACCGAGCAACGTTTGCATCAACAATACTGTGTTTTTGGTGCCAACAGAAAAAAACGCACATTTTTTGCAAACCTAGGTCGCACTGAAATTCACAGAATTAGATGTCTTTAATTGAAGAGATAAACTCTAATTTTGGATCAATTTTTTTTTATCATAAGGTGAAGATTGAACATTTGATAGAAACAAAGGTGTATCTTTTATCGAAATACGCCAAAATAACGTTTTTTTCGAAAACGGTTAGGATTAGTGACATGAATGAAGAGTACTTAATTTTTTAGTCAATAGTTAAAGGTATATAAAAAACGTTGTCTAAAGTTCTTATCATATTGAGCATAAAAAATGGGGTCATAAGTGTCACAGCTAGTAAGTTGCTGCAGCTGTTAGAAATTCACAACATTTTTTTTTATAGTAATTTGAAGGGTCTTATCTAATCTTCATTCTATTAAAAGAAAATGAAATATACTTGGTGGTTCAATAATTGTGTGTAAAAAACTTGATTCCATTTTAGCTCGTTGGAAGCTCATATCTACAAAGAGGAAGCCTATACGAAAAAAGTTTATATGAGCTTATAGTATTCCCTTCTCGTGTTTTGTCAGATCCGGGACATTTCCCACATTTTTCCGTACACCCTGTATATTTAAGACTCACCTCTTGTTATTATTATTCCTTAATAAAAGACGTTTTGTTAATGAATTGTTGAAAGGTCTTTATTAGAAATCTTTAAAAAAGTTGTTGCAGTACCTGAATCATCAATAATAAAAAATTATATTAATATACTTATAAAAGATTGACCTTAAAAATTATATATATTTTTCTAACAGCTATAGGGATCCACATAGAAATGTATTTATTTCCATGCTTTTAGTCCAGTGAAAAATTACCAGTAATGTTTTGGATATATGGTGGAGCATTTGTAGCTGGTAGTGGTTCAAGGAGCATGTTTGGTCCAGACTTTTTAATTGAAGAAGATGTAATTTTGGTCACACATAACTACAGGGTCGGGTTATTTGGTCTCTTGTCTACTGAAGATACGGCAATTCGAGGTAATGCAGGTTTAAAGGATCAAGTTTTGGCACTAAAATGGGTACGTAATAATATTGCTCTCTTTGGTGGAGACCCTGACAAAGTTACTATCTTTGGACAGAGTGCAGGAGGGCAATCTACTGGTCTTCAGTTAGTGAGCAAACAGTCTGCGGGTAAGTAAAGTTTAAATTCCCTTAAAAAAATTTTATACCTTGTCCTATTACTTTTCAATCACATTTAGTGGGTAGGAATGTGTTTACATTAACATTGTAATGCTTATATAATTTTACACAAAATGTATTATGGACTATCGTTCCATTTAATTTGTCAATAAATTCTGTTAAATATTTGAAGTTACAAATTTAAACACAAGAATTTATATCAAAAGGCTACTACTAAAGTGAACTTTGTATGTTTCTAAATTGCTTATTGCACTGCTCTAAAATGAATAAAATAGGTCACAGATGTCACTTTACAGCCTTTTTCTTTGCATATTAAGAAATTTTTCACTATAAAATGTCCAAGAGTGTTTAATAATTTTGCCTATGAGTGAATAATAAAAAATAAATTTTCGGTTTAGGATTGTTTAGAGCAGCAATAGTAGAAAGTGGAGGAGCTCTAGTTAATTCTTCCTGCATTGAAAATCCTCGCACGTATGCATTTAACTTGGCAGATCAAATTAAAGGTGGTAATTATGGAAATGATACAACTAAACTAAAAGAATTTTTGCAAGAAAAATCGGCTGAAGAACTAGTGACAGCAGCAAATTTATTGACAGGTGAAGATGTAAGTTTAATTGAATAAAATATATTTTAAGGCAAGTTTACAAACAATAAGCAAAAGTTAAGTAGATATCTTAAAATAGCAGTAGTATATCTTTTAGGTTAAAATATATAAAAATTATCCCGTTTTGTTTAGACAAAAACATCATAATACAATTGGTCCCCTGTCAGTTCCTATTATTATTCAGGTGTGCTCGGATTACATATTGATCTTAAACTTAACGAATAATTGCTATGAGTAGGTATACCGGCGGTATAGACCGGGCTGCGCCCCTATAGACTCCATGCCAAGGGCCCCCTTTTATGGCTGCGCCCCACCTTTTTTTTATGGGGCCCCATTTTTAGAGTTCTGGCCGGAGAGCCCCATTTTATAGTGCTCCATAGGGCTCCGCTAAACTTCCGTCCGTGATTCTAATTTTTTAGATCCCCGTTCGAGTCCCCATTTTCTAGTACTTCACCTAGGTACCCCATAGGGCTTCGTTAAAGTTCCGTCCGGGGGCCCCATCCGAAGTCCCCCTTTTCTATTGCTTCAGCTGGGTACCCTATGGGACTCCTATAAAGTTCCATCCAGGGGCCCCATATTCTAGAGCTATACCCACGGGCCCCCATAGGACTCAGTTCAATTTCCGACCGAGGGCCCTATTTTCTGGGTCTCCACTAGCGGATTCCATTTAAGCTCCGTCTAAAGACCACATTTTTCCCTGAACCCCCACCCAAGGTCCCCATTTGGGCGTTGGCTTTTGTCAGATACGTCAGCTGTCAATTGTCATATACGTCAGCTATCTTTTACTTTAGGCTTTAACCGCACTTTTATGAGGCCCCATTTTCTAGAGTGAAAATACGCTTTTTCAGTTAAAAATGATCTTAGAATTTGAACATTTTTTTGATTTAAAGGCTTGTAGAGAGTCTGATAAGGAAATTCTGTAAATAAAGATCTTACGGCGGCCCGTAGTGAAGCAAACACGCCATTTAACAATTAAATTTTAAGAAGTTTATAACTAATTGTACAAATGATGATATGAATAATGTATTGCCATTATATATTTATATGTCCTATTTTTTAGGATTACGCCCCTGGAGTCCCATTTTCTAGTTGTTATCTGTCATATACGTCAGCTATCATGTCAAATGGTGAATGCGCGTTAAAGTTTAGAAAGAACACCATTTCATATATATTTTTTTAATTTGAAAAGGTAAAATTTGGAAAAAAGAGTTGATACGAAGCTACGAGACATATGAATTTTATGTAATAAAAAGTGGAGTTATGCGCTGTGCCCCTTAGAACGTAGGGGAGGGGGAAATAAAACAAATATATACTTTATTTTTATTTCATCAAACATTATTTTTTACGTCTATATAGTCAACTAACAAATATATATATATAATAACTAAGAGTAAAATATAGGTTACTGTAATATAAGGAGTGAATAAGAAACAAACATTTAGCTGGTAAATCAACAATCTGAATTTATATTTATTTTAATAATAATTTTAAACATAAAATTTTAATTTATTTTTTCAATTTATTCAAACATATCCTTAATTTGACATATATTGTCACATATTTAGATTTTGTTCCCGGGTATAGAATGTTTAGGACTGGAGGAGGACGATCCACAAACCACATAGTTTCTTGAATTGATTTTCACATCATCTGGAAGGTCTTTGTCAGCATAAGGTATGGTATATCTAAAAAAAAATAAATATTTTTTTACAAACATAATTAAGTTTGATTTCCTTTAACCATAGGTGCCTCGTTTATTTAATGTGGTGAAAAGTTAATAAAATATCGAAAAAGTAAATAGTGCTTAAGAGGAAATTGATTATTGAACATACTAACATAATGGTTAGAGTTACTAAAGAGATAAAAAGTAATCAATGCAGGAGTTTTTGTTTACGTCTTCTTTAATTCAATATAATAGAAAAGTTCAAGATAGGTATAAGCGAGGTTTTGAGCATAGGTATATATAAAATATGAAATAAGCTATATAACAGTGTACAGTATACAGCAAAACCACAAGATTCATTTATCACGATGAGTTAATGGTTTAACAAATCGATTATAGCATAATTAACTCACTAATATGTTTTTCTCTTATTTTTCATGAAATACGAAAGTATATTTTTATTTTCCTATTTTAAATACATAATTTCCTATTTTTTTACAAATTTATAACACTTTTAAATTGTTATAATTTTGTTTTAGATATGACATCTTATATCAAAATTAAAAACACTTAGTGTATGAAATTAAATATATTGCCTTTGTTGCTACTCAAAATTCACCAAAATCTGTACAAATAATATGAAAATATTAGAAAGGTTCCTTACTGCATTGAAAAAGACATAAAGTTATAAAAAAAACCAAAGGCTCAAGTGATGTCTTGTGTGGATTTTTATACAAAAATAGGGTGTTTTCAGGAGAAAAATTACACACAGACTAAGTAACATGGACAATAAATTAAAGGTCCAAGTATATGTTGTATAGATTTTTTATATAAAAATAGGGTATGTTCTGTAAAATACTTTAAATGGCGGATCATAATTTCGTTTAGATATGAGATTTTATATTAAAATTAAAGGCACTGTGATGTAAGAAATTAAATATTTTGCCTTTGTTGACTACTTAAAATTTCTCCAAAAGCAGTATAAATAAAATGAAAAATAATGCTAGAAAGGCTTCTTACTGCATTGGAAAAAGATATAAAATAATAAAAAATGCTATAATAATAAGTGTTAAAAATGTGTAATTTGAAAAATTAAAAAGCTCAAGTGATGCCTTGTGTAGATTTTTATCCAAAAATAGAGTGTTTTCAGGAGAGAAATTACTCGCAGACTAAGCAATATGGATATTAAATTAAAGGTTCAAGTATATCCTATATAGATTTTTTGTATAAAAATAGGGCATGTTCTGTAGAATACTTTAAATCGTGGATCATAATTTCGTTTAGATATGAGATTTTATATTAAAATTAAAAGCACTGTGATGTAAGAAATTAAATATTTGGCCTTTTGTTGATTTCTCAAAAATTCACCAAAAGTTGTATAAAATAATATGAAAAATAATGTCAAAGAGGTTTCCTACTGCATTGGAAAAGACATAAAATTAAAAAAAATGCTACAACAAGGGGCCAGGTTAAGTATTAGAAATGTCTAATTTGAAGAATTACAGGTCCAAGTTGCGTCTTGTGGGGATTTTTATACAAAATAGAGTGTTTTTAGGAGAGAAATTACACATTGACTAAGTGATATGGGCAATAAATTAAAGGTCCAAGTGTATTTTCTGATTTTTTTTTATATAAAAATAGGGTATGTTCTGTAACATACTTACAAAATGTATAATTTGAAAATTAAAGACTCCTGAGATGTCTTTTATGGATTTTTTACACAAAATATGGCGTTTTCTGGAGAGAAATTGTTCCCTAAGTGATATGGTCAATAAATTTAAAGTCCAAATTGGTCTTGTATAGATTTTCTATATAAAAAGATAGGATATGTTCTGTAGGATACTTACGAAAAGGGTTATCTTGATATGTTAAAATGTTTAATTTGAAATTAAAGACCCCTGAGATGTCTCTTATGGATTTTTTATACAAAATATGGTGTTTTCTGGAGAGAAATTGTACATTAAGTGATATGGACAATAAATTAAAAGTCCAAATGTATCTTGTATAGATTTTTTATATTAAAATAGGGTATATTCTGTTGGATACTGACAAAAAGGGTTATTGTGAGATGTTAAAATGTATACTTTGAAAATTAAAGACCCCTGAAGTGTCTCTTACGAATTTTTTATAAAAAATATGGTATTTTCTGTACCCTAAGTGATGTTGACAGTAAACTAAAAGTCCAAATGTATCCTGTATAGATTTTTTATATAAAAATAAGGTATGTTCTGTAGAATACTAACAAAAAGAAAGGATTATTTCGTTCTGTTAAAAATATATAATTCGAAAATTAATGATCCATGAGATGTCTTTTATGGATTTTTATACAAAATATGGTGTGTCTGGAGAGAAATTATACATTAAGTGATACGGGCAATAAATGAAAGGTCCGAGTGTTTCTTGTGTGTGGATTTTTTATATAAAAATAGGGCATATTCTGTAGAATACTTACATAAAAGGATATATATTCTGCAAAAAATCCCCATAAATTTGCAGAGGGGTCCCACAGTCCCGAGTAGCATATATTTCATTATAATTTTTTACTTTTTCAGCTCGAAGTATGTATCTCTTCTGGATGTATTACGTTTACCTACAAAAAATTTTTAACACAAAATTTCGCAGTTATTTATTTTAGCAATTAAATATATAGTTATCACAATGAGTTGATAGTTTAACAAATCGATAATAGTCATAAATTACTCACAGATATGTTTTTTCTCTTTATTCCATAACAGAGAGGTGAAAGCCATGTATTCAACGTTGACACATAAGTTACTGTTGTTGCCGAAACTGCTGCTACAAGAAAAGTATTCAGGTATTTAAATTTTACCTAAAATTGGAAAAGTTACAATATTTTTCTTCGAATTAACCAAAAAAAAAATACAACTAAAATTGTTACTTTTTAAAAATGAAACTTCTTGTTTTAAAATTTGTACTTGCATCAAAGGAAAATTTATATCATATTGATAAGTTTTTCCACTGTACGGTACCCATAAGCAACTTAAAAATTGACCTGCATTGGTCTGTTATGCAGAGTACTATAAATTGTACCAGTGTTTTATAAGATTCTGTAGACTGTAAATGTTGATAAATGCAAATATGTTTAACTAAATTCAAGCTTATTCTAAAAAGTTCAAGTTAGTAAAAAATTAAGTAGCTGTGAGGTGTATAATTTTTAAATAATCATTGAAAAACTAATTTATATACATTGGGTAAAACTTACACAGATGTTAATGAGTTGTGCTATTGCTTTTCATAGTTTATTGGTAAATAGGCTGTCATTCTTGACATCATCGTAGTCCCACCACCATAAATAACGAAACAAAAGTCTGCATATTTGATTTTTCTCACTCAAAATGGACTCCACTCATTCTTGTCTGTTTGCTTCTATATCCTGTTTATTTCATATTGGGCGTATTTGTTACATCTCAAATTCTTTCTTGAATGTATTTCTGGTTCATATGTAAACTATTGCCGAAAAAGTACAACATACCTAAAAAAGTAACTTTTTTTTTACAAGGAAAAGACCTAAACTATAAGAAAAACACCCTTCTGTAGAATAAACAAAAATCAATATTTCTATTCTAAATATTTATCAGCTCTCTTTTTCACAAAACAGTTCTGCTTTTTTAGATCTTTATATAGATTAAAAAATGTACCTAAATGTCTCAAATACTATTAAAAGTAATTTTTGAAATTCTCCACATTGACGGTTGACATTTTAATACAAAAAATATAACGAAAGCCACCTCTTAGAGTTTTCTTAAGTGTTTTATCATAATAACACTAAAATGTACTTAACATATAAAAATTATTAACGTAACTTGAAAAACATTTTATTATCGACAAAAAAAAAATAATCTAAAAACTTACCTCTTTAAATTTTAGCCATTTTTTCTAAGAGAAACTGATTAAAATGCTCTCTAAACATAAAGAAAACCAATTCATAATTTATTTTATTTGAGGAAAATATAAAATAGAAGGAAATAAATCCGCCATTTTTTGGACGCCGTTGTGTTAAGACAATCGTACTGTACTGTACTGTACTGTACAACAAAAAGGTTTCACGAACAGGTAAAAATCATTATTTAATAACATAAATTGAAAATAAACTGCCTTTTTCTAACAAAAACTAATTAAAAATGCACGCAAAAATATAAGAAATCAATAAATATTCACCTTATTTAATCAAACTGTAAAATAGAAGAAAATAAATTTGTCGTTAACTGGCATCCATTGCACACGCCAGCGCATTCCATATGCACGTCATTACCGACATAAAGTACGCTATATCTAAAAACTTTTTCGTGTTTTATCCGAACAGAAACTAATTATAAATGCACTGAATATATAAAATTCAATTAAAAATTCACTTTATATTCTTAAAATTTGTAATAAAAGAACATTATCGGCCATTATGGTTGCGGTACGAATATTGACATAAAACTGACACACTTTTAAAAGCAGTTCTAGCGGCGGATCGATAAAAAGATTGGGTCTCTTACCTGCGCTCACATCGAAAGTTCCATGAATTACAATTGCCATCAGCCCTTTTTCAGTACCATACTTTTAAATTTTAATATAGTTTAATTACCATCTGTGAAGCGATGTTAACATCTCTGTACATATGGAGAATTATGTTTCACTGAAAGTATTTTTATCATTAAGAAATTTTGTTACAGATACGACCCGCAATAATATTTATTTATATTATAAAATTATATGTTGCTGTCAAGAAATATTATAACAAAAATTTTCATTGCGCGGGCTACATCACTTTTTAATAAAAGTAATATGATTAATACCGATTTGTTTTTATATAACAGTTCCAAAAATCGGATTTTCCATCGTCTGCTAGGGTAGTAACTCACTCACTTCCACACCTTAAACTTGGCCACAGCCTTGAAAGATATACGAGTATATGCTAATGTCTTTGAAAGTTCATGTTTTAATTCATCCTCCCCCCACTCCTTAAACCTACTCTCGGCCTTGAAAATATGTACGTTTCTTCGTTGCCTTGAAAGCTTGCGCTCACTCTAACACATGTGATGTATGTATATACATATATGACGTCATTTGACCCTGAATTATACCATTATAAACGCACCCATGCGCTGAGGAATGATTTTATATTCACGTTGATATCGGTGGCATAACTTTAAAATATTTTGTTTGTGGTGCATATTTTAAAAGTGATTGTTGTTACAGGTAATTTTTATATATTACATTTTCCCACAACGAGTATTCCAAAGTTTTTTTGATAATTTGGCTTTTTATTTCTTACCATTTGACTGTTTTTTTATAATAAAATTTTGTCTACTTTACTTCTAATCTTATGTTCTTTCGAAAAGGAATTATTTCCGTAAAAACCTCCCCCCTGAATTTCCCTCTCGCAGTATTTAGAGGAAAAAAATGCCTCTTTAATATTTCTGTTTTTCAAATATCATAGATTTTTTTACAAAAGCGCTGTTATCAAGAAACATTTTATAACAAAAAGTTTTCGTTGTCGGTGCTGCATTACTTTTTAATACAAATAAATAATGTAATTAATACTGATTAGTTTTTATATAACAGTTCCGAAAATCGGATAGTGCATCGTCTGCTGGGTCAAAATATTTTGTTTGTGGTGTATATTTTAAAAGTGATTGTTGTTAAAGGTGGTTTATTTATTACATTTTTCCATAACGTATTCCAAAGTTTTTTTGATAAATTGGTTTTGTTTCTTACCATTTGACTTTTTTTTTAATAAAATTATGTCTACTTTTCAAAAATAATTTTATGTTCTTTCGAAAAGGAATTATTTCCAAAAACCACTCTCCGAATTTTCTTCGCAGTATTTACAGGAGGAGAACACCCCTTTAATATTTCCGTTTTCAAATATCATGGATATTTTTACAAAAGCATTATTGTTCTTATAGATGCTTTTGAACTCTGATTCTTTAATCAACTCCAAAATTTTGTATAATATTAATTTATTTTGTTTATTAGCATTTGAAGTAGATGCACTGATTTTTTTAAATTTTTTTAACAAAAAACTGGAAAACCTTATAACTGTTATATATATTTTTGAAGATTAGTTAATTAAATTATTTCTTCTATTCCAAAATTTTCAGTTTCTCTACTATATTCAAATTTTGCACTTCCAGGGTCGGCATCATATGTTTCATTATTTTAACTGTTGGATAATAAACTTATCCTGCAAAAGATATCCCAAAAATGGATATTGTTTGTGTGACTATCATACAAGAACGTTCTACATTAATATATTTGTTAGCAACTTCCCATAATATTAAGGTTGTCGGTAGACTACACGCATATTTGTTTTGAATAAACACATTTTCAATATTAATGAGAATAATATTCAGAATTTCTTCATTGAATTTCATACTTACTTTCTACGTCTGCTTGCTTTCGAGAGATTAACTAAAACTAAGTATATTCTTCAAAAAACTTATACTTTTTAAGTGGTGGGAATAATTTGTTTTTATTTTTTCAAATCGATTTGACGTCATAATCAGATAATAACACCTATTTTTCGTGGTTAATACTAGTTCTTATTAGAATGCTGAAAGAATAAAAAATTACTTGTGTCTTAATAATAGAGAGAGGAGGCTGATTATTATTTCGTAAGTTAAACAGAGACAAACTAAAAAAAAAAAAAAAAAAAAAAAAAAAATACTTGAACACTCAAGTTTGTTTTTCTTTAAATTTTAGACAACCGAGGTTAGGTGTGAAAACGAAAATCAATCAGTTCAAAGTTGACCTTTGAAGAATACAGACGTATTTGATCCGCTTTTAAGAGTAAGTGTTTCACTAGCTAAGATGGAAAAATTTATTATTGTTAAAGACGCCATAAAAACAGTAAGAAACTTTAATCTTACTGGTCGTACCGTGGAATTTAAGTTGAAGCCTGTACCAGAAGATACTGAACCTATTGGTTGGGTAAAAGAAGCCATTAATGAAGTCATTCAAACAGCAACGGAGGGCTTGCAGCCATTAGATTATGTCGGATTTAGTTTTCGTTCTAAAGACTTTAACCGTGGAGAAGGTTGGATTCGTTTTAGGCTGGCAAAAGAAATCAATTATGGAGATGTTTGGGACGTCATCAGTAGCATTTACCAATCAAATAGTACTGGTTTAAACACAGAATCATTTTGCCTTAATGTAACTACTGTACGACTGCCGACAGGGAGTGGAAGACAGAAAAAATGTAACACTTTTGAAGAACAATGTGGTATACGTCGAGGAATCGTAACTATACAGAACAAAGACAATCTCTGTTTGCCTCGGGCCTTGGTAGTTGCTATAGCTAATGTTGAAAATGACCCAGAGTTTTATAAAGTTCGTCGAGATATTGCCAAAATTCAGACAAACAGATGCAAAATTTTAATGAAGCAAGCTGAAGTAATTATTCCTCAAGAAGGCGGTGGCATTCCTGAGTTGCAGAAGTTTCAAAAATATCTCAAAGATTACAAAATAGTTGTTTATATTTATGGATCAAAAGGTAGAAATGTAATTTTCGAAGGAGTGAGCGAGAGCAATAAACGACTAAATTTACTACATCACAATGGCCATTTTAATGTAATTACTTCACTAACGGCCGCTTTTGCATGCAGCTATTATTGCAAATTGTGCTATATTCCGTATGATCATAAAAATGAGCACAGATGTGGAGGAAGTTGCCCTGGCTGCTTTCAATCTCCCAAATGTATTGATGATCAAGTTAAAATTAAATGCGACAGCTGCCGCAGATATTTCAGAGGAAGAATATGTTATAATAATCACCTAAGGACTGGATCGTACGAAAAACACACAGTTTGTTCAGAAATTCGACAGTGTGAGAAATGTTTTAAAACTGTGAAGAGCATCAGAAAACACATTTGTGGCGAGATGTTTTGTAAGATTTGCAAAACGCACGTACCAGAAAACCATTTATGTTATATTCAAAAAGATACTAGAGAACCTAAAATGAAGGATGTTTTATTTGTATTTTATGATCTGGAGACTCGGCAAGAAGAACAATTTGAAAATGGTACTCTGTTACATCAGCCAAATCTGTGCGTATTTAAACAGTGTTGTGATGCCTGTTTGAATGACGAAGAGAAACAAACATGTAAAAAGTGTGGTGATAGATTGCAAAAAGTTAAAGGACCCCGCCCTGTTGTAGCCTTTACTGATCACTTATTACAACTTCGAAAGAAATTTAAAGACCTTGTTGTTATAGCTCACAACGGTCAAGCTTTTGACCATCAATTTATATTAAATTATATTTTGACTGAAACTAATTTAATACCAGAGCTAATTATGAGGGGTACCAAAATTATTATGATGCAAGTTGGAAATGTTAAGTTTTTGGACAGTTTGAACTACTTTCCCATGGCTTTAAGTAAGTTGCCAAAAGCTTTTGGTTTAGGAAACGACTTTAAAAAGGGCTATTTTCCGCATTTGTTTAATACAAAGGCTAATGAAGCCTACGTCGGGCCTCTTCCGCCCCTAAAATACTATTCACCAGATACAATGAAACCAGAAGATCGCGCTACCTTTCTCCAGTGGTACGAAGAACACAAAAATGAAGAATTTGATATGCAAAGAGATTTGGTTGACTACTGTGTTTCAGATGTGGAGATTTTAACTAGAGCCTGCTTAAAATTTAGACAGCAACTTTTAAGCACTACCAATGTTTGTCCTTTCACTGAAGCCACTACCATTGCATCTACGTGTAATAAAGTTTTTCGTAGAAATTTCTTAAAACCCAATACTATTGGAATTATTCCAAAAAATGGCTATAGATGGAGGGACACTCAAAGCAAAATAGCAAATCAGTGGCTACTTTGGACAGAAAAAAAACGAGAAATAAACATTGTACACGCTGCTAAAGGACAAGAAGCTGTTTTACACCGCATAAAAGTTGATGGATTTTGCCGCGAAACTAACGAAATTTTCGAATTTCAAGGTTGTTATTACCACGGATGCCCCAATTGCTATAGACGCGGAAGAAATAATGCGTTATTCGAAGATCCAACACAGACTCTAAATTTGAGATACGAGACAACCATCGCCAAAATTGAAAAATTAAAAAGTTTTGGTTTTACCGTAAATGAAATGTGGGAGTGTGAATTTAGAAAACAACTTCTTGATGATGTCGAAATTGAAAGCTATACCAGGACACATCCTCTTATCGCTATGATTCCGTTAAACCCAAGAGATGCTTTCTATGGTGGCCGCACGGGAAATGTTTGGGAATATTACGAAGCTAAGAACGGGGAAAAAATTAAGTATGCTGATGTGTGCTCTCTGTACCCGTACGTCTGCAAGTTTGGAAAATTTCCAGTAGGACACCCCGAAGTATTTGTAGGAGAAGAATGTGAAAATCTAGACTTATTTAATATTAATGGTATAATAAAATGTAGTATTTTACCTCCAAAAGATTTGTATCATCCCGTTTTACCAGTAAAAATGAATAATAAACTCATGTTTTTTCTATGTCAAACGTGTGGTCAAGAAATGAATCAGCAGGAATGTACGCATATCGACGAAGAAAGAACTTTAAATGGTACCTGGGTAATAGATGAAGTTCTGAAAGCAGTCGAAAAAGGCTACAAAATTTTAAAAATACATGAATTTTGGAAATACTCGACTGTACAATTTAATAAAGAGACCGGCGTTGAAGGATTATTTACGAGGATGATGAATAAATTTATTAAAATAAAACAAGAAGCATCCGGGTGGCCAGCTAATTGTCAGACAGGAGAAGAACGGTCTAAATATACGGAGGAATTTTTAAACAGAGAGGACGTTCTATTGGAGCATAAGCATATTGTTAGCAACCCTGGACTTAGGTCATTGGCAAAGTTAATGCTAAATAGCTTCTGGGGAAAGTTTGGCCAACGAGAGAATCAACCAAAAACTCAAATTATAAATAATTCAAAGGAATTCTACTCATTGTTTACCAATCCCGCGATATCTGTCAATGGTGTACTTCCAATCAATGAAAATACATTGATTGTAAGTTCTGAATACATAGAAGAGGCTTACGACCCCTTGACCACGGTTAATGTTGTCATCGCGGCTTACGTCACAGCCCAGGCCCGGCTCAAGCTATATAAGTATTTAGAACAACTTAACAAACGTGTCCTGTACTACGACACAGACTCTGTAATTTATGTTTCTAGGGAAAGTGAACCTGATATTGTCACTGGACAGTTTATCGGTGATATGACTGATGAATTGGAAAATTATGGTCCTGAGTCCTTTATTACCAGTTTTGTTAGTGGGGGGCCTAAAAACTACGCCTATAAAGTATACTCTACAAAAACTACCCAAGAAGAGGTTACATGCAAAGTCAAAGGGATATCGCTTAATTATGAAGCATCAAAATTGATTAACTTTGATGCCATCAAAAAAATGGTTCTTGAAAAGTCAGATCCCGTACCTATTGTATTCAAAAACATAAGAAGAACAAAGGAGAACCTAGTAACAACCTGCACAGAAACCAAATTGTATAGGCCAAATTCCACCAAAAGAAAATTTTTGTCTGATGGCAGCTCGGAACCTTATGGATATAAGAAGACAAGAATAGAATAATATATTTATATATATGTGTATATATAAACTATAAACTGTATAATTTTATATAAATCTAATAAATTTGTTATATCCTACCACTGTTTTTTCCTTCAGGGTTTTTGCTTTGAAATTTCGTTTTTACCATAAAAATCGAATGGAGCGCAACTAAGGGCTCAGTTCACGTCTGGCAGCTCTGTTAAGGTTTAAAAACCGACCGGATGCCCTTAAAATTTATGTTTATTATTTAGGTTTATTATAAGTGTAAATCTGTTAATAAGTTGAGAAACAAATAACACACGCATATTTATATATATATATATATATATATATATATATATATATATATATATATTTATATATATATATATATATATATATATATATATATATATATATATACACGTAATATAAAACGTTTTAAACACTCCCGATTGATCTTTCGTTATTTGAAAGGGAGTGAATTATGGTATTGATAATAAACTCATTATTATATCACATCAAACTCTGTAATAGTTAGATCTTACAACTTCTACTTAATATAAGTTATGTTACAGTTAAACTATTGGTAAGTTATTGTTACAATAAACACACACACACACACACACACACACACCGTCACACATACAGACACACACTCATTGATGAAAATACTTTCAGGGAAATATAATTCTCCATATGTGCAGATATGTTAATATCGCTTCACAGACACTATTGTAAGTACATCAGAATGATTTTTACTTAATTTTCAATGACAGGTTATTGTCAGAGTGTTAATTTTTATGAATGTTTCTTGTTTACAAGGTTTGGATTATGTGTTTGGAGATGGTGCTCTAAAAACGGTAATTTATGCCTATTTTACATAGACACACACTCACATTTTCCATGCTTGTTTATAGTCTACTTAAGATTCCCATAATGTTATTTTGTTGATAAAAAATAGAAGTAGACACAATCCGAATTTAAAATAAAAAGTAGATACTTAAACTATAGTAAAATTTTAAAGTATGGTACTGAAAAAGGGCTGATGGCAATTGTAATTCATGGAACTTTCGATGTGAGCGCAGGTAAGAGACCCAATCTTTTTATCGATCCGCCGCTAGAACTGCTTTTAAAAGTGTGTCAGTTTTATGTCAATATTCGTACCGCAACCATAATGGCCGATAATGTTCTTTTATTACAAATTTTAAGAATATAAAGTGAATTTTTAATTGAATTTTATATATTCAGTGCATTTATAATTAGTTTCTGTTCGGATAAAACACGAAAAAGTTTTTAGATATAGCGTACTTTATGTCGGTAATGACGTGCATATGGAATGCGCTGGCGTGTGCAATGGATGCCAGTTAACGACAAATTTATTTTCTTCTATTTTACAGTTTGATCAAATAAGGTGAATATTTATTGATTTCTTATATTTTTGCGTGCATTTTTAATTAGTTTTTGTTAGAAAAAGGCAGTTTATTTTCAATTTATGTTATTAAATAATGATTTTTACCTGTTCGTGAAACCTTTTTGTTGTACAGTACAGTACGATTGTCTTAACACAACGGCGTCCAAAAAATGGCGGATTTATTTCCTTCTATTTTATATTTTCCTCAAATAAAATAAATTATGAATTGGTTTTCTTTATGTTTAGAGAGCATTTTAATCAGTTTCTCTTAGAAAAAATGGCTAAAATTTAAAGAGGTAAGTTTTTAGATTATTTTTTTTTTGTCGATAATAAAATGTTTTTCAAGTTACGTTAATAATTTTTATATGTTAAGTACATTTTAGTGTTATTATGATAAAACACTTAAGAAAACTCTAAGAGGTGGCTTTCGTTATATTTTTTGTATTAAAATGTCAACCGTCAATGTGGAGAATTTCAAAAATTACTTTTAATAGTATTTGAGACATTTAGGTACATTTTTTAATCTATATAAAGATCTAAAAAAGCAGAACTGTTTTGTGAAAAAGAGAGCTGATAAATATTTAGAATAGAAATATTGATTTTTGTTTATTCTACAGAAGGGTGTTTTTCTTATAGTTTAGGTCTTTTCCTTGTAAAAAAAAAGTTACTTTTTTAGGTATGTTGTACTTTTTCGGCAATAGTTTACATATGAACCAGAAATACATTCAAGAAAGAATTTGAGATGTAACAAATACGCCCAATATGAAATAAACAGGATATAGAAGCAAACAGACAAGAATGAGTGGAGTCCATTTTGAGTGAGAAAAATCAAATATGCAGACTTTTGTTTCGTTATTTATGGTGGTGGGACTACGATGATGTCAAGAATGACAGCCTATTTACCAATAAACTATGAAAAGCAATAGCACAACTCATTAACATCTGTGTAAGTTTTACCCAATGTATATAAATTAGTTTTTCAATGATTATTTAAAAATTATACACCTCACAGCTACTTAATTTTTTACTAACTTGAACTTTTTAGAATAAGCTTGAATTTAGTTAAACATATTTGCATTTATCAACATTTACAGTCTACAGAATCTTATAAAACACTGGTACAATTTATAGTACTCTGCATAACAGACCAATGCAGGTCAATTTTTAAGTTGCTTATGGGTACCGTACAGTGGAAAAACTTATCAATATGATATAAATTTTCCTTTGATGCAAGTACAAATTTTAAAACAAGAAGTTTCATTTTTAAAAAGTAACAATTTTAGTTGTATTTTTTTTTTTGGTTAATTCGAAGAAAAATATTGTAACTTTTCCAATTTTAGGTAAAATTTAAATACCTGAATACTTTTCTTGTAGCAGCAGTTTCGGCAACAACAGTAACTTATGTGTCAACGTTGAATACATGGCTTTCACCTCTCTGTTATGGAATAAAGAGAAAAAACATATCTGTGAGTAATTTATGACTATTATCGATTTGTTAAACTATCAACTCATTGTGATAACTATATATTTAATTGCTAAAATAAATAACTGCGAAATTTTGTGTTAAAAATTTTTTGTAGGTAAACGTAATACATCCAGAAGAGATACATACTTCGAGCTGAAAAAGTAAAAAATTATAATGAAATATATGCTACTCGGGACTGTGGGACCCCTCTGCAAATTTATGGGGATTTTTTGCAGAATATATATCCTTTTATGTAAGTATTCTACAGAATATGCCCTATTTTTATATAAAAAATCCACACACAAGAAACACTCGGACCTTTCATTTATTGCCCGTATCACTTAATGTATAATTTCTCTCCAGACACACCATATTTTGTATAAAAATCCATAAAAGACATCTCATGGATCATTAATTTTCGAATTATATATTTTTAACAGAACGAAATAATCCTTTCTTTTTGTTAGTATTCTACAGAACATACCTTATTTTTATATAAAAAATCTATACAGGATACATTTGGACTTTTAGTTTACTGTCAACATCACTTAGGGTACAGAAAATACCATATTTTTTATAAAAAATTCGTAAGAGACACTTCAGGGGTCTTTAATTTTCAAAGTATACATTTTAACATCTCACAATAACCCTTTTTGTCAGTATCCAACAGAATATACCCTATTTTAATATAAAAAATCTATACAAGATACATTTGGACTTTTAATTTATTGTCCATATCACTTAATGTACAATTTCTCTCCAGAAAACACCATATTTTGTATAAAAAATCCATAAGAGACATCTCAGGGGTCTTTAATTTCAAATTAAACATTTTAACATATCAAGATAACCCTTTTCGTAAGTATCCTACAGAACATATCCTATCTTTTTATATAGAAAATCTATACAAGACCAATTTGGACTTTAAATTTATTGACCATATCACTTAGGGAACAATTTCTCTCCAGAAAACGCCATATTTTGTGTAAAAAATCCATAAAAGACATCTCAGGAGTCTTTAATTTTCAAATTATACATTTTGTAAGTATGTTACAGAACATACCCTATTTTTATATAAAAAAAAATCAGAAAATACACTTGGACCTTTAATTTATTGCCCATATCACTTAGTCAATGTGTAATTTCTCTCCTAAAAACACTCTATTTTGTATAAAAATCCCCACAAGACGCAACTTGGACCTGTAATTCTTCAAATTAGACATTTCTAATACTTAACCTGGCCCCTTGTTGTAGCATTTTTTTTAATTTTATGTCTTTTCCAATGCAGTAGGAAACCTCTTTGACATTATTTTTCATATTATTTTATACAACTTTTGGTGAATTTTTGAGAAATCAACAAAAGGCCAAATATTTAATTTCTTACATCACAGTGCTTTTAATTTTAATATAAAATCTCATATCTAAACGAAATTATGATCCACGATTTAAAGTATTCTACAGAACATGCCCTATTTTTATACAAAAAATCTATATAGGATATACTTGAACCTTTAATTTAATATCCATATTGCTTAGTCTGCGAGTAATTTCTCTCCTGAAAACACTCTATTTTTGGATAAAAATCTACACAAGGCATCACTTGAGCTTTTTAATTTTTCAAATTACACATTTTTAACACTTATTATTATAGCATTTTTTATTATTTTATATCTTTTTCCAATGCAGTAAGAAGCCTTTCTAGCATTATTTTTCATTTTATTTATACTGCTTTTGGAGAAATTTTAAGTAGTCAACAAAGGCAAAATATTTAATTTCTTACATCACAGTGCCTTTAATTTTAATATAAAATCTCATATCTAAACGAAATTATGATCCGCCATTTAAAGTATTTTACAGAACATACCCTATTTTTATATAAAAAATCTATACAACATATACTTGGACCTTTAATTTATTGTCCATGTTACTTAGTCTGTGTGTAATTTTTCTCCTGAAAACACCCTATTTTTGTATAAAAATCCACACAAGACATCACTTGAGCCTTTGGTTTTTTTTATAACTTTATGTCTTTTTCAATGCAGTAAGGAACCTTTCTAATATTTTCATATTATTTGTACAGATTTTGGTGAATTTTGAGTAGCAACAAAGGCAATATATTTAATTTCATACACTAAGTGTTTTTAATTTTGATATAAGATGTCATATCTAAAACAAAATTATAACAATTTAAAAGTGTTATAAATTTGTAAAAAAATAGGAAATTATGTATTTAAAATAGGAAAATAAAAATATACTTTCGTATTTCATGAAAAATAAGAGAAAAACATATTAGTGAGTTAATTATGCTATAATCGATTTGTTAAACCATTAACTCATCGTGATAAATGAATCTTGTGGTTTTGCTGTATACTGTACACTGTTATATAGCTTATTTCATATTTTATATATACCTATGCTCAAAACCTCGCTTATACCTATCTTGAACTTTTCTATTATATTGAATTAAAGAAGACGTAAACAAAAACTCCTGCATTGATTACTTTTTATCTCTTTAGTAACTCTAACCATTATGTTAGTATGTTCAATAATCAATTTCCTCTTAAGCACTATTTACTTTTTCGATATTTTATTAACTTTTCACCACATTAAATAAACGAGGCACCTATGGTTAAAGGAAATCAAACTTAATTATGTTTGTAAAAAAATATTTATTTTTTTTTAGATATACCATACCTTATGCTGACAAAGACCTTCCAGATGATGTGAAAATCAATTCAAGAAACTATGTGGTTTGTGGATCGTCCTCCTCCAGTCCTAAACATTCTATACCCGGGAACAAAATCTAAATATGTGACAATATATGTCAAATTAAGGATATGTTTGAATAAATTGAAAAAATAAATTAAAATTTTATGTTTAAAATTATTATTAAAATAAATATAAATTCAGATTGTTGATTTACCAGCTAAATGTTTGTTTCTTATTCACTCCTTATATTACAGTAACCTATATTTTACTCTTAGTTATTATATATATATATATATATATATATATATATATATATATATATATATATATTTGTTAGTGGACTATATAGACGTAAAAAATAATGTTTGATGAAATAAAAATAAAGTATATATTTGTTTTATTTCCCCCTCCCCTACGTTCTAAGGGGCACAGCGCATAACTCCACTTTTTATTACATAAAATTCATATGTCTCGTAGCTTCGTATCAACTCTTTTTTCCAAATTTTACCTTTTCAAATTAAAAAAATATATATGAAATGGTGTTCTTTCTAAACTTTAACGCGCATTCACCATTTGACATGATAGCTGACGTATATGACAGATAACAACTAGAAAATGGGACTCCAGGGGCGTAATCCTAAAAAATAGGACATATAAATATATAATGGCAATACATTATTCATATCATCATTTGTACAATTAGTTATAAACTTCTTAAAATTTAATTGTTAAATGGCGTGTTTGCTTCACTACGGGCCGCCGTAAGATCTTTATTTACAGAATTTCCTTATCAGACTCTCTACAAGCCTTTAAATCAAAAAAATGTTCAAATTCTAAGATCATTTTTAACTGAAAAAGCGTATTTTCACTCTAGAAAATGGGGCCTCATAAAAGTGCGGTTAAAGCCTAAAGTAAAAGATAGCTGACGTATATGACAATTGACAGCTGACGTATCTGACAAAAGCCAACGCCCAAATGGGGACCTTGGGTGGGGGTTCAGGGAAAAATGTGGTCTTTAGACGGAGCTTAAATGGAATCCGCTAGTGGAGACCCAGAAAATAGGGCCCTCGGTCGGAAATTGAACTGAGTCCTATGGGGGCCCGTGGGTATAGCTCTAGAATATGAAGCCCCTGGATGGAACTTTATAGGAGTCCCATAGGGTACCCAGCTGAAGCAATAGAAAAGGGGGACTTCGGATGGGGCTCTAAAAAATGGGGCCCCCGGACGGAACTTTAACGAAGCCCTATGGGGTACCTAGGTGAAGTACTAGAAAATGGGGACTCGAACGGGGATCTAAAAAATTAGAATCACGGACGGAAGTTTAGCGGAGCCCTATGGAGCACTATAAAATGGGGCTCTCCGGCCAGAACTCTAAAAATGGGGCCCCGTAAAAAAAGGTGGGGCGCAGCCATAAAAGGGGGCCCTTGGCATGGAGTCTATAGGGGCGCAGCCCGGTCTATACCGCCGGTATACCTACTGCTATGATTAGTTTGATTCTAAAAAACCCCTTTCTGCAAAATTTTTTTACGCTAATATACGTGAAATATAATATTCTATTACCGGCTAACGTAAATTATTTTATCCTAACCCCCTAAGTAGGATACATGACGGCCTACACCGAAAAAGATGACTGTTCAGTTAATCAATTTTGCAGTCTTAGATTCAAAATTCAGTAAAACTTCTCATTTCGGCCACCCTTCATTAACGGTTACCCCTCTGAACGGCGAGTTTTGGGCTTCTTAAAATAAATCTTACAGTTTTTTCATAACAAAAGATATACTAACACCGGAACCTTGCATAAACAGTCACTGTCACGACAATTCGTGAATTTCATATAAATAACCTGGAACTTTCACTCTTAATTACGGTCATAAATCGCTAACAATGGATACTTTTAGTATTGAGAATACCAGAGTAAAAAAGTTTAACAATAGTCAACATGTTTCTGAAATGTAAATATTTATCCTTTAAAGAAAAAGTAGCAATCATCGCGGGAAGTGAAAAATATAGTACCAGTGCACGAAAGTTAGCGGAAAAGTTTGATATTCTAAAAAGTAAAATCGAATTGAAAAAACTTTTTGAAGATCGAGGATTTCATGCAGATCAAAAACGGAAGTTTCCAGAAACAGTTGAACTGGCGATTGACCAAATGTTATATGATTAATTTTGCAAAGCTAGAAACAGAAGCGTTCCTATATCCGGACCACTAATTAAGGAAAAGCTCTGGAAGTGTCAGAAAACTTGAAAATTAGTGACTTCCAGGCATCAAATGGCTGGTTAGATAGGTTCTGCAAAAGGCATGATATCAGTTCTAAAACAATTTGTGGTGAGTGTGCTGATGTAGATGAAGTAAGTGTTCAAGATTGGTTAACTTATGCAGACAAGACAGGATTTTACTACGTATATGTAAATACCAAACAAAACTTTTGCCTCAAAGAGTGATAAATGCTCTGGAGGAAAATCAGGTAAGCAACGAGTAACAATTATTTTGTGTAATAGCGTGAATGATGAGAAGGAAAGCCTATTAGTTATAGCAAAAAGTAAAAATACGCGATGTTTTAAAGGAGCACAAATAGAAAAATTACCATTAAAATGGGTCTCCAGTAAAATAGCTTGGATAATAACAGAGATAATTACTTGCTGGTTGAAAAACTTTGACAGCAAAATGAGAAAGCCGAATTCAAAAGTTCTTTTATTTTTGGATAACATCTTATAAATGTTCGAATTATTTTTTTTGCCTCCAAACACTACATCTCACTGTCAGTCAATGGACCAAGGCGTAACACATTTTAAAAGAAAATACAGGAAATATTTGATGAGAAGTGTTTTAGCTTTTATAAACGCCGAAGATTCGTTTGAAAGAGCAGAAAAAGCGTAAATTTGTCTAGCGCTGTGATATGGATTGCTGCAGTATGGGAAAACGTTTTATCCTCAACTATTAAATAATGTTTCCAAAAAGCTGAATTTATGAAAACTATCCAAGAGAACGATACTTTTGACGAAGAAGACGATGTCCCACTGAGTCAGTTGTTTCCTGTTTTAGAAGGCATTCCAGGTAATCTAGACCTAGAAAATATCTTCTAATCGACTCAAATATTTCAACAGAAAATCCAAGTATTAATATGCAGGGATTAATTTAAGAATTCGCTAACCAAGAAAGCCAGAAAACTATGAAAGTGAAGAAGACCAAGAGATTTTTAGTTCGCCTGTGAAAAATGTGAGTAAAGTTTGTGAAAAATTAAGAGACGTACAGAATTTTTTGTTGGGCAAAAGAAATGGCGAATTGGCTCTTTATGTTTTAATGAAATATGAGAGTGAAGTAGCAAAAATCAAATTTAAAAATTTAAGCTAGACCTCCATTGAACAATATTTTCACAAAACTTAATATTTCTTTCTTTTTGTACAGTATCGCTTATTTTTTAGTACATATATCTTTTTGCAGCTTAGTTCAGAAATGTAAAAAAAATTTGGTTCTATGTGTCTATGTTTGTAGTTTATATTTATATATTTGTAACTAGTTCTCTCATTCCTTCATGAACTTTCGTAAAATAAAAACGTAACATAATAAACGTCGTTTCTCAAACCAAAAAACATATGGTTAATGTGAATGAATTAAGAATTTACCTCCATCATAGAGTCATCTTTTTCTTATTCATAAAAATTAATATATTTTTCCTACTTTTTTGTATTCCTCAATTTTACTCATATAATACATTATATGTGGATTTTTTTAATTCTTTCCCTCAAAAGCAGTCACCCCCTTAAACGAACAATTTTTCATAATTTTTTTAGTGGCCGATATTAAGAAGTTGTACTTTAGTTGATAGAACACTCGGTTTTTCATTTTAACCCATTATATGTTTTAATGTTCATGTATTTAAATAAACATTAATATTAGGATTTGCTTGATAGTTAAAATATTGTATATGACTCGCCAAAAAATGAGGTAGGCTAATTTTTATTATGCGGATACACAAATCGATTTTAAGTGGATCCACATACTTACTTTCAAACAATAATGATGTAGAAAAAAATGTAACTTAACAACTATTACCGGGTTATGAATTATTTATAAAATAATTATAGAAAAATAGTAATGAGGAATAAATTGGAAATTTAAGTTTTTTAATTGACCCTACTATATGTTATCCTAATAAATACAGGGAAAAAATTGTGGGAGATATCATTTTCTCGGTCTTATATAAATTATTTTTAAAAACGTGTTAGTTTTCATGTTACAGATAGTCAAAAGGTTAATAGTTATTTACAAAGTTTAATGTGTAAGGAATTTTGCTCATGACTTCACTACCAAATCTACGAGGATGGTTCGATAAAGAAATCAAAAGATTTTTGAAAAAGTTCTTATTTATTTTTCAACATAGTCCCCTTGTACTTCAATACATTTAGCACAATGATGTTCCAACATTTTTAATGCCCGTAGTATAATGTGATTTGTCCAACTCTGCAAAATAAGCGGTTGTCGCTGCTCTGACCTCGTTATTTGAAGGGAATTTTCGTCCAGCGAGACATTTGGGAAGAGAAAGTAATCACTGGAAGCCAGATCCGGCGAATATGGCGCATGTGGAAGTACTTTGAAACGTAGGTCATGGAATTTTGCAGCAACAACCATAGATTTGTGTGCAAGCGCGTTATCCTGATGAAAGAGCCCTTTTTTTGGCAAGATGTGGACGTTTAGCCATAATCACATACTGCAAACGCTCCAATAGTGAAGCGTAATACTCCCTGGTGATGGTCTTGCCTTGTTCTAAATAGTCTATAAGCACCACGCCATGTAATTCCCAAAAAACTGTTGCCATGACTTTTTCTGCAGACGGAACCGTTTTTGATTTTTTGGCGCACTTTCACCTGCCCCCACTCACTGTTTAGACTGCTGCTTTGTCTCTGGCGTGTAATGGTGAATCCATGTTTCATCTACAGTTATAAAACGTCGAAGAAACTCAGCAGGATTGAGTCTGAATAAGTCTAAACACTCTTACGAAGTGTTCATTCGAAGGCGTTTTTGGTCGACTACTAACAAACGCGGCACCAATCGCGCAGAAAGCTTTTTCATGCCAAGAACATCATGTAAAATGTAGTGGACACGATCTATCGAGATGTTTGATATACCAGCAAGCTCTTGTAGTTTAATTCGATGGTCATGAAGTATGACATTGTGAATTTTTGTGACAATTTCGTCAGTTGTAGCGGTTTTTGGGCGTCCCGAGCGCTCATCATCTTGAATTGATGTACGACCACGATTAAATTCAGCAGCCTATTTTTTTACTGTTCAAAACGAAGGAGAAGAATCCTTTAAAGTAGAATGTAACTCATTTTTAATATCCGTAGGATTTAAGCCTTTTAAAACAAAGTACTTTATAACCGCTCGAACTTCAATTTTATCCATCATTCGCAAAATATCGAACCTTATGTGTTCACTCGATCGCCACAAACAAGCAATTGAACGCAAATATCTAAAACTCTGCAGGACGTCATCTCAAGGTTAATGCTTACAAAATATTATAGTTATTTGATCCTACTAGCGCCCTCTCTGTTTCAGGCCGAGGACTTATCGAACGATCCTCGTACTTCTCAGCGTTTCTATTTTATTTATTTTACCTTTATTATTTTGTGAAATATGAGATATAAATATAAATTAATGTAACAACATAATAACATAAAGAAATTTTTGAAATCTATCTTCTGTGTTAAATATTTTCTGCAAGAAAATACTTAACCTATTATTTTTCAATATATTTTAGGTACATGCTTGGCCTACGATGGAAGTAGAAGATGATGACGCATTTTTAAGTGAATCTCCTTTTGAATTACTTGAAAGTGGAAAATTTAACCAAGTGCCGATAATAATTGGCATGTGTGTTCAGGAATCTCTAGTATTTATTAGTGGTAAGGATTGAAATATGTAAAAGATGTGTTAATCATAGCAAGAAAAAATTTATTGATTCACCACTTCGGTGAATGTATAAATATCTGAAATCGAGAAAGTCTACAAGCTTAATGTCCTGCGACATATCTCGAAATTTATATTTTATGTAGACGGTTGTTTCCTGCGAATGTTGCTCTTGATTCCAATACAGCTTCACTAATAAGACCACCACCAAGAGCCGCGTATGGAGAGAGAACTAGAGTTATAGTTGCAGAAAATAAATTGTCTGTATAAATTTTTCCCTTTAACTGCTTGAAAGGAAAGTGAATATAGGAAACTTGTTAAACACAACAGTAAAAGATGTACTTATTTCTCACTGAAATTTTTATTTTCAAATTAACTTGTTAATATCGATTACGTAGTTAATATCCAGGCCCCACAAAGAAAAAAATTCAGACCAGCCGAACGGTAAAAAACGGAATTTTTTTAATATTATATAGGGTTTTATACCGAAAGGAATTTTTATCCTCTAGAAGTAGGATTTAATAAAACCTCTTTGACGTGAGATTCTACGCCTAACTCTGAATATTATACAAATTTAACCAATCATAGCATCTGAAAAAATGTGCTTTTAACTCAAGCTTTTTTCTCATTTTTTCTGTTTCATCGAACACACAAGATGGCTTTTGGCAGCACTCTAAGGGTGATTTTCAGAAATTTAACCAAAACTACTACAAACTCTTTTCACCTCTACAAACCTCTGGAGTTTTGAGCTTTTTTAAAAGTTGCTGCAGCTTTCTGCGTATTAAATCTTAAATTGGGATAGTTTTCTCTCTTCTGAGGGTACACTGCAGGAGATTGATGGTACGTGAGATTCTAGATCTACTTCAAAGCCATTCATGATATCCATGAAATTAGGATCCTGTTAGATTTAAGGTTTCTTCTTGTGTCTTCGTGTCCTTTACGCTTAGGGGTAGTTTATCTCAACTGTATAGGGGTAATTTATAAGTATTATGTCGAATCCAGTGCAGATTCTTATCACTAACAAAACTCAGGCGTTACGAGCCTTTTCAGCAAGTATTACTATTTTGGTTCGAATTCTTTATGTATGAGGGGTAGTTATCAGTCTTTCTTGGGAGTATATTGCAAATCCAGTACATGAACGCTGTTGTTTAACCTTAATTTAACATATATTACTCTTTAAAATTTTGCTTGTAGTTTGATTTATTAAGATGGAATGATTCTCGTAGCTTAATCTCATTTTCACCTCATTCCAAGGGTGTTTTTGGCTCTAGCGAATGATTTTGGGGATGAACAATTTTTTTCAACCTCAAGATTCAGATTCAGCAACCAAAAATACATAAGAATACATGAGTTTGGTTCACTGAACTGAAAAAATTTTGTTTGGTGGAGCTATATGCTTGAAAATTATTAATTAAAAAATATTCTGAATATGTAGAGCGACTATCAGTGAGAGAGTAGCCGTTTATATTTCGAGAACTGGCCACACTGGCACAGCAAGGTGTCATATGACATATCCATTGTAGAGTTTGACATCATAAGCGGTATAAATACTCAAAACATTTTGACATACTGATGCTATTTGTGTTTCTAACAGTAACTTAAAAATTTCTTTTGCTCCAAAAATTTTTTTCTTAACATTTCACTTGGTTTATCTTAAGAAGAGTACATCGATAAGCTTAGTTCTTTTTATTGCGAAAAAACACCTACAAAAATCAAGGTGTATCGTTGGTTTAGTAAATTCAATCATGTTTGTCGTTCGCTCATGGATGAGTCACATGAAGGTCACCCAGAATCGGTTATAGTGCAATAGAACATCACTGTTGTGCATGAACTAATAATGCAAAATGGGATTGAGGCATCCCTTCGCATTAGTAACACCAACGTATATAATATATTGCTTGAATATTTTACCGTTAAGAAGCTACTTCCGCCTTGCATACCGCATAATTTGACAATCGCTCAAAAAAGGGTTATATCGAATAATGCAAGAAAATTGTCAAAAAATACGATAGCTTGCTTAAAAAACATTTATAAGGTATGCAGGTTAGTAAAGGTTAGTTCATACACATTCAAAAATGTATTGATCATCATGGAAAAATATCTTAAAAATAAATAAATCATTTTCAATAATAAATATTTACGTTTGTTTGTTATTTCCAAAATGGCTACCCTCATACATATAAAATGTTAGTTATCTATTTAACACCGACTCGTTAACGTTTTGCCTTTTGGTAGTGCAAAAAATTTGATTTGAATTTCAAAGTCAGTGTCACCAAAAATTTCAAAAATAAATGGATCATGTTTGTACTTCATATAAAACGTGTTTCAAAGTACTAACATTTAAATACACAGTTATAAACAATAACCTGCCCCGGAGATCTTCGTATCTTCTCTAAGCATAAAGTAAGTTGGCAGTTTGAATGGGACCTGCAATTGGAAGAAAATAAGCTACATGAAATATAAGATACAACATTCACTAACACTGCTCTTCAGAGCTTTCCTAGAAATCCCCTGTCCGTTATGACCAGGCTTAGAATTGGCCACACTAGATTAACACATGGCCATCTGATTGATCGCTCTGATCCCCCTTATGTGACCAATGCGAGGTAGCCCTTTCAGTTAAATATATTATGAACTTCTGCCTTAAATTCTCTCGTCATCTGATTGAACATGATATCAACTGTCCCCTTATGGAGAAACTCTCATAAGAAAATACCATGAAAATTTACACTTTCTTCGAGACTTCTCCCTGTTGTCCCATATATAAATCCTAAATTAGTACATACATGTATAAACATGTTAGTGCTATTGTATATAACCCTGTTTGTTCTCTGTTTATGTCCCTTGTTTTTACTAATACGTGTTCTAATATTTTATTTATTTATCTATATATTTATTTTCTGGAAAATGTATTAAAAAACTCAATGTATAGTTTTGCTTTAACGCTATTCTCGGTGAAGACCAAAAAAACCCATGGGTTGACGTGCCCTTATTTAATATAAATCAAACAATCAATCAATAGCCTGTGAAATCAACTTTAATTACTTATAACTAAGAAGTCAATTAATAAAATTTATTTCTGTTAAGTTCACGTGAGTTCCGCCTAATGCCTACCAAGTCCGAATGAAAAATTTCAAAAAAATCCTTTTGATATAATTGAGTTACTAGATTTAAACACTATAGCAATCAACTATTACTGGAAATAAGACAATAATTTTAACCACACCATATTTATGTTGTAATATAGTTTTAATAGCTTATTGTATACCTTATATTAGATAACTACAACGAACTGGCGAATATGTTGGACAGAGATTCAAGAAAAGTAATTCCGTCAGACCTTCGTCCAGATAGCACAGATGAGGAAGATGCAGTTAAAAAGATTAAAGATCTTTATCTTCAGGACGGAGAAACATTTTCAAATAAATTATCAGCTTTAGCAGAAGTAAGTTAATTAATCTTTTAGCATAATATTGGTATTAAACTCATAAAATAAAGATACTAGATATTATCAATAACAACACCGCTCTTATTTAAAAATAAAACTTTTACTACGAAAGTTTGAATGCAACATTTTACTTATAGAGAGTTACACATTTATCAAAGCCGGAATATTATCTTTAGCAAATTCACTATATATTTGAATATATATAGAAATTTTTTAATTATTATTACTTCCTAGTTTTCCTGATTAACTTTTTATGCTTTTTTTAAATTTAATGTTCGAACTATCTTTAACTTTATTTTCTATTATTTTAGTATATTACAGACAACAAATTTGTAAGAGCAATTTTGAAGCATGCTGAGCTTTCATCGAAATATGTTCCTGTATATCTTTATCAGTTTGCCTATTACGGAAGATTAACATTTCCACCCTTCTATATCGATGGTAAGTTTCAATAAAGTATCTATTTAGTTTTATGGAACGTCCACATTTTTTTATAACTTTATTGATGGACGTAATATAAAGGATGTCCGAATATTTGGCCGACAACGCTTGACAAATGAACTTTCGAAAATGATGAAAAATTAAGTAGAAATATAAACTCATTAAGTTCTTAATTTTCAAAATAGAGAGTAGAAAATTTTCAAAAAATATATATATTTACCAAAAATACGCTTCCAGCTGCATGCTGCAGTGGAAAACGATTTTTTAACTCCATCTCATTTTCACGACACTGGTTGAATTACAATTATTTGGTACGTTTTTAAATCCTTATTTACAGTTCTTCCACAGAGGGATAGCTACGCATGCTAGTTATTTCACCACGCGTATAAATTTCTATGGGCTTTTTTAAATCTTTGTAAATTTAAAAACGAAAAAAAAATTATATAAGAATAAAAAATTTTTGTTTTCTGATAATGTTAAGTTGGTTATCTTAATTAAATTTCCTAATTTTTAATTTTTACATGAATAATAATAAATAATACGAACTTGTACTCGAGGTTAAATAACTAAAAAACTGTTGATTTTTGTACAGTTAATAAGTAATTACTTTTTTGAAGGATAATAAGGAATTAAAAACGTAACAAATAATTGTCATTCAAGCAATGGCGTACAAATTAAAGAACCGCTTTCCACTGTAGCGCGACACTGAAAAAAAAGACAGACGCGTATTTTTGGCCAAAATTTGAAGCCTTTACGAAAAGCTTTTGAAACAAATGTTTTTTTGACATTTACGAATTACTGCAAAAAAACATATTTACTTTTATACTTTAACATCCCGTATCTTGAAAATAAAAAAAAATAAGGGATTTTTGTTTCTATCTCATTTTTTATCACTTTTCGATCACCTAACAAACGTCGTCGGTCAAATATCCGGACACCCTATATATTTTATTGCATATGGCTTTTTCTATAGCACAAAATTTTACAACGTATAATCTATAGGTTTCATTGATAATATAGTTTATAGATGTGGTAAGCAAAGTTTACAGAGAATCGAGGGAGATTTCCATTTTAAACTAACTAAATATTTTGGTGAAGATGAAGTGTTTACCTTTAAATAACGTATACAATTTAAGTTAAATTTCAATTATAATAAAAGTTGAAATATTATTATTTTCGTAACAAAATTTTAATCATTTATCTGCATGATAGACGTTAAATTCGTTTCAACTCTACAAAAACTGATTTCATACATATTTTAGAAAATATCTACCGCTAACCTGCTGGCCGTCATTACAAATACAATTTATTAAGCCTATGTGAGAATTGATTTGAGTAATTTGATTCAATAATCTTAGGAATATAATTCAAACTATTGAAAATTGAAAATATTTCTTTATAACTTGATTTAGAGAGTTTTATTCTAATATAATGTCGTGTAAAACAAGCTCCAGTGACGAGTAAACGTAAAATGTGTATAAAATATTGCATAATATACATATGATCGAAAAACTAAGCAAATAAAATTCTTTTTATTCCTAGGTGTAGATAAAGTTACACATGGAGCAGAACTTCCATTTATATTTAATCAGAGTGGCATAAGTGATAACGATCCAGATGAAACAAATTTATTGGTGCAAAACAGAATGACTAAACTTTGGACCAACTTTGCCAAGTATCTGTAAGTATAACTAAAGGTTATTAGCTATTTTTGGCATAACCAATAATATATATATATATATATATATATATATATATATATATATATATATATATATATATATATATATATATACATTACGTTTCGAACAATCAACTTAAGGAGAAGGAAACCGGTCAAATATACAAGTCATATAATAGAAAACAATTCGATTAATAACAAATTTAATACTTAAGTACTGCAACATATAGAATATACTATACATAAAACTCTAATTGAAATAAATCATTATACCAAAGATTATTATAGCTAACGCTATATAATAATCTTTGATTATACGAATACCAGCCCTACATTGTTCAAGACAAACAAATTTTAATTCTGGTGAATGCGCCCATGAAATGGTCCATTACTGCAAACCACGCTAGACATCAACTTATACCTTTTTTGCATTCAAGACATTTTCTCGTAGACTTTTATAAAACTGCAAATTATGTTTGACTAATGAAATATTACATTTATTTCGAGTGTTATAGTGACGATAAGAATCAGTAAGTTTACATAAATGTTAATTTTTGTAGAAATATGTTAGTAATTTGAATACATAAATTGAATAAACACTAAGAATCTTATTTGAGTGAAAAGTTTCCTTGCAGAGAACGTGGTTTTGAGCAATAAAAAGTCTTTCAATTTCTGCAGATTAAACTCAAACAACAATATGCTAGATTTGATAATGCATCTGATTTGTCTTTCTCAAGACAAGTGACTATCAGTAGTGATACTTAAGAAATTTATAAAATCGGCCAACTGCAAATTATGAAAAATGTTTTTATTTCCATACAACCGGTTTTGGTTTCATTAACCATAGGTCTGTTAGCTCCACACCAAACAGAAAACCGTTCCAAAATTACTGCGGTCTTTTATTTTAAGTTAATGACATCTGAACCACAAATAATGATTGCGATATGATCAGCGTACAAAAATACATTTACCAAAGTTATATATTCAGGCAAATCGTCTACAAAGAAAAAAAAATATAAGTCGTCCCAGCATACTATAATGGGATTTGCCAGATTTCAGATCAAAAAGCTTAGACTTTGAGTTACTAATTTTAACTGAATCTGATAAGAAAAAAATAATCCATTCATTAATATTACCCCTTATACCAAGGTTGTTTAATTTATTTGAAGCAATATTCTCATCAGTAATATCAAAAGCACGGGTAAGATCAAAGGAAAAGGATATAACAGTTTCTTTATTATCAGATTTCTCGCTAATAAATTGAACAAGGTCAGCACAAGCACTTCAGTAGAATGACCTCAGCGAAAACGATGTTGACGATCGGACAATATAATTTATTTTCCTAGGAAACAACCACTTTCTCAAAGATTTTTTAAAAACAGCTTACTGGCGAATACTGTCTTTAATTTTTCACCCAACAATCGCCATTTTAAGGCGATCAGGAAGGTACCGGTATTCTCCACAACTAAATTATTTCACCTATTTAGAAGATTATCTTTCTTATAAGTGTCCTGGAGATGTTATTACAGTAAACTGAATTTTTATTTGGAAAATTTGTTGCCGTCTCAATAATTGCTCTGCTCGGAATACTGTCAAAGAACATAAAATTACTGAGCTGCTTTTTTTTTATTATGGTATAATTAGCAAAAAGTAATTGTAAAAAATATTAATATATTTATTTATTACTATATTAAACTAACTCTTTAGACTACTTTTGGGTTTAAACATGTCTCGTCGTCTTTAGGTTTAATAAATTGTTTATGAACGTATTTTTATAAAATTATTGACAATGAAGATGTCACAAAGCATCTGTCGGAATATTAATTTTTTAAAGTAAATGTAAAAAAATCTTTAAAATACATAATGGTTAGGCTAATCTTACTAGAGGATAAATAATGGACATCAAATATTAACAAACATGAGGGTAATTCGATATCCGATTCAAATGATATGTACTATTTTAGAGATCGTGATAGGTAATCCAACTAAATTTCTACTTAGGCATGAAAAAATTTCTACTATAAGCCTTATTTTTTATAAAACATATTTTTATGATTTCAGCAATCCAACACCAGAACAAACGGAATTATTAGATAATGTAACATGGCCTACAATTAATCCAACAACTTTACAATATCTAAACATCAACGGTTCATTGGAAGTACGGCAAAACCTTCGTGGAAACTTTTATCCTGGATGGAATGAAACCTACTACCAATACGGAAGAAAACCATTTATAACTTTTTAACTAAAAAAAATACAGTCTTAACAGATTTTTATTGTCTAAAATCTAGAATATTACATCTATTTTATAATGTAAATAATAATGATTCTAAAAAACATATATAATGTTAAAAACATAATTAAAACAATTTTCCTAAGGCATAATTATTATGTTCGTTTTTATAGTATATAATTATAACATATTTCCTTTTATGGCGAATGCGCAAGAATCCAAAAAATACTCCGAAATCGATATAAATTCAAGCACTGAACATATTATATGGTTTGTAATATTGATTCAAAAATTTTTCTTCTTACAAAATGTGATAATATTTTTTAATACACAAACGATAAATCGCAATAATGAAAGAAAATAATGTTTTTTTTAATTATGAGAAATTTAATATGTACTAGTTAAAACATAATCAGAAAGAAGTAACTTACTGGAAACATATATTCTTATTTTGGAAGTAAAATCTCCCCCGCTATCATAAAATAACATCTCACGTCAATATGTTTAGTCTCTTATAGATAAGAGTCAAATTTTCTTGTATCTATGATGTTCGCAGTTAGTTACTTTTATTTTATATATACAAAATACCTCTTTCTCATTAATGTTAAATACGACTACCTCAAAATAACACAGCATTACAGAAAAATGAATGCAAACCATGTTTGAGAACAGATACGTATATTTCAAATTATATATATATATATATATATATATATATATATATATATATATATATATATATATATATATATGACAAGCAGTCACAGAATTTCTTCAAAACCTAAAGTTTGAAACCAGAGATGATCTTCTGGTGACATGAAATGACTATTGGACCTATAGTCACCTATGCTTTTCCCCACGGACTATTAAGTTTCCACTCACTTTCCTTTTTCTCCCTCTTCACTAATCATGTTTTATTTTTCTTCTCCTTTCCTTTTCACTTTCCCTTCCCCCCTACTTCTCTATTTTTTCTCTCTTCCTCTCTCTATATCTCTTACCTGAATAGTACGGGTGTGACTCTCCAGTCTTGTATGGTGCAATAAATCTTTATCACATTCAATATGGACAATATAAAGAACAAATGAAACCTTACGGTGTAGGGTTTCGGAATCCCAGTACCGATCAATGAAGTGAGGGTTACTGCTCAGCTTATTCGGACAGTATGAGAGCCAATGTGCCAGGAAATAATTCTGATCCAAAAATTCTACAACTAATTTTAACAGTTATGAACATAACCTAAACCGATTCCCTCAGTTGACAAACCAGCGAAATAAAAGGCGCTTATGGGAATATCCCCTAAATTTTCAATTCTTAAATCAATTAGCATATTTCGATAAATATCCGAATTTAATAATCCAAAAAACATCACAAAATTAAACCTTCTACAAGTTAAACAAATAGACGAAATCACAACTATAGCCAGTATCTTTGTAGACATAATATTGTTAAAGGCAGAATCGTTAGGACCTAACAAACTGAAACGACCAAGAAATCCTGTATAAAACAAAAAGTCAAAAAGCAGACAGTATTTCACCAATACCGTTATAATAAACTTCAAACTTCCCGAGTACCTTCGTATAGGATAATATCGTTGCAAAGTAAGGCCTCATCTAATCCACTAAGCTGCTTTAACTGTCAAAAATTAGATCGCTACTCCACATTTATATGCCTTCCCTTCCCACTGCACAAACTCTGGTGGGATAATTTAAATAGAAATATATAATCCAGAAAGTCAAACCATTAGAAAAAATACCACACTTAAAACCTAAAAAAATCATAAATAGCCACTTAACCCTCGTCCTGCACATAATCATCCATATCTCATCAAACATTACTTAAACCCCCATCCTCTCCCAGACTCGATAAGTCCAAGAACCCTTCCTAAACGCAAACCTCTCCTTTTCTGATCTCTCTTACTCTACTTTTCAACATTAAACAATAAAACATCAATAAAACCTCAATTCAAACAACATTTAACAAAGACTCCCTAATAGTAAATCGCAATACCTCAGATTCCTCAGTATCTTCAGTACAAAAATAAAGTTCAACTTCAAAACAAAAACTCTCCAAATTAAATCCTTACAAAAAAAAATGATAACCCTATAAATCATTCAATGAAACTGCAATGGCATGCTGCACGACCTGAAGGATATAAAAATCCAAAAGTCATAGGCATTCAAGAAACAAATTAAAAAATATCGTGAAAAGTCCAGATTAAGAGATATAATTACTTCAGAACGGACAGGTTCAACCCGTTTATAGCTTCAGACGATGTTGCCCTACTCATCAGGGATAATATAATATATATATATATATATATATATATATATATATATATATATATATATATATATATATGATGATTAAACTTCCATCTACTAACGAAAGCTAATGGCTCGGTACGACCTCACTGATCAGAATCTGAGGTGATCAAAAATCTTAAGAACTGAGAACAGTTGCATCTGCGCTTACCGAGGAAAGATTTTTCAACAAATGTAAAACATTTTTATGAAATTCAATTTTCAATATAATAAGACGTCACCAAAATGTGGTTGTTGCACTTCCATTGTCTTTAATTTTGTTTGTTTGTACGACGTTTCGATTAGGTTGAATCTCTATTAGTTATCACGTTAAAACTGAATGGCTTGTCTTAAGGCTATGAGCTTATATAAGGATTGGGTCCAATGAAGCGCGAAGTCTCGTTTTACTCTACACACCTTAATTATTTAATGCTAAAAAGTAGTTGTTGCCAAAGATTAGGAATTACAACACTGAAAATTATATTATTATTTTTAATGTAAGCATTCAACTTTTCTCTTTTCCATGTTGAGTTTCTTATATACTGCCGCAGCTCTAGATCATTTTATGTGGTGTTGTTTATCCCAAACGTGTTCTGAAATAACAGATCTCGACTTTTCCCTTTTTTGTGTATGAGTCCCTAATTCTAACTTCTAATGGAAGCTTGGTTTCTCCAATATAC
Source organism: Diaprepes abbreviatus (assembly GCA_034092305.1). NCBI lineage: Eukaryota > Metazoa > Arthropoda > Insecta > Coleoptera > Curculionidae > Diaprepes > Diaprepes abbreviatus. The sequence goes on from JASJET010000055.1 coordinate 33,987,853, forward strand.
ATTTCACCACACTTACTTAGAATTTTGTAAACCCATTCTTCCTTCCGGGTAGTTTTTGGCTTTGTTTTTGTTAAATGAGTTTTGAATGTATTTCCCGATTTGAATGCTGTTTTTATGTTATAACTGCCGACATTTCATTTTATTTTCTCTTAAATTGTGAAGAAAAAATGTGTTTCTTGCTGTCCACCGATTTGAGATATTATTCAGTGTGTGTTGGCTTCCTGTTTGAACGGGTTTACTATAAAGTCCAGGATCATTTACATCTTATTCCCCATTAAACTCAATTTTTGGTCGCATGGAGTTTAGATATGTCAAAAAATATTGTAGTTCTTGATTATTACCCTTCCATATGATAAAGATATCATCGACGCATCTCAACCAGATTTCTAGATTCACTATTGCTGTTTCTATAGCATAAGTTAGGCTAGTGACAGGACTAATAACACCAATGCAGATAAAGAAAATATCTGTATACAATAGGCATTTTTAATGAATAATTAAAATATAGACTACGTGATGGAGAAGACGAAACATCTTCACACTTCATCTTTGAATGCGAAGTTCTAATCTACTGGAGACAAAGATCGATAAATCCGTAAGGCTTATACCCTGAGGACAAACAAGTGAACAGTCTGCTAGACCTGCTTAAGGCAACCAACCTGTTCCCATAGAAAAGATATAACAGGCGGCTCAATAAACCATTAGGCTTTAGTGTAAGGACTTCTCAATCCTAACCAGCTATTACTCAATCAATATATTAAGGACATCTCTGATAAAATAAATCAAATTGCAAGCAGTTACAACACAAAACCAGTTTTCAAATCAGGAAATACACTCAGAGCTCATTTAACAAAAATAAAACCAAAAACTAGCGATAAGGTAGAAGGTGTTTACAAAGTTTCATGTGAGTGTGGTGAAATATCTGTTAGCGAAACCAAGGGTCGACTTGAAATTAAAATTAAGGAATATAAAACTGATACACACAAAAAGGCGAACATCTGATCTGGTAGTGTAGCATATGATTGAGATTAACAGCATTTTAAATGGCCTATAGCTGTTGCAGCATATATGAAACTCAACATGAAAAAAACGCTATTTATAGAATCAACGTATATTCAAAATAATAATGGAATCATCAATAAACCCAGTGTTGAAAGATCTAACTTGGTAACCACTATTTTGAATAGTAAATTTACAGTGAAGCGAAACTTTGCGCTTCAATTGACATGATCCTTACATAGGCTTGAAGCCTTAAAACAAAATTTTTAGGTTATACTTGATAACATTTAGAGATACGACATAATTGAAACGTCGTACAAACAAAGAAAAATAAAGATAATGCAAGTCCGACAACCACATTATAGTCAATCTCCAACATTGCCTACAACTTTCAAAAAACGCTATAAGACGTATCTAATAAACTAAGGTTCATATAATATTTCTGAATGTTCACTAAATACTATGATGGATACATTTTTTCTGCAGATAGTTTTTTCTTTCAATTTCTTGTTTACAAATTAGCATTCTAGTCGAGTTTTTGTTCTGTAAATTGATTTTGTACTGGTTTAAAAAATTTTGGAAAATTTTATGTTTAATTTCCACAAAAAGTTATAACTAATTTATTTGCGTAAAAATTAACACCGAATAACTAAAGTGCTAAATTATCTTAAATGGTAACATGATGTACCGTATACGAGAGACAATTAGAATAACAACAAAAATTAAATCCTTAAAAGACTAAACACGATAATAACTTATATAAATATATATACAGGATTGTACATACACTGTAAATAATGAAAAAAAATTTCGGGAAAACTACTACTTATTTTAATAAAATTTATAGATAAAACATATTATTGTTTGGCGCTTAAAAAATATGGCGTACTAGACAAAAATAATATACCTAAATTAAATTTGATAAAAGCTCAACCAGGCACCAAATCTGAAATACTAATCTTTGAGATATAAAAAAGAAACACCTCACTGCTTTTTATTGAACAATTTTTTTACTTTCGAAGGAAATACATTTTCCTCGGTCCATTTGGTCTGAACGGAGCCCGGAAGTGAGAAGCAACCTGTATCCGACTTGTGTCCGGTTGCCTTAAGTTACTACTAATTTTGGTTTGTTTTGTTTTTTTATTACCTTACCTTTTATCTTTGCTGTGATTATTGCTGAAGATTATCGAGTAACTACTACATCTCTGAAGAAATTACATCACAAGTAAGTACACATATGGTACAGTCTTTTTTTGTCCTTAGTTCATTCTTTAAATTTATTCGCCCCATTGTGCATTTTGGGATCAGTATATCTATGAATTTTTATTAATGATTGATGGTTTTCAGTTCGCAATTTATAATATATGACTGATAATTTAATATATTTAAGTTAATTGGGCCTTAATTGTAATAGGATATTCTTGAGACAAAACGTGCTCACAATTTGGCAAACGCCTATGGTATAAAACTTAGATTTTCTGTTGTATTTCGATTATTATTATTATTATTATTCATTTTGCGATTCGCAGTTGTAACATCTTGCTAGTTTTCTCAGTATAAATTACGTTGCTTTTTCCAGACGAGTGTTGAATTAAGATCTCTGTGTAAATCTTATGATCGCTTAGAACTTAATTTGCAGAGGGTTCTTTAAAACAAACTCCAACTTTATGACTAATTACAAATACTATTTTAATTGTATGTTAAAATTATATCGAATATATAATTATTAGATGTTAGTACGGGCATCTAGTTTTTTTATTTGAATCCTTAAGTTATTTATTGGTTTGGATACTATAGAGAAAGTACCAAAACCATCAATGCGTTTTCTACACTGCCACTTTTAGTTAGTTCTATTCTATGTTAAATTTATAAACTTTATTAATTTATAATATAATTTTACAACCTCTGCTTTCAAACAGAGGAAGAACGTAGGAGGTCTGTCTCCGATTGCTTACCTAATTTCACCTATCCATATTCTACGTAATCTTCCTCTCTTTCTTTTGTTGGTTCGCTCATGTTTGGTCATCCATCTAGTTCATCTGCTGTTAAGCATCCTCTTTACGTGTCCATATCATATTAGTTGTCTTGCATCTATCCTTTGTTTTATTGTATATATTCTCCTTCTGCATTTTCTAATTTCTTTATTGGGTAACTCTTCTGACTTAAAAATTCTGCACAATAATCTGAAAAAATCCATTTCTACATGTTCTACTTTTCTTTTGTCTTTTATCGCTATTTACCAACATTTTAACCCATAAATTTTAAAATAGCTTTATAAAATATCCACTTTATTTACAAGAAGATTTGGCTTGAACAGAATATTGATGCGTCCTAAATATTTTTACTCCTCGCATTTTATAACTATCTTAATTCTAATCCTCAAGTATTGAATTGAGAGTCCATATACATTATTTACTTCCTTGTCTTTTATATATTATTCCATTTTCTAATAATAATACCTTTAAAGGTATGACGCATCCTAAATATTCATACTCTTAGCCCTTTTTTAACTGTATTAACTGTAACTCTTAGTTCTCCTGTTCTTTCCTTATTCTGAGATATTCGGTCTTTTTTAATTTAATATTAATGCCCCAGTTATCATGCCCCTTTTTAAGACTTCTTAGCATGTAGTCAGCATTCTCCTCACTATGGACAACTATGTATTATTTAATCTTCTTCAAAAAGTACGTTGTTCAGCAACTATCTGTATCCCCATTTCTGTACCATTTTTTCTCCAATTTTGCAAAACTTCTTGTATTTAAATTTTGAATAGGGTAAATGAAATTTAATATTTCTATTTAAAGTCATGTGTCACCACAAATAATTTTAAAATCTCATTACCGATTTTACTCCACAAAGTTTTTATACATATTTTAAATTGTCTTAGTGAGGTTTGCCTTCATCAAAGTGTCAGAAAGTTTTTTAATAAAATTTTGTCATAGTTTTTTCAAGATCCATAAACACAATATGAGTAGGTACATATATCATTTTTCCCGTTTGCTACATTTTGCCTCTGTTATATCGTATATATGTTTTCTAAATCTTCAGTAAGCAACCATTTTCGGTAGCTTTTCTTTTTAATTTCTGTTTGATCTTTAATTTCGTCCATCATTCCGGATTTCTGTTCCGACTTTTTTCTTAGAATCACGGAGATTCTGTTGCCTCTTGATGAATGCGCCTATTAATTAAATTATGTTTTTTCCTTCCCTTATTATTGCGCCAAGTTTGATAGCTAACCGTAATTTTAATAAAAATTGTGCCGATATTTTTTGGATTATATTTTCAGTTTTTAGTTCATCTTTTGCACTTCAATATATGTTTTTATTTGCTCTTTTGTAATTGTCTATCATTTTTGTTATTATCAAAGTATAATCAACTTCATATTCTGCATTACGATAAACCCTGACTTTACTTCAAGTGACAAAAATTTATAAATCTTTCCCTGTTGTCATTTTCTCATCTCAAATCAGAAAACAATATACGAGGATGGTTCGATAAGTTTTCGACCTGAAACAGAGAGGGCGCTAGTAGGATCAAATAACTATAATATTTTGTAAGCTTTAACCTTGAGATGAAGCCCTGCAAAGTTTAAGATGTTTACGTTCAGTTGCTTGTTTGTGGCGATCGAGTGAACACATAAGGTTCAATATTTTGTGAAAGATGGATAAAATTGAAGTTCCAGCAGTCACAAAGTACTTTGTTTTAAAGGACTTAACTCCTACGGACATTAAAAATGAGTTAGATTCTACTTTAAAGGATTCTTTTCCTTCTTTTTCGACAGTAAAAAATGGGCTGCTGAATTTAATCGTGATCGTACATCAATTCAAGATGATGAGCGCTCGGAACGCCCAATAACCGCTACAACTGACGAAATTGTCACCAAAATTCGCAATCTCATACTTCATGACCGCCAACTGAAAGTACGAGAGCTTGCTGGTATAGCAAACGTCTCGATAGATCGTGTCCACTACATTTTACATGATGTTTTTGGCATGAAAAAGCTTTCTGCGCGATGGGTGCCGCGTTTGTTAACAGTCAACCAAAGACGCCTTCGAATGAACACTTCGCAAGAGTGTTTAGACTTATTCAGAGGCAATCCTGTTAAGTTTCTTCGACGTTTTATAACTGTAGATGAAACATGGATTCACCATTACATGCCAGAAACAAACAACAGTCTAAACAGTGGGTGGGGGTAGGTGAAAGTGCGCCAAAAAAAACAAAAACCGGTCCGTCTGCAGGAAAAGTCGTGGCAATAGTTTTTTGGGATTCTTATGGCGTGGTGCTTATAGACTATTTAGAACAAGGCAAGACCATCACCGGGGAGTATTATGCTTTGCTACTGGACCATTTGCAGCATGTGATTAAGGTTAAACGTCCACATGTTGCTAAAAAAAGTGCTCTTTCATCAGGATAACGCGCCTGAACACAAATCAATGGTTGTTGCTGCAAAACTCCATGACCTACGTTTCAAAATGCTTCCACATGCACCATATTCACCAGATATGGCTCATAGCGATTACTTTCTCTTCCCAAGCTAAAAAAATGGCTCATTGGATGAAAATTCCCTTCAAATAAAGAGGTCAGAGCAGCGAATAGCCGCTTATTCTGCAGAGTTGGACAAATCGCATTATACTACGGGTATTAAAATGTTAGAACATCGTTGGTCTAAAGGTATTGAAGTACAAGGGGACTATATTGAAAAATAAATAAAAACATTTTCAAAGATCTTTTGTTTTCTTTTTCAGGCCGAGAACTTATCAAACCATCCTCGTAATATTATCATTTCTATTGTCAAAAAAGATTATTCATAATATCTGCCACCGTATGTAAATTTATTCTTATAATTGCATGCAGTTGTAATATTTGTTGTTTCATTATATTACAAGCATGTTTATCCAAAACTGTATAACTAATTTTCTATATGGTATTGTCAACATTCTAGTAATCGTATTTTCGCATTTACTATCCATATTACTCACTATACGCTACTGATTCAAAAACAACAAATAAATCCCAAATATTGGAATTCTCATCAACTCTGAATCATATTAAATCACAGCCCTTCAATTCACTAACATGGTCTAACTTTAAAAGTGATGTAAGTTGACAATAAAGAATTTTAATGAACACCTTAAATATTCAAGAAAAGGAAATTGTTTTCTTTTTTTACTAAATCAGCCAAAATGGAAAGTTAATTTTTTTTTGGGAGAGAACTATTTTTCTGAGTGACTCAAAGGCTACAGCCTTAGTTTTTATCCTTAATTTTCCTATATAAATGTTGATTTCTTGACATATATAATACAAATTACAACAATAACATCATATGGAAAACAAAACTGGCAAACTAGAAGCGATATCAGCTAGAACAGGATAAATTTTTTACTGAATCTGGTTATAAATATTCTTGATATATGTTGAATAATTTGCTAGACTTGGTTCAAACCTAAAGTCAATAGTCATTAGTAACTAACCTGATCTACAGGTAACTTCAAAACTTTAAAAAATTGTATGCAAATGCGTTGACTTTCATTTTAAACCCTAAACAGTGAAAAAAGACATTAAATTATAATTATATAGAAATAAGATCAAATTTGTATTTGCCTAGAATATGAAAAAAATATCGATCTAGAGAAGGCGTTCGATCGTATACAGCTGGAGGATGTAACACAGCTACTTTACGACAGACAAATACCTCAAAACATTATCCAAACGATTGAAAATATATATCAGGCAAATACGATTCAAGCTAGGATAAACGGTGAATTGACCGAAAAAATAGAAGTAAATAATGGCATCCGACAAGGTGACTCTCTTAGCCCCCTACTATTTAACATCATCATGGACGAGTTGATATAGCAGGTACGTAGATTGAAAGGGTATAAAATGGGAGACAGGAAAATCAAAATACTGTGCTACGCCAACCATGCAGTGTTAATAGCTGAAAGCGAAGACGATGCACTATATGTCTATCTCGGAATAGAAATATCCGGATACGGGGATGTTGAAACGGAGGTGAGGGGACAAACCATGAAAGCAGCAAGAACAGCTGCATGTCTTAACAGTACCATATGGACCAATAAACATTTAGGAATCGAAGTTAAATCCAAAATTTATAAAACAGCAATAAGACCCATATTAACATACATTGCAGAAACCAAACCAGAAACCTCGAAAACAAAACCAATACTGGAAACAACAGAGATGAGAGTGGTGCGCAGGATAGCTGGCAGGACACTTATGGATCGGAATAGAAACGAGGATATAAGAAGAGTGTGTAAAGTCTATAACATCAATGACTGGGTATTACAAAGAAAAAAGGAATGGAACAAACATATCAACCTACATGACCGACGACAGAATAGTAAAGATCACGAGGGACAAATCACCAATAGGACGTAGGAGACCGGAAGACCCCGTAAACGATGGAGTGATAACTTCACAATAGACTGAAACATGGCAAAGAGACGAAGAATAAGAAGCCAATTGCTGATATATAAAAAGGAAGAAGAAGAAGAATGAAAAAAATTTAATCTCGAGACAATTAGCAGCCCAAGCAACATTAAATCTCACCTGGTACAGACACCAGTGTATCTTATTATGCTAAGACACAAGAAGAGAGGGAAAAAAGTAGATACTTAATTCCAGTTTTTACAGAGATTTGAAGTACAAAAAAATATTAAACAATAGAAAAGATAAATAAAGAAGATGTTGGTTTATTATCAACTCGATGGTGCTTTGAACATCGTGTTACCTATTAGCATTGTTTAACAATTTTACATATATTAGCAGATTTAACATATAGTTAGAACCTCTAATTTAAAAAGTAAATTAATAAGTACGTTATCTGCTTCCATACTTGTTAGAACCTAAATTTAACACATATCTTAACGACCAGATTTAACTAAAAATGTTTAGATTTTAAACTAAATTTAGTTGATACGAACTTTAAATTGATCAGTTTTGTTTTGCTGATGGTGTTAAAATTTATATCGTATAGATCAACAAACAAATCTTTATGAAGGGAAATTGAAAAAAAAACGATACAAAATTGAACACTTCAGTTTCGAAATATTTTACACTTTACGCGATAAATACATAATTAGACGATGAAATTATTTGCTAGGAGTTTTTGTTCTCGCTCGCTCACATATATAACAGTGCGTAATGCATTATGATTATACACACTTAGTGTCGTGTTACGATTATAATAGTTTTTTCTTTCTTTTAAGGATGAACACATTTTTTCTGTAGGTTAATCAAAGACTTAACTTTCTTAGTAGATTATTGATAATTGTAAAAAAGAAATATTAGGAGAAAAGACAATTGAATGACAATTAAATATATTACAAAAAACTATGAAAAAAATCAAATGGCAAATAAAAAACAGCTTAATTTTTAATAACATAATAATACCTAGGTATGACTATGCAAAATCAGCTAGAGCGAATGTATGTCAAAATAAAAGTATGCAGGAGAACTCGGCCACAGCCGAAAACTACTACGGTAGGAAATAAAATATAAGAGACGCAAGGATTATTTTGACACATTTGATTACGATTTACACTGTTATATAATAAATATTAAACTGACAAAAAATGTAATGGAACAAATATTAATTATTTTACACTGTTCAATGTGAACTATATTCTGTTAACATGAATAATTAAATAATCACTCTGTGGATAGATTTCTCGTAGGGTAGTATATATTTTTTTTATTACTATTCAAGAAAGTCTAAAGGAAAATATAAATCAGTTATCGAGCTTAACTTTTATTATCTTTGTCGTTTAAATGTTTTCTTAAAAATACATAAACTCAGTCAATTTATGAAAACATAATAAGACCCTCTCTAAGATTTGCCTATAAATCTGTTGAGATAATCCTACCCTGGTTATGTAAATAAAACCGACGTGATAAGGGTAATTTTCTTAACATATATTATATGAAATACCGTTAAAATGTATTAAAATATTGAGCGATTTTCCCATTATTAGGAAACAAAAGAATAATCAAATAAACTCATTATACTGTAATATAAAGTTTGATCTGTGAAAGGAATTAATATAGCGACTGTTTTTCCCGATTGCAAGAAAGAATGATTTAAATACCAGCAATATGAATAAAAGGGCACTCAAGTTTTTTCACAGACGTTATAATATCTTATTCCTTTAGTTATAGAAAGAAACAGAATAGTTTTATTAACTGTGTTCATATAAAAATTAAGATTAAGACTCTCAGAGGCCAATTCGGAAATTAAGTATCCAGTAGAGAAGGGCTGACGCCTTCTGCGACAAACTATTCGAACTATAGGAAATGAAATTTACAGTTATAGGGATGCAAGGGGTACAGGGCGTACCAGTTTGGCCCATTAAGGAATACTAAACTTCAGTTCCAATCTGGAATTCGTTAGAATCGGTACCGCCTTCCAGTGCCGTGCCAAAATTACGTGGCGTGCATATTCGTCGGAAATGAAGGTTTTCTTTGTTTTGTTTTGTCCTTCATTTAATTTGGGAAATTAAGGGAATATCGTATATTATCTTAGTCGAGCATTTCGCGATTTTTAATACTATTTGGTTAAGAAATATAAATAGCTGTTTTTTTTACGTTTTATTCTTTTTTTCTGTTTAATGTTAATTAAGCTATTTATACGTGTTTTTATTTCAAAATTGGGTTTTACGTTTTTGGTTAAAAGAACGGCCAAGAAGAGCAGTAATGTTAGTTGTTTTTCGTAATTGTTATTAAGTTTTTCATTGTAAATAGTTCGTTTTTCGTATTTATTTTTATTAATAGACTAAGTGTTTTGAGAAACTTGTTTTGTTTATTTTTAATCAAAAACCTTCACGCGATTAAACCCGAGGACGTACTACTGTGTGAGCTGTAAACAAGAGATATCATCTGTCCAGCTAATTAGCTGGTTTTGGTAAGCTTAAATAACCGTAGTTGTTTGGTACTAAAGCTGCAAGAGAGAAGATGAACGTTCAGACTTCCAGAGTGTCTTTATTACTGTAAAATTTAATTAAAGGTTGTCAAAATAGCTACTAATTAATATGAGGTAGAAAAAATAATTATAGATGAAATAGTTAACGCTACCACAATATATCATTTGCAAGAGTCTATGATCAAATTCTGTCACAATACAAAAACAAAAAACAGGAAAACAACTGGGCTATAAAATAATGAAACAAGTGTTTAATCAAACCTCAGAGACGTACAGGAACAAACCTGTTGAAACTCTGCGCTCATAAAATCATGGGGTGATCAACTTACAACGTAGAAGAAGAGCATCAGTAAAATTCACAAAGAACAGCTTTACTTCCAGTTAGCGTTCTTATGAGGAATATAAGGACCGCTCTCGATATGATCTCGATACACTCTCGGTCCGGTAAAATATTCTTACAAGGGAAACAATGAACCTATTCACTCTATCAGTTCCGCGGAGGTTTCGATCTCGTAAACTCTTTTGCATTTAAAAAAAATTTATCGAACTGAGAGCGAACTGAGATCGTATCAAGAGCGGCACTATGGTGAGAATTGAGACTAAATAGTTCATTCAAAAAGTTCCGAGACTAATTTCGTATAAAATTTACAACTAGCGCTATATGTTACTCGACAGCAAAACTATGTAATATCATGCCTTAGTTACCCACAGTGAAGATGTGAGTGGTGTAATTTCATTTATTGGCGAGCTGTGTTCGTTTGAAGTAGATGTGTTTTTACTAGCGCGTCACAATTTTCGCTATAGAGCAACGTGCAGCAATCAAATTTTGTTTCAAATTGGGAATAAGTGGTTTGGAAACATTCAAATTATTGAAACTCGCATATGGTGAGGATTGTTTAAATCGCAGCAAGGTTTTAAGTGGTATGTGTGGTTTAAGAATGGTCAACAGTCGCTAGAAGACGATCCACGGGAGGGGGGCCCTTTAACTTCTACTACCGATGAGAATGTCAAACGTGTGTGTTGCACTGTCTCGTTATCGACGTACTACAGTTTAAATGTTGTCAGAGGAACTCAACATCAGTGTAGGAAGCGTGCAACACATTTCGCATGATGTTCTCGGGAAAAAAAGTGTGTGAAATGTTCGTTCCGCACTTGTTAACAGAAAAGCTGAAGGAGCGCCGTGTGGAAACTTCACGAGACATGCATGAAAATTGTTTAAATAAAATTATAACCAGCGACGAATCATAGTGTTTTCAATACGATTCATCGACCAAACGCCGAACCGGTAAGTGGCGAGGCAAGAGCGAAGGGCAGCTCAACAAAATTCGAGCAATAAAGTCGAAAATCGAAACGATGCTCATTTTTTTTTCGATTCTCGCGGATTTATCCATAAACATTCGTGCCACCGGGCCAAAAGGTGAACGCACAATTCTACAAAAGTGTCCTGAATCGACCTTTAAAGAAGATACGTCGCGTGAGACCGGAATTGTACTGCACCGGTGACTGGTTTCTGTTCTACAACAATGCGCCAGCTCATTCCTCAGTATTCATCATACAATTTCTGACCCAAAAGTCGGTCTTCACTCGCCCTACTCGCCAGATCTGGCTCCGGAAGACTTTTCTTTATTCTCTAAATTGAAAATAACGATGAAGGGAAAACGTTTTGAAGACGTTGAGGCGATTCAAAGGAATGTGACTAGGGCTCTGACAGCTATTCCAGAAGAGGAGTTCTCCAGGTCGTTCCAGCTGCTATACGAGCGCAGCAAAATTTGTATAGGACGAGGAGAGGATTATATTGAAAACTTTTTTCTAAACTCTTGTTTTCATTCGAAAAAAATTAATCCCGGAACTTTTTAAATGAACTTTTTAGATACTGTTTTGTAGATGTTTAAAAAGCTTTTATTAATTTTTATCTAGTTCATTTTCCTTTAGTAGAAAATGAACAATTTTTTTCTGAAGTTACTAATTTGTTCATTACATATTGGAAGTATGGTGGAATTATTTCTCACGAAATTATTTAAACTAGTTTAAAAAAAAAATGGAACTAGATGTTTATTTTTCACAATAACCTATAAATAATTTATTTGCTTAAATATTAATATCGGACGCTCGAAGTGCTAAATGATATTAAATAGTAATATGATGTTCAGTATACGGCAGATAATTAGAATAATAACAAAAACAAATTTCCAAGAAAAGTCAACATGATAATAACTTAACTCAGTAGATAGGAAAGCTTATCTGTATTCCGCAAATTATCTCTAATAAGTTGTGTACTAAAGAGAAAAATTATACTTCAAATATCGCAATAATTAATTGAATAATAACTAATTTTATAGCATTTAAAAATTACAATTTCAGTAAGAAATAAATAAATCCAGAATTGCCTATATTCTCCTGCAGACCACTAAAGGAAAAATATACAAATATTTTTAATTTCTTGCAAATATAACTCTGGTCCTCTCTTCATGCACGGTTCAACCACCTGATGTTATCATATGTGGAGCTGTAACGAATCAAGAGCACATCATAGGAAACAACAGTCTTCATAAAATACAAGTTTCTAGATATGTCGGCAGGATATTAAACCTGCAGACTTTTTCGATGTCAAACTGAAAAATATCGCCAGTCAAACGATATCTATATATGTATACACTGAAGCAATGCAAAGCTTAAAAATTAAAATTTCAGTAAATAATAAGGAAATTTTTACTGTTGTAGAACTAGTTTAACAAGTTGGCTATATTTTCCTTCAAGCAGTTAAAGAAAAAAAATACAAACAGTTTATTTTCCGTTAAAAGAAATCTGGTCCTACTGCTCGAGCTAACCCGAACTAAAAAACAATGTAATTTTTTATATAATAAATAGAAAAATCAGGTATTCTTATAACGGTAAATATTTGAAAATAAAATTATAATTATGTGAAATATTACATGGTATTCTTTGATAATAGTAGTTTTTGTTTAGTAAGGCGTCAATAAAACTAATGAAAAATAATTTCTCAGAACCATTGCCAAAGTTCCCATTGTTACGGAATTTTTTAAATTCCGTCACTCCATTTTTTTCTAATACCCTCGTAAGGCTTATAAGGCAGCCGATAAGTCACGTGATGATTATCTATCGCAAGTAAACGTTGCTCATCGAGCTATTTTGTCGTCAAGACTTTCAAAAGAGCGTTGTGATGAAAAGAAATAAGGTAATTATTTTTTTTAATTAACGTAAGTTATTTAGTTTCGAATAGTGTGGAATATTTTGTGTTGTTTAGTCACCTTTTTGATCTATCAAATATCCTTTGTTAAGTTTTTTCCTGTGGTGAGGAACCGAAATCATGACCTTGAGATCTTCCTTCGCTGACTATGAAATAACGTGTGTTTGTTCTGCTAAGTTTTTATTTTCAAAATTTAGCAGATTATCTTCTCTGAGATACAAATTACTTTTTTTTTAAATATGTTTAAACGTATCTGCAGAAGTTTATTTAGCATATAGAGGGTCAGCCGTCTTGGCAAAAGTCCATGAAAATTATCTTAAAGACCTGTTGCTGGTTTTAATTACCTATTTTTTTTATTAAAATTACCTGTTACTTAAGGGTTTTAGCAATCTAATCTTGTGCTAAGAGTTGTACTCCCTAGTTTTATGTTTTTTTTTCGCCAGGGTAAAATGTACCTGAACGGTACTGGTCATTGTATTTGCTAAGATCCTGAGTTGATAGTATTCTTATCTGAGGGAACTTGGCTGCTAAAGACTTTAAGAAACACATTGGGGCCAAAGTCATTGGAAAAGGGTACTCGAAATTCAACCTACTTAGTCAGGAAGACTGAAGGTGAATCTTAAAAATCATCTTTTACCTTTTGCTTATTCGAAACATATCTGTAGAATTTTGACTCCATCTGCTAATCTGTTCTAAGTTTAAGGACCTCGACTATTCTTATCTTATCATGTCTTTCTTCTTCTTCTTAAAATGCCTATCCTCTTTGGATGTTGGCTATCACATTGGTCCATATTACTTTATTCACTGCTGCTCTGAACAGACCTATTGATGTCATTCCAGTCCATGTTCGTAGGTTGCGCAGCCATGATATTCGCCTTCGTCCAGATGATCTTTGGCCTTCTATTTTCCCCTGTAGGATAAGTTGGAGCAGGTGATATTTCTCATTCCGCATGATATGTCCAAAGTACTCCAATTTTCTGCGTTTGACATTTGTAAGGTATTCCAGTTCTCCACCGATACGTTGTAAAATGTTTTCGTTTGATACGTGGTGTATCCAAAGAACCCTAAGCATGCGGCGGTAGCACCACATCTCAAATGCATCTATACGTTTACATGAAGCATCGGTAAGGGTCCAGGCTTCTGCTCCATATAAGAGAGTTGAGAGTACATAGCATTTCAAAATCCTGATCCGCGTATGTATATTGAGGGATAGGTTGCAGAGTATGTTGCGCAGCTTATTAAAAGTACCTCTTGCTTTCTCGATTCGGCTTCTTATTTCTCGAGAGTGATCCCAGTCCTTATTCAACGTGCAGCCTAGATATGTGATCGTCTCGGCCATTGTGAGAGTTACGTTGTTGGCATTAAACTGTATATTGCCGACGTCGTTTTTACTGACAATAATCGTTTGCGTCTTCTTGCAGTTTATCTTCATACCATATCTGTTGCAAGCTGTCACTATTTGGTCGATAGTTCTTTGAAGTCCCTCTGCAGTATCGGCTATAAGAACGGTATCATTCGCGTATCTTAGGTTGTTTATTACTTCTCCATTTACAATAATTCCATCTTCTATATTGCCCAGTGCTTCTTTAAAGAGATGTTCTGAGTATACGTTGAATAGAAGTGGCGACAGTATACAGCCCTGGTGTACTCCCCTCTTTATATTAAATTATTCTGTTGTCTCATTCTCAACTCGTACAATAGCCTTTTGTTGTGAATATAGCTTTGATATTATTTCTCTGTCTCTGTCGTCGATTTCTGTCTCTTGTAGGATTGAAATCAGTTTACTGTGCTGCACTTTGTTAAATGCCTTTTCAAAATCTATGAAGCATGCAAAGACGTCGGCATTGATGTCACGTGCTCTTTGAATCAGAACCTGCATGGAAAACAAGGCCTTTCTAGTGCCAAGTCCCTGTCTGAAGCCAAACTGCGTGTCACTTACGTTTTCATCGAGTTTTCTATATATTCGTACTTGAATGATGTTAAGAAAAGCTTTTAAAGCGTGGCTCATCAAGCTGATTATTCTATGATCGGAGCACTTAGTTGTGTTCGTTTTTTTGGGAATCGGGATGAATGTCGACAGTAGCCAGTCTTTTGGTATTTGACCGTTCATGTAAATTTTGTTAAAGTGGGTGGTCAGTAGTTTTATTTGTTCTGAGTCAATTAATTTGAGAACTTCTCCGTGTATCTGGTCTGGCTCGGGGGTTTTGTTATTTTTGAGTCAATTTATCGCTGATTCCACTTCCGCCTGTGTGATGGTAGGCCCCTCTCCGCCAACGACTGTATTCACAGTACTGTTGTTTTCATCTCCACACAATTCCTCCATGTATTGCTTCCATCTTACAAGTTGTTTGTCAGTTTCGGTGATGATGTTGTTGTCCAAGTCCAAGATTATTCCAGGACTCCGTTTACGGTAACTTCCTGTTGCTTCTTTTATTTTTTTATGGAGGTTGAAGCTGTCGTGTTTCGCTTGTAATATCTCAATTTCAACACACTTTTCCTGTAGCCATCGTTTTTTAACGTCTTTGATTGCTCTCAATACTATTTTGTGTAGTTCTTTGTATTTCTCATTATTTCTGTTTTTGTATTGTCTTCTTTCTTCCATAAGTTCCAGGATAGTGTCTGTCATCCACTCTTGCCTTTTCATCATTCTATCAGGTTTCAGGTCTTCTTGTGTGATTGAAGTTATAGGTGTTTTTATTTTGTTCCAGAGCTCTTCTACTTCTGCTTCATGATTGTTGTTCTCTAATACACTCTTAAGTTCGTTGTTTATCTTTTCTTTCGTTTGCTGGAGTATGTTCTCTTTTTTGAGTTTCCGCACATCAACCCCTCTTGGTGGTATCTTCTTTACTATTTTTTTTAGTCGAAGTTTGGTACGAGCTAGTAGCAGGTTATGATCTGATGGGATGTCTGCACCTGGGTATGTTTTACAGGAGACAACTGCGTTGCGATATTTTATGTTTATCATCACAAAGTCAATCTGATTTCTCACGATCTTGTTGCTGTTATCAGCTGGAGATTTCCAAGTGTATAGTCTCCTGGGAGGTAGTTTAAAAAAGGTGTTCATGATTGTAAAGTCCATTTCTTGACCGAACTCTATCAATCTTTCTCCTCTCCCCTTTCTCACTCCCAGTCCAAAACCACCCACCACGCAATCAACCTTTCCCATTCCAATCTTGGCATTCATGTCTCCTAAGATGATGTTAACTTCTTCTTTCTTTGTGTGTTTGAGAGTAGTTTTAAGCTGCTCATAGAACTCCTCTATTTCAGTTTCACTACTGTCAGATGTCGGTGCGTATGCCTGTATGATATTTAGGTCAAATGGTTTTCCCTTTATCTTGATTAACGCGACTCTACTTGAAACAGGGACAAATCCATTAACAGCTGCGTTTGTTTGTTTATTAAGAATTATTGCTACTCCGTTTTTATTTTTAGTTGTATTGTCTCCGGAGAAGTATATGTGATATTCATCTATGTTGCAGTGGCCTGAATTTGGCCATCTGGTCTCGCTGCATCCTAGTATATCAAGTTTGAGTCGCTTCGCCTCTTTCACTACGTTGGCCGCTTTGCCAGATTGGTACATACTTTGTACGTTCCACGTTCCTATGCTTTTTTTTGTTCGCCTTGGAGACATCATTGGACGACCGGGAGATTCTTAGCACCCTCTCCCCATTTAAGGGGTGCCCGAGACTGAGGGCCTTTGCTTTATTTTGTGTATCCATTGTGATGTCTTGGGGAAGATATATAAGTCAGGTAGTTTCCCGTTGCTTTCCTGACTGTAGTTTCAGCCGTTCCTACATGGAGAACAGACGCTGTCGGATCACCGCTCCTAACATAGAGACAGACGTGTCCTAGGTGCTAGTTTTGGTCCACCCCGGGTATTTCATTTCCCCGGTACCACCCATATCAGGGAGGCATTCCCCTATCCGCCGCCTGGGGAGGAGCCCGATGGAGGACTAGCAACCCCGCACGGGATCATGTCTTTGCAGGTGTCTATCTATTAAAACGCACCATTATTTTTTTTGTATTCGGCTAAGATTTGACCAACTTTCTTCACTTGTATTACCTACTACCGTAATTTTCTTCTCTTGTTTTTAGTACTGTTATTAACTCCTTATAGTATCTTGTCAATATGGTGAACTTTAATTTCCAAATTTATTATTAGTTTTAGGAAAATTTTAAAAAGCCGACTGATTTACTTTTTGTTCTATTATGAGTTGGTATGAATTCTTTGCTTTTTTATGAAGAAATTTTAACTAATTTTTGACGGCACTACTGAGTCATAGTTTTCAAAACAGTTACCAACCTTCATAATGTCATTTTAATTTTTTTGTATGTAATAATTTTCAACACTTATTGTTAATAAATTGTTTATTGTTCTTTCCGACTTTTATTTTGTACACACACTAATTCTTCCTAACATTACATTTTCTAATTTAGATTGGAAACCCTCTAAGATTAATTATTTATAATTTTTGGGGACGCAAATTTACAAATAATGTCCTTCACACTATTTTATATTTTACTGGGTGGGAATAAAGCTTACTTAATAATTACATGTTCGTTACTTTAAAATATAAAATTGTAAAGTAGAAAAGTAGCACCACATAGATTGACAATACAAAATAGTTCTCAGTTATTGTATTTTGAAAAATACTTAAACATACTTTTGTTATAATTATCATCTTTTTAGAATTTATAACATATTGTTAAAGAATACTTAATTTTAATCTGTAGAAAGAGTATAATATTTGACTGGAATGTTTCTTAACTTCATAACTAATAGCAATAATAAAATCAGTAAATAACACTATATTGTCACAAAGCCTAGTGAAAAAAAAATTATTCAGTGATTGCACAACAATGGAAGCATGGATTTATTGTTACCAGTGGTTTCTTTTACGACTGGGGGGTCCCAATTGCCTCTTTAATTTAAATGAACCTAACCAAGATCTGTTAAATTATTTAAACCGCTGAAGAAGATTTTTTAGGATGGAAATTCGCCTGAATTGAAAAGAGATGATTATAAATACATAATTGTTTAGACACTTGAAAATTCTAATTTATATCAAGCTTTTAGCATAATTTTCTTCAATTCTACATATTTTTTCCTTTCGAATGCTCCTTAACTCACTACTGTAGCTTTTTCTTCCAAGAAATATTTCATTTTCTCCGGAAAGTAGGGACTATACAATATTTAACGTTTCCTTTGGAGATTTTATATCGATATTTTTAATGCGATATATTGCTGGTATCGATACATTTAATTGCGTATCGAAATATCGCTAGGGCGAACTATGTCTACACAAATTTAAAGGTTGTTGTAAGATAGCTCTCTATATTTTAAAAGATTTGATTCCGTATTGCAACTCATCTCACAAAATAAATCTCATAGGAAGTTCGCCTGCTGGATTGGTGGTCCATGGAGCAGCGAGAAATTGTGAAATTGTAAGGATAAAAATTTTTACCTTTGATTGATTTAAATCTTCCATCAAGAGCTGGAATTTATGTTATATTTATGTTATTAAATCATAATAGACTTAGACAGACCTTTTATCTTTAGGTTCTTTAAAACTTGAAGACTGGAAGCTAGAATGGTTTGAAGGATCTTTAATGAACGAATAATATTTTGTGTTTTACTTCTTTAACCATGTCAAATTTTAATTATATTACACATATTTATTTTAAACCACCACCTTTAAAAAAATATATAAATTGTAGTTTATGTTCAAGCGGAAAAATTTTTTCAATAGTGTAGTTTCAAAATATAGACTGTTTTTATTTTCAAGGCTTTTTGCGCTTACCAGAAAATAGGTGGCTTATTTACAAACGTAGAATATAGGTTCCTACAATGAAAAATGAATTTTTAAATCGGTTCAATAATTTTAGTGATGGCTTAAAGCTAACAAAAGAAATTATATCCTGCTCCGGGTAACCTATAAATTATAAAATAATTTATAAACCTATTAACAATGTATTTTAAAATGGGTTTCGTATAACTCTAATATGCTAAATAAAGTTTATTTGACATTATTCACAATTGGCAACATTTCGCAAATACCTTACACTACATCTTCACATATTATGACCCTTCCTAAAGTGTGTTCCATGACCAAAACAATATGTCTTACTTTAAAAACCGGATTTCGGCTTAAATATTATTCTTAAGCTAATCGCCTATTTTAGGTTTATCAACATAAACTATTTCTTTTAGATAAATGCACAGAAAAAAGTCAGCAGCTGAAAAAAACACGCGAACGTGGTGGATATGAAATTTTGCAACATTTTCAGATTATTCTTTCACCTAGCAATTTCGTTGGAAGCTGCATTGTTGATATAGTCACCTGAGATTTTTCTTCATTATACTGAAACCACATTTCCATTTTGTAAGCTTGGAAGGACACAATTTTGCAACATAACACCCTGTACTGTCCACTATTTATGATCAAAGAACTTCCATCTTCGGTTTCAATAGGGGCGATGATAACCTGAGCTGTCACATCATACCAAACGATACATTTTTTGGAATGCAAATATCTTTCGCGAACGGTTCTTGATGATTTGCCTAATAGTACAGTTTTGTTTATTTATGAAGTCATTCAAGTGGAAATAGGCTTATAATCAACCAGTTTAAAAAATTAACCTCTTCTTTACCAAATTTTTAGAAACGAATAGCATACTAAAGTCGTGGTTGGTAATCTTCACGGTATAAATGCTATATAAGTTGAAGTATTGTATAATATTCATATCAAGTATCTAGACTTTAAATCTGAGAGAAAAAAGACTCAGTTATGACAAGAGTTACTGGCTTTTAATTTCACCTAGAACTTATGGTTACCCTGTATAAGTTTAGATTTTGATTAAGAGTATTATTGTTGTTATCTTTAATTAATTATAATTATTATAAATTAATTATTATGTCCACTTATACTATTTTTTCTGCATTTTAAATGGAAAAATTTTTACCTAAGAAAAAAATTCCATAAATTTTTCCGAATATTAAACCGAATATTATTGTTACTGAAGTAATATTTTTCATATGCAAATTACTTTTTAAATTGTACATGCATGACTTACTGTTAATTTTATATTTCCTTAAATGTTTATTTTATACTGTGAAACACGTTTTCGTTGCTTACCGATTTTGTTAAAACATGTGCTGGTAAATGCTTTATCTGTTTAACTATCCAAACCTTTAATTTAATAAATTTTTCGACATGCCAAATTTATATTTAATAATTTTAGCACTTGTTTGCATTATTATCTCACATATAGTGAAACTATACCCATTCCTTCTGTCACGCAGAAATGATCTCATAAAGATCAAGAGTTTCCAAACTACGTCATAAAAGTCATTCAAAGACAATAACATTCAAATATTTTTAACGACCATAATGAAAATGAACATTTAAATTAATGATATGAAATTTCTTCTAAAATAATGATTAATGATATTTATGTAGCTGTGAGTTTCCAATATTCCAAGTATTTCAGATATGCCTACGGCTGTTTTCCAGTAAATCACATCGCAAATGAGATGCTTACATATTACGCTATAGTAAAGGGTGTTTTTTATAGAGGTATAGAACTTTAAGTTGGCAACACTTTTTTAACTGGCGGTCATTTTGTCAGCTGTCAAGTGATTTATGTTTAGTTTGATTTGGTATTTCAACATGGATAGATTGACGCCTGAACAACGCTTCCACATTGGGCAAATTTATTTTGAAAATCATGGTTCTGTTCGAAATACGTATCGCGTACTACGTCCATTTTACGGTCAACATAATCGTCCATCAGAGCAATTAATTCGATTAACTATGGAACATTTTCGCACACCGTTTACTCTAAATGATAATACGCATCCACAGAGACGTCGTACAGTGCGTGCAGAAGAAGTCATTGCTGCTGTAGAGCGTAGCGTAGAGGAAGACCAGAATCAGTCTATCCGCCATCGTGCACAGGAATTGGATATGTGTCCATTCACTTTATGGAAGATTTTGCGGAGAGATCTTGGTTTGCGTGCTTACAAAATCCAACTCGTGTAAGAATTGAAGCCACACGATCACCTAGTAAGGCGTAGATTCGGTGAATGGGCCAAAAACAAGATTGCCGTTGATCCCGATTTTCATAAGCGAATTTTGTTTAGCGATGAAGCTCACTTTTGTTTGAATGGATACGTCAATAAACAAAACTGCCGTATTTGGAGTGATGATAATCCTCAAGTGTATGTTGAGACACCGTTAGATCCAGAAAAACTGACTGTTTGGTGTGCTTTATGGGCTGGTGGAATCATTGATCCGTACTTCTTTAAAAACGATGCTGGTCAGAACGTTACAGTGGATGGTGACCGCTATAGAGCCATGATTACTGATTTTTTCGTTCATCAATTGAACAACCATGATGTGCAGGAGCTGTGGTTTCAACAAGACGGCGCAACATGTCACACAACTCGTGCCACAATTGATTTATTGAAGGAAACGTTTGGTAACCGCATAGTTTCACGTTTCGGACCGGTGAATTGGCCTCCAAGATCGTGCGACTTAACGCCGCTAGACTATTTTCTGTGGGGATATGTGAAGTCGCTAGTCTACGCCAATAAGCCCGAAACGATTGACCACTTGGAGGACAACATTCGTCGCGTTATACGGCCACAAATGTTGGAAAAAGTTATCGAAAATTGGACCTCCAGATTAGACTACGTCCGAGCCAGCCGTGGCGGTCATATGCCAGAAGTCATATTTAAATTATAATGCCAAAAGGTTATCTTTCGAATAAAGTAAATTTCATGTCAATTTAAAAAATTCATCTTTGTTTTATTCCATTTAAAAGTTCTATACCTCTATAAAAACACCCTTTACATACTTATTTGAGCGGTCATTACTATGAATGAATAATCAGGCAGAATCTTGATTTCTCCTTGTTTTTTAAATTGAGATCATTCATATATTTAGTTAAATCTGTATAAAATGAAAACTTTCAAAACCAATCATTGTTTTGTAACTCAGCCAGAGGACAGTTCCTTTCATTAAAGGAAGTTTCGATTATTGCTTGGAGCTCACAGAATAATATGTTAAGACATTTTCGCCAATCTCTTCCATAGCTCGCGTAATTGATGATAATTGAGTGCATTTGATCTGATATAATTAACAGCTGACATGATGGACTTTAAAACTTCTAACATACTAGTATCCAAGCATTTTTCGCTCAAAGACTCTTGATAAATGATGTAATGTACAATTAATGGTTTTGAACCACCGTCATTTTCTAGGTTCTTAATATACCTTTATTTTTTCCAAATATGTTTTTGCCATCATCAGTAGTAATATACTTCAAGTTTTTCCATAGAAAATTGTGTTTTTGAACAGCATATTCAACTGCTTTAAAAATATATTTCCCACTGATCGTACCGTAAATGCTATGAACTTCAAGATACACTTCATTATTTTTATCTATCCCTAGAATAAAAAGTAACAACTGGACAGTATCTGAAACCTCTGTTAACTGATCCCGGGGCCACAGAGAGCCACTCTAAGTGTCGATTTTGGCCAGACCACTGACTTAATATATCTTCTACTATATTGTCTTCTCTTTGATGCATAATGTTTGCTAACAAACTGGCACGAATTGCTGCTCTAAAATTTACCTTTTTAACTAACAATTTCTAAAGTTTCAACTCGCGTTTCGAAGATTCACATTTTTCAAATCGTAGGATTCCTGTAAATTTGTAATAATTCTGAGGATGTTTAGTCTCACGTATTCTATGAGGACTAATATTATTTCATTGCAAATTATATATATATATATATATATATATATATATATATATATATATATATATATATATATATATATATGAAGTAAAATGCGAACAGTAAATGCAAACTTCTCTCCATCATATCCTTTCTGTGTTAGAGGCTGCACAGTTAGAACAAATTGTTATAAAACGCAATTTATCCTATTCCACCACCATCGAGATGATGGCCTACCTGTACCACCATAACGAGAAGAAAGTCAAAATTTACCCTCCCCGCCACAGTGATACAGCAGAGGTACATGTTTCGTCTCTACTAGACTAATCAGGGTACCGACATGCACCTGGCTGTGCAAAGGATAGATCGGAAGGAAGCATGCAAATACTGAACACGGGTTCTCCGACCTCCCGCCGGATGGCGTATATATGTTTATGCGGATTTCACGGATTCCTCCGTGTGAGATGCAATAGCAGTGGACATATCCACATTGTGCCGTTGTAGTGCTGAAATCACATTCAGCAAACGTACAACTATATGCAGCTCCGCGTATGAATGAAGTAAAATGCGAACAGTAAATGCAAACTTCTCTCCATCATATCCTTTCTGTGTTAGAGGCTGCACAGTTAGAACAAATTGTTATAAAACGCAATTTATCCTATTCCACCACCATCGAGATGATGGCCTACCTGTACCACCATAACGAGAAGAAAGTCAAAACTTACCCTCCCCGCCACAGTGATACGGCAGAGGTACATGTTTCGTCTCTACTAGACTCATCAGGGTACCGACATGCACCTGGCTGTGCAAAGGATAGATCGGAAGGAAGCATGCAAATACTGAACACGGGTTCTCCGACCTCCCGCCGGATGGCGTATATATGTTTATGCGGATTTCACGGATTCCTCCGTGTGAGATGCAATAGCAGTGGATATATCCACATTATGCCGTTGTAGTGCTGAAATCACATTCAGCAAACGTACAACTATATGCAGCTCCGCATAAACATATATATATATATATATATATATATATATATATATATATATATATATATATATATATATATTGTCTTATAATTTTGCTCAATCACGAAATATTGATATCCCCATTGCTCTTTAAATATTCTGTACTCACTACCTATCTTTCGTTTCTTTTCCTTATTTACACTAATGCATACATAAGAAATGTAAGTTCAAATCAAAATAATGTTAAATAATACTATTAAGAGTGGGGATTCTGAGTAAACAAAATGCACTGAATTTAATTTTAAGAGACTTTTAATTAAATTGAACATGCACAGATAAAGACACTGTATTTTCATTAAGAAATTATGGTCACAAAGTACACTGATCGCACTGCATTTTGCTTTTCAGATCATACTTGATGCTTCGAATTCAAACTTTAGAACTGTCCAACTCTCCGTTATCTCCCGTATTCCAGGTTATGCTGTAGTTCTGCTACTTGCTGCAAAAAGGCATTGCATACTTCGACTTATCAAATATAATTGAAATTTTTGCGTTGTTCTGACGCTCTCCACAAGATAGCGCTGCCACGTGCTTTAATTAACTTCTCTACTCTCCACAAGATTTAGTACTATACATTTAGCATGGTCGTATGTAGATGTAGAAATACGTAATGCACAGCAGGTGCATCAGCTATCTCTGTCGCAATAAAATATCCTTAACACGTGTCCATAATTACTAATCAAAATTGCACACGGAACAGAGTCCTCCCCAATGTTTTACGATATAAATATCTCACTCACCATCTAGTCTCAATACAAAATTACAGTATGTTAGTGCGATAAGCTAGCTAAGTCTTGGCCCTTGGGCGTAGTAGAGGAACCAGTGTGGCCCTTAGTCTAAACAGTTTGAATACCCCTGATATAGATTAACGAGGTTTTGCACCGCTCATTGATGAAAATCGTCAATAGTAGTAGAAGGTAAGTATAAGAAGGTCCTTACACACCACGTTCTGATAACCATATGGACAAAATTTTAACAAATATTAAAAAAATAATTACGTAACTGCTCCTCTTAGTGGCGATAGTTGATGATATTGAAAATGAAGTAGTTATCACCTATTTATATGACATGACTCTAAGATGATTTTTATGTATTTTTTACTACCAAAGATGAATATATAATATACATCATGAAGATCAGTGTAATTTTTTAAAAAACTTTTAAAATTACTGTTTTTCAGATTACTATTAAGCCACAGTATGGAAACTAGAAATTCCCACCAAGCTGAAATAATCTGAAATAATTCAAGGACAAATTCGCTTCACTGGAGCAGATTGACTCTAGAAGATTTACTATAAAGTTTAAATATTTAGAAAATGTGTTGTAACAGTATAAAAATTTACTAACAAGATATGGTGTAAGTAAAAATGATGTAGTACCAATCTAACAATTTATAGAAATTAAAACCTAGAAGTATCTTTATCTATGATTATTTATTTTGATCTCTACTTCTCTTATTTTAAGCTTAATTTTGGTTACAAAACAATGGACTCTGAAAATGCATACTCGTAATCGATTATAGATTACCGAACAATCGCAATGGATTAGATAATTATCTATTACTCAATATACCTGATATTTCGAAAAAGTGGGAATGAATGAATAAATGAAACAAAAGTAGTGATACTTGACCATCGACGCTTGGGACCTTTACATCCCACCATAGCTGCAGATTATTTGAGGCCGATCGCCTTTATGATTTCAAGCAGCCTCGTTAATTAAACTTACCTAACTTCTTCCGATAACAAAAATGTATCTCCGAAATATTTCTGTGTCAGTTCTTTGAGTGTTGGGCATTCTCTGAGGACATGGTCAACAGTTTCATCCTTCTCTAGACACCATCTACACGTTCATTTATCTACTACATTAATCTTGTCAAGATGACTCCTCAGGTGACAAGGTTCTGTCAACAGTCCCACCACAATTCGCAGCTTTTTACTTTCTAAGAAAAGAAGTTCCCTAGTAAGCTGTGCGCTAGGTCCACTTATATGTTTCGTGGCACACCACATTCCAGGAGCTTACCTCCACGATTAAATAAATTTACTTTTGAGTAACAATTTCAATTCCCTTTTGCGAACGGCAATTGAGAGAGACAGAATTGGTTGGGTCTACATGATTCAATTGCGGATTCCATTTTTACCAGACTGTCCTTTTCCTCAATCCGGTGTATACCCGAGTGACCTGGGACTCAGACAAGTCTGACTGTGTAGGCGTTCCTTGTTAAACTGTTCAGTACTTCCTTGCATTTGGACGCATGTCTCGAAGTTACGACACTGGCCTTCAGTGCCATTATCGCAGCCACATTTTCTGAGCATATGTTTCTGACCCTATTCCTGCATATGTTCCTCTCACAGAGATGATCACACTGCAGAATAGCATAAATTTCCGCTGTAAAGATCGTCGCATTTTGTCCGAGAGAGTAGAACTCTCTGATTCTCGTGCTCTTACCGAACACTTCGGCTCCAGCTCTTTCATCTTGTCGAGATCCATTTGAAAACAACCAGGAGCTATTTCTCGGAAGATTTTGCTTCCCCTGCCAATCTTCCCTACTTGAAAAAAGTATCTCAAGAGAAATTGAAGTCAACCCCGAGGATGTTCAAAAAACGTCTTTAGTACTAGCATAGGTATAGTTTGTCAATGGTAATAGGTACCCATTGCAGGTTTGAACGGATGCATTGTAGAATAAAAAAATTCGCCGTTTGCTTTTAAAAATTTTAAGAGGTTCACAACATAAAATGTGCTCAGTGGACTTAGACGATGTTATTATTTTTTCACCTATCTTAAAGAACATATACAACGACTTAAATCAATTCGTGATTGCATAAGAAAAGGAAATTTTAGACTACAATTCGATCAAACTGGATTTCTCCCAATTTGGGTACATTTAAAAATGATTATATATATATATATATATATATATATATATATATATATATATATATATATATATATATATA
Source organism: Diaprepes abbreviatus (assembly GCA_034092305.1). Taxonomy (NCBI): domain Eukaryota; kingdom Metazoa; phylum Arthropoda; class Insecta; order Coleoptera; family Curculionidae; genus Diaprepes; species Diaprepes abbreviatus. The sequence goes on from JASJET010000055.1 coordinate 34,014,729, forward strand.
TATATTATAAGATACAACATTCATATTCTAAAATATATATCGAAGATAATTATTATACATCCCTGTTCAAATTAACTTTGTTACAAGTAACTTCCTCACATCAAAGCACAGCTGACCTTCGAATCATAAAAAGTGAGGACAACCGAAGGATAGAAATAAGATTTTTATCGTATTAATCTCAGTTTGGGTTCAAATCTACAAACAATAAAATACCATTTGTAAATCTTCTAAAAAATATGCAGAATGAAAACTTTAATAGGAATAAATTCTAATACAAAAAGACAAATCATTTTATGTAAATAACAAAAATATATAATTTACTATTATTTTCCTTCATAGATATTTCTAATATGTTTTTATGCATATCTCATTCCTCGAAGAGATGTACACCAACGAAAAACTATGCATGTCGAAAGACCATTAGAAAATAGATTTATTTCTTGATAGGTTTTAAGATATAAACACGAGGTGTTTAAAATCGCTTGTGAAACCATACTCCAATTAAAAATATAATTATCATTGCAGGTGTTCCTTGCATTTATGTAATTTATGATTTACACATCAAAAGATAAGGGGTATGAGCAGTACAATTGATCAAGGATATTAATTAACTAGCAAAATTTTATAAAACAGAAATAGAGCGATAACTAAATACGATTGAAAAGGAAACCCTTTTCGTAATAAAAGACTTGGCAATACCAAAATGAAAATATCCAAAACTAAAAGTTACATCTTACATAGTCTTAAATACCCCATTAAAGGGATAAAATTCCAAGCAGGAATAAAATTACTTACATGCTGTACCGTTTCTAATATTATTTACTTTATCTCATGTAATGTGACCCAGTTTCACGAAGGTATTTAAGAAAACATTAACTTTAATGTAAAACGTTTTTTCTTGACCCAATGTACAAAACAGTAATTTTTAAAGCTAAATGATGACACAAAAACGAAAATTTACGAAATAAATTAGGAAATTGATATAAGAAACTGACCGAAAATAGTAACGCATTTCCAATATATTTCTAGATTATAGATTACCAACCTTTTCTAGACCACCGCTTCCTTTGATAAAAAAAAATAAATCTAACGGCCCCCTTCTTTATAGTAGTTGTACCAAATATTAAAATATCATCGAATGTATTAGAAATTTATGTATTATGAATTAGACAATCACACAGGTATAAAAAAATTAATGAGATAATCGAGACTGGTCGAGTCCTAACAATTTGTTAATATCAGTTTCCAATTCACAACAACAACAACAACAGTCGCAAATGCCACGCTCGGTAATCTGTAGTCTGTTACTTTTCTTGGAAGGTAAATTTGCGATTGCATTGAACACATGCTCAGCTAAATATGACGACAGGAATGCAATTAAAAGTTTTTTACCTACTTCTCACAATCTAGAGTTGTCCTGCCGTTTATTTTTGAAGCAATTTATGTATTTTACTTTAAGTTTTTCGTTTGTTGTGAGTTCTGCTGTATTTATTTCCATTTGAGAAAAGATTCAAAACCCAACTGGGTATGTTTACATTTAGAATATCCTGAAACCTTTTATGCTCCTACTGCTGACAAAGATGAACAGGAAATCGAAGAATTTTATCACCAAATAGAAGAAGTGCTAAAAACAACAAAGAAACACGAAACAACTATACTCATGGGAGACTTTAACGCTAAAGTGGGACGGAAGGCAACGCATAACATCACCGGAAACTTTGGCTTGGGAGAAAGAAACCAAAGAGGTGAACATCTAATCGAATTCTGCCAAGAAGCTCACTTTGTCATTCCAAATACCTGGTTTCAACTTCCAGAAAGACGTCTGTACACGTGGAAATCCCCTCAAGACGGACAACATGGCAGAATAGTACGGAACCAGATAGACTACATTCTAATAAACCACCGATTTCGTAACAATGTTAAAGATGTAAAAACTTACCCCAACGCTAATATAACCTCAAACCATAATTTACTCTGCTCCAAAATACAAATTAAAGAAATTAACAAAGCCATCTAAACAAAACAGGATGTGCCTCGACCCCCTAAGAAATCCTCAAACACGTGAACACATATCGCAGCAAATAAATAACGAAATACCCAAAATATCGAAAATACCAAACGAAAACAGAACCATTAACGAATGTTGGTACGATATACAAAACTCGATTTTAAAAGAAGTGGAAGAGTCTCTGAAAACACCTAAAATTTGGCAAAAAATGAGTGGATGACACAGGAGATTCTTGACCTTATGGAGGTACGACGGAAATATAAAAATAGAGATACTGACAAATACAGTGAAGTCAATAAACTCATAAAAGGAAAAATTAAGCAAGCCAAAGAACTCTGGCTTGAAAATTCCAGTAAAGAAATAGAGAACCTCCAAAAAAAACACGACAATTTCGATCTCCACAGGAAACTTAAATATACCTCCGGAATCAGAAAACCAAAAAATGCTCATTTACTCAAGGACGCCGACGGAAGAATCTGTAATCACGAACAACAGTGCAGAGAATGGGAGAGATATATCAGTGACCTTTTTGACGATGCTACTCGAGAAAACGCTGCACATACACATACTATATGCAGCAGCGAGATAGACAGGGGCCTCAGTATATTGAAATCAGAAGTCAGGAAAGCAATGTAGCAAGCCAAAAATAATAAGGCACCTGGACCAAATCAAATCCCTGCTGAGTTGCTTAAACTTCTAGATGAGGAAAATATTTCCTACTTAACCACTTGCTTTAATAAAATCTACAACGAAGGAATAATACCAGATGATTGGTTAGAATCGCTGTTTGTAACATTACCAATGAAAAGTAGACCCACCAAATGCAGCGACTTTAGGCTGATTAGTTTAATGAGCCACACACTTAAGATACTTCTACGAATTATACAGAACCGAATATTCCTTCTATGCGAAAATAGAGTGAGTGATAAGCAATTTGGATTTAGAAATGGTCTAGGAACAAGAGAGGCACTATTTTGTATGCGCGTTCTCCTACAAAAGAGCTGTGAATTCCGAAAGTACATCTACGTCCGTTTCATCGACTTTGAAAAGGCATTCGACCGAGTACAACATGATCAACTTTTTGAGTGCCTACAAGCAGCAGGTCTAGACCAATACGATATAAGACTGCTAAAACATCTGTATTACAATCAAGTAGCCTCTATCCAAATTGAAAACAGTCGTACTCAAAACCTACCCATCAAACGTGGAGTAAGACAGGGTTGTGTTCTATCACCCTATCTCTTTAATGCATACTCTGAAGAAATCTTTAGGGAGGCTTTGGATGACAGACAAAAAGGAGTAAGACTAGGCGGAGAAGTAATCAACAATATTAGATTTGCTGATGATACGGCCATTGTTGCCGAAAGCATCGAGGATCTCCAAATATTAGTAAACCTAGTCAATGAAGCGAGCTGCCGAAGAGGCCTTAAAATCAACATCTCAAAAACAAAGTGGATGACAGTTGGAAAGGTTACTGTAGATGAATGTCAACTTTGGCTTGATGGGAAGAGGATAGAGCGTGTAAACCATTTCAAATACCTTGGCAGTTGGTTGAATGTGAATAGGGACTCAGATGAAGAGATAATAGCTAGGATAGAAATATCGCGGAAGGCCTTTATGACATGGAAACCAGTTCTATGCAACAGGAACATATCAATGCATATTCGTAAAAGGGTCCTGAATTGCTATGTATGGTCTATTCTATTATACGGTTGCGAGACATGGACACTAAAAACCACAACATTAAACAAACTGGAAGCATTCGAATTGTGGTGCAACCGTCGAATCCTGAAGATATCATGGGTTTCGCACACTTCCAACGAGGATGTTCTCAGAATGATGGATACAGATCGACTGCTCTTGAACATTATAAAGAGGTGGAAAACAGAATACTTCGGTCACATAATTAGAGGACCTAAATACCAGCTACTTCGCCTTATAATACAAGGAAAAGTGGAAGGAAAAAGATGGATAGGCCGAAAGAAGATTTCATGGCCGCGTAACATCAGGCAACTATTTTGCGCAGCAGCCGATAGAGAAAGATTTCAGGAAATTGTAAACATGATGACCAACAACATTTGAATACAGACATGGCACCTAAAGAAGAAGAAGAAGAAACCTCTCCATAAAATCAGCATGAGCAACGTCCAAGTATAAACAGTAAGTAAGTAAATCTTCTTATGTTAAAGACGCTGCCAATAATGTTGCAAAAGAAACAATATTCACCTCTTGTGAGATTCGTTTGAACAGAAGAAGTTTCTCCAGAAAATCAGCTTTGACGTTTTTCGTTTTATTTAAATTCAACTCATCACCCTGTAAAAGTAAATTTACTAAATTAAATATTTGACACAGGTCTTTCAAATAAGAGATGTCATTTTTAAATGTAACCAACGAACAAGTTCTACGCCTCTCTTTTCAAGGAAATCTAGAATTGTGCAGTTTACAAATTTTTGGCAAATAGTAATTCCTGACAAACTATTTCTTTTTTACGAATCGTAAGTATGATAAGAGTAATGTTTCTTTAATTGGTAGAGTTGACTCGTCGAGTTGAATTGAAAATTTGCTTGTCTTCAAGTAATCGACTTTTCAACATCTTTAGTCATTTCATCATATCTTCTTTACAAATAGTTAATGCTTCAAAGAATTTTTCTGATAACATCAGATGCAATCTTAGTTTGAAAAATAGTTTTAATACGTCTTTTATTGTTGGCAAGATTAAATTTTCGCTAGTTGTATGGGATTTCGCCAGCTCTTGACTAGAGGAAAGCGCAAAAAGGTTTAATATGATTAGCTTTTTTTCCAGTCCTTGAAAACAGGAGACATCTTTGGCCTTTTCATCAGCATGCATTTTAATTAAATGTTCTTGGTTTCTTTTATAGAAGAATACGTAAAATCTTTTTTAAATACTATACTATCATTGTTTCTACTTAAGCTCAAACATAATGAAAGCCACACCCCAGTAGATTGACTAGTCATTATTTACTATGATTAATGACATATTACGTATTACTAACACAAGGATTTTTTGCAAATCACATAATAAGTAATGAGACCAACTTCTTTATCCCTACTTTGTATAGATTTGAATGGTGCACGCGTCGAATTACAGGCCTTCATTTGTTTGCGAAGCCGGCACACGCTGTGTAAACAAGTCATTACAAGCTTCCATATTCTTATATTAACATGTTAGCTCACTAGATTATGTGAATCGCATAATAATTGTTTTTACTTTCAAACTTACAAAGAAGCGTCAACTACAAAATGAAATATGTTTTTTTTTGCAATTGCTTTAAAATTATTTAAATAAAAGCTGGTCAAAGTGGCGATAATCGTCCGCCCATTCACAGGGCGCTGAACAAACTAATACTACTTACTTCCGATCGGGACGCAAGAAAAAATATATATTATATCTCGAGCTTCATCACTTTGATCGGCTTTTATTTATCTAACTGCAAAAAATTTAATATTGTACTCTGTAGTATAAGGTTTTCACTTAGAACAGGCCAAATTTCATCCCTTAGTGTTAATAAATAAAAAGGCGCCAATTTAAAAAAAAACTAATTTTTAACTTCCATTGATCGTAAAGAATTGTATATTTTATAAAATGTACGTTTTTTCTCACCAATTTGAAAAATGTAGAGGTCAAATTAACAGAATTATTTAATTTGTCTCTAAGCAAAGAAGAAGTACCTTTTTGGTATATTTTTGCATAATTTATCTTTTAAAACTTATTAAACCTTTTTAGGAACCATTAGTAACAAACTGTTTACCCATCCCACACAATATAAGTTATCAGTTTAGTGGGATAAACACTTGCAACTATGAAATACTATTGAACTCTCACTTAATATAACAGTACTTACATATTATCCATTTCAACAAATCTTTACAAAACTTCAACAATTAAAAATGATTTTTCTTAGATTCTCTGTAAATATCTTCGTAACCACTGGACAAACTTAGGCAAATAGACCAATTTAGACATTTTCAGATTTTTTAATGCCTATAACTTTGTATATTTTTAAGTACAAACAATAGTTTTCGAATTAAATGAGAAAAAGCGATTTTTCGCTCTTAGTTGTTAATAAACAAATATTAGTTAAACAAAATTTGAGACACTAAAGATGAGAGTCGTTTTGTACCCCCTGGAGGAATGATTTTCAAAGAGAAAATTTCAATTGCATTTTTGTTCAGTCTAATATATCCACACTATAAAGAGTTTGTATATTTCTAACACTGTAGCACTAAAAATCGTATAGTAATTCCTTGATTTCCCTCAGGTAATACGAAAGCTAGGTATTAGGTTAGTCGATTAGAGCACAACCTTCCACCACTGACGGCTTTAGTAGCATGGTTGAAAACGTATTTTCATAAAACTATAAAGAAGACACTTCCAGTGTATGTCAATTTATTAAATCCAATTCTCTCCCAATAATATCTTATAGCGCAGCTTTAATTTCATAACAAATATTTATTTCTTTTAAAAACAGTATTATGCTTGAAATTAATTCGTTAATCATATTTTGCATTCTCACTATATTCCTTGAACAAGTAGAAACTTTTCCTTTCAGTACCAACTGAATAATCAACTAAAAACATATGATCGCACTTATTTATTTACTTTTTTTATTATAACTAATTTATTTGCTAATATAACCATCTAATATATACTAATCGGTAACATAATGTATAATCACATCAGCACATATAATAAATATAAAAGGTAAATATGACGTATTTATTTAAAAAATTGGAGTATGTTTAAAAGATTTGGGAAAATCTTTTATCTTATAGTTTAACTAAAAAATTCCAAAATCACTAAAATTATTATTTTGGTAATTATTAAGGCATACAAATATATTATTTAAAATTTAGTAAACTAAAAACCGACTATGATAAATTGAATAAATATACAGGGTGTTCTCAAAGTTGAGTCATTTATTTTAACAGCTTGTAGAACTCGTAAAGAGAAATCGATTCACCAAAAATCGTTTATATAAAAGTTGGCAAATAAAGAAATTATGAACAATTATTTAACAAATTTAAAAACTAGAATACAAACTTTATTTCATTATATTCTCAAGCAGTACATTGTAAAAACTTTGTTTACTACACTGAACAGATTACATCTTATTCTACAAAAAGTGCTCATAATTGTCACCATTTGTTCGGTTAATGCAAAATCTTGCTCGACGTATTCATGAGTGACTACACGCATCAAAAATAAAATCTCGGTCTTCACGACTAACATCGAAAGCATTTTCAATGCGCTGTTGTAGTTATTCCAGAGTAGTGTTGTAAATATTCGGATGATTTTGATATTCGAATAATACGGATGCGGATGAATGTAATATTCGGATTGTTTAACAATCCGAATTGCGGAATGTTGACGAAACATTACGAATTAATACGAACCGAACTCCTCGCGGCTCTAGATGGGGAATTGGACAACAGTGGTTTAGTAAAAATTTAGACATAGGCGCCGGGTCAAATTTTAGGTTTTACATCATGGCTCCCGCATAAAAATCAATTGTTTTTTTTTTGTCAATTCATCAAATAATAAATTTGCCCTATGTCGGTTGTGTAATCGAAAATTGGTAATTTAAAAAATTATATTTCTGAAATACGCCCACTTCTGTACCATGAAGAAATGAATAAAAATAATGTTACCGATGAGACTCAAGTTCATATTTCAGGTTTTGGTAAGCTCCAAGTAGTAACAAATATCCCTGAAGGCTTTTTTACCAAGATGAGATTCCATGTATAAGCCAATCCACAGAATTAAAAAATAATCCTGGCTCTTTAATTCTTTTAACTATGAACGAAAGTCAGCAGCAAGAAATTTTGCGAAAACAACCTATCACTTCTACCTAAGTTCAAAATTATTGTTTTGTTTATATATTTTACATATTATTTTCAAAGAAAACTATCCTGGATTATTTTTTATTTATGTTCAAATTAAATATTACTAGAATGTATGCTTTCCTTGATTTATTAAAAACAATTTAAGATATGTTTTTGGAACTAACGTTGAATTTATATGTTTTTATGATATATATTTTGTTTTAATTTCTTCAATAAAACTTTTTTTTGTATATATATATATATGAATTTTTATTTTATAACTTTAAAATATATTTTTATGCTCTGCGTCATCAAAAGTACTTGCATCTAAAATAATAGAATAATAATCATCCCCAGCACTGGTGAACGAACAAGTGTATTCGATGCCGCAGCGTCCGTGACATCCGTTTCCACCGGGCATCGTTCGTTATATAAAAAATCATCGGTATCATCACATTCCGTATGCCAAGGAAGCGTCTAAATTAATACGTATTAATTTGCTATTCGAATATTGCTCGGTTATTTCAATACGTATTCCCACATCACCCGAAACAGTACGAACTAATACGAATGAAACGAGCACCGTCCGTAGCATTCAATCTTCGTTTTCTTGTCGCTCCGAAGACCAAGACATACTTATGCGTTACTACAAACGAAACAAGGATAAAATTATTCTTATTCTGACACTATGTTTCCATTTATTTCAAAAAAACCGAAGCACGTCACATTCCGAATTCCGCATTCCGGATGCCAAAGAACTATTCGGTTTAATACGATTAAGTTACTATTCGAATTGTCCGGTTATTTTAATACGTATTCTCACATCACTATTCCAGAGTATTCACTTCTCCATCGTGATAAACTAACTGCTTTAAATAGCCTCATAGAAAAAAATCGCAGAGATTTGGATCTGGGGAATGTGCACGCCAAGAAATGGGTTCATTTCGTCCTACCCATCTATTAGGAAACACATTATTTAAATGTTCGGGAACTTCTCGTCTAAAATGTGGCAGAACTCCATCATGAAAAAGCCACATATTCTGTTTCATATTTAAAGGACATCTTCTAATAATTGTGGCAGATTTTCTTGAAGAAAATTTAAATAATTTTCATCTGTCAATTTAGAAAAAGTAAGGCCCTATAAGAATGTCATTTACTACGCCAGCCTAAACATTAACAGTAAGTTTGCGCTAAAAATGACTTATTTTGACTGCATGTGGATTTTCTACTGCCCAACCATGATTGTTGTGTTGTACAGATGAAAGAACCAGGGACAAAATTCAACTCTTCTAGGATAACCTTCTGAAAGCAAGACTTGTACTCTTTGATAACGGTACGGATAAAATTTTTTATGTCGTCAAGTTTTCCACACTTTATTATGAGCAATTTGTACTTGACCTGCTATGGACCTAGTGCTCGTTGTTGGGTCGTTTTCGACAATATATAACATCTTTTCCTCGATCCCCACCATTTCGTGTTGAGGAGATCTCCAGGTTGTTCCTTTGAGTACCCAGTGTCGCGAAGTCTTATAACTAAATTTACAAACATCAGCGAAGATGGATGGTTTCGTAAAGAAAATCTTTCCGCGTACAAACGTCACGCTGTGGCTGGATTTTATTCACACGACCCGTAAGTTAATATTACGTCCACTAGTTAATTGTTTTCATAAACTTGTGCCATTTTTATTGCACAAAATACCCACAAATGAAAAATAGTATCACGCACTACTGTACGAATTATTTAGCACTGGTCAAATCGAAAATCGTACTGTGCAACAATTACATACAAAAAACAGGAATACCCAGTATCAATAGTAAGAAAAGTTTTTATAATGCAAAATATCATGAAAAAAGATTTGTATAACAGTTTTTAAATTTTCTAAATAATTGCTAATAATTTCTTTCTTTGCCAACTTTTATATAAATGGTTTTTGGTAAATCGACTTCTCTTTACTAATTCTACAAGCTGTTAAAATGAATGACTCAACTTTGAAAACACCCTGTATAAATGTAATTTACACCACAGAATAACAGAAATTTATTCATTAAACACGCTGCGGTTTACTGCGCCATACAATGGCCAGTAGAACACGACGTCGCTGTTATTTCATTTCCATACTAAATCTTTCAATTTTCAATGCGAATAGATCCTTACAGCCTAGTTTGTGACCAAAAATATTTTGTGCAGTGATGCTGAAAGTAACTTTAAAAAAATTAATATCGTCAGTTGTTCTGCGATTAAATTCGAGAATCACCGATTGGTCTTCAATAAAAATGTAAAATTTGTAAAAAACTGGAAACTTTCTGAAATTTTATTCACTAACTCTAAAAAAGAAATTGGAGTTTAGCATAAAAATTACTTAATTCACCAAGTTTTAACTCGGCAATCAGATATTTGCTTATACTAGAAAGTAATTTTCAGTGAATTTTTCTTTTATAACGCAGAAAATCTGATTTCAAATTCATCCCTCCAGCCCAGAAAAAATGTAAAGTTCTTTCTGTATTGCTAAATGTAGGGCAAAATTTTAAAAACCATGGATTACCAGAAAATAGGTTAAAAACTTCGAACATACCCCTGTAGAATTAGCATAACGTTAGAACTAGGGCCCGGTTGTTTGAACGCTGAATAGCGTAATAATATTTTTATTTATATTTGAAAAAGTGTTGATAAATAGCAGATATTTCATTTCTGCTGATTTGATGCTATCTATTCTAATTGCATTATTTAAACGAGTAGCAACGTTATTTATTCATCAATATTTATTTTTTCCGTTATTTGAGACAATGCATATAGGGGAAGGTGGGGAAATTACGAACACCTAAGGAGAGTTCCAAGTAAAGTAAAAGAATTCAGAAGAAAGTTTATATTTTCTTAGCTTTACAACATATCTTTATATTTATTTACAAACAACAAAACCAGTGCTCATGTCAGTTGGGTAAACACGAACACCGAGTGGGGTAATTATGAATTCGTCTAGTTAACAACAATCCGTCTTCCGTTACGGCATGTGGATTGGTCCTCCGTACATTTTTCATTTGCCCAATTCTTACACACAACACCCATAATCCAGTCTTCGTCGGTTAGGCTTCTATATTTTTCATTGCAAAAAATACAATAGTAGAGACCATCTTTCTTATTCTTATTTCTTTTAGTGTGACTCTCACCAGAATCACAAAACTCGTGCAGGATAATGAGATTTTTTGTTTGTTTCATAAGGTTGTTGGTTTCATTTTCCATATTGAGCTCCTTGTCTATTTTTTATTGGTATTTTCTCAGTTATTTTACTCTGTTTTGATATTCTTTTCTTTTGTTTCTCTTGCAATTCTTCTTTGACAAGGGTATTAGTTAAGATGAGTAAATGTTTCTTTCTGATATGATAATTATATTGTCTAGGAAGGATGATAAGTAAATTCAAGATTACCCAAAGAGGATTAGGCTTACCAAGTGCATTGGTTGATAGAAGTCAATGAGTTTATGCATCAAAATGTTTTATACTAGAAGTTTAAACATCTTTATTAGGAGCTCGAACTTCTGTTTGGTGGCTTTGTACTTCTGTATTGGTGGCTTCTGGATCTAGATGATGGCTTTCAGGATAGTTTTTTGATATCTGTGCATTAATATTCTAGTTATCAAGCGTCTGATATTGACATAAATATCCTGATTGAGATCTATTGTTGGCATAGTGGACAAATAGTGGCAGATTTTAAACCATTTGCAGCATTCTCAAAATAGCCACATCGATTGAAAGCCTTTGTAAATAGCTTCAGAATCTCGTACTTGGCTATATTTTATCTAAAATTAGCAATACCAGTGGATCTTGCGAAAATAAGCCAGTCCACAAACAAATTTTCTTTGATTCATCCAGAATCTGATACAGCAGCAATCATATTCGAATTACCTTCTTTTAATAATTGCGTATTTATTCTCTTTCGTATAAATATGAAAAATGAGGTATGTTATACTGGCAAGCTGCTCTAAAGGAGCAAACCACTATTATGCTGGTTTCCCTTTCTTCAATTGTTGCCTTTCCTATTTACTTTAAACCCTTAACAGCCAAAATTTTTGAATTTCTTTGTACATTTTGATGCTTGTCTCATAAACATTAAATATCCTATTGGATTGGTATTTGTTTTGCATGGATTACAGAGATTCTAGAATGCCTTTTCATGAAACCATGATACTAGTCTTTACCAGTATCTTATTTGGGTGAAAGGAATGCGAAAGTTTATTCTGCTCTGCAAATTTATATGCCATTTTGCGAACAATATTAATTGTCAATCTTTCAGATAGTTTGCTACAATTCATATGTTCCTTCATTTCCAATTCTTGAAGTTTAGTAAAGACTAGCTTTCTTCCACATCTAGGCTGTTCTATAACATATTTCTTCAAATGATTAGGGATAGTCGTTTTAGGTAATGAAAATAAAGTTGCTGCTTTACCTAGGGTCAACTATTTACTTCTTACATCCCCAACAGCTTCCTGCAACTTTTAACCTGTCTTTCTTTTCTAATCTGGAGGCATCTAAAATTAAAGAGATCTTATTTAATAAGCCATGATATATAAAGTAGAAATATCTTAAACTATATCTACTATTTCCTTAAAGAGGGCAATGCCAAACGTTCAAGTTTACCCGCACTTTACAATGCCATAGCCGCTCAAAGTAAGAAAAAAAAATAGCAATTTTAGATTAGATTGGACCTGGCTGTTTCTAAGATTCACAAAGAAATCTGTGATAACCTACTAATTAGATTGGTAAATGTCACATTGGAGTAATTCAGAGAAGTAAAACTGCTTGGAGTCTCATCTATAAAAAAATTACATCGTAGATAACATAATATTAAAAACCATCATACCTTGAACAATGAATGCACCTGTTTCACTCCACTTGCATTTTGACACTAAACGCGGCGTACTTTGTAAGATGGCGGCAGAAAAAATCTGTTTGCCCTTTTCTAACATAGTAGGACTCGTTGCGTCCGGGATTAATTTGCCTTAACAATATCGTAGCAGTGGCAACTTGAGCTTCGCAAACAAAAGAAATCGCACAGTGCAATATGAAGCGAACACGGGGCTTATACAGTGATATTAATTGAGTTTTTGGTTAAAAACTCACAAACAACGAGTAAAGTGTTGGCTTGTATATTACTGTGGTGAAAGAAACAACGGTTGTCGTGCCCAATTTCTGAGCGTTTCTTGCATATGACCTCAAGCAAACGATTTATAAGAGCTAAATAATATTAACCGTTTGGCTCTCAGGGAGGAATTTTTGGTGAACCATACCTTGATAATTGAAGAAAAAATTGAACATGACTTTAATTTTTACTAGATTTTACCCACCCTTTTTTATTTTTGCTCTTTTTTGAGCATCCATGCCTGATTGCTGTTGTGTTTTCATGACATATTCGTATACCTAAGTTTCGTTGCTGGTAATGATGCACATTAAGAAGTTAGGGTCGCTGGCTGCGTTAAAAATTACCTTAGAAAATACCTACATTCAATGCCGTTTTTGTAGACAAATCAGTATTGTGGGCACCGTGCGAGAAGCGATGCATCTCGTGCCAAACTTCTGACTAAAAACGGCATAGCTTTGAGTTTTTGCGATTCCCAACTCACTTTAACCAAAATACGATGATTTTCGAGCACCATAGCCTTTGTTTTAGTCACGCGACAGATATACACTCCTCAGAAAAAGCCTTATTTAATATTTCTAACATTTGATTAAAGGCAATTTTGTGCAAAACACCAAGTTTAAATTGTTGCCTATATATTGTTCTCCTTTCGAACATAGAAAAAGGAAAGAATATATATAAACAATTTATTTCCTGTAAATACAACTCTGGTTCCGCTCTGCATACGTGTTTCGACCACCTCAAGGTCTCGTCAGTGGAGCAACATTGCAGGAATCAACTGCTATATAAATTCCGAGACATATTGGCGGGTTTTTAATATCTGGGTGGACCGTGAAAAGAAAAAATGCAGAAAGAAATAGTCCTTACACAGCACTGCCATTCACAAGGCTGGCATGCTGTTGGTAAATATTCCGAAATTTAAAAAAAGAAATCACATTAAAATTTGAAAAATGAAAATATAAACTCTGTAATATATTTTTAATTTTTGTAAGTTTCTTGAACAGCTTATGATTAGTCACGAAAGAAAGCAAGATTGGCATAATAGAATCACCTTTAAATGCATTTTTCAAAATCCCAATGAATTTGTAGCAGAAATTTTATTATCATAATGACTGATTCTTACAAATAAAACAAGTAATTTTATTTCTAAAATCAATATATCAGAAAATACTCATGGGTATGGTATTATATTTCCATTTCTTTTTCCAATAAAAGTAAATTTTGAAAAACACAAAATTTTATTCTAAATTAGGTTCGAGACGAAATGCACGTAGTCTTCTCATTAAATAAAGTTTGTTTTGTACGTAACTCCAATATAATTGTTTGTGTTTTTCATATTTGATTTATAAAAGAAAACAATATTGACGGAATTATTTGTCATTGAAATACTATGACGACATATCTCGTCTTAAACTTTAAATATTATGATTAATAAGGAAGTACTTAAAACAATTAAGTATATACTTTATTAGTTTCTCTCCTTGTTGACATATATTGCCAGTTCGAACCTACTCAGTGAGGTGTTTATGGGAGAAAGCATAAAACAAGAAACAATTGCCCCCATTCCAAATCGATGTATAAGAGAACTTATAAATTTACGATTTATTTACTAATATTATTACGAAGATGAGAGAACCAATTTAACATAGCAATATATTATTTAATTAACACGTAATTACTTTAGGCTAATGATTAGATGTCCCAGATATACGCATATAGGGTCAAAATATAGAACACGTCAGAAAATACAACTATTTAGGCACCGTCATCAATGAAAACAACGATAGCTCTGAAGAAATCAAAATCCGGATAGAGAGAGCAAGAGCCGTATTCACGAAAATGAAGAGAGTGTTCTGTGGCAGAGACCTGAGTCTTGAATTAAAGGTTCGTCTGGCAAGATGTTACGTACTGTCAGTTTTGTTTTATGGAATGGAGGCATGGACGCTTAAAAAGATCGATATTAACAAGTTGGAAGCCTTTAAATTGTGGATGTACCGCAGAATGTTAAGAATATCATGGATGGAGAATATCACAAACGCTGAACTACTGAGAAGAATGAATAAAGAAAAGGAGGTCATACTTACAATTAAAAAACGAAAATTACAATACCTGGGACACGTTACGAGAGGAGAAAGATATCAACTACTGAGAACTATTATGCAGGGAAAAATTATGGGAAAGAGATCTGTAAGAAGAAGACGAAACTCCTGGTTAAAAAATCTAAGAGAATGGTATAATTGCAGCAATAACCAGCTGTTTAGGTCAGCAGTCTCGAAAATACGTATAGCTCTGATGATCGCCAACCTTAGGAACGAAGACGGCACCTAAAGAAGAAGAATGATTAAATTTAAAATAAACTTTTATTTTGCTTGCCTCCATTAAAGTAAATGAAGGGTGATTTTAAAGATTTTAGCAAAAAATATAATAACATAATGGTAAAGAAGAAGGCAAATAAAATATTGACAACTTAACCTTTAAAATAAGTACCTTTTAAAAAGTTGTAATGATTAATCCAGAATTTATAAAACAGCAATAAGACCCATACTAACATACACTGCAGAAACCAGACCAGAAACCTCGAAAACAACAAATACTGGAAACAACAGAGATGAGAGTGGTGTGCAGGATAGCTGGCAGGACACTTATGGATCGGAATAGGAGCGAGAATATAAGAAGAGTGTGTAAAGTCGATAACATCAATAACTGGGTATTACAAAGAAAAAGGGAATGGAACGAACACATCAACCGCCTGACCGACGACAGAATAGTAAAGATCACGAGGGACAAATCACCAATAGGACGTAGGAGCACCGGAGGACCCCGTAAACGATGGAGTGATAACCTCGCAATAGAGTGAAATCAGGCAAAGAGTCGAAGAATAACAAGCAATTTGCTTATATATAAAAAGGAAGAATGAAGAAGAAGTAATGATTAAAACCCATCAATAGAGTAATTATTTATTCTTCCTTTTAGTTGAATATACTTTACTATAAACGATATTTAGTAAGACTAATTATAATTAATGTTTGCTCCGTTAATTATGACACTGATCGAATGATTTTAAATGGGAGAATTTTCCCATTATTAGAAAACAAAAGACTAATCAAATAAAATCGCTATAATGCAATATATTCATTTGATTGAATATACAAAGAATTCATGTCATGACTGTTTTTTCCTCTTCACAAGAAGAACGAGTTAGATATCTCCAAAACAATTAAAAGAGGGAATAAGTTTCTTTCTATAGTTTATATAAATTCTTATCAGTTAAAGAAACACGTAGATTGAAGCATTGGGAAATGAAATTGAGGAGAAACAACCGCAGGAAATTCGGGGAGGAAAGTTCGGGGGTGCTTTTTAAGAAGTAATAATCTTCAGTTATGATTTGAAATTCGTCAGAGGAGGTACATTTTGAAATTTGATAAAGACATTTACGCGACCCATGTTACCGGAGTCTTTAAGAAAGTTTGGTTCTACTCTTCTACTTCTACAATTTAAATAGCTGTTTTTCATGTTATTATTCTTTTTTGGATTGATATTTTAGAAAGCTATTTAAACATGCTAGTTTCAAAATTGGATTTATTACATCAGGGACAGATCCAGTCTCTATCCTTGGAAGGGGCGGCGATAGTGCAAGAATACAGTATGGCAAGAAAAAGCGAGTTGTCGACGGGGGAGGGAAGGGTGTTAGAGAGATTTTTCTGAATTGGAAGCCCCTATCGCCTTCCCCTTGAATCCGCGCCTGATTACATTGGTATTAAAATAACAGTCGACAAGAGCATTTATTTTAGGTACTTCCGAATTGTTTTAGCAAATTAACTTTAAGTTTTTCATTTTTGTTAAATATATTTAAGTGTTTTGAAAACTTGTTTCGTTTAATTTAATAAAAATCCTTTAGCCTTTATAAAAAAACATCGTTAAATAATCAACACCTGTTGTCAGATCGCAATTTAATGTTTCTCCTGTATTCAATAAATAAAAGCATTTTTAAAACCAACAGCAACCTTATATATATATATATATATATATATATATATATATATATATATATATATATATATATATATATATATATGAAATAATTTGCCGGTTTTTTGTCACAGGTAGAACAACTCGCGCAAGATTCAAATTGGTAGTGACACAGCAAAAAAACTTAAGCTAAAAAAATGTTTTGATTATATCAAGAATTTAATTAAAAATAACAAGTGGACATAAATAGTTTTTTTCTAGTAAAATAAAATACCATACACAGTCTATGTGGTGGTGTCGATTTAACTACAACTATTCGTAGTAGTCGGCACAGAAAAATGTTGATATTTCATGATTTAATTTATATATGTTTTAATATTTGTGATTTGTACGATATATCCTGATTGCTCAAAAGAACTATTAAACCAACTTAAATTTAAATACAATAAGTATTTCTTATTTTCCAATCATGGCTATTATCTTTCACTTGATTCTCATTCAGATATTTATGTATTTAAATCTATGTATTAATCATCAGTGGTTTTGAACAAAAGCATCTCTTAAATCATATTTTCCTGTTTTGTCCAATCTTCTGCTACTCTTTTGATATTCACTGGTTATGAAGTCTGTCTTTGTTCCGATAAGCTTTGTATCTAACTCTCCATTCTACAACTCTCCGAGGACTTCTGTATTTTAAACATTTTAACAACGTATTATATGCAGTTCCCTTTTAGTAGTAGAATAGTTCTAACAGCATCTCTCACTCCAGTATTTTACCTGATTATCGTATTTGTATCTTTGTCTTAAGTTTAATTCCGTAACTCTCTCTTTCTATCTTTCGTTTAATTATTTTTGGTAAGCATGTTAAAGAAAAAGTTTATTTTTATTAAAGATGGTTTCGCCTAAAAATTGTCTTTTATTAACTTTCCAAGCACAATCGTATTTAGTTCTACTTTTGTGACTAAAATCAAAATTGTTATCAATGAGTCAATTCTATTTACTATTCTATTCTTATCCTATTTTTTAAATTTTGTATCTTCCATATCGTTTTTGTACAATTATATCGACACAGTAGGTTAATTTTAGATATGTCGTAAATATGCTTACAATATGACAATAATCTTAAAACGACAAATTAAAAATATAGTTAGTTGTGAAAATTAAGTGGACGAATAAATTTACCAAGCAAAACAGAGACTATCCTTATTAGGCTGGCTGAGTTAGCCTCATATGAGGTGATTTTGAAATTTATTGTTAGTAGACTTCTGATTACGTAGAAACCTTCAGAATGATAATAGTAATTATGTAGTATCCTATTTATCATTTTCTTTTTTGGGAAAAATTTTTTAATTAACAATTAAGATGTAAAAAACAGTTTTTCGAGTTCTAGAAAAAGCTATTGTTTTTTAGTAAAAAAGTTTCATACAAAAGTTATCGCATTGAAAATACCTACAAAATGAGCTAAGGCCCATTAGAGTCGGATAATTTGTTCGTTAGTTATTGCAAAAAAGATCCTGCTAAAATGGCTGTTTTTTCAAACAATAGAAAAATATATTGCATTAACTGTATATTGCAACTAAAGAAGCCTCTTATTTCATGCAATAAATGTGCAAAATTTCAAGTAAAACTATTTAGTAGTTTTTATACAGTGAATTTGTTTATAAAATTTTGTTTTTTTTTTGTTTATTCTCAGTGATCTAGAGGCCGTACAGCGGTCTGCGGGTACGCAAATGAAAGTTCCAGACTTATACTAACAATAACAAAAAAGAAAGAAATGAATTGTAGATCTTAAATTGTTGAAACAGATAAACAAAATTGGGGTTCGTATTTTCGTTATAAACAAATAGAATAACTGTTCGACATTTGTTGGTATAAAAATTCAGATAAGTGGACGCGATAGCTGAGATTTTGACGCACATTTTGAAAAAAAATGTGTACGAGCACTAAAAGCTGAGATAGAGTTTTTTTGTCAAAAAATCGCTGTGGAGTTGTTTATAAACATTAAGGGATTATTTAAATAGGAACTCATAAGGAGATTGTTAAATTATTGTATGCAGCAGTTTTCGACTCAATTATTTCAAAATTCTTGATGTAATAATAACTTAAAGTTGCACATACTCCGCGAGTCAGAAAATGAGCAAGGGGGCGTCCTTTTAGCCTGCGGCACGCGAAAAAAAACATGACTCGAACGCTTCAAATTCGAACGATAGATGATATGCTTTTGTAATCAAATTATTGTTAAACATAGCAATAAACAAATTGTTGCCCTTTTACACATTTTACGCATAATTATAATTTTTCCGTACTTACACATCCATTTCAAATTGCGAAAAAATTGTTACAGTGATCAACAGAATACTCTTAATTGGGAATATTAAAAATAAGATTGATTTTAATGTACTCTTAATATTTATCGAGATATAGCATGAAATAAATAGCAACATTTGCTGATAACATTATTTTTCTATACAGAATACGCTATATTTGATGAGTATATTGTAAGCGATTATTTAATCAAGAATACTTAAATATTAGTCTCAAAGACGATGAAAGTAATAGGGGAGAAAATAATTATGATTATGATAATAATGATGATGTTGATGATGATGATAATTGTGTCAATGATGAGAGTGATAGTGATGTTGAGAGTAATAATGATCATGACGATGAGAGTGATAATGATGATGATAATTGTAATGATAATAATGAAACCAATAAGGACTCCGAAAATGAGTGTCCATCGATGTCTAAGAAATAGAGAACGAAATGTTCGCAAAAATTTTGTGTGACAAATGTTCGTCCCATAAAATAAAAAAAAGTTAACATATGTTTTTCTTACATAACTAATAATTTGGCAACAAATGACAGTCACAATTTGTTTCATGCTATGATACCATAAATATTAATGGTACATTAAAAATCGATCTAATTCCTAATATTCCTAATAAGTAGTATACTGTTGAACACTGTATCAATTTTTTCGCAATTTGAAAAGCACGTGCAACAATTTGTTTATTCCTATGTTTAACAATAATTTGATTACAAAAACATATCATCCATTGTTCGTATCTCGTCGAGAAACCGTAAATTAAAAAAAAAAAAGATTCTACGACCAATATTTGCCGAGATAATCCCAATTTTTCCGGCGAAACGAATGAGATGCGTCCGAGTCACATTTTTTTCCATGCGCCCCAAGTTGAAAGAACGTCCCCCTCCATTGCTCACTTTCTGGCTCGCGGAGTAGGTGCAACTTTAAACTCTTGCAACATCAACAATTTTGAAATATTTGAGTTGAAAACTGCTGCATTCAGTAGTTTAACCATCTCCCTACTTAAATAATCCCTTAATAATAAACAACGCAGCAACGTAGCTTCTAGTGGTCGTACATAATTTGTTTTTTTTTCAAAATGTGCACCAAAATCTCACCTATCACGTCCACTTATCATCATTTTGATAACAACAATTGTCAAAGAGTTATTCTATTTGTTTATAACGAAAAAATCAATCACAGCTTTGTTTATCTGTTTCAACAATTTAAAATCAACAATTAATTTGATTCTTTTTTGTTATTGTTAGTATAAGTCTCGAGCTTTCATTTGCTGCACCCGCAGATCACTGTAGAATCTCTAGATCACTGAGAATAAACAATAAAGAAACATAAAATGTTATAAACAAATTCACTGTGAAAAAACTATTGCATATTTTTACTTGAAAATTTGCATATTTGTTGTTTGTTAATGCAATATATTTTTCGATTGTTCATTAACCATTTAAAAAACAGCCATTTTAGCTGGTTTTTAAGTAGATATTTTCAAAGCGCATAACTTTTGTTTAAAACTTTCTAACTGAAAAATAATAGCTTTTCCTACAACTCGAAAAAACTGTTTTTTCATATCTTAATTGTTGAATAAAAAATTTTACCCAAAAAGGAAAACGAGGCATAAGATACTACATAACTACTATCATTCTAAAGATTTCTACGATGTCAAAAGTCTACTAACAATAAATTTTTTCCAGATGCTAATTCCGCCGGCCTATATCTTGACCTTTGTCTAGTTTCCTCTACCTTTCACCGTCAAGTGCCATAGTTAATCGAACTTTACCAATCGAATTTTTTATTCATCCATTATTTTTATCTAAATCTACCCTAAAATACCATTCTTGATTATAAGTAAAACAAATAAACACTCTTAAGTCACGAGGTTCGTTATAGGTAGTCTCAAGTGGTCACGGGATTTCTATAATTAGATTATTTAACAATTACCAGGATTTACTTTTTGCATGTAATAAAACAAGATAAAAGATAAGTTGAATGGTTCTTGGTATTAAAATTGTTTGTGCAGTTAGTTATTTTGTTCTAAAAACGTTTTAAAACTTAGACATTACGGTTATTTATCGAAATGTATTAAGAATTACTTCCATTCATTTATATGCTCGACTAGATTCCGATAACTAATTATAATAAAGGGATTTCGGTTATTAATTACATTAAGATTTAAATGTTATCCATAAAAGTTATTTTTCGTTGCAACAAAAAATGAAAATCAAGTTCTATTTTTATTTTATAAACTGTAGATAGACCATGAAAACCACTCAATTTGATCAAAAACCATGTAGTAAAACTTTTGAGTTAAATTATATAGTTCTGCAAATTCAGTTAGCTATAGCGATCTTTTAAGAAATTATTATAAAATGCTTTCTACTGGCAAGTCTAATAAAAGTTAGTGCTGTAAAATATAACCTATATCAATGCACCGGCACCTGTCGTTGTGTTATTATAGATATGTATTATTTTAATTTCCACAAAACCCTTATTCTGTTTTATTTTTACACCTTTTAATTAAATTTCAAAAATCTTATTTTCTATAACTGATTTCAGAATTTTATCTTTTTAGTTTGAGCTGAACGTTGATAAAAGAGTTAAATTAATTTCTTATTATTGAATCATTCGAACCCATCTACAGGGTGACCGGTACGTGCCTTTTAATAGCATATAGGGGAGGATAAAATAACCCTACTTTGTCATAGAAAAAACATTCCTAAAGTGCACCCTAACAGAGATACATAGGTCCAAAGGGATACCCAGCGATTTACCTTATCGGCTCTAAGTTTCGAACCGACTTGTATAATTTAATGAAATTTTAATATTGTATATAGGATATAAAAATTCATTAAACCATACTACAGTAGATGTTTTAGATCATCATAGAAGTCAGGAACGGACTTGCAGCCACAATCGTTGGGCCTAATTTTTGACAGGTGTCACAGAACTGAAAACTGATTTTTTAAATACTTCGATCATTCCTCTTTAAAAAAAAGGTACTCTTAATCGATCTCGATAAAACTGGCGGTTTTTGAGATAAATAGCTTTTTATGCGAAAAACTCAAAAATTAATAATGCTAAATACAAACAGGTAAAAGTAAAATACGCAGGGTGTGCTGATGTACTTTAATTTATGGTGAAGCGCTGTATCACTCTTCGAAGGCAAAAAGATGTTATGCTGAAAGATTTCCAGCTCAGACAATATCAAGTCCAAAAATCTTTCAAATGGTAAATTGGGGCTCAATTAATTTACAATGTAAGTAAAATGCAAAAATATTGTAAACGTTTTAATGTTATTTTGGTAATTATTCAATATGGGCTCTACGTATTTAAATACATCTTCTTATGCTTCGAATATATTCCCGCTTCACTGCAAATAATATTCTGGCATTATTACGGACTTTGTTAGAATGTTGTGCTATTCTTGCTAGTAGTTCTTCTCTAGTATTAACTGGTGTTGAATAAACTAGTTCTTTTAGATGTTCCCAGAAGTAAAAGTCTAAGGGATTTAGGCAGGGGCGGATTCAGCATCTGTCTTTGGGGGGGGGGGGGGCGGTGATATCACAAAAGTACAGTATGGCAAGCGAAATCAAGTTGTCGACGGAGGGGGGGGGGCACCAGCAACATTCCCATTTATAGTGTAAAAGGCAGGGTCGAGTCTATTTTTCTAAATTTGAAGCTCTTGGAGAGGGGGGGGGGCGACGGTCACAAGAAAAAACAAATTGCCGACAAGGGGGGGAGTATGCGAACAGCATACACATTCTTAGTATAAGAGGCAAAATCGGGTCTATTTTCCTGAACTCAAAGCTCATGGGGGGGGGGGCTATCACAAGAAAAACAAGTTTTCAACGGGGGAGAGTACCAGCAGCATACACATTCCTAATATAAAAGGCAGATTCAGTTCTATTTTCCTGAACTCAAAGCTCTTGGGAAGGGAAGAGGCGATCGCAAGCATACACATTCCTATACTCTATTCAAGAACTAGAGAGAGAGGGAGAGAGAGAGTAATAAAACTGTTCCTGAAACTTCCAACGTACCTGCTGCAGTGCCGCAGGTAACTGAGGACTGCCGTAAATCAAATTTTATTTAATTATATTTAAATATTACTTGCTTTTATAAATTTACTGCAACAATAAAATTTCTGATAGTTTAATTTAATTTCTGTCAGTGAGCAAAGTACACCTTACAGTGTGTCCTTAGTGATTTATCTTGTTTGTGCTTGTTTTTATATATTATTTGAGATTAGGGAGATACCCAAAAGATATGGCTTCCACATCTATATTTATTCCAAATTCGTTAAACCAGGGCATGTTTTCCTCGACGAAAAACTTCTTACGCTGAATGTTTATGATGCCTTAAGATATCAATATCTAGATAATAATGTTAAAAGCTCTATTGAGATGGGTTTCTACATGACAGGAGTTGAAAAATCTACTATGTACCGAATACTGAAGGAGAAAAAAATGACTGGAATTGTTAGCACTCCCAAGCCACATTCGATCACAGGCAGACGAAAAACATCGTCGGAAGAAGAGATATAAACTGCAATAAAAGGAGTTGTACCTACGTTTTATTACGAGAAGCAGATCCCAACCGTCGACGAAATTCTAACTAAAATTAATGAAGATCGGAATTTACCTGAAATTAAAAGAACTAAGCTCTGGAAATTGCTCAGAGAACTTAATTTTTGCTGTGAAAAACCAGATAGGAAATACGTTCCTATAGATCGTCCGGAAAATGTCTGTTGGAGAAGGAAATATCTCTCTCAAGTAAAAGGTAGAGTTGTTTACATAACTTACAAAATTAATAATTTAACTGAACTTTTGAAATATTTTTGTGAATAAAGTTACTGCAGAAAATTGGGAAAAATCCATATAAGAAAAGAATAAAAAAAAATGTGGAAACTCGATCTCATGATCAGTGAGGTAGAGCAACCAATTATAGTTAATTTGAGCGAAGATAGCTTCATTCACTTTAATTACGAATTAGATACATAATGTTTACCAGCGTAAACACAATTTATTATTGAAATTTTCTGTAATATATAAAAATTAATTACATTTGAATCCCTTTTTAGTCTTTAATTATAATTCTGCAAATGGTTTGAGAAATAAATAAACTGAAACGTCAAATGTCATAAAAATGTTTTTAATTAATACTAAAAAGACCGATAGCTACAAAAAAAAAGTTAAAATTATATGGACGAATTTCTTTTTTTATATAAATTTAACTTCTTGTATTTTTGACAATGGGTATTTTGTAAGTATTTAAATTATAACTTAGAATTTTTTGAGAGAAAAATGGTATGTTTTAGTCTGAACGTGCCTAAAACGGTTTCTATGCCAAAATTAAAAATAATAAAAATACAGTTCTGATTTGTGTTAAATATGTCAAAATTATCTATATTTTCCAGTGTATGTGAATTATTAAGAAATCATAAGAAATAAGAACATATTATTAAAACTTTTTATTTTACGTTTATTACCGAAATAATATTCTATGCCATAAATACTATCATAAAATCAACCTCCTTCCGAAGCCTAGGATAAGGGTTAAGATCCTTTTTAACACTTCACATATCCAAATATCTATTGTTATCCAACTCAAATAGTCCATTGTTATAGATTGGTATATTTGATTATAAAATTTCTAACCCATTCCTTTGAAAAATATCTTGGATCCGCGCCTGGATTTAGGTCGGGAAACTTTGGTGGCCATAAAACAGACCCACCTCAACCTATCCATCAAGGACTATTGCAAAAACATTAGTTAAAAGTTGACGTACTATACGATTAAAATGAGGTGGAGCA
Source organism: Diaprepes abbreviatus (assembly GCA_034092305.1). NCBI lineage: Eukaryota > Metazoa > Arthropoda > Insecta > Coleoptera > Curculionidae > Diaprepes > Diaprepes abbreviatus. The sequence continues at coordinate 34,039,812 of JASJET010000055.1, forward strand.
CCAACATGCATTTTTCCCTTGTTTACATTCTTCTATCAGAAGGTACGTCTTCCAATGAATTATTTAAATTTTGCTGTAAAAATTGTAAATAAATCTCACCATTGAATATTCCTTCCAAAACAAATGAACCTATAAGGATATTTCGGATGATGCCAGCCCACACATTTACTTTAAACCTTTGTTGGTGTTTGTTTTGAATTATAGCATGCGGGTTTTTATCACCCCAAAATTGTAAATTGTCTGATCTCTTGTAAAACCGGCCTCATCGGTAAACAAAGTAAGGTTAGAAATATTCAGATTTAGGTTCCATTGCTGTATAAACCAGTTGGAGTATTGAAGTCTTGCGGGATAATCATCCCGAGACATAGCGTGTACTTTTTTAATGTGGTACGGATGAAGTAACTGTTCTATTAGAGTTTCATATACAATCCATTTCGTATCATTATTTTTTGTCGCAAGCTTTCTTATGCTGTTTGAAGGGTTGTCAACAATATCTTGCAAAATTTATTCCTCTACGTGTTGGTCTCGTACTCTCCTGGGAGGGCTCTCACTGCCACGTAGCGGCAAAAATGACCCTGAATAAAACATATAAAAAATTAATTCGTTAACTCTAATAATTATTTTCTAATCATTTGGAAGGTTTTTGTACTTGGCATTGTTCGGACCGGAAATCTTTCAGCATAAAGTTTTCTTGTCTTCGAAGAATTTGCCAGCGCTTCACCATAAATTAAATGCATATCAGAATACTATGTGTAAGAATATTCTCCCATTTTTTAGAATTATTTTTACTTGAAGGTGATTTTTACAAGTTCCGTCAATAGTAATTCATTATGTAGGTATTAACAATAATAATCTGATTTTTAGCTCTTCGTGTCTAGCATTAGTGACTTTGAGTGTTTCACATAAAAATCAATTTATCTCGAAAACCGCCAGTTTTATCGAAATAAATTAAAAGTGCCTCTTTTGAAGAGGAATGGCCAAAATATTTAAAAAATCAATTTTCAGCTATATAAATTAAGCTCAACGAGTGTGGCTGCAACTTCGTTCCTGACTTCTCTGATGATACAAAACATCGGCTGTAGTATAATTTAATAAGTCTTTATGACCTCTATAAAATATTAATCATTAAATTGTACAGGTCGGTTCAAAACTTATAGCCGATGAGGTAAATCGCTGGGTATCCCTTTAGGACTCTGTATGTCCATTAAGAGACACTTTAGAGATTTTTTTATTTGACAAAGTAGGCTTATTTTGACCTCCACTGTATGTTTTCGAGAAATTAAGACATACTTACCGGACATCCCGTATATAGCATTAAGTCTACATAGGAATGAAGTAAAGATCTAATTCATTATCATGTTAAAATTAATTACAGCAAACTAAATATTCATTAAATAGATTGATGAAGATGATTTACGTAAGTGGATAAGATTTTAGCAGATTTATAATTCCAATTCAAGCCGGTAGGCCAGTTCAAGCTCTTTAACATGAGAAGTATAGTACGTAGTCCATTTATATTTTTATCCAATAACTACATAAAAATCTTTTATTATTATCTTTCAATTATTGGCAATAACAATGAATAGATAGGTGGGTATTGATATATGAACAAATTCAAATCTGAGATAAGTACCACTTATTTTAGTTTAGTAATACTAATGCAGTGATATATATAGTCGCAACAAGAAGAATTTGTCACTTACAATAAAATTTATTATGTTGTTTATTCAGAATATAATTATTTTTAGTAATAGGATGCTAGATTACAGAATTTGATTCCCTTTATAAATTGGACTAAAAATTAATTTGCGTTTTAAGACTCAACGAAAGAGTAATTATTCTGTTCTCTCTATATACTATTTTTACTCCTGTGGTATATATAGGATGATCAACGTCAAAAGGGACAAGACTGCCAAAATTTACGTCAACGGATTTGAGCCACTGAGGGCTCAAAAGACTCTTCAGAATTCCCTCTTTCAGATAGCGAATGGCTCCTTCGAAAAATTCAAAATGGCAACCTAATATGGCAGCTACAAATAAGCCAAAACGCATAAAATGGGGACTTAAAGTCTGGAGTAAATCCATTTTTTGAAAAATTATTCGAAAACGTCGACTTACAATTATACAATTTTACAGGATTACTCAAAAGAAGCTGTGATATAATTAGCTTTGTTTGTTCATATAGCGGCCCCAATGTTTGTACACTTTTAAACTCCCAAAATTCTCAACATTTTTTCTATTATATACCTAAACTGACCAGAATTTTTTTGACAGAAAACGGGATAAATGGACTGTGCAAGAAAATATTGCCGGGGTATTTGCCGTTTTAACACAATAAATGCAAATTAATAATTAGTTATTTTTTATTGTGTACAGGGTAAATAAAAACAAACACTTTAGTAAGTTACAGTCTTTATATGGAGCACTAAATTGGTATTAAACAAATTAAAATGGAAAAGAAATAGTTATTTTGTACTAGCAAATATTAAACTAATAGTGAAGATTTCAAATAAGAATTCAATTCTAGACAAGTTTTATTGACGTGGTCTTTTAAAATTATAGTTGCTTTGAGCAATGGTACCTATAACTGTATCTTTTAAACAGTCCATATTTTATTAATTAAACTAAATACTCTTTGAGTCCATACATTTGTTGCAGGTAAACGGAAAGCATATTCAATAATTCTAAAATATTTAAATTTTTATTTTTGAAATTGTTAAATAGTTCCACCCAACGATTTTCCACAACTATATTTAAGTTATTCCATTTTGAAACCTTCTCTAATGTGACATAATTTATAATAAGTGAAAACTTATCAAATATTTCAGTATTCTTTTCGTGTTAAATAAAACTCGATTGAGTTAAAATCTCTTCACTATTTTGGATTCCTTCCAATGTTGGAATCATGGACAAGTTGGCCCACTCAAGGTGATAAAAGTCTTCATAGTAGAACGTCCATTGATTTAAATACTCATGGTAGATTTAAAAGAAGTGGAAGAGTCTCTGGAAACACCTAAAATAATGGCAAAAAATGAGTGGATGACACAGGAAATTCTTGACCTTATGGAGGTACAACGGAAATATGAAAATAGAGATACTGACAAATACAGTGAAGTCAATAAACTCATAAAAAGAAAAATTAAGCAAGCCAAAGAACTCTGGCTCGAAAATTCCTGTAAAGAAATAGAGAACCTCCAAAAAAAACACGACAATTTCAATCTCCACAGGAAACTTAAATATACCTCCGGAATCAGAAAACCAAAAAATGCTCATTTACTCAAGGACGCCGACGGAAGAATCTGTAATCACGAACAACAGTGCAGAGAATGGGAGAGATACATCAGTGACTTTTTGACGATGCTACTCGAGAAAACGCTGCACATACACATACTATATGCAGCAGCGAGATAAACAGGGGCCTCAGTATATTGAAGTCGGAAGTCAGGAAAGCAATACAGCAAGCCAAAAATAATAAGGCACCTGGACCAGATCAGATCCCTGCTGAGTTGCTTAAACTTCTAGATGAGGAAAATATTTCTTACTTAACCACTTTCTTTAATAAAATCTACAACGAAGGAATAATACCAGATGATTGGTTAGAATCTCTGTTTGTAACATTACCAAAGAAAAGTAGACCCACCAAATGCAGCGACTTTAGGCTGATTAGTTTAATGAGCCACACACTTAAGATACTTCTACGAATTATACAGAACCGAATATTCCTTTTATGCGAAAATAGAGTAAGTGATAAGCAATTTGGATTTAGAAATGGTTTAGGAACAAGAGAGGCACTATTTTGCATGCGTATTCTCCTACAAAAGAGCTGTGAATTCCGAAAGAACATCTACGTCTGTTTCATCGACTTTGAAAAGGCAATCGACCGAGTACAACATGATAAACTTTTTGAGCGCCTACAAGCAGCAGATCTAGACCACTACGATATAAGACTGCTAAAACATCTGTATTTCAATCAAGTAGCCTCTATCCAAATTGAAAACAGTCGTACTCAAAACCTACCCATCAAACGTGGAGTAACACAGGGTTGCGCTCTGTCACCCTGTCTCTTTAATGTATACTCTGAAGAAATCTTTAGGGAGGCTTTGGATGACAGACAAGAAGGAGTAAGACTAGGCGGAGAAGTAATCAACAATATTAGATTTGCTGATGATACGGCCATTCTTGCGGAAAGCATCGAGGATCTCCAAACATTAGTAAACCTAGTCAATGAAGCGAGCTGCCGAAGAGGCCTTAAAATCAACATCTCAAAAACAAAGTGGATGACAGTTGGAAAGGTTACTGTAGATGAATGTCAACTTTGGCTCGATGGGAAGAGGATAGAGCGTGTAAACCATTTCAAATACCATGGCAGTTGGTTGAATGTAAATGAGACTCAGATGAAGAGATTATAGCTAGGATAGAAATATCGCGGAAGGCCTTTATGACATGGAAACCAGTTCTATGCAACAGGAACCTATCAATGCATATTCGTAAAAGGATCCTGAAATGCTATGTATGGTCTATTCTATTATACGGTTGCGAGACATGGACACTAAAAACCACAACGCTAAACAAACTGGAAGCATTCGAATTGTGGTGCTACCGTCGAATCCTAAAGATATCATGGGTTTCGCACACTTCCAACGAGGTTGTTCTCAGAATGATGGATACAGATCGACTGCTCTTGAACATTATAAAGAAGCGGAAAACAGAATACTTCGATCACATAATTAGAGAACCTAAATACTAGCTACTTCGCCTTATAATACAAGGAAAAGTGGAAGGAAAAAGATGGATATGCCGAAAGAAGCTTTCATGGCTGCGTAACATCAGACAGTTGTGTGATTGCACGGTAGAAGAACTATTTCGCGCAGCAGCCGATAGAGAAAGATTTCAGGAAATTGTAAACATGATGACCTCCAACGTCTGAATACAGGCATGGCACCTAAAGAAGAAGAAGGTAGATTTAAAAAAATGTGTTGCAGTAGTCTTCACAAATTCTTCTTATAGGAAACCATTTTGATGCAACTGAGCCATTAAGTTGCGTAAAATCGATGCAAGAAATTGTGAGCTTTGTTTCAAAATTAAATTTGTCTTCAACTGGTTAACTTCTTTTACAACCTAAATGACAAAAATTCGACCCTCAATCTTCAAAAAAAAAATAGCTAATAGAAAGTGGACTCTTAGACATGAATAAAATAGAACATAGTTCTGAGTTCAAAATCTTTTTAGGATAGTAGGGTATTCGTTGATGCTTAAAAACTAAGCCTTTAATGCTTCATATATTTTTAAAACTTGTTCGACTGTAGGCATAAGTGCAAGCCATCTTGTTCTGCTGTATCCTTATAATTTCTGATATTTTATATTGGCATCTACACAAAAATTGCAGTTTGAATTGTCTCAATAAAAGGCCACAATTTTTGTGTGTAAATTATATTCGTCTTAAACTTTGGTTAAATACTTTACAATAATGTAGGATGTTCTACTTGTACACCATCGTATGATCGAAAATACCAGAGTAACATCGGAAATATTTTTTGAGAGGCAAGGTCAAATGCATCGGTCAAATTTGAAATACATTAAGCTTCTACTAAATGTCTTTTCATATTATCAGCTGCATTGCGTGCCAAAATATTTATAACTATTGATTCGGTTTTAGTTCGAGCCCATCGAAACTTTCATTTAAAACATTACTGAATTAGGTTTGGAGCATAATCATTGCTGCAAAAACTGTGATTTTCGTGTACAGTATGATAGGCCCAACCACCCTCAATTTCTGCAACATCCATATCTTGAGGAGTCAATGCATAGCTTTTTTTTTTAAAATAATCAACCTTTAATATGCTTGAAGATGAAGATTCTCTGTGTTTATCGGACCGTAAATGTTGTTCTATATTACTGGCATCTCCGTGGGGTACACTAAATTCTTTTCGGCACTTCTCACAATGTACATCTGAGGGAATGTTATTTCATTGTTTTATAAAAGGATATTTTCGCTGTGGCATCGTAAAAAAAACTAGCGTCACTTTATATTTGCTTACAAAATCGCACTTGAAACTGATTCCTATGTATTAAAGAAATTTTTGTCGTAGATTCAAACACTTTATTACTGCTGACTCTCTATCCTTAACTTGATGAAAAATATGTCCACGCCATCTGTCGACTTGCTTATATATTACTGGCGCCCCGTTTTAGACCGTGCAAAGAGCTGACCTGATTATACGGGAAAATTCACGGCCGTGGAAGGCGGAATAAACGAGTTTCAATGATTAGAGTTCATTCGCGTTTTCCGCAAGAATATCCCCACAACTTACACATGTAGATCGCTTTTTAACTGCTTGCCAATTGTCTAATGTTCGTAAATTTGTTATAAAACTGTGTCTTGACAGGCTCTTTGGGGACACTACGATAATACCTTAAAACGATACTCTTTCGTTGAAAAGGTAAAGGTCACTTTACCAATACCTAACCGTCACTCTTTTCAACTTATCAACATTTAAAACTCGAAATGAAATACAATAACTATTTACCAGCAAAACTGCTTTAATAGCTTGCTCCTTTGTCAGTTTTTGTCAAATTTTCATTTTGAGTTCATTTTAACTAAAAATTAAACTTTCTGAGAAGAGAATCCAGATTTACCCCAATAAAATATCTTATTTCAACAAGACAGGGCTACGCCACATTAGGCTGTAGAAGTCCACGCCTTTTTTAATGCTCAACTCTCTTGAGTTCTTTTTGTGGGGTTACGATAAAAATAAAGTTTTCCAAACTAAGCCAATTGACTTAGAAGACTTAAGGCATAGGACTAAACAAGAAATACGGTTAATTACTACAGAGGTAGTCATTAATGTTCAGAATGAATTTATAAATTGCTTAGGTTACTATCACTTAACAACTGAGAAACATTTTCAACATTTAAAAAAATTATAAATTAATTGTTGTTTCTACTTCATTTCCCGTTTTAACTGTTGATAAATCGAAAACAGCTATATTTAAATATAGGATATGTAATAGAAAAAAATGTTCAGAATTTTGAGGGAGTCTCAAAATGTACAAAAAATTGGGTTCACTGTTTAAAAAATCACAGTTAATTATTATTAATTAACTTCTTTCGAGTTACCTTGCATGATTAATATACTGGAAAAAATTCGTTCCAAAGAAACAAAGTCGAACGATTTTTTAAAAAAACCCCGCCTTTTTTAAATAATAAATTTAGTCCAAACTTTACATCCTCGAATATATTGGGAAAACAGCGTTTAAAAAAAATTAGAAAGCAACTTCATCAGATATTTCTATTTGATGAACCACAGAAGTTCCACTATTTTTTTGCGAAATTCAGAATTGTAAGCACAATATTAAGGTAAAAAATTGCTAAAGTGCACAATAAATATATACTATTGATCGCACAAAGATTGAATTTCACTCGATATGGCTTATTACGGGATTTTCGAGCCGGATGATCAATATTCTACTATGCAGTTATCCAATGTCAACACAGCAGATCCAATTGGCGCCCGTAGGAATCAAAAGTCGCTGAAATTAACAGGATTTTTTATTGAATCGATAGAACAGATTTATCGGTTGCGAAATAATTGAATTTTTTGCTAATAGATTCAGTTTTTGGAAAAAAAATATTTTGAGGATATATATGCCACCGAGGAAATCTGATTATTTTTCTCACAAACTAAGTGATTTCATCGAAAATCGCATAGCACAATTTGTAACTAGGTGTTCTTTGAAAATGCTTTAAAAATCTTTCAAATTCGAATTTTTTTACTCTGAATTAGACGTTCACCATATTCACAATATTGTATTCATAAAACCTAACCTATTAGAACCATCCATAATGTTCTTTCGATAACTCAAAAAATTTAGTTCATAGATGTTCGTATGCATTGGAGCTTTTGAAGTGAATTTATATTTTCCTACATCTGAATGATCGTTTTGTAATAGTAACTCATACGAAAACTTGACAAAATATTGAGAAATTATTGCTCCAAGTGCTATTGTTCATTTAAAAAACTGTTCCATCTTTCTAGATCTCATGGGCAACTAAGTTTTATGGACATAACAACCTTAAAATTTTGACCAACATATTGGCATCTTCATTCTATTTTGGATATATTCAACTTGAATTACGATTAAAGATCCTATTTTCATTAAAACTTTGATGAAAATAATAACACTAGAAATTTTCCTTTTTGTGGTACAGAAAATGGTTTCTCAGGAACTGAATACTTCAGGAAAAAATAAATCATTTTACTATCAATAGTCGTCTTGTTGTTTTTTGAATTCTGTATAGCTTTTTCTGTGAATTTCGACAAATTTTTATCCTAACGGGTGTCATACTGGATCTGCCATTTTAATATTAGAAAACTTAACACTAAAATATTGATAAGCAGTCCCAAAAACCCGGTAATAAGTTATGTTAAGCGAAATTCAAACGTCATGCCCTTAATAGTGTGGTTTTCCTGAGAACATTAGCCATTTGTGAGCCTAAGGAATCTGCCATCTTGAATTTCGTAAATAAATTATAGTTACGTCAGTAGTATCTTAAGTAGAAATATTTTGAAACTTACATTCGATGGAATCACTCTTAAACTTGATATTTTTTTAATTCATTACTAGTCGCCTTCTGAATTTTGCGAAGAAGTCGCCTGCTACTACGACAACTAGATGTCTAATAAATATTTTACACCCTTAGTCATTCAAAGTAAGTCGATGATCCTATTTGAGCCATGAAATTCGCATTGGCAGAGATAACCAGACTTGGGAACTTACCAGAAGAATAGGTTTAACGTGGGCAGCCTTTGATAAAATGTACTACATCTTTAAGGCAGATCTACCAATATGTCAGGAAAGTAAGATCATTGATCAGCATATATTGCCCGTTCTAATTTATAGTTCCGAAGGTCTAACTTTAACGAAAAAACTCCTTAGTAGGATAAAGGTGACGCAGCGTTCAATGAAAAGGGTAATGCTTGTACTATCCCTGAGAGATAAAGTTCCAAACACAGAAATACGGCGAAAAATCCAGTTGGCGGATGCTGTAGAAAGAATAGGTTACATCGTGAGAGCCACAGATGACAGATGGATTAGAAAGATAATTGAATTGAGACCACGACAGGAGGCATTTAAGAGCAGAGAACGCCCTCCGACAAGGTGGCATGATTATTTAAAAGAATCCACACCGACTGGATGCTGGCAGCGCAAGAGAGGAGGTTGTAGAGGTAATCAAGGGAGGCTTGTGTTCAGCAGTTGACTTTGAAATCTGATTGATTATAATGATGAGTAGCCGTCCTGTTAAGGTTCTTAACCAAGTGTGGTAGCAAATTTTGGAAGCCCAAGTTTTGTCTTGATCGCCAACCTTGCACTTAAAATATAACTCTTAGGCTTTGCTTGAAATTGTTCGGTTTCTTTACACAGGATCGCGATAACATCGTTTACATACGGCGAAAATAGCAGCACTACAACAACGCTATTACTCTTCGCTAGTTTTTTCCACTTTGCTCTTATATCCAATACTGGATCCTTCAACGACCGACCGGCTGCTTATGTACCCGTTTCGTAGATCTGGTGTTTTCTAGAAACATCAGATATCGAGAGTACCAGAAGCGACAACACTGGCCAGCAAAAAATGTAGGTCACGTAAGAAGTTGCAAATAATTTTACGAGTAATAATAATAAGGGAATTGTTGTACTAGTAAGCGCTTAATCATTTGTTTGCCGAGAAATGTTATCTGTCATATTTGTTATATGTCATGTATTGATACTGTATTTATGACTTTTATGAAATTGTGTGCATTCGCTCTAATTAAAAATTCACATTTTTCTTCAGCTCTTTTCCAATTAGCGTTGGTTTCTCTATAAAACCTATCGGCCGCATGGTATAATGTTTATTTTACTTAACAAGTATTATACCTTTTGAAACAAGATGGTCGAGGACAACGCGAAACTGCAAGTAAGAGCTGTTGTGCTGTAGAAAATGTGTGCCAGCGCTATGAAGAGACTGACATGATAACCAGAAGACCAAGATCCGGGCGAAAAAGAGTAACATCCCAAAGAGAGAGACTGTTTCTTGTGTAGGCAATTTTGTGGAATAGAACAACTTCTGCAGTTTTGCTTTGAAATCAAATCCAAGAAATTAGAAATGTGAGTGTTAGTGAATGGATGGTTAGAAAGCTTCGTGCTGCTGGATTGTCTTGAACAAGGATGGCTACAGGTTCATCATTGCGATGTCGACATCGATTTACTAGATTGACTTTTGCCCGAAATCAATTGGCATAGAATAATGAAGACTAGAGCAAAGTACTGTTTTCACTGCTTTTTTGCCCCAATAGGTCAGACGAATGTCGACGAGTATGGCGAGGACTTGGAGAAAGATATGCTTCAGTTTGTATTAACGAGCGACTACCATTTGGCGATGAGTCGGTAATGGTTTGGGCGGGAATCTTATCACAGACACGCACAGAATTGTTTTTTATGCAGAATGGCTTCCTGATAGCTCACAAGTACATTACCGAAGTTCTAGAAAACCATGTTATGTCTTTCATGATCACTATGGGCGAGCATAGCAGTTTCATGCTAGACGTCACGCAGCCAGAGTTGTTAGAGGAGTGAAAATTAGACGGTTTAATTGGCCAGCACGCAGTCCAAACATGAATCCCATCGTACATGTCTGGAATTAGTTGAGCCGACGTATCCGAAGGTATACACCAGCTCCAAGAACTGCCTAGGAGCTAAGAGAGTTGCTATTGCAGGAGTGGAATACCATCGACCCGAATGTGATCCTTTATTTGATTGAAAGTATGCCTCGTCATATTCAAGCAGTTATTAATGCAAGAGGAGGGAATACGCGTTATTAATTATTAATTTTTTCATTAATATTGTTTTTTCAATTTTTAAAGTTCCTGATAACAATAAGTAGAACTTTGTTTTAAATGTAAATTTGTTGCTTCTTCAGAATAAATCATAAAAACCAAAAAAGATGTTTACCGATTTAATACTAAATATTAAATTAAGTTTACAAAATAAAGTTTTTATAATTTGCAAATATAAGCTTAAAACAGAAAATTCCAAACAACATCACAATTTCAATGTGACCCAAATTTTTTCCTCGCCAGAGGCCCTTCGACGACTAAGGGATATGGTGAAATTTGGAATTACATGAAGTTTAATGAGTATTTCAGTTATTTTAAGCCCCGGGAGGTTGAGACTTCGTAGTAGGGGGGTCATCAGATTTAGCATCCTTGCACTCCGGTAATCTAGAAAAACTTATATACGGCATAGGTACATCCTTATACCTGCTTTGCAATCAGTCAAAACATGTTGTTGTTGTTTTCTGAATTTTGCTACGACAATTTACAGATTAGTGTAAGGGTTACACAGGAAACTATTATCGAAATAACACATTAGTTCGGTGGGGATGATTTTCATGCAAAATAGTATAATTGATATAAATACTGCTATTTTCTCTGAGGTTAAAACAAATGTTTTATGCTAATAGCATATTATTTTGTAAAGGTATATTTCCTGATATTAAGAATACTGCCAAATCGTTATTCATTAAATGCAAGATCAGCAATATATTGAATATATTTATTATTTTATCTCTAAGTAAGAACGAAGATAAATTTATTTATACATCATTTAAACTAATATTTAGAAAAAAATCAGACATAGATATTCTTTGAAAATTTTTCCACTTATCCTTGTATAAAATCCACTATATACAAAATAGTAAATTTGAACAATCTAATTAAATTACTATTCCAATAATGCATGATGATGTTAGCACTTAATTTGATAAAATTAAAATCCATAAACAAAAGCACGTGACCATACAAATTAATTTATCGTTAATATATCATATGACCAGTAGATTGCCATTGAAAAATTTTATTGTTCGACATACTAATTAATTTTAATTGAAAGTGATTAAGAGAATATTTTTACGAGAGACATTTCCATTAGAAAATTTTCGTAATAAATCGTACAATTTGTGCAGCCGCAATTATTACGAAAGTTGACTTAATAAAAGTTGATTTAATTAAAAAAGATAGTACCGCATATATTAAGCAGCATTAAATTTAAATATGCTCTAAATTAATACTAAAATCTCTCATCTATTTTTTCTCTCACACAAAATATAAAAGCTGGTCAAAATATCACTAAAATATCTTTACGTACTCATTTAATTCATCAGGTCGTAAATTATCAAATATCATAAATTTTACTGTAAATAAAAAATTTTACTACTAACTCCCAAAAACTTGCAGATAAAACGACATCGCTATAGTTTCTTTATAGGACTATATTAAATAAAGATGAAACTTGAACATAAATCTGAAAGAGTAACTATTAGGATAAGGAAATATGTAAGTTAATGAAAAAGTAAAAACTAGATATAGTAGGGCTTTTTACGTAAAATCCATTAGGTTTTTTCTAATGGCATCAGGTTTTGAGCTATAGACCAAGATTATGATTTTTTAAATAGAACACTCTGTTTATTATTCGACAGTCGATTTCAATTTTTTTAAACTTTTCAAAAATTTATAATAGTTGATATTTAATTTCACTACTTAAATTCGCAGTAGGCTGTGAATATTGAATACAAGTCTTGTTACTAATACTTTTGGTATAATCTCTTGAGTATCATTTAGAAATTTAGTTCCAAAGTTTCTGAGACCCGATCCGAACTACTTAATAAGATTAGTTTCCAGTTTTCTAGAAGGCAGATCATTTGTGGTGTCTGTTGACAGCGCAAGGTTCTCCTCTGTCTCCAACTCTGTTTAACCTTAAAATTGCAGACATACCGGTCGATGACCGCAGTAAACTCTATTTATTTGCCGATGACACCGCATTTGCGAAGTCTTCTGGATCTTTTCGCTTGATTATTTTAAGGTTTGAATGCCATATCAACAAATTAGAACGATGGATGGCAGATTGGAAGATAAAATTGAACCCTGATAAGACTCAGGCAGTTATGTTTTCAAAATCACGTAATCCAACACCGTCTATCCATATCTAATGCTCACATCCCCTGGCGAAATAGTGAAAAATATCTGGAACCAGTCTTTGATAGAAGACTCAATTGGTCACTCAATACCGACTATATCTTAGCCAAAGCGAAGATCTCTCTAATCACTCTTTACTCCTTGCTCAATAAGAATAGCAAGTTAAAGCTATATAATAAACTTATTATCTATAAATTATTCTTACGTTCAGTCCTGTCATTTGGTGCTCTTACCTGGATCAACACTGGCAGAACAACGTTCTCAGGATTAGAGAGGTTTTAAAACAAGGTTCTTCGCATTGTGGAATCCTATACTTCGTACGCAATACTATCATCCATAGGAACCTAAACTGTGAGACTTTCAATACTTTTATCAGACATTCCATCGAACAATATCTCGACCGAGCTTTTCACTCCACCAATGCATTAATTCAACAATCCCATAACTTAACATCTACATCACGGCAACACAACAGATTCGTCGGTCACTGGATACTTGACCTTTAGCGTGGGTCATTCAAAATTTTTAACTGGCTTAAAAGCCCAATCTGTAAATCTTATCATGATTGTACCTTAAAGTCCATCTTATAACATACGAATCAATAAGCTGAGCCTGACTCAAGTTGACAAAGAAGATCCCAAGTATAGTTTAGGAAAAACAATTTTTACCGCTATAAATCTGCATTACTAGAAAAAAATGCAAAAAATGCTAGTTGGGCTTCCCCTAATGTGAAAAACAAAAGCTTTTAAATTTCCATCCGATATTAGGAGATTTTTTCATCCACTAAGTATTTTTATAGTCGATGGCTGTCCAAAATTTCGAAAAGTATGACATGCTAATGTATTTTATCTAATCAAATGAGATCGGTCACGAGGCTTCCCAATTATATTTTAATAGATAAGTAAAACACATATTTATTGCTATCATTAAATATTTCGAACTTCAGTGAAACAATTAGAAGTTCGTTAAAAATTATACCGGATTATTCCGGCCAAATCCAGACATATTTTCTAGATTAAAGTATAACTGGCTAGGACATAGAACCTTTACTTGTGAAGAAAAGCCCCTTCAACCTTATTTACGGAGATAAAAATGGTGAATGGAGTCATCAAAAGTCGTGTACAGTCTGAGCCAGAGATAAGTGCTAGTGTTTCTAACAGACATAATACCAAACGCCAAAAAATCCTCATTGGAAACGGAGCAATAAGGGCGCTTCAGATTTGATATCGTTTGTTTTATCTTAGGGACAAAGTTTAAGTACTTAATTTATGACAAGAGCTTCCCAGCAAACCGCAATCTGGAAGGCGTAATAATCGAATTGCTAGAAAAAGTTCTCTTTGCGCAGGATAATGATATATATTTCCAGTAAGACGGTGCACGGAGTTACAACTCTCAGTGAGTGGTGAGACTTTTTTTGGAAACTAAATTTCCTCAAAAATTGATCGGTACCAACAAGGCTGTTAATTAGCTCCTCTCCCCTCCCCAAATCTATTGTATAGGCAACACATGATTCATAGACAAATCTATGATTATTTCAAATGCCTTACGAAAAATTGCAGAAATTATCTACCAAGGAAAATGGCAACCATTTTCAACAATTTTCGATAATAAGTTTAGATATTGTTTATATCTTGGCAATGTATAGTCTAGTATATAATAAAAATTGTCTGCAACCCTTAAACTATAATAAATTTAAGGATCTTGACAACTTATTCTCATCAATATTCAAGACGTTGTACCAAAGGTATTATTATTAATAAGATATGTATTTAATATGCATAGCCTACTGCGAATTTGAGTTTGAATTTTTAAAAAAATCAAAATTTTAGATTTATTAGTGAAATTAAATATCAACAGTTACATATTTTTGAAAAGCTTGAAAAATATTGAAAATGTCCCCATCAAATAACATACAGGGTGTTCTATTGAAAAGAAAAACAAAAATTTGGTCTATAACTCAAAATAGGATGTTGATGCGTTTATTAATAGTTAATTTATCTAAATTTATTGAAGTTGATTATTTTAAAGGGCCTACTCCAAATCTCATTATATACGACGTCAATAAGGCTTTTTTGTCAACACAACAGTTGCGCCATCATTAAAGGTAATGCGTGAAACCCTAGTCAATCGTCTATATGAAAATAGAAATATGTAGATATAAAACTAAAATTTTGAGTTATTATATTGAATAAACATTACTGTAATATGGGCAGAACTAATGGCAACATTGTACACATTGCAAAAGAAATCTGTTTCTATAATTTTGGATATAAACATTTCACGTTCCGGTTGGCAAAATAAAAACTTGGAATTACTTTATCATATAGTAAACAACTGAAGATGTGATTTTAGTCAGTAACATTATAACCATATTTATTAACAAAAATTTTGATGGATAAGTAAATTATAAAAACTGAAAACAATAGTTCCAAAATTTCTAAAAAAAATGAACGAAAAAAAATTAAAAACAATTCAATAAATTGTATCCGTAATTGAATTTTTTTGGCGCCATGTTAATACATACAAAATTCTTTAAAAAAAAGCTACCAAAAGACTAAACTTATAATATGCGAACAAAGGTTGCTTAATAAGCTGTTTCTAACTGCCTCTTTTGTAATTCCTTCTCTAGTGGAGCCAATTTACAACTATATAGTGTTATTAGCTATAAATTTAATTTAACATTAATTAGGAACCCATTTGAACAATTTTAATGATAGGTACTAATCGAGATGGGCACACATCGTAATGTTTGCAGAATCGTACCTATTTTTTGATTCCGAAAATTCGAGAAATGTGAAATATTTAGTCCACCATATTGATTTTGCCAGATAAATTTGCGCACTTATCCCCCGATACTAATTTTGGAGAAAATCCCAAATTGTATAATATTTTTTAAATAATTTCTGATTTCAGATCTGCTACCCCGAAAACTCTCTTATACCAATTTAGAGAAAATATTAACCATATTATTAACGCCATTATATCTTAGAGTTTACTAAACCAATTTCGATCAAAATGACTACCGTAGCAACTTCCTTAATATAGCGCAAAAACTTAAAATACTTCGTTCCATCATATCCCTTCTTTGTTAGAAATTACACAAGTTAAATAAATTGCGACAAAACGGAATTTACCTTATTCCAGCACCATCGATATGATGGCCTACCTGTTCCACCATATCGAGAAGAAAATCAGAATTCACCCTCCTCACTACAGTGATCGGCAGGGCTATAAATTATGTTTTGTAGCAATTTAACTTGTGTTACCGCTAACACGGAAATGATATGATAGAACGAAGTTTGTATTTACTGTTCGCATTTTACTTCATTCACACACGCGATTGCATATAGTTGTACGTTTGCTGAATGGGAATTTACCATCACAAACGGCTAATATGGATATAACCAAACCACTGTTATTGCATGTCACACGAAGGATCCGAGAGGGATATTCTGCCTCCGGAAGAGTTTGGCTTCAGGAGCTGCCATAGCAGCATCCAGCAGACCACCAGACTGGCGTCGATGATAACCCGGGGGTTCAACCGGAGATTCCATACGGGTGCAATCTTTTTTGATATAAGCAAGGCCTTTGACAAGGTGTGGCACAACGAACTGACTGTCAAAATGATAAGGTTACGAATTCCAAGTTACCTTGTGAAACTAGTCTCAAGTTTTCTAGAAGGGAGTTTTCTAGAACCCCCGTGCCACAGGGTTCACCTCTGTCACCGACCCTATTCAACTTATATATGGCAGATATTCCGACAGACAATTTTAGTAAGCTGTTTCTGTTCGCGGACGATACTGCGTTTGCGACCTCCTCCGGGTTATTACATTATCTTGTGTTGAGATTGCAGCATATCAACAAACTTGAGAGATGGATGACTGATTGGAAAATCAAAATTAATCCAAATAAGACTCAAGCAGTCATTTTTTCAAGAAAACGCTTTAACAATCCGGACAATCGGTTGTCCATCTCGAACGTGCGTATTCCCTGGCGGGATAGCGCCAAGTACTTGGGGCTAATTTTTGATAAAAGACTGAACTGGCTACTAAATACAAATTATATTTTATGCAAGGCCCAAATGTCGTGGTTGGCTCTCTATTCGCTCTTATATCAAAATGGCAAGTTAAATTTGAAAAACAAACTTACCATCTACAAGTTATTCATACGTTCGATCCTGTCATTTGGTGCTCCAACTTGGATCACCACTGGCAGGTCTCGATTTATGTGAATAAAGAGCTTCCAAAACAAGGTTTTACACATGATCTGCTGAGCCCAATACTATGTCAGGAACACGATAATTCACAGAGATTTAAATTGTGTTATTTTCAGCACTTTTATACATGAAAGTATCGCTAAATACTTGGGTTGAGTTGAACACTCGACCAACCCGCTTATCTCAGACTCACACGCACTCACCAAAACACCACGCCAACGGTACCCCTACATCAGAAATTGGCTTCTTGACCATTAATCCGGGTCACTTTTTCCAAATTTAACTGGCTTAAAAGCCAAATTTAGTTCTCAGTCTCATACCGTTCTAAGTCCATAACTATAAAGCATACAAGTCTATAGGTACGAAACCTGACCAAAGATGATCCAATGTATTTTATATATATATATATATATATATATATATATATATATATATATATATATATTACCGGGTAAGTACGTATTATTTTTATTAAAAAACTAAACCTACTCGTAAAAAATATTTATAACCTACAAATCTGTCTTCGGTGTTTAAATGCCCGACACACCTATAGAATTTTAAAATGTTTTTCATAATACTTATTTCAGTTGTAATAATCAGGCATTAAAATTTACATTACACTAATGAGATTCAATTTGTTACTCTTAAGGCCCTTAATATTTAACTAGTCGCCTTAGATCTACTAGTTAACTTTAGTTAAATGGTGTATAATGTCTCATGAAAAATGTAGTTTGGGTAAAGAAGCTACCGGTTAGATTTAAGTGACATTAAGTTGGCGGTAAAAATATTTAACATTCTTAACAAGAATTACCTCGATTAGGATGGTCGAAAAACTCATAAAATAAACCAGAAAGAGGTATATGGAAAAGAAGCTAAATTAATTTATTCTCAGCTTTATGG
Source organism: Diaprepes abbreviatus (assembly GCA_034092305.1). Classification (NCBI taxonomy): domain Eukaryota; kingdom Metazoa; phylum Arthropoda; class Insecta; order Coleoptera; family Curculionidae; genus Diaprepes; species Diaprepes abbreviatus. Next base: position 34,057,941 of record JASJET010000055.1, read on the forward strand.
ACTTTTATTTTGAGATTCAACTTAGAATTGGTATTAATATTAAAAACAGTATTTATATAGTATATGTTAATGATGGAAAAGGAAAATACCAATAAAATTTACATAAAGAATAAGAGAAAATCTTAGATCCTACCTAATTATCTGTAATATAAATTTAAATTTGAAAGAAGAGGTATTTAGGTTTGAATGCCCTTTCAATTTAAAATTGACTCCTATCAGCTTATGCAATATTTTTTCCATAATTTTGGAATTAAGGTACTTAAAATTCTTGTAGTTATCATTAAACTTTTTGGTGACTAAATATCGTGTAAATGACATATGTTGTTGCTCGATATTTTTAATTTTGTTTGTAAATTTGTAGCAAATAGGGATATACGATATAGTGATTGGCCAGCTAAGGACTAGGGTCGCCGGAATAAAAATATAAAAATTAAATATAATCGTTTTTACTGTGTATATAATTTGGACCGCTCAAAAAATCATTTTTGAATCTGAAAAGTATTTAGTCGTCTTTAAAACCTATGAGGGATATAATTTAAAAAATACATTAAACAATATCTCGTCACATAACATAATTATGGGCCACTTATGTATAGTGATTGGCATATTATATCTTGAATAGCTTTAAGATTATATTTATTAAATAAAAAACTGTTTAAATATTATCATTCAAATAATAATTTATTAAATTTATATAATATTTTTTAATTACCCCGTGTAATATTTTTTTCCAAATAAAGAGAAATTTTAGAAGTATTTTACAAATTCCTAAGCAGCATCGCTTTTGATAGAAGCAACAAAAGAAAGATGTTATATACGGCAGAAAGATTTCTTTATTTCTTACTGAAATTTTGATTGTTTAAAAATTTCACTTTACTCCGTTGATTCATAGATGTCGTTCGACTGGCGATATTTTTCAGTCTGACATCGAAGTTGGTAGACGGCAGGTGTAATATCCTGCCGACATACCTTGAAATTTATGGTTCATATATCACTTATTTCCTGCTAATGTTACTCTCGGTCCGATACAGCTCCACTGACGAGATCATAAAGGTGATCGAAACGCGTATGGAGAGAAAACCAGAGTGATATTTGCAGGAAATAAACTGTTTGTACATATATTTTTCATATTCTCTACCTGAAAGGAGAATTACATATATAACAAAGATGTTATACTTTGTCTGTGTACCTTCAGTGTTTTACTGAACTTGCAATATGACTTAGGCTTATTATTACATCAATTTTCTAAATTATATTGATCAATAAGATGATTTTGTTGATCGTTACCCTTTCCGTCTTTAAATCTTTTTTCTACTTTTTTTTCATTATAACTGATTTTCTCTTTCTTAAAATTAGCTAACACTTTTTTTTGTTTCTTTTCTCTGTTATATTTTGATTGTGCTAGCCTCATCACTTCTTTTTTTCAGATTTTTTTTTTCTATTTGTTTCAGTTTTTTGGTCTCTTTCTTTTTTAGTTCTAGCTTCTGTTTCTCAATTTTTTGATGTTCACTAAACTTCCATTCTGCTGATGTTATATCATAAGAAGTTACTGGTATAAATTTTTTTCCTTGACATTTTGGAGAAGAGGAAATCATCTAATTTTTTCGGATGTTCAGTCCGCTTGAGTGACAACTCAAGTATTTCATTCCCATTGATATCAAAAGCATCTGACTGTATTTTTTCAGTATTTTCAAAAAGAGAACTTAATCCGGAATTAATTACATTACAATACTTATTATTTACTTCATAATTTAAGATTTCACCTATGTTAGAATCACAAGTTAGCGAATCAATTGACTACAATGATCGCTTATTACAATATCATTAAAATTATCATTTGGAATAGAATCAATATTTTCAAAAATTTCTTGAGGAACATTATTGTCAGTATTATAAGTCGTTTCTGAATGATATAATCTATTTGTAGCCTCTTCAGTTCCTCTGGTACTTTATCGTTTTCTACGCTAAGATATTTTTCTTGATCGACTCAACTTATATCACATATAACAGTCTCATTTGTCGAAAGTATTGAACTATGATCACTATCGACAACAATTAATATGAAAGGATTTACCGTACACTAGTTAACTGATGTTGATGAAATTAGAGCCTGATCCGTGGTTTTCGAAATCACCTTAGATATAATCAAATGCTGCTACAACACTTTGATCTTCGATGGAATCACAAACTGGTTCTGGATTTTCTATACAATCATGAGACTTTCTATATTCGTCAAATAATTAATAAAGAATACGAAATTCTATTGATTTTCTTTCAAGAGATGTCTCTTCATTTGAGGCGATTACCCAAAATTGATTGATTAAATTAGAACTTACAATAAGAGAAAAACGTTAATAAGAAATAGTTGCAGTAGCTGGTGGCTGATTTATCTGGTCATTTTCATTCTGGTTTTTGGCTGCCTCTAGGCATTTGGAGTAGTCGACTTCATCTGGATCCCGTGAATAAAGGCCGTATTCTATGAAATCTCTCTTGATACTTTCATCATTAGGTGAAAAATTGTTAACACCGGACAGCAGGATTAGAGCCATTTTTTCCAAAATCATCGCATCTATAGGATTTTCCTGTCTCTAATGTAGTACACCTTTTTTTCCACATATTTTTTAAGGGTCACATACTTCAGTGGGCTATAAACTTTTGCATTAGAATACAAGCACATAATTCCCAACTCAGAGCAAAGTCGCTTACTTCTAAAGTAATATGACTATTATGATCATCAACAAATAAAATTAGAAGAAATTCTACTTTGTCTTTTTTGAGATGAGGATAAAAAATATTTTAAAGACGTCCACAAAATAACTCATAGTTTATTCAATCACTAAATGTGGGGTATAAACAAGTTTGCGGTCCATCTTTTTTAACTGTTGAAAAACCATCCAAGCAAGTCATCTAACTTGAAAAATTTTCGACAAACAAAAAATATTTTTTTCAGAAGTTAAAACCCTTTATTATCAGAATGTACGCAGCCTCAGAACCATGGAGATATTACCAGAAATTAGTGCTAGTAATTATGACTTTCTTGGTTTGACCGAATGTGAGGAAATCAGCAGCAGTGAAATATTTCCGTCGCATTATCATGTTTTTCGTCGAGATAAGTATTATGCGGAAATTGGCCGTAAGAGAGGTAAAGGAGTGGTAATTGCCACTTTGAATGATTTTATGTCTGAAAGTGTCAAATGAATATTTCGAGTTCTGGGTATTTGCAAGAGAGGGCTCAAAGAATATTATGCTCGGCGCAGTTTATTTTTCCCCAAGTTCACCACCAGAAGCTCAAACATCATTTATCGAGTAGGTGGAATAAATTCGTAACATTTAGCCTACGAATAAAATGCTTATTTTTGGCCATTTGGATTTACCTATGCTTCAGTAGTCATAGAAAGATGGCGTGCTGGTTTCTGTTGAAATTCTTGGTCCAGCAGCAGAAATTCTTGTGGGTCACATCTTCTATTTGGAGCTGCAGCAGATTAATACTATCAAAAACCGTTTCAACAGAACTATGGATCCAATCCTTCTGGACGAGTTTAATGATTTGGCAGTCAATTGGGTTTACCCACTCTTTTCATTCATGCCCTCAAGAACAAATGTGGACGTATTTTCATTTGGTAAAGCTGACTAAAGAAAATTAATAACATTTTTTTGGATGCGTATTGGACATTTACTCATGTTGTGGAGAACGTAGATGTAATGGTTGACAAATTTTACGAAATAATACATTCTGTCTGTAATAACTTTGTACTTTCTAGGAAAATTTCAGTTAGTAGGTATCCAGGATGGTATAGCCCACAACTTAAAAGTCTGATTAACAAGAAGAACAGATTATGTCATAAGTTTAAACGAACTGGCCTTCAGTTAGATTATGAAGGTTTTTCTTCTATGCGGTCAAAAGAGATCCTTGTATTATCTGCATTCCCTCACGAGTCTCATTAAGGTTCAATTTTATTTTTAGTGTATATTAATGATGTTATAAATATTTTTGAATTTTGTCAGTGCTTTTTGTATGCGGATGATTTAAAATTATTTGGAATTGTTTCCTCGTTTGATGATTAGGTTTATATTCAACGAGCGCTAGATTTACTAGTTAGATAGTGTGATAATAATTTTTTAACCTTTATTATAAACGAATGTAAAGTTATGAGATTTTTAATTTTTTTTTTGCTTGTGATAAATTCTTATCATGTAAATGATTTCAATTTGGAGTGTGTGCCATTTTTTTCTGATCTAAAGGTTATCGTCGACAAAGAATTAATTTTTATTAAACATATTGATAATATTATACTAAAGGATTTTAAGATGTCAGGTTTTGTAAAGAGAAATTGTAAACATATCGAAAACACAAGGGCTATCCAAACACTTTATAACAGTTGGGTGCGTAGTATTTTGGACTACGCTTATACCATTTAGGCACATATATATATATATATATATATATATATATATATATATATATATATATATATATATATATATATATCATGACTTTCCTTGAAAATGTGAAGAACTCATATGGTATTGACTGTGTTAATAAGCTTCGAGAAATATCTACATTATATAAGAAGATATCAAAGCAGAAAAATAGAAGAATATTTTTACTTCGATGCAGGCACGCTGGCATTTTTCCAAAGTTTTTAAATTTTAAGACCTCTCATATATGCTTTTTCTCAGGTATGTACCTTGAAAGTAAACTTAATGATATAATAAATAACACCAAATCTAAAATTTTAAATTTAACAATCACTGATAATGTAAAAAATTTGAATATTTTGGAGATTAAATTAAAAGAATCAATAGAAGTTACAAAAACTATGTTACCTGAAACTATCCTTAATAATTTTATTCAATTTGAAAGCAGAAAATATGAAAAAATGTTTCAATGTATAAAGCAAAAAAATCAAAGGAAATTTTTAAACTTAGTCAATCACAAAGAAAAAGACAAAATACCAATAAACACACAAACATGGCTTAATAACATCTCTGACACAGATATACCACAAGATGTGTCAGAACTACTCGCCCTGGGCGAAAATTTTTCATTACCAATCAGTAATGAAAAAGAGCTACCTCTAAATGAATATATTTCTAGTATAGAGTCTGCCATATATAACAAACCAGAAGAAATAAGAAATAGCATTAGATCTAAAATAGTAAACGTAATAACAAACCACAAAATAAAGACCAGACATAATAAAGCCAAAACTAATAATTTCCAAATTAAAATACAAAAGCAAATTAATAAAACAAAACAATTTATCAAGCATAACCCTCAAATTACTATTCTCAAACCTGATAAAAGTAATAAAACCGTAATTATGAATACATCTGATTATGATATAAAAATGAACGAACTACTTGATGATACTAACACTTATAAGAAACTTAAAAGTGACCCAACAAAATTGTTCCAAACTAAAAATAACGCACTAATTAAAAAACTATTAAAAAATCAACATATAACTGAGGAAGAAAGTAAAAAATTAACAATACATAATGCTATAGCACCAAAAATTTATGGGTTACCTAAATTACACAAACCAAATACACCTCTCAGACTAATTGTCTCAAGCATACAGTCCCCTTTTTATAACATGTCCAAATACTTATCAAATTGCCTAACAAACATCACAGGAAAAAATAATCACTATATAAAAGACTCTTTCACATTTAAACAATTCATTGATACAATACAAATACCAACAAATTATAAATTAGTTTCACTAGATGTAGTTTCTTTGTATACAAATATACCCAATGACATCATTCCCAAAGTTTTGGAAGAAAAATGGGACGATTTAAAAGAACACACAACATTGACACTCAATGAATTTATAGAATCTGTAAAACTTACAATAAATAATAATTATTTCCAATTCAAAGATAGTTTGTACCAACAATTAGACGGTTGTGCTATGGGTTCACCAATCTCCTCAACAATAGCACAAATGGTTATGGAATATGTAGAAGAAGAAGTATTGAAAAAACTGGATTTCAATATAATCTTTTTTAAACGCTATGTAGATGACTGTTTGGCTGCTGTACCCGAAAACAAAATAGATAGCTTGTTACAATATTTTAATAATTTCCACCCAAAACTGAAATTTACAGCTGAAATTGAAATAGAACAAAAAATAAACTTTTTAGACTTAACTATACACAGAAATAAGACGGATAATAGTCTTCATACAAAATGATACACGAAAGATACTTGGTCGGGCCGGTATTTGAATTTTAACTCTGAACATCCAAATAAACAAAAAAATAGTGTCATAATCGGCTTAGTTGATCGAGCTATAAAATTATCTTCACCCGAATTTCGCCCAGAAGTGCTAAAAAAAGTGGAAGAGACCCTAATAATGAACCATTTTCCTAAACTACTCATAAAAAAAATAATTAAACAAAGAACCTATTTACATTATAACACAAACAAAAAAAATAAAATTAACAATACCAAAACACAAAACACTTTCATTGCATTACCGTATATATACCAACTGTCTGAAAAAATAAAATATATTTTGGATAAACATAACATAACGGTATGCCATAAGGCGAACAATTTACTTAGGTCATTTTATACGAAGTTAAAAAGCAAAGTTCCCACCAAAAAAAGATCTAACGTAATATATGCAATTCCATGCCTAAATTGTCCTAAGAAATACATTGGCATGACGACACAATATATTGAAAATAGAGTCAATGGACACAAGTATACTAAAAACGCATCGACATCTTTACATAAGCATGAACAAACATCTAAGCATGAATTTGATTTTAAAAACACCCATATTCTAGATACTGACAGAAATTATCATAAATTAGTCATCAAAGAAATGATACACATAAAAAAAGATAAAAATGTTGTAAATGACAAGCAAGATGTCAAAAATTTAAGTCAGATATACTATAATTTGATTTTTGAATAAAACATGCTTGAAGCGACTCTATAATAAATATGAGAAATAATGTAATGATGCTTGGAACGATTTCATATACACTCATACAGGTGAAAGAACGTCATTAAAAAATAAATAATAATCTTTTTTCCTATTTTTTGCTTTTTATAAAAATAAATCTATCCATACAAATTGCATACCAAAGATCATAATTGAATTTATTTTTAAACATACACACAAAACTACTTTCAAGGTATGTACTATTTTATAATCTTCACTATTTTAACCTATTTGTATTGTTTTAAATTTTAAACTTTAAGACTATTTTAAAATCTGTTTTGTTTTTATTAATTTTAATTAAATTAAAAATATAAAAGTGTAATTACTGTGATATATGTTTATGATATAAAAAATTCTGTAATTTTTGTAGATGTAAAATAAATATACCAAGCTCTTTTGAAGAAGCTCGCTATGTAGAGCGAAACGTCAGAAAGAAAATTATTGTCCTTTGTTTCTCTAATGAAAAACCTATACTCAAGAAAATATTAGAAAATATATATATATATATATATATATATATATATATATATATATATATATATATATATCAGTGTGACAAAGAAAACTTGAAAGTGGTAAATGTGCTGGAAGCAAATCTCATAAACCGTTTCTTAAATTGAATTAATGTAATGCATTGAATTTATTAATAATTATTAATGCATTAATCTAAATTAATGTATTCCATTAAATTTAATGTAATCATACATTAAACTTAAAGTTTGATAATTATTTTTTAAGGTGACTATGTACATTAAATATACAGCCAGTGTTCATTGAATTTAAGATATGTTATCACATATTTAATACACCAACATTAATATGATGTCAAAAAATTCTGCTGCCAGGAAAAGATGGAAATTTTCCCCATGGGTAGTGTACCGTCATCTGTACACCGGTTTCAAACTTATTGGTTTCCGTCAGTACCGGCAGACATGTACACCTCGTCATAAGAAAATTGAGTCCTTTAAGCAACTTATATCATACTGAATAAAAAGTTCATTACAAATTGCGCCATCTCCCGGAATCTCATACAATATACCATGAATATTAATGTAAATTTCTTTAATGTTAAGGTACATGTGAATTAATTTTAACGTACAGAGAGTTCAAATATCTTTTCATTTACTTTATTGAAATTTAAGATACCATTTAATCAAATTTGATATACAACAAACTGATATTTCAATGAAATTGCTTTAAATTCAAAGTAAATGTAAATTATTCACGAAACTACAAAAGCATTAAATTTAATATAGGATGTACATTAAATATGCATTAAATTTAAAATTATTTATAACAGTGTGCCTATACTATTAAATGCCTCATTGATCAGACTTAATCTACAAAAAATAAAATTATTTATAACAGTGTACCTATACTATTAAATGCCTCATTGATCAGACTTAATCTCCAAAAAATGTATTAAATGGCAATAATGATGGGGAAATTCGATATGCTTGGAATATAACAATGTTTATTATTATTCTTCAAATACATTTTTTAAAGAAAACAATTGTTTTATTGTAGTTAATTACATATTTACTTATTGATATAAAAAATATACTCACTGATGCTGCTATGCTAATGACTAGAAAGGCTGTGACATAACCTTTAAATAGTTATTGGCACCCGGACAGCCATTAGCATACTACGTTTTTCGAAAATAGTTGGTCACCATCATAAAACCTCGCGAATTAAAAAGAATACATATGGTTGTTAATAGGATCGCCAGTTTATTCATGTGTTGTAAATAATACAGGCAGTAAATCCAGGATACATCCATATACTGATAGATAGTTAATGCCACTCTTAATGTTTTTAAATTCAATTCAATAATTTTTCAACGTCGTTCAATCATCGTCCTTTTCAGTGACTAAAAATATATACAATGAAATAAAATATTATCTATCTTTGGAAAGCTTTAAATCTATAGAATTTGAACCAACTTATAGAAATAACACGGGTTTCTGCATAATCTTATATTTGTGTGATTTAAAAATTGTAGCCAATCACTAACCTGTCCAATAACTGTATCGCTTATTTCTATTTTTAAAAATCTAAAAATTCTCACAGAATTTTTTTACGGATATTCTTCGTATTTTTGTTATCAAGGTTGACTAAAATATATATTGCTATAATTTTCTGGTCAGAGTTTATTTTATGGACTCTGAACGATATAAAGATTGTTTACAAGAATGGGCCATATTCTGCTTACTCCATCCATCCATCACTTGCATGTCATCGGAGCATAAGAATTTAATCCTTAATTATAAAGGGTGTTTTTTATAGAGGTATAGAACTTTTAAATGGAATAAAACAAAGATGAATTTTTTAAATTGACATGAAATTTACTTTATTCGAAAGATAACCTTCTGACATTATAATTTAAATATGACTTCTGGCATATGACCGCCACGGCTGTCGGACGTAGTCTAATCTGGAGGTCCAATTTTCGATGACTTTTTCCAACATTTGTGGCCGTATATCGGCAATAACGCGGCGAATGTTGTCCTCCAAGTGATCAATCATTTCGGGCTTATCGGCGTAGACTAGCGACTTCACATATCCCCACAGAAAATAGTCTAGAGGCGGTAAGTCGCACGATCTTGGAGGCCAATTCACGGGTCCGAATCGTGAAACTATGCGGTTACCAAACGTTCCCTTCAATAAATCAATTGTGGCACGAGCTGTGTGACATGTTGCGCCGTCTTGTTGAAACCACAGCTCCTGCACATCATGGTTGTTCAATTGATGAACGAAAAAATCAGTAATCATGACTCTATAGCGGTCACCATCCACTGTAACGTTCTGACCAGCATCGTTTTTAAAGAAGTACGGACCAATGATTCCACCAGCCCATAAAGCACACCAAACAGTCAGTTTTTCTGGATGTAACGGTGTCTCAACATACACTTGAGGACTATCATCACTCCAAATAAGGCAGTTTTGTTTATTGACGTATCCACATCATGGTTGTTCAATTGATGAACGAAAAAATCAGTAATCATGACTCTATAGCGGTCACCATCCACTGTAACGTTCTGACCAGCATCGTTTTTAAAGAAGTACGGACCAATGATTCCACCAGCCCATAAAGCACACCAAACAGTCAGTTTTTTTGGATGTAACGGTGTCTCAACATACACTTGAGGACTATCATCACTCCAAATACGGCAGTTTTGTTTATTGACGTATCCAAACAAAAGTGAGCTTCATCGCTAAACAAAATTCGCTTATGAAAATCGGGATCAATGGCAATCTTGTTTTGGGCCCATTCACCGAATCTACGCCTTGCTAGGTGATCGTGTGGCTTCAATTCTTGCACGAGTTGGATTTTGTAAGCACGCAAACCAAGATCTTTCCGCAAAATCTTCCATAAAGTGAATGGACACTGATTCGGGTCTTCCTCTACGCTACGCTCTACAGCAGCAATGGCTTCTTCTGTACGCACTGTACGACGTCTCTGTGGATGCGTGTTATCATTTAGAGTACACGTGGTGCGAAAACGTTCTATAGTTAATCGAATTAATTGCTCTGATGGACGATTATCTTGACCGTAAAATGGACGTAGTGCGCGATACGTATTTCGAACAGAACCATGATTTTCAAAATAAATTTGCACAATTTGGAAGCGTTGTTCAGGCGTCAGTCTATTCATGTTGAAATGCCAAACCAAACTAAACATAAATCACTTGACAGCTGACAAAATGGCCCCCAGTTAAAAAAGTGTTGCCAACTTAAAGTTCTATACCTCTATAAAAAAAACACCCTTTTTTGTATGAAATAAATATTTAACATTATGAGTTTTTGTAAGGCCTGGTTAGTATGTTAAAGCAAAATAGGCTTATCAATTTAAGAACAATTTAGCAAATGGAGCTTATATCGTTTTACATCATTTATAATTATAATCTTTGAATCTACTGAGAACCAATGTGCAAGATGTCCCCTAGAAATAATACATTTAAATGTTTAACTTTTCTCGTCCAGTATTGATTATTGGCTTATTATACTGAAAAAAAATACATGTTAGAGCATTGTCGTAAAAAATGATAACCTTCCTATTTTCGCTGATTTGAACTTATTTAACCAATAAATTTATTTTTGAATCTAATTTATTTCCAAAATTCAATTTATTGTGTCAATCTATAGATAAAAAATGGCTGGTATTTTAAAACAACTTCTATTTACTATGTGGTTTACGTATTAGGTTTTAAAAGCGGATTTAAATGTGAATGATTCAATTAATGATATTTACATAGTAATTGTTATTATAATAAAATCCATGGTGTCAAAATATGTTAATATATAATGAATATAACTTTTATAAAATTAATTGGTTAATTATTATTCAATCTATTTTTATTATGTCTTCTGATTCTCACATTTTTTTTTGTTTTTGTTTAGGTTTTCAATCTACGTCTTATTTTAAATCTCTCACCGGAATTTAATTTATTTTCTTAAAAAATTATAGCTATTCACCATATATTTTCAATTTTATAGGAGATATAGCCCAATCGGTGTAGTCTATTTAAGGGGATCGACCGAATGATGATGCTTTTCTAGGAGAAAATAAAACCACATCAGCTTTACTTTCCAAAAATTCAAAACGAAATATGCCAAAAAATTAATAGGAAAGTTTTTTTTACTGCAAAAAATGTTTAAAGGGACACATATTTTTTTCTTAATTACAATTTTATTTACTCGAAAAATTTTCATGCTGTTTTGTGTGTTTTTTTTATTAATATATAATTATATATAACTTTATAGATTATAGGATTAGAATAGCAAAATTTTTACCATCTGCGAACCAAAAGGTTAAATACTATTTTGACATTTGAAATTTTTCCACTATATAAACCATTCGGAATTTGAGAACTATGAATGAATGAATGAACAAAAGGCGGTGATACTTGATCACCATTTCTGCAGGTCATTCAAGACCAATCGCCTTTGCGAATCCAAGCAGCCTCGTTGATTGAACTTGCCGGTGACAAAATTCTACCTCCGAAATATCTCTGCCTCAGTCCGTTGAGTGCCGGCCACTCTTTGAGGACATGGTCAACGGTTTCATCCTCCTCCAGACAAAATCTGCAAATCGAGTAATCTACGACACCAATCTTATGAGGATGGTCCCTCAGATGACAATATCCTGTCAACAGTCTCACAATTCACAACTCTTTAATTTCTAAGGAGAGAGGCTTCCCAGTTAACCGTGCACTAAGTTGAGTTATATGTTCCTTAGCACACCTCATTTCAAGAGCACCTCTTCACGATTCAATAAATTTACTTTCCAGCAACAAATTTAACTTTCATATGGTTCAATCACAGACCCCATATTTGCCAGACGGTTCGCTTCCTCATTCCCAAATATCCGTGGTTTCAGAAGCGATGCTATGTAATTTATTTGCATGAGGAGTGATGGACATCTGTCCACCACGCTTTCCCAAACATCTTAGTAACTGCTTCTTCTAGTTCCGAGATGCCTCAGGCTACCTTCAAAGCCTCGTTCTTCATGTATAAGTGAAGAAGAGGTAGGCTCACCACAACCCTATTTGGGACAGTCTTCATCGCATTCATTATTTCTACACAAATCATTCTTTGACTGGAATATTTTCTCTTTATCTTGGTAACGACTAACAGATCCTAACGGTCCAGCTAACTTCAGTGAGTCCGTTAAAGCCCGATATCCAGCTCGCTTCTTGAACCACTTCACGAATTTTTTATTGTCGAAGTTAAATTTCATATAATGTATAAAATTTAATGATCTATAAACAATTGTTTTTACCTAAAAGTTATTGGGGTCTACCGATATTAATTCATAAAATCAAGAAATTCTTCAAATTAGCTGCCACAGCCCAGCAATGTTGCGTTTACTCGTATCACCAGCCATTGAGCTGCATTTTACTTTTGGCAAAATTTATGTTTTTTTTTGTCTTTCAGTTGTGATTTGAATCGATTTTAAGTGATTTTTTGAAGATATTTACTTGGTTTTTTTGAAACAAAGTGGATTTGATTGTGAACAATTCTAAAATACTGTGTAATTTGCAAGACTAAATTTAAAGAACACCAGAATAAATTTTTTCAGGTTAATGCTTAATAATTTCATTAGCGTCACTGTGTAGGCAGATCTTATTTATATAAAGAAATACTGATATCATGTTTAACGTCTTTTTCTAATATTAATATAGTAGAGAACATCTTTAGTCATGCTTAGTTTGACTTTATTATTTCTTGAAATGGTTTCCATATTGTTTTAAGAAATAAGTGTTAGAAAGTAAAAGTTTCTTATGTTACTTAACATATACGGATTATAGGTAGTAAAACAAATTAATTTATATTAATAATCAAAAAAAAAATGTCTTTGCTTTTTCATTACCATTGTTTTGTTTTTTTTTTAATTGAAAGCACCTGTTTAGTCAGTTGAAGATTTTGCACATTTATCAACCAAAATATAATATTCAGAAATATATTATATCTTCATTTTTAATTCATATCGCTAACATTTTATTTACTGCTCCATAAATAAATTAAAATATGGTCATTGTTTAGATTAACTTATCTCAATCATAGGAAAAAGGATAGACGAATTATATTAGTTCATTTTCAGGATTTTTAATTTATTTAAATTAATTATTAATGTTTGCATTAAAAAAATAAGTTAGAATTGTAGTTATAAGATTAGTGGCTTCTAGTTCTACTAATTAACTTTCGTTAAATTAAAAATTAAGAAAGATGATTCCCTAAAAAAATATAACATGTTGTGTTGAAAATTATTTTACTGTGTGGCTTAAAATAAGAACACAAAATTTAAGTTATATACTCCTTTTTAACAATAAGTGAAAGTGTAAAGGGTCATAGATGGCGCAAGGAGTAATATTGCCTAAAAAATTCAAATGGAAAGGAGAATTCACTTACTATCTCATTTAAAAATAATTTTAATTCTCTATTGAATCAAAATACTTTTTAAGTTCAGAAAATTAGTCCAAAAATTATGAAGGATTTTGATGTTAATATTTTTTATCGCCTTCTATAATAGAAAATAAGTATATTTTCTACAGCAATTTAGAATATTTTTATTTCACCATAATTTGCAATATCCCTGATGATATGTTGATGCATTCTGTATATGTGTTACATAAAATAGCTTATTGTGATGGCTACAATAATTTCTTTTTTTCTGTTTAGTAAGTATTAAATTAACCTTTTCAAACCACTGACGTATCTAAAAATATTTAAAACACGTGATTATTGGCAATATCCTTGTAATAATTTAAATATATTTTTATTTGAACTAGTTGAATAATTAAAATGTAACAAATTTTTCAGTATAATTTTAAATAAAATATTACATGTTTCTTTCTCCAGCGTATTTGTATAGAAAATTTAAATAAGTTACTATTTTTTTTAATTTTCAACATTTTTTTTGTAAACATGCAGTATTTAATGGATATTTAAAGTATATTTATTATATTATTATTAAAATATTATCAAAATCCTAAAAATACCTTGTTCACCAGATATTTAGATCTCAGGCTACAGCCTTCAAAATAACATTTCAACATCACTTTTTATTAGGTACACAAAAACACAAAGCTTCCCTTTAACCAAAAGCAATACATTTCGGACTTCAAATTACTGTTAAATTATATGTCTCATTTTCGAATAAAAGTAAACGAAATATCAATATAGGAAGGTGCAACTCATTTAACCCCAAATAAGACCAGTTTACTGCTAAAATTCTCCAACGTGGAAAAAATGTTAATGTTGAATTTTTAGGAGAAATCCCCTGAACGACGGACACATATCTTTACGTCGATTAGTTCAACGTTGTTTAAAAAGTGTCGGGTATTTCTTAATATAAAGAAAAAAGTACACACCCAGATGCTGGCAAGTCTGCACTATAAAAACAATTTTGTTTTCATTAAATAATTCATTACGTGTAGATATCCGGTTAAAGCATTCATTTCAATTCAATTTAATTTAACTCCAATTTTTTTCTATATATCATAGTCAAAGGTCGACATGATTGACAAAAAAGTCTTTCGGCAAACCTTGAAACATATTCGAGTTTCAATGTTTGACCGATGTATTTCTAGTGAAGCCTAGGAGAACCTAAACTTTTTAGCCAAATGTCGAAAATAAAATAATCTATTTCGAGCTTTGCCTAGTTTTTCCTAGAAGCGACTACGGCAAATTCGTCAAACGTCAATTTGTACTGCACTGGTTACACGTGTAAAAAGGTTTTTACGTGTTAATCTAACTCTTCCCGACCTTGCAATCAATTCATTTGTTATTCCATATCTATATATTGAACGTGTGACTACAAATTTGATTAAAAAACCTTTAAAAGCGAAATTTGTGCAGAGAATTACTAATTTCAATAAAAATAAATGTAAGGACATTGGTTTGAACTTTGACCATGACGTCTTGTCAGACCTGAGGTTTGACTAGCCAAAACAAAATAATTTACATACCATTACATAGGCCAGAAGTAAATTGAAGCTAGGCAATATAATAAAATAAAGTAAAATAGAATTACACCATTCAATTTACAAGAACTAAAATTAACATTGGACAATAAAATGGAAATGACACAAAACAAAGTATACTGCGGCCATAATTCATCAACGTAACTTACGACTTAAATTCCATAAAATCCTGGAACTTGTAAAGAGCATAATTTCACAAAAATATCTTTAGTTTTTCCTGAAAATGATTGCCAACTTAGCCAGCTTAATGTTATTTGGTAATCTATTATAAACCCTAACCTAACATATGCGTAATAGTTAGTAATGTTGTGAATTTCGGAATCACGAAGTCACTCTCGTTCCTGACTTTTGGATAAAGTTTCCTTTGTGCTAGTATGCATACATACCATATTTTAGTAGGTAGATGGGGGTGTAACGCAATTATCTTTCATTTTTGAAGATCAATCTACATGAGTTGAATGGTTTCCTATTAAACATCAATCAAATTAACCGCTTCTGCAGAATAAAGACGCTCGATACACGACTGCTTGTCCCCATTAAATAATGTTGTATAAAATTAGAAGAGTTTTAAGTGTCACAGTTTACTTCAGTTTCTGTATGCCCTAATATGCTGTAATTAGTTTAAAGTAAATATAATCCATTTGCATTTCCCAAGTAAATTTCGGTTTCAAACAAGTGCTTAAATAATTTACCACTTGCCTATTATTGTTAATATCACGTTTGGAATCAGATTTGGAAAAATGCATTTTTCGCCTAGTGCATGTCCAAACCATTTTTCGAGGTTTCAATAAATCTGTGTAGATATTTCAGTATACCAGTTAGCTGAGGCAATTTTCGCCTTATAAAGATTAATAGTAGCTCAAATAAGTCATGAAAGAATGACTAGCATTCTGACAGTTTGACTGACGTAGGAGATTCTTCATTTTTGAGTGAAATACTACTTTACAATTTCATCATAGTAGCAAAGCAAAATTACTTCGGCCATAATGATTGAATTTGCATCATTTTATTAGCCATAATCAATTTTTTTTAAACTTTTTTATACCATTTCAATATTTTCTTCCTCATAACGTCAGTATACCCCAAGTGAACAATATTGGCATATTAATACTCATAAAGGATGCGGTGACCAGTTAGTGTACCCAACTTGAATATTTGCTCTATCTATCGATATGCTGCTTATAATCGTCACCTAAATCTGCAGGTCAAACCTTGATTTATTCTCTGAATCAAAATCTTCCATTTGAAAGTGAGAAAACTATCTTTCTAGAATTATTCCTAAGGATGAGCAAATTTATCCCAATATTCGTGATATTTCTTCGAAAAATTATTGTTTTCTTAAGCGACTCTGAGCAATATACAACATTATCACCTAGACATCGTGACTTAGTAATTTTCCAAAATAATCTTTTAAAGAGTGTAATTACAGCACATGTAAACATTATATCGAGTCTAGTAACCATATAATAAATGTAGCAACTCAAAATATATGCACTATAAATTTCCAAATATTTTTTTAAAATACTTCTTCAAGAATTTTATATCTACTTGAAAAGAATGTCCAGTGTTAATAACACTCAATAAATAGTCAATAATAATCTATGCGGTTTACTGTCCCAATGATCTGGAGAGAGCCTTCAAATCATGTTAATGATTGCTATTTCGGCATCATACCTCGTGTTGGGCAAGATATGGATATATCCAAGAAGAAAAATTCGACTATCAACTATCCAAATATACCATCTACCATGAGACCTGTGCCTCATAGTGATGAACTTCCTCAGAAAAATTCATTTAGGAATCAGATGATAACGATATAACGATTTCTTAAGAAGGAGATATGCCACCAACATCAAGAGATCCCGATTTCACACCCAGCCCCACAAAAATAACCCAATCAGAATTAAAGTAAAGTAAAACAAAGTTACTCTAATCAAGATTACTGCAGTGGAACTTATTAGGAAACGATGTTTCAGTATCTGTTTTTCATAAAAACCATAAAGGCCTAGCTCTATTTTTTAACATGGAGAAGAGCTTGATTTTCTGCAATAACATTAGCGGTTTATTGGCGGCTCTAAATATAAACTACTAGCCAGAGGAATGGAAATTGTTTATAGACAGTTCAACATTGAGTTTAAAAGCAGTATTATTGCATATGGGGAAATATTTTACCGTCTATTCCTGTTAGATATACAGTTCACATGAAAGAATCACAAGACAATATGAAATACCTATTGACAAGTATAAAATATGATAAGCACCAATGGCAGATCTGTGCCGAATTAAAGGTGATTGCACTTAAACTTGGGTTGCAGGTGGGCTTCACCAAGTTTTGCTGTTATAGTTTTGCTGTTATTTATGTAAACAGTCTGGAAAGGCCCTTTATTACAAGAGAAAAGACTTATCCGTTTGACAATCATTAGAGCCAGGTGAAAAGAATGCACAACATATGCCATTTGTAGAAAAGATTTTGTTACCACCACTGCATATCAAATTGGGTCTAATGAAAAACTTTGTTAAGGTACTAAATACAGATAAGCGAGATTTTCAGTACCTGCATCAAAAATCTTAAGGCTAAGTGAAACAAAAATTAAAGAAGGTATTTTTGTTGGGTCACAAATTTGAAATATTCTGAAAGACAAACATTTTGACAGCACTCTATCAGATATTGAAAAATATACTTGGAATGACTTTCGCCTTGTGATCACTAATTTCTTCGGAAATAAATACAGCTGACAATTACGTTTCTCTTGTTGAAAATATGCTGTCATCGTATCAAAAAATGGGTTGCAATATGTCTCTGATGATTCATTTCCTACACTCACATCTGGACTTTTTTCCTGACAACTGCGGAGCTGAAAGTAATGAGCACGCGAACACTTCCATCAGAATATATCAACAATGGGGAAAAGGTATCAGGGAAAGTGGAATGCTTCCATGCTTGTCGACTACTGTTGAATTCTTGTTAGAGATGCTCCAGAGACAACTCACAAAAGAAAACCAAAAAACAGGATATTTATTGTCTCGACAAGTGTAAAAGTATGTATTTTTTTATTACTTTATTAAAAATAAAATAAAAATAACTTATTCTTGAAAACTGCAACTAAGTTTTTAATTTCATTGTCATTTTTGTGTTCAGTGTCACAAAATTAACAAAAAAGTGCACTTTTCATACAAGATACAACAAATAAACTAAAATTTGTTGAGTAGTGTAACATTAACTGGTATTTTTTTAGTAGCAAATTAAAGCTTAACAAGAGAGATTTGCACTAACAAGGATAAAATAATAGACACGAAAATTAGAGACACGTATTTTTTTACCGGCGGAAATTCATTCTAAAGGAGTGAATATGTGAAGAGTATGCAAGTTTACCCTTATAAAATATCAGGAATAATATGCGTGGAGTTAAAACTATTATAGTTTTACTTCGTTTCAAATAACAAGTAATTTCCACATTATTTTGTAAAGATATCTTAATTAGAACTTGTGATATTTTTAATAGAGTGCCAAAATGACCTTACTTGATTATACATTTGAAGTTTGGTTGGATTAGGTCAATAAAACTCACTTAGAGGATCAATTTGCTTGTATTCGTCTACGTTTCGATCTCAATGAGATCATAATTATATCATAACATATAATGATAAAATTGTTCGTCTTACTATTTTTCCTAAATTATATTAAATAAAATTCAAAATTTTTTTTTGTAAATATATAGAACAATAATAAAAAAACAAATATATTATGATAATAATATACAACTTTAAAAGAGAACAACCATCAATTTTATGTACATAAATTTACAAAAGCAGTACAAGTTAGCAAACTTACATACATCTAAACCCCTATGAACAGATAAAATCATTTTCAGGATACACTGTGCAGGATAATTGTGTCTTTTTTCACAAGTAGGAAACAATGAGCTAGATACACATATAGTATCAAGTCGTACTAATCTGACGATTGATATCTGAATATTTTTATATAGAGATAAACTTTCCCCTTATAAAATAAGGGTCTCTTATTTTTATGTTTTACAAAATATTAGTTTCATCAAAATCTGAACTGAACACTCTGGATACTTTTCTACTAATTACTTTAACCACTAGATTGATAACATACAAAAAGTCATAATTCATATTTCCTTTATTAACACTAACAAAGCAATTGACTAATAATCAATATGCACAGAAAATATCAATTTCCTGACCAAGATTATATCGATAGCTCCAAGCTGACTTCACAGTGAAGCGGCGTTAAATCAAACTTTAAACTTGCCTATTTAATTCGGCCACTTGACATTAAGTTAAAAATCAATTTCAAGCCACTTTTAAATGAATATAATTGAGCGAGCATATGTAGAATATTTTGAAGAATTTATGATACATACTGTAATATATTGAACTTAAAATAGAAAAAGCTATCTTTATTCTCATGATGTACAAAAATTAATTAAGAGATACCTAAAACTGAAATATCACAATCATGTGACCACACGATCTGAAATTAATAAGTATTAATTCCGACTTATAACGTATATATCGCATTTTGAAGTCGTTTTAATAAAGTGAACTCCATGTAGTTTTTTTTAACTAAAGTTACTTAATCGCTTATTTTTTCAATTCACTTTTCAAGCCACTTATACTTAAACCAACTTCAAGTCGTCGATATATATATATATATATATATATATATATATATATATATATATATATATAAGGATTCCATCCGGACATTATTAATAAACAAGGTTATTGACTTCATGAATTGTGTAATATGTTTATGCGTGAAAAATCATGTTCCCCAGGTATTAATTTAATTATCACAACGTCAATTAATCAACATTATATTGATTAACTCAACAATCAGTTCAATAATTTTTAGGACTATAACAAAAATATTATTTTTAATACTTTAGTGAAATAATTTTAGCAAAACAATTGTTTTTGATAAACAAGACTATTAAACAATGGAAAATATTAGAAAACAAATAATTTCCACATACAAATGTTGTAACTATTGAATGATTTAAATAAGAAGACCCAGGTCAATAACTTCATTTTAACAATTTACATTCTACTATGTAACCACTAAATTACAGGAAACTAAAAAAGTAATGAATAATGAGTGGCATGTGATAAAATAAACCAGCAATTATTTACCTGAAACGCTTTCAACTGCGATCAAGTAATCAAGATCAAGGTTCTTAAATTTGCGTACTCGAAGAATTCATAAGTAATCCGGTCTTCACCAGTTTAATCCGCATCTAAAGTCTTTATAATATTAATTTTTTATAGTCTATACTACACTAATTTTAACACTGATTTATTCCCATTACATATTATCTTTCTTTATCTTGAATACTTAAATCAGTCACAAAAAGGAAATACAAGATGACAATAGCCTTCCAGCAATCGTGGAAAAACTCTCTTCTTGAAACAAATAGAGAAAAATTTAAGATATCGATTTTTGAATATATCATTTTAATCAAAAATTTAAAGAAATTAACAGATTTTTTCAGAACGAGTAATAAATAAATTATTATCTAGCAATTTAGCGAAAGTATAAAAAATGCAATAAAAAATAAGTTATCAATTGTATGATATTAATTTAATAATTCTAGATTTACTTATTTATTTGGGACTTATTTGAACTTGGCGGGAAGAAGTTCTAGATGAAACGATATTTTTTTCTTTCGTTATTAATCTGTTTAAATTGTTTTCGATTTATTTCCCATATTTATGGCCCGAAATAAAGTGTCTTTATGTAGCTTTTTGGATTTTTTTCAATTTTAGATTTTAGTAAATAAGTAAGTTATTAAATTATTTGGAATATAAAACAGAGGTTAGTTTATTTTTTAAGTACAACTTATTTAAGTGGGCGATTTTTTCTTAAATATTTAATTTTATTGTTTATAGTTTCAATCAGACTTGAAAGTGGATAAGCCAAATAGTATTACACATATAAAATCATTAATAAGAAAATTAAAAAGAAATGAAATTTTAATAATACGCTGGTATTTTTATGGCAACATCTCACAATTAACTGAGAAGAAATTCAATAATAGAATACTATCAAATCAATAAATACTACAGCAATTTCAACAAACTTCAGATGAAAGTAAGTAACCACGCCAGTGAGCAAATATGCCAGACCTAAAAAATGATCTTATACCAAACTGAAACAATTGATTCTCACTAACATGCTCTAAAAAAGCTTTTACGCTGATACCACCGGAAAAAATAACAACCCACTTACAGACTGGAATACTAGACACCATGGGAACAGATATTGGTATAGCCGTTGGAGGTTGAATACCAACACTGGTACTAGACATACTAGGTACAACAATTGGTATGACATTAGGATTTGTATATCACGCGGCTAGTTTTAAATGTGGATTAACTTTAAATAAAAGAGATGTATTCAGGGCGCCACTGCATCTGCACTAGATTTAATACAAAAATCTTCTGCAATGTTGTTAGGAACCAGCTTTCAACTTTACTCCTATAGGTATTCAAGTAAAAAAAAAATATACATACGCTAGTGAGAATGTGAGCCAAATAAAATTCGTTAATAAACAACAATAATAATAAAAACCGTTAATTGAATACCTATCGATATTGCTCTAGCATAAAGCGAGATATGCCGTAAATAAAATTATCACGTTCAAGTAATCACAGAACACAAACTCAAATGACTAAAAAATTTTCATCTTTAAAAAAATACAAATTGGATTACAGTTAAAACCTAATACGTTATGATTAATAAACTGTAAAAATGACTAACAGAAAGAAAATAAATCAAAGTAGGCCAAGCCAAAATAATTTCAATACATATTAATAGGGATATATTATACGAGAAAAAGGATCAAATAAAATTTAACGCATAACAAATTCGAGTATCTACAGGTGCTAAAAGATAACGCAAATCCTGCATATTCCAAGGTCAAGGTATAGGATGCCAGAAAATTGCGAAAAAGAATGAAATAAATTTAAATTTACAAAATTAATAGGGTTGTTATCATTCAAGCTACAAAAATAAAATAATATAATACTAAGTTTGCTTGTTATTCCAATGGTATGACTGCTAGTTGTGTGGTCTCGAACAAATCAGGCAGCAACACTGATCAACTACGTAGTGGTAGATAGGTTGTTATTTGTGGTTAAAAAATTTCTTCATTGAAACTTTCAGAACGGCTAAAATGTCTGTCTCGAGGTTTACTGTGGTAAAAATAACTCAAAAACACCAAACCGGTGAAAGATGAGGTAACTAATCAACTAAATTCAGTTACTGGGATAATTTAAATGATTTTTTGCTCAAAGATCCCAACAGATGGACCATATAAATTGATATGGAAAAATTTTTAACTTCTTCAGTTGTTCAAACAGGAAAAATAAATTCAAGGCATGTTACCTCCACCTTATGTATATCACAGACCCATGCGTCCGCACTACGCTTTTTCTTTCAAATATCAATAATTTTAGAAGGCTAATAGCTCAAAAATAACTAAAATGCAATTTCCTGGATAATCACCGATGGCTAAGATGAATGGAAAAATGAGCCAATTCATTAATCAACATTCTCTGCTCGAAATTAAATAAATAACCCATTAATTGAAATTTAAAAAAAAAAATATATACAATTCTCGCCTGCTATTATCGACGCAGAATAAGTTACTTGCACAAATTGTCCTATCAAAAATTATCCCGAGAATGTGGGGACCCCGTGAACTAGATGTCGGCTGAACTGACACAGAAAAGCATTAACAAGGGTGAAAATCAAACTAGACATGAATAAAATTAATTAAGATATGACGATTACCACCCAATAAACTCAAATAATAAAATCAAAACAGCCTAAAATGAGATAATGTAAAAATTCACACCCTCATGAAGAACTACTATCAAATTTGACAGTAACAGGAAGAACCTGTCACTGTCAAATATTAACCTGTAAACAAAGTAATATCATCAAAATAATGTCAAGAAAACTGTCATAAGAAAGAATAAAAGGACTAATTTCACCCGAATAGTAGGCAGGAAGGCCGAGATTTAACTGAAGAAAAAAGTAGCATTAATTTCAAATAACAATAACATAAATATAACCACATATAGTCTAATGAATGCCAAGCAAAACAAGACTAATAGGGGTCCAACAGTGATAATCAATTGTATCATAAAATCGTACCTTTTAGTGTAAAAATGTAGCCAAAATTCAGGAAGATAAAATAACTGAGCTGTGAAAAATACTAACAAAATTTACAACTACAGGAGTTCGTATTAAAAGTAGAAATACGACTAACGAATGATATGCTGTTATTTAAAGAATTTATGAGTTATACTTAAAGATAAAAGACATTGTGTTTGCCCACAAGGTAAGAATTTATAAAAATAAAGTAAAATTAACTAAGCAAACTTAGCCATGACAATAAGGTAGAAAAGGCACCCAAAATCATAAACACAGAAATACGACAAAATTCGCCAATTAACAATTTTTTTGCAGTTTTTCCGGTTTTGACCTTCTTGCAGTCAACTTACAGTGAAGAGATTTTTACGGAATCTCATTGAGGGTACCCTCTGCAATATAAGAGTTTTTTAGTTTTTAAGCCCGCCTTGCATTATATAGATTACCTCGAAAAATCACACAGAACGTGCTAGATACCAAATTAAAATATCTCACTTCGATCAAAAGTTGCACGTTTACAGACATATTTATATATATATATATATATATATATATATATATATATATATATATATATATATATATATATATACATATATATATATATATATATATATATATATATATATATATATATATATATATATATATATATATATATTTATATATATATATATATATATATATATATATATATATATACATATATATATATATATATATATATATATATATATATGCCACTCTTTTTCGTACGGCAGTCAACAAAGTTTTATATGTGAAAAAAGTGTTTTGATAAGAGTAATATATCTTAAATCAATTCTGACATTTTCCATGGATTTAAGCTGTTGACAAATTTTAATTTTATCGAAAGCTTTGTGAAAGTCAATAAAGGCCAGATAAATAAATATAATGTAATCTGATGTTTTTCTATTAGAGTTTGGATTGTTTGCAGATGATCCATTGTGTTATAGCATTTTCGAAAGCCTGCTCCATGTGTAGTTAGAAATCAAATTTCGATATTTGTGATTATTTTTGCAAACAGCTTATAAGTCCTTCTCTTTAGATAACAGTATAGCTTCCATCTCAAGCTAATACCTTGGCACGCTGCTCTTATACAAGCATATATTGAACACTATTCCAATAAATCTCTCTAATTTTCTGTCCCTAAATCTAAGAATTTCAGTTGTGATCCTATCTTTTCCCAGACAATGTGGAATAAAAATCCTCTATTGCTTTTACTGTCATTTTTATTGGTTATTAGTATATCTCTTTTATTTTTTTGTTTAAATTAATTTAGTTTTTCCCTTTAAGAGTTTAGACCTCAATACTTTCATAATAACTTTGGCATCTCGATACCATTTTGGTCCTATAGAATTGCATCCTAGGTTCAAAAGACAGGATATGTGGTAAGTATATATAAAACTTTTGGCAACATATAGAAGGCATCAAAATAAAACTAGTGCTTCTTTTTTTCTCTAAAGTGCCCCTGAACAGAGATGTGAGGTCGAAAGAGGTACTCTGTGATTTATCTTTTGGGCTGTAGCTTTTAAGCGGACTTGTACATTTTAATGAAATTTTGAGGTGTTATATAACTGATTATGACTTACAGATCTAGGTCGCAAACAACCTTTGACATTACTAAAGAAGTTAGAAACAGACACACCACAAAACGCAGAAGTTGAATTTTTTTTGGGTTTAATTAAGCAAATATTAAAATTGGGCCCCTCTTACTTCAATACCCTCACTGTACTCGAAATAATATTCCACGATCATTTAAAATAAGATAGTAGTAATGGATTATCATTTAAGGCAACTCGTCTCTAATGTTTACTGAGGTTGAACCACAAGTTTTTTAAGATTCCCCCGAAAAATGAAATCTCACAGATTTTTGTTGTTAAAACGTAGTGGAGAACTATGGTGCATAAACCACACGTAAGATCTAACTTGCAAGAATACATCTTATAAAAGGCTCTGTCAAATAATTCCTTGTGATTTCCACCCAAACGTTAACCATTAATCTTTGTTGATGCCAGTCAGTATTACTTCATGGCTATTTTCTTCATACCCAACATGTAAATTATGACAATTTATAATGCCATTCCTCGTGATGAACTTCGTACGTAAAGAAAATATTTCTAGTAAGATGTGTATTTTCTCTAATTCTAGGTAAAAATCAGTTTGAATAATTGCGAGATAACAATCTGGAGATATAGTGTGCAGGGGCGTAACGAGGGCTACGCAGGGGCCGTGGCTAGGGGAGGCCCCGAGCTTGGCGGACCCCGCTTACCCAAAAAAAATCTTTAGAATTCAATTTAATCAATTTTCAATAAACTTGCTACTTTACAATCCATTTAATGCAAGGTGTCAGTGGTTATTTTTTATAAATGTACATGTAGATTTTTAAAAACAAAGAAACCGAGCATATGTAATATAAGGTAGATTTATATTAAATGTACATGTATTAAGAAATCACTTTAATACTCGTTAACTAAACCTATTCAACGCAAGGCCTCTGTGAGAGTCTGTAGTAGTACCTATACTCACGGCGAGCAGGAAGCAACTTTAATTTAAAGAAAAATATCGACAAAATCGGTCTCAATAGAGACTTAAGCAATAATTTGTGGTGCTCAAAACTTTTTCATTTCAAATCCTAGTTGATCGTTTACTCGAGATATAAATGTTTGAGGTTTTCCCGATTTAAAAAGCATTATAAAATTATTCCCATTTAAAAAACTTTGCAAATGAAATAAATTCCGAGTTTTTCAAGCATTTTGGACATTTTGAAAACGCGTTTTTCTGCGTTTTAATCATTAAAAAGCTCCAAAGCTCGTTTATCAACAGGCAAAAAAAGTTGCGAACGTTCGTTTTGAATTTAAATGCTTGTCAAATCTTGAAATTTAGAGCTTTTTAGACGTTTAAAAGAAGAAATTAAGAGGAATATTGTTTGTTTGAAGGTCATACACAAATATGTTTCTTGCGAAGTAGTAGATATCTGTTGGACTTCCATTGTCTTTATTTTTGTTGAAAATCACGACGTTTCGACTAGTAGTTATCTCTAGCCACATTACGACTGTAGCATTTCCTTTATCCGCTGGTAGAATTTTAATACTGGAGTCCTTCTTTAGGTTAGCTAGGGCAGTTTTCTCGTCTTTGCTGATGTTTGGTTCGGTTTTTTTAGATTTTTGTAGAGTTTTTCTTATTTTCCACCTGAACTCATCTGCCAAAGGGTTTTCGATGTTCGCTGAGTCTATGGCGCTAATTATATCGAGAATGGGTACCTCTTTTGGAGCAATCGTGAAGTTCAAACCTTTGACAAGTAGTGAGTTTTCCGCTAAGGTTAATTCCTTGGCAGATATATTAACAATTGTTCTCTGGTTTTGAGATGGCTGTTGTCGTTCTTGTCTGTTCTGGTATTTGGCAAATTTCTTTTGGTGTGTGATTTCTTGTTTTGTTCTCACTTTGTCACAAGTAGCGTCAATTTTTCTTAGGATGGGAGCGTAATCTCCTTCCAATGTATAGTCTTTAATTTCTTCGAACCGTTGGCGAATGTCCACTAGTAGCGTTGCCTTCTGATGATAGTTTCACTCAACAAAATAACGACAATGGAAGTCCAACAGATATTTATTACTTCGTAAGAGGAATATTGTTATAGATATTCAAGAGAGTAAATTTTATTCAATAATTTTAGCTACGACCCAAGGTATTAGAGGATAGAAATATTCCAATCGAAATTTCTCGAGGTCAGGGATATGATAAGGCGAGTGTAATAGTGGTATTTATTCTGGCCTACAAAAACGAATTGAAAATATACAACCAAAAGCGCCTTTTGTACATAATTAATTTTAGGTTTTAGAAGATTCTGTTACATCTTTAGTGCTACTTTAAACCTGTTATGGAATTCTTCAAAGGTTATCAAAGTGTTGTGAAATATTATTCGAAATGATGTTTGCAGATTAACTAAAATATGCTGTGGTGAAGAGACTATGTAGAACAAGGTGGTCATCAGGAAACGATGCTATCTACGCGTGTCGGTTAGGATTTAAACAAATCATAGAGCTTTACTAAAAATAAGTTTTGATATCCACAGGTAAAGAAACAAGAAGTGAGCCAAACCTTTTATGTGAACATTTGAATAGACCTGAATTTATCATTTTTCTAATTATGGAGTGTAAGGTATAAGAAATGATAAATTTATTGTCAAAACAGTTACAATCAAGGAATATTCATTTATTATATGCTACATAGCTATTAAAACCAGCACTTGAAAATATCAAGGAATTGAGAACAAATTTTAAAAGCGTTGTTGAAAAAGCTAAAGTTTTAGCCATGATAGAGTTCCAAGAAAGAGATGCAGACTAACAAAATCTTTTTTGGTGAATTATCGGTACATAAAGCAGTCACAGACGCCATACTTCTTCTTCTTCTTCTTCTTCCTCTTGTTATAGGCTTACAGCCTGTTTTTTCCAACTCAATCATTCATTTCATTCGATGTTGAAATCCAGGACTCTCTCCACCTTTTAGGTGGTCTACCTATTGGTCTTCTGGTTTCCGGTGTTCCATCTCGGGCGATTCTCGCTATCCTATTTTGCGCCATTCTTCCTATGTGCTCATTCCAGGTTCTTCTGCGCTTCCGTCCCCATCTTACTATATCCTGCATTCCATGTTCCTCGCGTATTGTTGAATTGCGTATGTGATCTCTTAATGTGTATCCCGATATTCTTCTAAATACTTTGATTACGGCAGTTCTTAGAATTGATTTTGTTTTTGTGTTGTCAGCTCTCGTCTCTATTGTGTACGTCATTATCGGTCGAATACAGGTCTTGTAGATTTTTGTTTTTGCGTCCTTGCTCATGTATGTGTTGTGCCATATTATATCCGCCAGGCTTCCTGAGATTCTGTTTGCCTTGTTTACTTGGTTTCTTACTTCTCTTGTTCTGTCTTGGTTTGCGGATATCTCAACTCCTAAATAATTAAAGGTCATGAGTTGTTCTATTGGTTTGTCATCCACTACTAGTTTGCATCTTAAGGGCACTTTGCTTATTACAATTGACTTAGTTTTATCGATGGATATTTTCATGTTGAATTGCTTGCTTATGGTGTGGAATGCAAATAGAAGTCTTTGGAGATCGTCTTCATTTTCCGAGACTATGACGGCGTCATCAGCGTAACATATTATTGTTATTTCCCCGGTATTCATTCTGTACCCTGGTGCCGCTCTTTTGACGTTCTCAATTATTTGGTCCATTACTATGTTAAACAGTAATGGACTCAGAGAGTCCCCCTGTCGTATGCCCGATGCTATCGGTACATCCTTAGTTAGGTTGCCGCTTACTGAGATTTGTGTTGTGGTGTTGGAGTTTAACTGTTCAACGATGTTAATTAAATTGTTTGGGATGCCTTTAATTCGCATTATTTGCAGAATATCATCCAGTCTCACCCTATCAAAGGCTTTAGTGAGATCTATAAAGCAAATAAAAGCCGACTTAGTAAATTCAATAGATTTCTCTGCTATCTGTCTTACGATGAATATGGCATTTACTGTAGATCTGTTTTTGCGGAAACCTTGCTGTTCTTCTGATATTCTGCAATAGTCAGTTATTATACCTTCAAGGATTTTGGTGAATAATTTCATTATTGAATTTAATAAAGTTATTCCTCTATAGTTTTCCGTGATTTTCTTATCACCCTTCTTGAAAATAGGTACTGTTATACTTTTCTTCCAATCTCGGGGTATCTCTTGGTCTTTAATTATTTTGTTAAAGAGTTTTTTTAGTTCTTCGTGTAATGCATTTCTCGTTTTTAATTTGGCTATCGTGTCTTTCGTCGTTTGGAGGCTTACTTCCTTGGTGTATTCGTCATATTCAGATGCATTTTCGGGTGGGTAGTTGTTCTGTTGTGATTGATCTGTATTTCTATATAGTGTTTTAAAGTGTTCTTCCCATTCGTGATCAGAAATTTTTTGGGATTGTGTATATTCGTTTATATCCTGTTTCCTTCTTCTGATCATGTTCCATGCCTTCTTTTGTGCCCCATACAAGTCATGTTCCATATCTACTGTGAACCTTCGCCAATATTCGTTTTTGATTTTTCTTATGTCGGCGTTTACTCTGTTTCTTATTTCTTTGTATCGATTGTGTTCTGTTTCTGACTTGTTATTTCTGTATCGGAGGTAAGCCTGTCGTTTCTCTGCTGCCAATGATTTCACCTCAGGAGTATACCAGTACTTAGCTGACGGCTTACATTCTTATAAATTACACATTTTTAACGATCACCTAGATATAATTATGGGATAACTAAACTCTCGATTTAGATAAGTGAGAGCAATAAGCCAACGATTTCGTGGTTTTTTTCCAGTAAGAAGTATGAAAGATGATGATAGCTTCCTTCAGTATTACAAGAGCTGATAAATTTCTATTCTAAAGGTTTCTCAAGTGATTTTACCCATCAGCTTTTATCACTCCGAGACTTAATAAAAAATATATATTAGATAACATGTCTATTAATAATCTCATTAAATACTTCAATCTCTTTTAAGTAATATTCGAGGCGTAATATTAGCTATAAAAGTGTACCTACCATTACCAGTCACTGTAGCCTCGGCAAAACGATTTTTTCGAAACTAAAAAATAATTAAAAATTATTTACGCAGCACAATGATGCAAATACGATTATCAGCTTTAGCTTATCTATAGAATACGAAAGGGCTAAAAAAATTGATAGTCTAGTCATAGAAGAGTTTACAAATACAAAGTCCAAACATTAGTCCGGTCAAAATAGACATTGAAGGTTACATTAATTCGCACCTTGCTAAAAATTGGCATGAATGTTGGGAACCCTATTATACACAATTTGTCAATTATCCACATCAATCCGAAGTGTGGAAAAAAATTTATTCAAGGTCAAATGTTGCAAAAATCGGTTTTTTGAGTTTTCCAGCTAAACGGTAAGTTTTATAATAAAAATAGGTGAGACAAAAATTATTCATCATGCAATTATCTATAAAAATTGTTCATACACTTTTTTTCCTAAGAATCACCATTTCGGAGATACAGCGATGCAAAATGTTGAAAAAGTTGTATTCTTCATAATATGCATGTCAATTACCGTAATATACGTTACAGAACGATAATATAAGTAAAAATATTAATTTTCGTAGCGTATACATACATATTATACAGTTTTAAAAATATAAACTCCAAAAAAAACCCAGTCCCTCATTTTATATGACCGTACGGCCTTGAACAACATCTGTCTGCTATTCAATTGTCCACGTGGCGACGCTCGTATACCTGCTCCTTTTTGAAGGGCCTCCCTAGATAGAATAGTATTAGTCTCAAGCATTCTTTCGTAGTAAGAACACGTAGTTATTGCTTATATTTTCAAACAAAATTTGTGCAGTTTTGTGTTTGTAATAGAAATGTCGCAGTTGTGCTTTATTTGTAATAAACATTTGACCGAAAGCGAAACAGTTACTGTTGATCGTGGCCTAAAGACATTAATTAATGCAAGTATTGAAAGAGGTGATGAATTTTCGGAATACCTGAAAGACCAGACTTCTGTGACAGTTCATGTGCAGTGTCGAAAAAACTATACTCGGAAGGGTACAATCGCTGCATTGAAAAGAAAACAGGATGAAGAACAAGCTAGTACATCAAAAATAAGTCCACCTCGTACTAGAGCACGCGTAAGTGAACCATTTTTTTGTTTTAAAAAGTGTTGCTTATTTTGTGGCAATGAATTGAATGAAGAGCTAGAAAACAGAAAAGCACTGAAGTATCGACGTAAAATTTTTCATGTAACAACACTTTCATTCAAAGAAACAATCCTGAATATAGCCCAGACTCGTTCTGATCATGTAGCAAAAGCTGTTATTACTCGAATTGAGTTCGAACATGATTTAGTTGCTGCCGAAGCTAAGTATCATAAAGACTGTCATAATGCCTTCTTGAGACCGACTACGGGGGGTCAAGCCGGTCGTCCTCAATCTGAAAGTACGAATTTTTTAATGGAAGAAATATTTGCACACATCGAAAATAGTGATGATTGTCAATTTTCATTAGACGAATTACAAAATATTTGCAACAATTCGTTAGATAATAGAACCATTAAGTTACGATTAAAGTTGAAGTATGGCGATAAAATTATTATAACAGAAAAGTCAGGAGCATCAACATTAATATGTTTTGTTGATAATCACTATGACATTTTAAATCGAGCTAGCTACGAAAAAAAGACAACAAATGAAAAAGAAGAGCGATTTAGAATCGTGAAGGCTGCGGCAGCAATCATTCGAGAAGATATTCAATCTGCAGTTTTTGATAATTCTCATTACCCCCCGCCAGGTCGTATGTTTGAAGATATTAACAGTCAAATTCCAGAGTCACTGACTTATTTTTTGGAGAAAGTTATTTTGAAAAAAAAGCGATTTAATTTACAACATTTGAAATTAGTATGCACAAATATTAGCCATAGTATTATGACTGCTGTTCGACCAAGGTCTTTCAAATCAAAGTTACAATTGGGTCTCTCTATTTTTTTTTCATCGGCGATTTGGGTCAAAACGTCTTATACAAATTTTTTCGTCTTTCGGTTTGTGCGCATCTTATAATGATACTATATTGTACGAAGCAGCAGCAGTTTTTCACCGTCCACCTCACATTTTACCACCAGAAACTGGCACATTCATTCAGTATGTTGCAGACAATGCTGATATAAATGTAAATACGCTGGACGGTCATAACACACTTCACATAATGGGTATCATTCAAGTTGTTACTCCAAAAAGTTCAGTTTTACTAGAAGAGCCGATACAACGGATAAAAGAAGCTCCTTCAGCAACATGTACACTACCTCACGGGTGGCGCGGAAACGTGTGCATATTATGAAGAATACAACTTTTTCAACATTTTGCATCGCTGTATCTCCGAAATGGTGATTCTTAGGAAAAAAAGTGTTAGAACAATTTTTATAGATAATTGCATGATGAATAATTTTTGTCTCACCTATTTTTATTATAAAACTTACCGTTTAGCTGGAAAACTCAAAAAACCGATTTTTGCAACATTTGACCTTGAATAAATTTTTTTCCACACTTCGGATTGATGTGGATAATTGACAAATTGTGTATAATAGGGTTCCCAACATTCATGCCAATTTTTAGCAAGGTGCGAATTAATGTAACCTTACCCCTATTTTTGATGCTAACTTGACCGGACTACATATAAAACGATTTCATAATAACACATAAAACTGGATATTTTATGATGTATTTGATGTGTATGAATAAAATTACCTTCATTCAAATCAATGTAGATCTGTTTTTTATCAATAATATTATTCTTATATGTACCCTTAGAAAGTTTAACGCATTACCTTTGTTAATGCATAGTTGTCAAGAATAAGATAGATTTTGTTAAATTAGAAGAAGCAATTTTAAAATGCTACAAAAATTGTGTCCAAACAGTGGTTTACTACAATAGTATCACCCATATACAAGCCCCTGATGAGAAAAAAACATAAATTCACATAAGTAAAAAAGTCATCTAAAATAAAATAATCTACCCTTGGCTACAATAAAAAACTTGTTTGGGAATTTTTATTATTCTGTATTTCAATAACGAAATCATTTCAGTCCTTATTTATAGGAACTTTTCTTGTTATTTTCGGATGGTGAATCTCCAGACGAGCTTTGGTGCATATTTTTGAACCATCCTGTAGGTCATAAAAAGATGTCATTTGAGTATATTGAATTACATAATATGCTTAATAATGTCCAGCATTATTAGATAGAAAGGGTTATGCGGACCTTTTTGTTATGAATATATGGCGAAAAACTAAGAGACGAGAATTCAATAATTTTTAACTAATAATTAAATCGAAATTATTTCAAAGAGCATTTTCTTAACGTGGATTGTAGTATTTTCACGATAAGTATTTTAATCACTACTAGACACATTTTACTACAACAATCATATTGATTTTTAGGGTTTTTGGTCCCTGATATTGTATCCTATCAACATAATAGTTGTAAAAAATTAACTCCTTATTCGTAATACACGACCCCGAAAACCCCTTAATACCATATTTGAAGAAATGTGAATATGGTAAAATTTTAAACCCACTATATTGAATCCGACATATTGAATTTCAAAAAAATAATTTTAAAGTCTTAATCTACTCTAAATCTAAACGCTTGAGAGCCCCCTAGTACCAGTTTTGGAGGAAATCCGGAACGTATCAAATTTTCTTAAAATAATTTTATATTCGCTATTTACCTCCTCAAAAACGATTTAGTCCCATCTTTAATCAAAATCGAAAAATGTAAAAGTTTTAGTCCGCTATATTGGATTCGCCATATTGAATCCTGAAAAAATTCTTTTAAATTCATAATTTACACCCTGAAGCACCCTCTATATAAGTTTTGAAGAAAATCGAAAAATGTAAAATTTACAGGACGCCATATTGAATCCGCCAGATCAGTTTTTCATATAAATATTTTAGATTCGTAATTAACACTCACAAAATTATCCCAATACTAATTTTAGACAAAATCGACAGATGTAGAATCTTTAATCCACAATCTTGGATCCGTCATATTTAATTTTTTTTTAATAATATCAGATTCGTAATGTGCGATCCCAAAAACTCCCCCATATCACTTTTGAAAAAAATCTGACAAAATTAATTTTTTACCCGCCATATTAGATCCGCCATATTGAATTTTTTAAAAATATATTAGATTCGTTATGTGCGACCCCAAATCTCTGCCATACCAATTTTGGAGAAAGTGGGACAAAATTAAATTTTTTTGTCCACCATATTGTATTTTTTTTTTAATTATTTCAATCCCGAATTTTTGGGTTAATTGTCGCCGACCTTTGGGCAGCTGTAAGAAACAATAAAATGCACAATTTTAATAGTAATAAAAATATGTTGACTAGGTAAAGGGGTTTTTAAAACGTCATCCCGATTTATTCATTCATCAACCAAAAGTATATCAACAGCTCACGCAGTGGAATTCAACATAGTAGCAGCTGAAAATTTCTAAGGGCTTCTCGGAGCAACATATCACGAACATCAGTTGACTCCAGATAAAATTTACAACTGTGATAAAATTGTAATTTTTGTTATTTCAAAAAGCAAAAACAAAATAATACAAACCGTCACAATAGAAATTTATATGAAAGCCAAATACTCCCCAGGAACAACTTCAATGTGTAATTCTAAAGGCTGGATAAGAACTGAAATATTCACTATTTGGTTTAAACAGTTCCTCCAATTTTGAGGAGTATCATCTAACAACAAATTGTTTCTGCTTTTGGATAGCCATGTAAGTCATATTCAAAATCTGGATGTCATTGATCTTGCACGCTAAAATGGAGTTATAACCATTTGCTTTCCTCCTCACTGTACGAATAAATTACAACCTGCCGAATTGCTCTCATGAGACCTCTAAGCAAATGTTATGACCATAATGCTTCAAATTATTTAAGATCGCATCCAGGACATGTGATCGCCATGTTTCAAATAAGTGAAAGATTTTAACAAGCTTACCTGCAATCAGCTACTATGTCCACAGCGATGAACGGCTTCGAGAAGTGTGGTATGTGGCCGCACAACCATGATAATTTTAGTAATTCTGATTTTATCGCAGCTGAAATCACAAACATATCACTTTCTTAAAACCATCCAACCACATTACAATCTGTGAACCTTCATTCAATAGAGATACTGACTGAGCCCCATTCCGGGCATGAAGTACCTGAAAATGAACAATCTAAGTCCATTAATTAAGATCTACTTGCGCCTGTAGTCGCCGAATATCAGTCTATACCTATTAAACTTCTAATCAAGTTATTAATTATCAGTCAGAAAATTCTAACGCTTCTCAGCCTCAACCTCAACAACAATGTTTACAGTTCTCTAAAATGCTACCCAGAAGTTCCTCTGACATTCGTTCGTCCATCCGAGCCTTGTTACTTAACCTCTAGTTTTGAAAATGTTTGACCTAAAGATATTCTGCCAATTCCAACAATTCAAATGAACGAAAAAAGAAAACAATATCTGAAAGATATGGTGGTAGTTATAACCGCAACTCCTTACAAAAGAGAATTTGAAGATTTAAAATTGACAAAGAAAATTACGACCAAAAATACAAAACGGCAGAAAAAACGATCTCCCTGCCATCAGCTTCAAGTAATCTAACAGACATCGTTTGTTTTTATTGTAACGATTTAAACCACACATATCTGAAGTCAACCGAGAATTGTGTACGATATCAGCTCTGTATGCGATAGGTTCAAACTGCATGTTCTGAGGTGGATGACGAGGATTTAGAAGAATTGCTCATACGCACGTTCTATGAAAATTAATAAGATGGCACCAAGATCTCATCAAGCCCCATTTATCGTTCCATATCTTATCCCCCGCATACGGGGCAAGATGGTTTTTTATATTTGCTAAAAAAATTATTTATTAAAATTTTGTGATAATTTCTCTTTCCAAAAATTATGCGAGTTTGTTGTTTAAAAAGCGGCCACTGTGCCATAAATAAATAAAAAATTATATTGATTAATACTGTGTATTTTTATTGTTTTTTCTTAACGTCCCCATCATACTCTTAGGTCCCTTAATCATTTGAAATAAATTTTCCGTTTTCATTATTTTTCATGCTGTTAAATTTCTTTAAAGTTACATTATAGAACGGAAATAATTAATAAATAATAAGTTTTTAGCTATTTACTAAATTAGATGGAAAAAATCAAGTAAACAAACGTAGGTACGAAACGAAATATTATAGTAACAAACTGATATTTCCTTACGTCACAAAACTAGTTAGAAAAAATTGGGCTCTCCTGGAATTTTAGGTCAGTGTTGACTCAAATTAATTTTTTACTATAGCACGTGTTTTTCGGGCAATTAATTTACATAAAAGTTTATTGAAACGTTCTACTAATAAAAATAACCGTGTTGTAGTGGGATCCCATGATTCCACTTATTTTTTATTAACATATAAACAAAATATATTTATTCTAATTTCATTAATATAGCCAATTAAGCCACCTAAGACTCAATGACTACATTGTTATGATACTAATGGTTTATTAGTTATCGTATTGTTCTTGTTTAAACAACTTCATATTTATTTTTTGTTTTGTTGGTAAATTAAAACATTAAAATTAGGTATATCAGCTTATTTGTGCTGCTGTATTAAAAGGTAAGTTTTTGAAAATTTTTAGTTTTAACTTAAATTCTTACATAAATATGAATTTATATCATTAAAACAAATACATTTTTATTGAATGTAAACGACTACAAAGTGATAATTTTTTGATACAATTTGTATAATAGTAATAATCGAAATCTAATCCTACCTTTAAAAAAAGTAACAAATAAGTTAAAGCAATTTTAATTAACATTTTTTAGGGGTAAGAAATTTTTTTTATTTTAACAGCCATCGTTTAAGAAAGCTAAGGCCTGATTGCACTAAGAGTAACCCAAATAACCAAAATTTATTAGCAAAACTTCTAAGATTAGATAAACGCTTTATTTCTCTATCCACCTTAAATAGACAGATAACTCTAGCAGAAGATAGTTAACGGTAAATTTGGTTTATGCAAAAAACTATTCGGCTCTAAAATACACCTACCGCTCTTAGATTCATACTCGCCACGTCTGAATGTAGAATTCCTTTTATTATATATTTTTTAGCTTTATTACACATTTAAATTTCATACTAAGTCTACAATTTTTTACTTTTCACCTCAAACCTACAATATACCAAATACGAATGCCCGAATCGCAATCTTTAGTAGATTACGTTCGGCATTCGTACATAATTGAACTAAACCATTTTAATTTTCTAGTTCAAAAGTTAATGTTAAATAATCTTCCCCTATCTGTTGCAACTTTCTTTCTATACAAGATGGTGTCATCAGAGAGTGGCACAAAAATAATACGGTTTTATTATTGTCAAAACTTTTCAAGGCTCATTCTTCCATGTATCTTGTCCGCTTTTAAAAATCCAAAAAATCGGTAATTGATGTAAAATATTACGTCTTAAAATATTTTACATTTAGTAAAATCAAATACAATGTATAGTATAAATAAATCTATAGTATATACGTACAATAACAAGAAAATAATATATATATATATATATATATATATATATATATATATATATATATATATATATATATATAGAGAGAGAGAGAGAGAGAGAGAGAGAGAGACACATATAGCATTACATACGCGTTCACCAAAATTTGGTTACGTTTAGCGCATTTGGTTTTGCGCACTCCAGGTCCTCCATTGTGCATATGGTGGGGCATATAGGACATTCCAAGAAATGCATTACGATCTGCTCTGTAGTCGCACCGGACTAACTTACAGGAGAAGCCCCATCTCATCTGATTGACTTTCCATTTTTTTATGTCCTGGTGGGAAATCTTCGGAAGTCATCATCCATTCATTGATGTCATTCTGAGCTATCCATAAAGTTAGCCTAGTCTACTAGTCAAGTGTGTGACGAGCAGGCATTACGTTAAGGTTCCATGGTAGTTATTAGCATAGTCGGTTTTCTTTGCAATTTCATTGAACCGATGTCTCTGAATTAAATGAAAACGTATGTCTACACAATTTTATCACTTATAATGGACTTGTTGAAAAGCATATTTTAACCATTTTATTGAAAGGATTTTCGAAGTGCTGTTTTGACGAATTTTTGCAAATTTTTTAAATCTATTGTTCAAAAACTACAGGGGAACAAAATTAAAGTTCATTTTTATGTCTTAAATTAATTGAGACAGAATTTAATAAAAAAAATTAAAGTGTAATTATGCACCACAAAGATGGTAGTAAATATAAAGGAAACAAATCAAATACCAATTGCTGGAAAAAAAGGTCCAAAAAGCAGTGAAACATATAATTAGTGTGGATTCCAACCTAATTGAACTACGGAATCCATATCAAGAAGCCCTATATATTCTGCATCCCTCTTAATGAAAAAAATGGGTTATCCGGCGCATTTACCCAAAATTACACTCTTAAAATAGGACGATAATAGTAAGCAAATTTCGAAGCTTAAATTCTAGGAATGAAAGGACTAAATAAAAAATATTATATTCATATTTAATTGTCTTTTTAAGTCCTATTCAACGGTACCCCATTCGATAAGATAAAGAGGAAAGAAAGAGTTTTTCTTTATATCGAATAAAGTAGTGGAAGTTACCAACCCTTAATAATTTTCGTTTAAATATATTTAGTATTATACCAATTTTTTGAGACTTTTAAAATTTATTGCTCATATTTCGGTGAATGAAGAAAATGAAAAGCATGTGGCTGCAAGATTTCATTGCAAAAAATTATAAACTAACGAAATTATGAAGCTCTGATATGCGAATATAGATACAGATGGACGGACGGATAAGTCAAGGCTACACATGCCTAATGAAAAGCAAGTTTGTGATTTTAAAAAATCTCTTAAACATGCCTAGAAGAAGAAATATTGACCTATATGTGGAGAAATCCCAGACCAGTCAACGCTAACCGGAATTTTCAAAAACAATGAAGTGATAGTTTTCCAACTATTTTTGGACAATCTGATTGGCGTTGGCTAGTTTCTGTTTATTCTGTGAACGGAGCTAATTAAAGTACATCATTTTGCGTTAAAAATCTTAATAATAATCTGTGTACATATCAGCCATAAAAAAATCTATCGAATCATATTAAAAAATATTTCTACAATTCAGTTATGGTAGGAAATGCTACTGTCATGTTATCTTGAAATAACACCTAATAATTTTTATTATTTAAAAATTGCTTCCTTGTCAAACTAACTGAATGAATCTAATATGGTTTAATTAAATGCAAAGTGGTTTCAAAAATTTATTACTTACAAACAATAGAAAAATGATAGTCTTACTTATGAAATCATAAAAACAATTATATTAACTTTATTAAGAAACTATTAGAACAGAATTGTTTTCTTAGTTTGTTTCATTTTCTTAATTAAATTTGTTTCTCAAAAATGTGAATGTTTCAAACTTCGAGCCACATAAGCGTTAACTGTCAAAATAGTAAAAAAAACATAATCTTATGGGTTTACCCAAAACCCTCCAATTTATCCTCGTTAATATTTTCAAATAGCCGATACAATTTAAATCACGATACAATACAATCTATTATTTTTTTATTCTTGAACTAATAAATTAATCTTTCTGTAGACATGTGATACCATAATTTCAAAATATTATTATGTAAAAAATTCTAATCTCGGCATTTTTGAAACGGAGTTTGTTAATTTTATTTTTATTGTAAGTAAGTGTAGAATTTCTTATTACTATTTAATTACACAAGCCCACAAAAAAAAATTGACGAGATGGGTCTATTATGTATTTTTCATCGCTTAATTCGAATATGAAGTCAGATTAAGAAGTCCCACAGGTGTTTTCGAGAAAAATATGGTATTTTAAGTTTTTTAGCGTTTTTTTGGAGTTTAAAAAAAACGGAAGATGATAGAACTAATCTGACTTCTAGCTATTGAAACTGCAAGGGGCTGATACTTTTAATTGATATTTGTATATATATATATATATATATATATATATATATATATATATATATATATATATAGATATATATATATATATATATATATATATATATATATATATATATATATATATATAGATATATAGATATATATATATATATATATATATATATATATATATATATATATATATATATATATATATTTTCTTGATTCTTGAACCATAGATTATATCATTTTTCTTTATTTGGTCTTTTCTTGGGTTTAGGTTCTATATTTAATAAATACACAAAACGATTGACATTTCGCCCTTCTGTTACTAAACATTTAGTAAAAGAACAGCAAAATGTCAAGCAGGAGAATTTTGAAAATGCCTTAAATAAAGGGCGAAACGTCAATCGTTTTGTGTATTTATTAAATATAGAACCTAAACCCAAGAAAAGACAAAATAAAGAAAAATGATATATATATATATATATATATATATATATATATGTTATGTCGGATATTCTCACGGGTGTGATGTGCAATCGAAGGCTTTCGGGCATCCCGCGTATGTCCCTCTCAGGACTGTAAGGCAGAAATCTCATTCACCATTTTCAAAGCTCACTGTATGGCGTCTACGAGCGAACTCGCTGTCTTACAGTCCTGAGAGGGACTCAGCACATACGCGGGATGCCCGAAAGCCTTCGATTGCATATATATATATATATATATATATATATATATATATATATATATATATATATTGTCACAATTAGCAATGCCCTTGGTGGTAGGGACATGTAGCTAGCGATCTATTTTCGACCACCGTAGTAAATGTATGGATGTTTCGTCCCGATACCGGTGGTGGACTCATCAGTGGGATCCACCGGTATCTTTCTCAGACATCCCTGTACTTTCCACAAACTTGAACCTCTATTTAAGTCCAGTTCTGCCGGAAAGCGATGGTGAGATGTTAAGTTCCACAACATGCCCTCCCTAAGGCATTTGCTTTCCTGCTTAAACTGTCGGACAGTCAAAGCCGTTAAAAAGCACAGGCCTGAAAAGGAAGTGAAACGGACATCTTCGGTGGTCTTCCAATGGCCGGGTCAGGCTTAATCAAAGCCCACGGCGGTTAAGACCCTCGTCTGCCGCCGTCCCTGCTCGGGCGCCATGTCGCAATTAGCAATGCCCCTGGTGGTAGGGACATGTAGCTAGCGATCTATTTTCAACCACCGTAGTAAATGTACGGATGTTTTGTCCCGATACCGGTGCTGGACTCATCAGTGGGATCCACCGGTATCTTTCCCAGACATCCCTGTACTTTCCACAAACTTGAACCTCTACTTAAGTCCAGTTTTGCCGGAAAGCGGTGGTGAGATGTTAAGTTCCATAACAATATATATATATATATATATATATATATATATATATATATATATATATATATAT
Source organism: Diaprepes abbreviatus (assembly GCA_034092305.1). Taxonomy (NCBI): domain Eukaryota; kingdom Metazoa; phylum Arthropoda; class Insecta; order Coleoptera; family Curculionidae; genus Diaprepes; species Diaprepes abbreviatus. The sequence continues at coordinate 34,099,575 of JASJET010000055.1, forward strand.
ATATATATATGAACCTTATTTAAAACATGCTCGGCAAGAGCACAAGAAAGCACTCCTCTAGTACAATCGCTCTAATGGGAGCTAATTTTACCTGAAAGGTTTCTGGAGGTTTGACCTATATATACTTGGTCATTTGGCTTTTTAATTAGAATTTAAATCTGACGATGCCACTGAAATTTACAGAAAAAGGTACCTTATGAATGTCTTATTAGTTTTATCGCAGTTTCTTTGATAAATAAAATATAGGATATTTTAAAAAATGGAAAAAGTCGAAAATCGCCCTGTAAATCCGAAACCGATCACAATAGCCGTAATTTGTTTTCGCCATTATAATTTTCTCAAAAAAAAGAGCTAGGGATTATTTTATCAGATTTTAAAAATCTTTTACGATTTCCCAGATAACCTATAAAAACATCCAGAACGATCCACCCTGTATATCGATTATTCTGGAACGGCGGTTCCGATGTGAATTGAAATTTTTTGCATTATGTTCAGAAGGTTGCTGCAGTGGACTTGTATTAGTTTAGATGATATTGGTTCAGTAAAATCTAAGATGACTCTGATAATAATGCGGAGAAAAAAAAATTATTTTGTCAGATTTTCTCCAAATTTGCTATTGGGGAGTTTTCGGAGTCGTAACATGACAAATCTAAAATATTTTTTTAAAAATTCAATATGGCTGATCCAATATGGCGGATTAAAAATTTTCCGTCTCTCTATTTTGTCCAAAATTGCTATAGGAGATTTTTGGGGGTGTGCATCATGAATTTAAAATTATTTTTGAAAATTTCAAATTGGCTTATCCAATATGGTGGATTAAAAATTTTTCGTCTCTCGATTTTGTCCAAAATTGCTATAGAGGATTTTTGGAGGTATATATCACGAATTTAAAATTATTTTTAAAAAATTCAATATGGCGGACTTAAAATTTATATCTCTCAATTTTGTGCAAAATTGATACTGAGAGTTTCTAAGAGTATAAATAACAATTTTGAAATTATTTTAAAAAGTCAACATGGCGGTCTAAAGTTTAATTTTTATAGATTATGTTCAAGATTTGTACTGGGGGTTTTAGATTAAGTTTAGGTAAAGAGTTAAAACGTATTTTTTTAATCCAACATGCCGGATTCCGTATGGTAAGTAAACAATTTTACGTTATTCACATCTTTTTGAAATTGATATTAGGTGGTTTTTGGAATCGAAGGTTACGAATTTCAAGTTAATATTTTACAATTTAATATGGCTGATACAATATGGAGCAGTAAAAATTTTACTCTTTCCGATTTTGTCCAAACTGATATTGAGGAGTTCTTGAGGAGTATATTACGGACCTTAAATCAATTACTGGAAACTCAATATGCAGTATAAAATATATCAGAATAAAAAATTTACATGTCTCAAGTACTTTCAATATCGGTGTATGGTATAGCAAACTAAATAATATTTTGACAAAATTTACATGTCTCAAGTGCTTTCAATATCAGTGATGGGAGCTTTTGGAGACCTAGGTTACGGATCTACAATTAATTTTCTAAATTCAAGATAGCGTATTTACTATAGCAAACTAAATACTTTTTTGGCACAATTTCATTCAAAACTGGTATTTGGAGAATTTTCAAAATAAAAGAACTTTTTGTTGTTCAAAACTCAATTCGAATTAAAAATTGAAAACAAAATGTATATAAAAAAATTTAACTGACTTCTTAAAAAGCGTTAAGAAGTAAAAAATAATAATATAAATGTTTATATGAAACTGAAATTTTTGAAGTCGTTGCCAAATAATTTTTATGAGTAGCAATGTTTCCTGACCGTATTTTGAAAAAGTTTTATTTTTTAGATAGTATTTTTTGTTATTTAGTAATAAAAGGGTAGTGTTTTCTTATTGTAATCAGTGTGAAAATAGATTTTAAAATAAATAGTGTAAAAGCCTTTGTTAATAATAATAATAGTTTTAAGAACATAGAATGCCCCCTCCTCGCCACGAACGGATGGCTACGCCACTGTATGACTGGACTGATTCCTTTTCAAGCTTCCCTAAAAATTTAATGTAGTTCTTTTGACAATCAACCAATGGGTATTTTGAGAATTTTAATGAGATAACATTCTTACCACACGCTAACTTTCAAGAGAAACATGTGTCGACATAATCGATATCTCCAGCCTGATAACAAATTCTCTAAAATCAAAATAAAAAACACCTTTTTAGAAATTCCCATCTCCAGGTAGTAAACAAATTTATCTACATAATAAGTAGGTCAATTTAATGCCATCAATCATCAGTATCAGTAAATGTTTATGCTGCAATATTTTTTCCATATTCATGTGTTTTCAGCTTGTTCAGACATTAAACGTTACAAAATATATAGTAACTAATAATATCTAAAGCTATTTGTATAAAATTCAAGGACTACCGTTTTTGCCAAAAAAGTCATTTACAAATTATTTCGTTAATGACATCACAAAATTTTGTTAAAATATTGCTTAAGTTTCTGCCCTACACTCATCTTTTAAACAAAGACATTTTATATCAAAATATTTTTTGTACCCTTCTCTAATGTGCTGACGTCATTTATCTGTTTATTAGGAATGATTAAAATTTTATGGTATGACTTCCACCAGTACAATAATAATAAAATCATTTTTCCCTGAGATGTCCAAATCTTATAGCTATTTAATATAAAAGAATTTACAAAAAATTTATTGATAAAAAGTAAAAAATTCTTAATAATTTCCTTAATGAAGATACTCTTTTCAACAATATTTTAATATTAATACCGGATATATACATGGTGGCCCAGCAGTGTAGTAAAGTTTAATAGATCCTTTATTATAAAAGTAGGAAGAAAATATTTTTTATATAAGTTATAGAAGATTAATATGTACATATTCCTAAATTAATTTTGCTTAAACAGAATGATATGGAAAAGGACACAAAGAAATTTTATACGACCCCTTACATATTTTTACATATTTAGGTTCTCTACGAAATTCTCTATATAATCCTGAAATAAGTTTCACATTACTTTGCGGCGTTGCCAAATTAATGAAAAAAATCTATACATTTTGGAGAAAGTAATGACTTTGTAAAATTTGTAATATATTCCAACTAACCTCACTGAGGACAAACACGGTGTTATAGATAAAGATTTTGGTACGGGGTGCGTTTTACAAACATAAAAACTTAACAAAATCCAAAATCCATTTAGTATGTTTTTTCAAATGCTACACCTAGTATCTATCTACCTTATTCTAGAAATATTTAGATGCAGATTAATTTCTGTTAAGCTACCCCTGTGGCTATCTTGGCTGATTTTGATGACATTTTTTTTATTAGGAGTCTGTTAAAATATTATTTTTATTAAGTCATGACATAAAACAACAAAATTTTAGTTTAATATAATGAACATTTTTAATATTCAGCAAAAAGCAAGAAGTTGTTATTTTTCATTTTTTTAAATGATATACTTAAAATCTAAATCAAATTTTTTTTTTGCTTTAACAGCCAATTATTATAAATATCTAGTTACTTATTGCAACAATTACTACAATTATTAACACAGAAGCTATAAATAAAAATTTACAAAACCATACCAAAAACAATCAACATTCTACATTTTGCTAATTTTTAAAAAATTACACCAATATTTAATATAATTTAAAAATTGTATAATTAAAAAAAAATGTCAGCGCACAGTATACAGTAAAATACCCAACCATCTATTAGAGAAATTATTGTTTAAATACTCCGATACTCTTAAGGCCCTATGACTAGAAGCTCCATCTTGTTGAATATAATTCTTAAACCGTTCTACCAATGGTTCGTCATCCAATAAAATCATAAGATTAATTTCTAATATATTAATGCAAACCTCTGTATTGAGACTTTTTCGAGAATGTGATAAACAGGCAGATGAGCTTTTAAAAAACATTTCGTATGAAAATCTGCCCTGTTGACGAACTTCTCACACTATTTAAGGATTAGTATTGTTCCAATATCTTTCCTTGTATCATGTCGGTTTGAAATACCGTTACTTGTAATTCTTGCTTCATCAAACCATACATTTTTATAAAAAGTAGGTATTTCGTAACATTTATTTAAAAACCAGTAGTAAAACTGCAGTCTTCTTTTACGATCTCCAGTCTATAGATCTTGGGTCTCATTTACTTTGTAATGAAAATAGTGGGTCTTCTTCAGTATTCTTAGAGACTTTGTTTTTGAAACTCTTACTTCTTTTTCTATTTTAGCTACAGATGTTGGCTTTCCTTGCTTAAAAAAGTTTGCAATTTGTACAATTTTAAAATATTTAACTTTTGTCATTTCTTGCCTGTGTCTTGTCTGAATTTGAGCTTCCGCATATCCAAAAACATTTATTTCATCATTTTCTTTATTTTCTTTAAATATTCACATGGCCATGATCTATTAGAGCTTTCAAAATTTTTCAAATTTTTTTCAAGTCTTTTAAGAATATCTTTAAAAGTTTGACGTATGTCTGGAAAACGTTGAAAATAAATATTAAGGGCATTTTCTTGGTTTTTATCGCTTTCTATATATGCACATATCATAATCATACTTCTCATAACTTTCATAACCTATTTTCAGTAATTATAATGGAAACAAAACTTCACGAAAATAAACATCATCATTAAGCTAAATGGCGTCTATTCAAATAATTTTTTTTATCCTTTTCACGACAAAATCAATTATGTGCAAATATATCGTTAAGTTTAAATGTAAGTATCATAACACCTTGTTTTGTTTTTTATTCAAGGCTTCGTATGAATTTTAATGAAAAAATCTGAAAATGCAGCTCGCCAAAAAATTGAATCGATTTCTAAAAGTGCGCTAAAAAGTGAAAAATAAGTCTAAATTTTTATTTGAAATTGAAATTTTTGAAGTCGGCGCCAAACTAATATCTGACAAAATGTAAGTCGCATAAGCAGATTAAAAATACTTTATTTGTAATTGCATTTTTACCACAATTTGTATAAATTAGTAGTTATCTGTTTCATTTAGAAATAATTTGGCGCTGACTTTAAAAATTTCAATTCCATATAAAAATTAATAGTTAATTTTCTCTTTTCAGCGCATTTTTAGAAGTCGGTTCAATTTTTTTTATAAAAATCCTATTTTTCGATTTTTAGTATTAGAATTCATTATGATATTCATAAATTATTTGAACTAAGTACTAATCGAGATTAGTGTACCTTACAATGACTCCAAGGTGGCAAAAAGTACCCATTTAATCCAAAGTAGTAAATTACCCTAAAATGAACCACTAAAAATTCTTTGGTTCTTAAAATTTTCCAAATACCAGTAAAATTGTGTCAAACCTTCCAATATCGATGTTTAAAGAACCTGAGATGTAAATTTCTTAGCTCGATGTATTTTATACATTATATTGAGTTTGTATACGCCTCAAGAACCCCACAATATCAATTTGCAATATTTAAAGAACCTGAGATGTAAATTTTTTAGCTCGATATATTTTATACTGCATATTGAGTTTGTATACGCCTCAAGAACCCCCCAATATCAATTTTAGACAAATCGGAATATGTAAAATTTTCTGTCCCTCATATTGTATCTTATCAACCTAATAGTTGTAAGAAATTAACTTCATATAAATCTGAAAAAATGCGAATAGGGTAAAATTTTCAACCCACCATATTGCATCCGCTATATTGAATTTCAAAAAAAAAATTTAAGTCTTAATCTAATATAATCCTAAACCTTTCAAAGCCTCCTAGTACCAATTTTGGATGAAATCCGGAAATTTAAAATTTTTAGACTTATATTCGCTATTTACATCCTCAAAAACGATTTAGTCCCTCCTTTGAACGAAATCGATAAATGTAAAATTTTTAGCCCACTATCTTGGATATTGAATTCTGAAAAAATACTTTTAAATTCATAATTGACACCCTCAAGAACCCCCTATATAAGTCTGGGAGAAAATCGAAAAATGTAAAATTTTTAGGCACCATATTGAATCTGCCAGCTTGAGTTTTTCAAAAAATATTTTAAATTCATAATTAACACTAACAAAAATACCCCAATACTGATTTTAGACAAAATCGGGAGATGTAGAATCTTTAATTCGCCATCTTGGATCCGCCATGTTGCATTTTTTAAAAATAATTTCAGATTCGTTATGTGCGACCCCGAAAACTTCCCCGTACCAATTTTGAAGAAAATCAGACAAAATTGATTTTTCCGTCAGCCATATTGGATCCGCCATATTAAATTTTTTTAAAATAATTTTAGATTAGTTAGGTACGACCCTGAAAACTCCCTTGTACCAATTTTGGAGATAATCGGACATAATTGATTTTTTGTCCGCCATATTGGATCCGCCTTATTCAATTTTTTAAAAATATTTTGGATCCATTATATGCGACCCCGAAAACTCTCCCACATCAATTTTGGAGAAAATCAGACAAAATTAAATTTTTTGTCCACCATATTGGATCCGCCATATTGAATTTTTTAAAAATTATTTCAGATCCGTTATGTACGACCCCAAAAATTCCCCTATACCAATTTTGGAGAAAATCAGACAAAATTAATTTTTTTCGGCCATATTGTCAACGTTATCTTGGATATTACTGCACCAATTTCATCCAAAAAAATATTGGACCACCGCAGCTACTTCCTGAACATAACGTAAAAAATTTCATTCAATCAGTGCCGCCGTTCCGGAGTAATCGGTGTACCTACATACAAAAGAAAAACATACATAGTCGACGAATTGAGAATCTCCTTCTCTTAGAAGTCGGTTAAAAACTAGACTACCTACATTTTCGACGCCTAAATGTAACTTGTAGAACGGATTTCGTCTTTCAAATATCTAGGTACTATTATAAATGAACAAGACGATCCAAAAGTAGAAATCAAGTCGAGAATCGAACAGGCTATACGAGGTTTTGTGAACATGAGACAATTCTTCATAAGACCATATCTCGTCTAGAGCTCATAATGAGAATAATTAGATGTTATATATTCTCTATTCTACTATCTAATTGCGAAAGAAAAATCGAAGCTTTTAAAATGTATTTTTACCGACGACTTCTACGAATATTATGTGTACAAAGAGTAACCAACACTGAAGTACTTACAAATAGACATGCGAAAAACGAAAGATATAAGGACCATCATCAAAGTGGCGAGAAGTATGAGCTACGTAAGCTTATTATGAAAGAAAAATACAAGGAAAGAAATCAGTTAGAAAAGATCAAAATTCGTGGCTTAAAGAACAATAGTTTCTAAGACTTCACTAGCCATCGCGATCGCCAACCCTCGACGTTGGGCGACGACGGATTGAAAAGAAGAAACAGTTACGGTACAGAACTATTAAAATGTTATTTTTTAAAGAGAATATCTTAGCTTGAAGTTTTTCAAAAAATTAAATAAAAAGAAAAACTGCACCTTTATAAACTGAACTTTAGCTTGTATTATATAAAAGTATTTTGATTTTCGACCTTTATATATTATACCATTAATGAAATTGTTAATAAAGAATCAAATTGAACTGTTCAAACGAGTTTTTGGCCATTTTTCCCCTCACAATTAAATATAAAAAACCCGACCGTAACCTTTATATCAAAACTTATTTTTTTAAGCTCCGGCAAAAATTCCTAATCATGGAGTTAAATCTCACGCGCTTAAAGAAAAGTTAAAATTATGTCATAGTTACCCTTAGGCTTAACACCAACCACTCTATATATATATATATATATATATATATATATATATATATATATATATATATATATATATTTAACTAGAAACCAACATGTAACCTGTTTAAATATAATATGGTTTTTTTATAATCCGACATTATTTAAAACCAAAAACTTGTTATACTGATTGTTTTTGGTCATTTTGTACTAATAGATTTAAAACATTTTCCCCATTATACGGTCATTCCAATGTTATTTATTAGTAACTTTTAGCAGAGCTACGTGAAATTATACCTTAACTAAACTTTAAGAGTTCTTTAAGCCAATAATTCTCAAGTTGTAGGCGCGCCTAACTTACGAAAGAGTCGTGTAACAAAAAAGGAGGGGCATAATTTTCTATTTGTAGAAATATGCTTTAATGGTATATCAAGGCTAAAGAAAAAAAAAATAATGAAATAAATTTAGTTAAATCTCCAAAAAAGTCGTTAAAAGAGAAGCCCGATTAAAACTGGTATGGAAACTCGTACGGAAATAAGGGTTACGAAACTCTGATTTAACACAGAGCTACAGAAAGATGGAAAAATTATTTCCTCGGTGTACTAATTCCTAGCATTTTATATTCAGCATCTGTTACAAATAATAAAATATTATTTCATTCGCTATTATGTCACCACCATGTTTTTTTCATAAACTCTATTAACGCCGCCGAATAATAACTGGGTATGGCCAGACTTTTCTAGATGTGACTATGCGGGTCGCTATTGTATTTATAATACAATAAACCCACATTTATGAAGTTATAAGTCATTGATCTGTGCATTTCTTGCTCTTTAACTATATCAATATAATGGCTTTAAAATACAGTCCTGTTAAGAGAAGACCAAAAGGAATAATTGCCTACACCGAGAAGCAGCATTGTGCGGAGACCTCCGAACAAACAAAATCCCTCAAACAATACTTTAAATGGAAATAAAATTATTCTTATTTACTTGTATAGTAATTCAGTGTAACACGCACAATCAAATAAATCTCCTGTACTTACACTACTTAGATAGTTAATCTACAGCATAGTTAATTGTATCAGGGGTAGATCTTTACGATTCAACCCTAACCTAGTCCCAATATTGTATATCTAATTCTGCTTATTCCATACACACACACATACACACCATGACACACAAACACACACACAATATTTATAAAGCATATCTGCAAAATTGATGAGTGCGTTTTACCAGTATTAAAATTTACTGTGTCCAACAAAATGCAGTGATAAAATACGTTCAATAAAACGATATGAACTCAACTCAAATTCAAGAGAGGTTGATGAATTCTTTAATTAACTGTATTGTCTCTTATAATATTATGAAGAGATTGTGCAATCCATTTAAGTATGGAGAATCTCATGTAGAAACGAACATTCAGTTACAGTTGTGACACAAGAAAATTTTGATAAAGTACATTATCTTGTCCTAGAAGACAGACGACTCGCAGTGGGAGAATTAGATGCAGAAACGCACTATATCTAATATTTAAACAAAATATTTAGATATAAATAAGTTGTCTCAGAGGCGCTAGGTTTAGAAAAATAGACAAAACTATTTCTGTAAATTTGTGATGATGAATAAAATGGAAATATCTTTACACTCTTCCCTCTTTAAAGGCATTCCCTTATTATAACCAACTTACATCAAAATTAAGCAACGTATTCAAAGGAAACGTAGAATACAGTTAACAAAATGTCTGCTCTTTTATCAGAATAATCAAGTAATATACCTTTTATTGTCAGTGCTTTTATTATGGAAATAGGATTTAAATTAATTTAACCCTCACCTTATTGATCTGACTTGATCTCCAGTGCCCATTTCCTGCTCCCAAAACTAAAAGAATATATATGTAGCAAAAAGTTCTTATAAGATAAAAAAAGACAACAGTGCCATAAATCAGTGATTTGAGGAAGTTGATTAACTTTTTTCCAAGGAGACATACAAATGTTGGAGCACTGTTGATAAAAATATATAGAGTATGGAGACAAAAATAAAGTTCCTACGGTAAATAGGTTAGAAGGTAGAGATCAACTTACGAGTCCTAAATATGGCTTTTATTCCCAATTTCAGCTAAAAGTTTATACGTTACTTAGCCAACTTTCATACTTGTAACTTTTGACGAATATTGAAGATTTAGTCCTTGAAGGGCACCTGTACTGCTTCAGCAATCATCTTTTAAACCTCTTCAGTCGAGCTAGGCAAGAATGGGGCTAGGATCCCTTTATTGTTTTCCGGCTGATTCTGCTTCTTATTTTTATTTTTTAGCGGTTAGACCTTTGATTCTCCGTTTTTGGGGTCACCGTCAGTCTTGTTTCCATTTCTAGTCAGATTTTTTTTGCCTTCCAGGGACTGGGGTACATCTAACATCCAGGCAGGATTGCCTGATTTGCTCAATCGGGTACAGGTTATCTTTTCTTCCTTTTTCAGACTACAGTTTGCAGTCAAGTGATATTTTCTGCAATTTAAGCACCTTGATGGGAAGGTGCCTGGGCCCATTGTTTTTACTCTTTTGCCTTCGACTTTGATTACTAGCCTGCATACTCTGTCGATTTTGTGGGCGGCTTCTCTTGTGCTGGATGTTTTAACCAGTTCGAACTAGATCGGTCTTTGTGTTTTCCTATATCTCATTCTAGAGACTTCCAGGCCTTGTAGTCCATAGTTCTGCAGGTCATAAGCCACTTCATTAATGCTGACGGAAGTAGGGATACCTCTTAGCACCGCTTGACTTTTTATACCCATTCAGTTGTCCAATTTCTGTAATTATCGCTTGTTGTTGGTAGCACTTTTATGCCGTCTGGTACGGCTTTGGCCTTGGCGAACTCGATGTTCCCTCTCGCGAGTTTATTATTCAGACTTGTTCACTGATCAGTACTTATGATTACTGGCAGGATCGTTGCTGCAGCCTTTGCGTAGTTCGATGATTTGACTGACCTTATTTCTGCATCTTCTGCGACATCGAGCTCCATGTTTTCGCTAATTTTGTTTTTGAAGTTGTTATCGCCTGCTTATTTTTGGATTATTACTCCTAAATTGATCGTCTGAGGGCTCGTTATCTATAAATTTTCTTTTCCCATTTTTTGGCGCCATCTTTCTAGGCTTGACGATCCCCATCGAGGATCCTGAAGCGTCTTAACGGACTTTTCCTTGCAGGCCGTGGTGTGCTTCTTTCTGTGCTTTCATAGTAACAGTAGCCTCGGCCATTGTTGCTATTTTTTTTCGATATTGCGCATTTTGTTTATAGGTTCAAATAGCTCACATTTTTATACTCAACTACTTAGGGAAAGAGAGTAGAGAAGGAGTAATGAGAAATGGGTTTTCACTATTATTCAGCTTTTATTTATGAAATAAATGTAATATTATTATATACTATTTTTATAAAATGCTAATGAAGTTCGAACAAAATATATGCAATAGTCTTCGTATTATCCAACAAAATAGTAAAAACACATTCTAATCCTTTCAGCTTTATGAAAAGTAGTTTGGAAAAATACAGAAATCACTTTTTAGATCATATGCAGAACATATAAAGGCAAAAATAATATTAATATCATGATTTTTAGCAGAAAAAAATCAAAAATCAATAGTTTTTAGATATTATTATGAAATCAAAATCGAGTTCATATCTCTATTAGATCAATGGATATCGATACATTTATTAAATGAAAATTTACTCCTTTCCTCCCTTTTGGAGTAGGAATTTTGAAATATATTTTCTTAGTGGGTTCCTACATGGTATTGTTAACCTTTTCCCAACATTTTGTGATTCTATCTTTGATACTTTGGACTGTGCGTTTATATGTCAGTCAGTCTGTCGGTGAAAACAACGCCGCTTATAAAAATAACTTGAAATATCAAAACAACAATTCTTATCAACTTAATCATCGATAATATAGAAATAAAAATATAAGTACGAATATGCACACATCTGTTCACAAAATTTCACAATGTTTAACATTTTAGAAACATTCAGGTTATTTGTGGAGTCATTCAAATATTCTAAACGTAAGGTAATCAAATTAATGGCCTTTTTGTATATAAATTATCATTTTTGTCACGAATACTAGTTTTTCTTATAAAATCATCATTTTGTTGGTTTCATGACATTTGATTCTTATTAATTTTAAGTAGGTAACTCTAATGTAGCACAGTACCCTTACATCACGTAAGGATATTAAAATGAATTTAACATTATGTACTTGGCTACACTAAAAAAACTTATTTTGAAAGTTTACACTATTAAAAATAATTTGTTAATAGAAAATTTTGATCTACCACTACTTTTTTATACATTTAAAATCGTATTGAAATACATCTACAACTATTTTGTAAATCATCTAGGTCAAACTATAGATTTTTTTTTAAATAATATTAAAAATTATTGTTCATTACAAACGTGGACATTTTTAGGGGAAAAATACATTAATTTAATTTTTCTCTGTTCGTATACCTGCACTGTTTCTCAATAGTGATATCTTTAAAGAATTTCTGCTGATGAAAATGATGGACCGATATTTAGGGTCTAGAGAAGCCAACGCAACTGCGGAGGTGAATTACCAGAGGATTGTCAGATAGATAATTCCAAACTTCCCCCATTTGAATTTTACTTTTCTACAAAAAATGATTTTGTCCTCATAATTTTTTTTCTGACAAATTAAAAATAAATATTCTACACAAAAATTTAATCTTGAAACAAACTATAGGCGATGACGAATGTGTCTGTTGCTTTTGTGTGAAGCTTTAATCTCTATATCGCAATATAATTAAACAATAGATCTTTACATAAAGAAATCACAAACTAGTCAGCGCCAACCAGAGTTTTCAAAAATAGTCAGGTGATAGTTTGTAAATTGTTTTCGGATAATCTGATTGTCACTGACTAATTTGTGATTGTTCTGCGAATAGAGATAATATATCTGTTCATAAAGAAATCACAAACCAGTCAGCTCAACCAGGATTGACAAAAACCGTCTGGTGATGGTTTGCGAACAGTTTTTGAATGATATACTTGACGCTGAGTTGATTCGAATTCTTTTAAAAACAGAGCTTATATACAACCTCATTTATTATATTTAACAAGATGTTACAAGTAACAAATGATAAAACTATCATCATTTGCTCATTTTCTCGAAACAAGGGACCGTTGATTAGTCTTCCCAAGAGATGGTGATGATTGATTTAGTAGTTTTTGAAATTTTTGCGAACCTGCAAATGTACGTTTCCTCTTTATATAACAGTGAGTTATCAATTTATTCCTCCAAACGTGTGACAGAAATTTTTCACTGGAAAGTGTTTCGCATAGAAATAACAATTAACGTACTACCCACTCCTTCTATACTACTCCGAGCTGCTATCACTGATGTAGCGTGCCACAGCGTACTTGCTACCCAGCAGAGTTAAAATATACTACGCTTTGAATCATTATTAAAAATACTATCAGAATACCGACTGCACCATCACACTAAAAACAATACATAGTGAGATTTTGTTATGTTTTCCACTCTCTACTATGACCCATTAATTTATTACAAACAATTGAAACCAGAAAATCGCATTTATTTTTAATTTTTGCTTATAAAATCAAATCTGAAAAGAAGCAATCTTGATGGTGTTAACAGGTGAATTATAGAAAATAAAAATGCTAACAAAATTGGCCGTAAGTCGACGCAGTCGCAATCATTAGCAATGGAGACAAAATAAGAAAAACCAGAAAATTCTGCGTTTTTTCAAAAATTCATATATTCATCATTTTTCAAGTTGACGCATTAGCCCTACCCGAAATAGTAGTAATTTATATGTAAATTATGCATGTCAAAACCAGGCGCTGTCTGTTCATTAGTTTTTACACTATTGTCATTTAAAATTTTTAAAGCACTATTGTTCGACATGCCTGGATGCATTATGGATGGTCTTATTTTAATTTTGTAAAACGATTTTGAAAATAGAAGTATTAGTTTACATTCCTGTATTTTTATCTTGCTTTAAAACGTTTGTGAAATACGTCAAAAATACTAGCAAACATGATCGAAAATAGCCGAGAGTTTAAAAGCAGTCAAGTAATGAGAGCAACTTAGCTACTGAGGGGAGTCGTACGTGTAAATTAATAGAAACGCGCTGAACCCAATACAGAGAAAGTGATACCAATCTTCTTTTTCAGGTCCTTATATAGTTATCCATTATTCACGAAATCCAAGTTAAAAATCAGTTTTCTCGGGTTCAGCTACACCAAAAACAAAATTAAAATATCGTTCTTAGTTCCCGAGAAAATCAAATGTAATATACGCATGACTCCATGTTGCGCCCACTACTCAGCTACTTTCACGCGCTCGGCCGTTTCAGATTGGCATTTTTCACGTATTTCACTGAGTTTTTGATGCTTCCACTTTCAAAATCTGAATTTTTAAGTTTTTCCTACTTTTCTCCGTTCCTAAAGATCCGATTGAGTCGATCCAGAGCTCATTTAATTGACATTTTTATTCTCTACAATTTTGCATCATCGAGAAAGCTCCATTATTTTTGATTTTATAAGTAAAAAGCGAAAAAATATTTTTTTTGGTTTTAATTATTTATAACAATTTAATGAATAGTAGGAGAGAGTGGAAAGTATAACAAAATATCACTACGGATTATTTTTAGTGTGATGGTACAGAATCTCTTTTGACTGGTCTAGTTATTTATTAGAAAGAAAAACCCTCTTCTTCCTCCTATAATAGTATAGATTTAATTTTAGAACTTATTACTACGATAGTGAATCAAATTCCTTTCTTCAGCCAATCACGAGCGGGCTGAAAGTATCAGCAATACAATGTATTAAGAGTGGGGGACACGCCCGATGAGCTGTTTCACTCAGTTCGTTTGCCAGTTAATCCACAAGTAAGCAGCAGGTTCCATCATTCGCTGCGTAACCAGTTATAATAAAGTTTCCAACCAAGGAAGACGTTAGACCATCCGAAATTTTAATTCGATTGAAGACTCAGTATCGGAACGAGACACTGCCTAACACCGAATTATTTGGTGGGGCCAAGGAGCTTAAGAGTGGACGAGAAAATAAAGGCCAAACCCCGTCTCTTAGCCGATGAGGTTATCACGACCTTTTTTTTTTGACTGCAAGGGAGTTTTACTGATTGATTTACTACATAACTGAAGTACTGTTACTGCTGCCTACTACTGCCAACTATTGGAAACCAGAAAAACCACTTACAGGAGCAAAAGACACTGTGTTTAATATAGAAAAAACTGAAGAATATGCATTGGAAGCTCTTGAATATGCCCCATAAAGCCCAGATTTGCCACCCAGTGATTATTTTTTGTTTACGCCCTTGAAACATGCATAATAATCAAGATTCTGATGACTCAACCTCAAAGTTTGTACGAGCAAGGAATTTACAAGCTTTCAAGTTATCAGGAAAAATATGAATAGCTTGAAAGAGACTATGTTGAAAAATGATCAATAGTTTTTTGTATTATTTTATAAATAATAAATGTGTATAACCAAATGCCAGTTTACATTAGATCCATCCTGGTATTTCGATGCCTGTACGGATGTCGTTTAACCGATGATATTTTACCGTGGGTCATTGAAAATGTCTCTAGGTATAACTAACTACCTGCTGACATGTCTCTATTGAAAAACTATTAATCGGTCAAAACAGAAAAAACTCTAAGTTGTTAGATTTATTCTACGACTTTTTTAATATTTAATTAAGTACGAGCTCATTTGCACAATAACATTTTAAGCATACATTAACTAAATTGGGTGCAGAATATAAACAAACAAAGTATTTATCGGGACAAATCTTGCAATACTAATGGACAAAATATATGTTTGTAACAAAGATAATGACTTAGCAGATTTAACACAATTGTCGACTTTTTCTTGTAAAATTTTCTTATCCGCCTATGTTCATTGCTATATATTTTTAGCAAAACCAAAATATGAAATAGATAACAAGCACTTTTTTGTAATGAACGAAAAATAAAACAATTAAATTTTACCTTTAATTGCAATGCTATTGTTAAAAATAAAAAGTTCTTCATTTGTTTCGGTCGTAAATTTATTGTGGTAATTGTCAATTTGGTGAAAACTATATAAACTAGAAAATATTTTATTATTTTATGTTCCTTAGTTTAATAAAGTTTTTAAGAAGTAATAACTTTTGATTTGTGTGTTTGTTATTTATTTATAGTGTGTCAGCTTAAGCCTGGATTAGCTAAGTAGGGTTTGGAATGTTTTTAAGATTACGTACCTAAAAAGAAAAAACGGAAATCTTATAGAATTAACCCAAACCTAACCCCATAGTTATTAGAACTTAAAAACTTATTTCTGTGAATTTTTGGGGAGCGTTTTGTTAGGTCATAAGGGATATAATTTCAGAGGGTTGGTTAAAATGTAATGTAACCTTAATAGACATTATTTTTGTAAGGAACCATGTTAGCTAATACAGATTTAGATTCTTGCTATTTAGGCGATCATAAAATGCCACAAAATGTCTTTGAAAAGTTGTAGGTAAGTTTACAGTCTTCATAAATAATAAATATAAAAATATTTTCAAATCTTAATAATTAAAAGTTCATATATTTAAGTAAAAAAATACTCAAATAAATTTTTGCGATGTCATTTAAGAAAAAACAATATTCATCCAAAGTTACCAAATTCTCAAGTACTACTTGGAATTATATTTTATCAAAACAATTACAAATGGTAGCAAACAAATAACTACGAAAGTTAATATTTATAGACGGAAAATGCCATATATATTTAAACAATTTAATGAATAAGTCTTTCCTAATTTCAAATCAATTGACATGTTTAATAGATCAGAGTTTCAGTAAAAAATAAAATAAATCTGCTGTGTTTAAATAATTGCCTATATGTATTCTCCTTTCAAGCAGATAAAGGAAAGAATATAAACAGTTTATTTTCTGCAAATACAACTGTGATCCTCTCCCCATACGCGTTTCGACCACCTTATGATCTCGTCAGTGGAGCTGTATCGAACGAAATAAATGGTTTATATATATTTTCTTTCCTTTATGTGCTTGAAAGGAGAATACATATATGCAATGTTTAATACATTTGAAAAAAAGGACGTTATCAATTCTACTTGTCCTGTGGGCCATTTTGAAATCATATATATATATATATATATATATATATATATATATATATATATATATATATATATATATATATATATATATATATATATATATATATATATATATATATATATATATATATGTATATATATATATATATATATATATGTATATATATATATATATATATATATATATATATATATATATATACATTCTAGGAGTCATTGAAATCTCTAAATAATTTATATAGTTGAACGTGGAAATTTACATGGGCGACCTACGTTCATAACTTCGCGCCATAACACTCGAGCGACCTCTGTAGGATACGAGCGTAACCCGCGATCCTTCACCAACTTTCTGATTACCACAGCTATCAACTGACTCTGCTAGTTGAGGCGTATAGTGTTTCTGTTAACTTTCGTCGGATTTTCTTATCGTTGAAAATGACGGAGAGATGTGAATAATGAATTTGCATCGCGGTGGAGAAGAAAATGCTTGGTTTAGGACAACTTGGACATGGTCACTGATAATGAAAATGTACTCAAGAAGATCATTAATGATGAGGAATCTGGGGTTTATAGTATCTTTTGACGATGAAGATCCTAATGGGGAAACTGGTGGGATACAACTTTGGAATGTGCTTAGCCTTTGTCGGCTTTTTCTAACTCTCTGGACAATATCAGAGTCGACTCTAAATATATAACTCTAACAATACCCATATACGAGAACACCACTTGGACTATACATATCCACAAAAAAACAAATCCTATTAAAATTAAAAGAGGCATAAAACAACGCATTATCGCCAAAATTTGTTACCTTGACTTTGGAAGATGCCTTTGAAAATCGAGGCAGGCGGGATAAAGGGATTATAATAAATGAAAAACGACCAAACTATCTCAGATATGCCGATGAAATGATCGTCATAGTTGAAAACACGGAAGATCTTAAACAACTGATAGTATAGAAGGCAAAAAATCATATGTAACTCAAAATAAGAAAACGAAACAGTGATAAATGTGAACGGATATGTGTACCTGAGACATACAGTTACATTGGGCAAGGAAAACCAGACAATCGAAATTAGTAGACGCAGAAGACTGTCTTAAAGTGTATTTAACAAACTGGAAACTACGCTATAGTATATAAATATACCAATGAATATATGGTCAAAACTCTTCAATTAATGCATTATTCCAGGACTCGGATATGAACCATATAAAAATCCATGTACCACAGATGCTGCGAATATCCGAAAGAGAAACAGGAGAACTCAAAGATGTGGCGCAAGCTGTGATCGAATGGAAATTGGACTAAGCAATACCTAGCTCGGGACCAGGATGAAATATGACCACATACTATTTTGAAATGGAGACCGTATCTCGGAAGAAGATCCAGGTGACGTCCACCTACCAGACTGACATGACATTAGATGCTCGATAGGATTAATATAGTTTAGGGTAGTGGAATGTAGATAGAGATGGCGATCAATGAGGGAGACTAATGTTCAGAAATGGACTTCTTTTTAAAGCTATTTTTAAATTTAGCGAACCACTCATAATTCAGTATCTGTTCCATCATTAGGATCAAATTTAGTTTAATTAAGTTAGCCAACAATAGACTCGAATTTTATCATTCTGAACAAATAGTTGTTTTTGAATTTTAAAATAAATTCATATATTATGGTATAGTGGTAGAAAGTAAATTTACTGAATCATGTAGAGGAGCTGCTGGAATGAGATGTGCCAACAAATATATAACTGAACCTGGTGCACGGCTTACGAGGGAACTTCTCCCCTTGGGAAGCAAAGAGTTGCGAGTTGTGATGGGACTGTAGACAGGACATTGTCACCTGAAGGGTGATCTTCATAATATTGGTGGCGTAGATAATTTGATGTCCAAATGATGTCTATAAGAGGATAAAACTGTTGACCATGTCTTTAGAGAGTGCCCTGCACTCAACGAACTGAGGCAAAGACATTTTGAAGATACAATTGTGTCACCGGAAGTCGTTAGGTACGTTCAATAAACGAAGCTACTTAAATTCGTAGAAGCGATCTGCCTCGAATGACCTGCAGCCGTAATGGGATATAAAGGGCCCAACAATCCGTCCGAAAAAAGGTAGTTTCGATTAGTTCGGAAAAATAGTGTCTTCAGTAGCTTTAACTTCTGTATAACATGTTTTTTTCTTGGGTAAAGTCTGAATGAAACCCATATATAGGAAAATTTATGCATTTAGAAAAAAACTAGCTTTTTTGACAACTTCCTGCTAGAAATACTAGAATTGCAATTATCAATATATTTTTTAGTTTATTATGTAGAATTAGTTAGTCGCAGGAAATCCTGTGGTTTGAAAAAAATGTGAAAAATAATTGTTGATACAACGTTCTCTTTCGGTACCTATGCTATAATGAAATGAAATAAAATCAAAGATAACAAATTGTTACAAGTTGATATTAATTTTCTGCAACTTCATACTAAATTGTTTTTAAAAATAATTATTATTAATCAAATAAAGACTTTAATTTTCTAGATAATATTTCAAGTTTATTAAATCTGTACACATGTTGGTTTCCATTTTATTATTCATATCTATTTATGTATTTATAAACTAGTTAATATTAAATAAAGCTTAAAATTCAAAATATCATATGAATTAAAAGATTTAAGTTTTGATATAAAACTTGAAAATGAATCTCTACTTGAATGGTATATCTAGTTGATTTTAAAGTGTTTCGATGATTTCTGGACAGTTAAAACTTTATATTACAGATTAAAAAATATTATTAAATTTTGCAAAATTAATCAAATATCGAGTATTATCTCTTCATAGAAAGAACAGAAATTTAAAACTCAATTATTCTAATATTAATATTTAACAGTATTTCACGACGAAAGGCAGAGTTGTAAAATCTACCCAACCCAATTACATGCACAATTTAGAAGTATAATGTACGGTAACCAAATAGCCCGTATTTAATATTTATGTTAACGAGTTACTTGTTACTGTTTACACATTTGACGTTAAACCTCAGGATAAAGGATTATAATTTTTTGTGTAATTTTTTAAAATACTTTAAAATATACAAAATCTCTTGCCTTGAATATCTATTATTAGACTCTTTATTTCCGTTTCCTTAAACCAAAACAAAAATATTGTTCTTTCTAATTTTTAATAGCAGTAGTTTCAGGCACTATATGGACAGATAAAATTGGATTCCTTTCAAATACCAGTTATTTCAATTTAGATATATTCAGGCCATATTCAGATATATGTAAGGTTCTTCGGATTCTCTAATAAAAATGGCCCGACTGCATTCCCATAAAAATATTTTATGATCCTTTCCGACCTGAAATATTCTACCTGGTAGCTATTGTTACTGTTTCTTTTCATAGAGAACATCAGAAAATAGTATAATGACAACGTAACGATCTCGACTATCTATAACTGTGACAAGTGTAATATGATTTGATTTGATATTTATTAACTAACAATAAAAATCCGCAGTGCTTGATCTAGCGATTGTTTGTTAAATTTTTCGTTATTGAATTGTTATAAAAAGGCTTCAAAAAACATATCAAAATTGATTTCGACAATATAAAGACATTTCTCTTACAAAGAAAAATACTTTATATACATAGATAGAAAAGTCTTTATTTTAAGTAAAGGTAAGCATTGCTGTTTGCTTCACCGAGTGTAATAAATGTATAAATATTTAAGTCAACTTAATAATTAAATAATTCAAACGGACACTATAATTTAATTAATTGTTATGTTAATCTAAAGACACTGAATTCATTTAAATTTATCCAGCAAAGTACTCTTAAATTTTAACCTAAAGGGAGGTGAACTTAGATTACCTAATTTGTTGTTAATTGTTTGGAATCGAATACAATCGACCACTCGTTCTGGCTTTTGTAGATTTTCACAAGACCTTTGATACGGTAGAGCTTGACAAAATTATGGAAGCATTACAAGCATGCCGCATTGACTATCGATACACAAAGGTAATTTACAATATATACAGGATTGCAACTATGTCGGTGAAACTACACAGAAACACGGATCGTATCCCAATTGGCAGAGGAGCCGACAGGGTGATACCTTATCGTCTAAACTGTTTACTGCAGTACTAGAATACGCCTGTAAAAAACTTAACTGGGAAAAAAAGGCCTGAATGTAGACGGCCAAAGATTAACAAATTTGAGGTTCGCGGACGACATAGTTTTGTTTTCTGATAATCTCAAGGAGATATGTACAATGTTACATGAACTTCAGCTAGTGTGCGCCAATGTGGGTCTTAAAATAAACATATCAAAAACAAAATTTATGACCAATCTGGTACCTAGTGGACATATCAATATTGGAGACAACGAAGTGGAGCTTGTGGAAAAATACATATACCTTGAACACGAAATAAAGATCACAAGAGATAATAAAACATGCGCGCTACGGAGAAGAGTAAGTCTCGCATGGGCAGCCTATGGAAAACTTAAAGACATCTTTAAAAGCGACGTACCAATTTCTTTAAAACGTAATACATTTGACCAATGTGTGTTACCGGTTGTGACCTACGGTGCCGAAATTTTGACATTGACAACTGCAACTTCTAAAACGCTGCAAATAGCTCAGAGAAAGATGGAAAGGTCAATGCTAGGTATATCGCTGCGTAACTGAGTTAGAAGGTAGATGAAGAGATTACTCGAGTGGAGGCCGGGATTAAACAAAAGAAGTAGAGCAAGACTCCCTACTCGTTAGACCGAGAATTGCAACAAATTGGATGCAAATCGCTCAAGATAGAGCACCATGGACAAGAATGAGGGAGGTCTATGTTCAGCAGTGGACGCAAAGGGCTGGATGAGGATGAAGAGTTTCCAAATGGTACGCTTTAGGAGCCATAAAACGAAATTGAGGTCTCAGACGAAGATACTTTGTAACGCCAGTAGCAAGCACACTACTTCTTAATTCGTATATGAAGTGAATACAGAAGTTTTGCAATCTATTCCTACATTGCAAACGGAGACATGGCCCGTAAACAAAATTATAGTAGGGGAAAGTACAAATGCTTCACAAAGAGATTTATTAGATTAGGTGTTAAAATATGTTTATTTTTATATAAATTTCTTAGAAAAAGTCACAATTTTTGAACAACACTACCAACCTGTTTCCTAAATTTAATTTTAATATCAAAAATAACACCCAAGTTTTTATTGTATACTCTTTCGCAAGATATATCTCAGTTCCAGTCACGCTTTCCTTCATATTTTTATCTGTTTAGTCACTATCAGATCCAAAGTAGATCACTGCTGACTTGTTGGGGTTTAATTTAATTGAGCCGTTACTATTTTAGTAATGAAAAACTGAGTTCAAACATTGAGTTACTTTACCTTTCATTTCTGATGCTACGGATTTATCAGCATATCTTTACATATCACAGACGGTAACAGACTTTTTTTTTAATTTTTTGAAACGAAATCCACATACTCCCTCTTTTCTTCATGAACAGCTGTGGTGAATAAATTTATTTTTTCTTTATAAGCCTCTCAGTCATCAACAGCCTTAGTCCTTTTATATTTGGACATCAATGTGATGCATTGTTTTTTCATAATATTGAGAATTAAAGAAGGCATGATGATCGAATAATAATAAAAAAGTTTCCGTAAGCAAATTCACCTTTTCACCCAAGAATTGAGTGTCATAAATTTCACCCCAGTAGATGTTTGTCAAATGTGAACGAAAAAGATCGACGTCAAAATATTTGAAGTTTCTAAACTTCACAAATTTTGGTGATCCAGCAGGTGACCACACAACAAGTAAGTCGATGATCTGTAAAACCGTGCAAATCAAAATGCTACATATTTTGAATAATAAGACCCTTATTGGATGTAATAATTGCGTCGATGATTGAAGACGTTCTACTTGAATAGCGTGTAGGGTTCGTAACAACGTGAAAAAATGAATAGGAGGCAGGAAAAGTATCGAAAATGTATACTGAATTATTATATCTTAAAAGATATATATTCATATCGCGAAAAATTATAATTTAATCCGCCAGCGTAATCAACTTAGAAACAGCATTCTCCAAAGAATCGAATCCACTTATTACATTGCATTCAAGGCGATAAATCGTACCCACCACAAACTTGATTCCACTCACTCATCTCAACTTCTCACAATATATTTTGATGCTAGTTCATATTTGATATATACTACGCTTGATAATTTGTATTTTTTTATTTCATTTCGCAAATAGCTTTCTGATGATTTCAACTTACTAAAACTTTTTCGGTTTAAAAATGAAAATACAAATAAACTGTAAAATGGTTTAATAAATAATCGTTTTATCATTCAGGCCTTTTTTAAAGGGAACAATTTCTTTCCTGCTTCGATTACTTAATAGTATTGTCGGTGGAGCTGTAACAAACCAAGACCAAAATTCACAAAAAAATATCTATATAACGTCAAAGTTCCGAGTTATATCAGCAGGATGTTAAACCTGCAAACATTTTCAATGTCAGACTATAAAATATCACTCAAGCGACATCTATATCACTGAACGGCAAAAAAAAATTATAATTAACCAGTAATCAATTACAGGAAAATTATTAATCACCAAATCGAAATTATCACTTACTCTATCAATTAATAATTTTGAGAATAAAATTATCAATTAATAAAGTAACTGGAGATTTCTCGTCAAATTCTCAGTCAATTAAGTAAGTGGAAATTTTATTCCTCCAATGAATTAATTCATAATTTCATTTTTGAAATTAGCAATTGACGAAGTAATTGATCATTCTAGGAATAAAATTTCATTTTTCAAATTACCCGTTACAAAAGTAATTAAAAATTGAATTTTCGAAATTATTGAATTATTACTTGGTAATTTTTTTTTTCAACTAAATTAAAAAATAATTTGCTGACGATTTCTTACAAGTAATACAGCATCATATGAAACAGTAACGTGACCATAATTATTTATCTAGTTTGTACAATTATGATTTTCATTCACTTTCAATAAAGAACAAAATATTCATGAAAGCCATACTTATATTATGAATTACTCCGAGAATAAAATAATCTTAGCTTGAACTCCGATTAGTCTCAATATTTTTTCGACCAGACTAAAGCATATTATCATGGGCAGAAGCAGTGTCATTTTATTTTCAATAATTTATTATTGGTTTTAGCCTGAACGAAAAAATGTAAAATACGTTTTCGTTACAATTTTTCCGTAAAATTAAATGATGCATTTGACAAATTTGTCCATCTGTTTTTCCATTACTATATCTAAAAAGATGGATGTACAATACAAGTAAAATATAATAACTTGAAAAATAAATTATTTATTCCTCTTGTAACGGGTAATTTGAAAAATCAAATTTTCAGTTACTCTGGCAATGAATAATTTTATTTCTAAAATGATCAATTACCTCGTCAAATGATAATTTAAAAAATAACATTATCAGTTAACTCGCTAGTTGATAATTGTAAGAATAAAATTATCAATTACTTCATTAAATGATAATATTATTTTTAAAATTGTCAAGTGTTGAAATAATTGATAATTAATTCTGTTTTGTGAATTATAGATTATTCATTAACTGATATTCCAATTTTTGAAATTATCCATTACAAAATTCATTGATAATTATATCCG
Organism: Diaprepes abbreviatus; assembly: GCA_034092305.1. Taxonomy (NCBI): domain Eukaryota; kingdom Metazoa; phylum Arthropoda; class Insecta; order Coleoptera; family Curculionidae; genus Diaprepes; species Diaprepes abbreviatus. The sequence continues at coordinate 34,124,062 of JASJET010000055.1, forward strand.
ATAATTTTACTAAAAAAGTATTTTTGCCGATCTCTGATCTATATATACACCGGGGTACTGAGAAACTTAAAAATGAAAATTTCTGTAAGATATTAAGAAATCTTTACGGTCATAAAATTCGTTTAATAAGTTACCGTTTTTCTCATTCAGGCCGTCAAAGGAAAAAGATAGACAGTTTATTTTCTGAAAATCCAACTCCGGTTTTTTCTCCATGAGTTTTGAGTCGTCAGTGAAGCAAGTAAAATTGACAGAAAAAAACTTAATTAAATTTTAATTTTTAAGCTTCTAACTACTCAGGTGTTCGTATGGATGTCATTAAATTATTGATATATTACAGTCTGACAACAAAAATGTGTACACGTTTAAGTCCATAATTTCTGTCAGTGACTCATCACTCGCATATAGAGTGTCCCGAGTTGTGCGCCATCACAAGAATGTTTTTTTTTTAGTTAAATTTATTTTCTCACATTTTTATCAGCCCTTACAATTTTTTTTCCTGGAATGGAAACCTTGTCGATAAAAGATAGTATCAGATTCTTACCGACTAAAGTCTCTCCCCCCCTCCCCAGACTGAAGGTCCTACCGATTTTCCTTGGCCTGCCGTTAGCCGTGGCGGCTGGAAACGAACCTTTAGTCTTCACTCAGTGTAGCTGCTCCAAATACTTGTTGCACCCATTGCTTCGCGCTCGTCCTACATTTTGCTGACTATAAAATTGTCATTTTAAGATATTTTATATGCAGTTTAGATGCTCTTAAGGTATTTTATGCATATTAGTAGCAAGTTTTTTGCTTACCTATTCCTCTGAGTGGCGTTCAGTGCATTTCTCTTCTGATTTGTTCGATTTGGGCCAACAAGGGTACGTCTTGTGTCATCCTCAGGAGTGTGACATAGGTAATGTAGGTCGCTTCGCTCACATTGATTTATCACAGAATTGCTGTCAAGAGATATATCTGAATCTGAAGAACTATCAGCAGTAGATAAGATTATTAATGGTTCAACTACTGCATCAATGTGTATGTCAAAGTTCCACATTCTTTGTTTGTTTTTTTAACATGATCGACACACTTTTCCCAATCACGGGCCGTCACACTATTAAGTGCCTCGTCCAATAATGTTTTGACATTTTTGACATGTTCATATATTTTGAATATTTTCTTTTTCCGTGCTACTTTACTCTTTGCATAAATAGCATATTTGATATATTTTTTGGTTTATTTCCACTAATCTAATCTAGCAAACTGCACTTTAAGCATTATTTCATCAAATTCAATGTTTTCTAAGAGGGACTATTGGCATATCTCTGCCTATTTAGACGCAGAAGTTGGAATATTTTCTTGGCGTCGACAATGATACGGGGCTTTGTCAATTACTATTACCGAATCGGATTCCGCAAGGTTCAAAATCGAAGAAAACCATCGCTAAAAAACATCGACGTTCATGTCTTTATGGTAGGTCCCAGTTTTTCGAAATTCGAAAGCGTTAAGGCCGCCATCTAAGAAACCAGACAGACTTCCAATATGAATTATTATAAAATAACGACCTTTTTCACTAGGATTGCGTAGTCCTTACGAAAGTTCTTCCCTAAATGCCTGCTTCGAACTTTTAATGTTCAGATCTTGCCAAACCGTTCGAACCGTGTGCCCCTCATTGAGCCATGTTTTGTCAGTGTAATACAATTTTTTCTCTTTTTCCAGAAACTTCCATATATTTTCCAAATATTTTGGCCGCCACTCTCATTCTTCTCAATTAATAAACTTCGTCGATTCCGTTTAAGATATCTAAAATTAATTTCTTTTAAAGTTCGTCTCAAAACTCTTAACGATATTTTAGGTAAAGATGTGTCATTATTAATTTCTGTCTTATTTTTTTTTAAAGTTGGCATTTTATTTTTGAAAACGAAACCATAGACTTTGTGACGAATGACGTATTTTCTGTCATCATCCAGAATTATTTTTTTCTATCCTCTTGTCTGCTTTGCTTTTTTGCCATTTTCTTTATAATGATCATTTACAACTCTGAACACCGTGCGCGGTGAAATTTTCGTTAAAGTACCACATATTAGTGCAGCATATAATGTGGTTATTTCAGGGTTTCATCACTAGTTGAAGTTTTCTTAATATTCATAGTTTATCACAAAAATATATCCGCCAAATATACACCATAATACACTATAATAAACTTTTTTACTCAACACAATATCTATATACAACGAAAGTATAGTAATTAAAATGAGAACTAACAGAATTTATCCACGAATCAATAATAAATCAATAAAATAATCAAACAATGCGAGAACTCAGTCGGGATACTTATTCCATGTATGAAAAATGCCATATCTAGCTGATTGTTATTTAAGACTGGCGAATATGCGTTTTACGCATTTAATCCCTGCCCTGTTATTAAAGTGGCAAAGTTTTAAATCATTTATAGTTGCATGAGATGTTTATTTGGCCGCTTCGTCGCTTTAGCGACCAGTATTAAATGAGTCACTGACAGAAATTATGGAATTTAGGTATGGAGAGTTTTTTCTGTGAAATTTGCTCTTAATTCATTATAGCTCCTCTGATAAAACCATTAAGTGATCGAAACACGTATGGACAGAGAACAAGCGTTTGACAGTCAGGAAATAAACTGTGTATCTTTTCCTTTAACGTCCTGAAGGAGAAAAACGGTAACTTGTGAAGTAGAAATAAATTGGGTTGTAAAGCTGTAATCAAAGATTAAAACAAATTTGTTTTTAATCAGCTCATTTTTATAAATCTGAGATTGTTGTAGAGAAAAGGTCGAATCTAGTTGTAATTATATTCTGAATCAGTCATTTAGTTGGCAACTTTTTCTTTAGTCTAAAATAGTCCAAGAAATTATTCTCTCGATGCCACTGCAGGTTTTTGATTTTAAAAACTAAAGATACTCGTATATTCAGTTGTAATATGCGTCAGTATTAATATACTTCTGTTGAAGAAGTTATTGACCTCATCAATGTATCTTGATATTTTAAATCATTAAAATAAATTTATACTTCGAAATATTTATGCCAATTAAAAAAAAAAGCCGCAAAAATGCAAATATCTATTGAGTGTTTTCAAGTATATTAATATAATCAACCAGTTGGTTTTCTTAAATCAAGCTCCAAAAATTGATATGTGTGCCCGGTCTTATTGCTTCTAAACTAGGTTTTTAAAATATATTACGGATGTGACAAATTTTATTTAAAAGTAATATACAGGTAATATATCTCCCAAACTATTTTTATTACATTAAATACCAATTAACGTTGCCTTAACGTTCTTTTGCGCAATAGGTCTAATAGAAGTGATCGTTTTTACTATTCCTTCATCCAAGAAGAAAGTACCGACCCAAGCAAGATTCTAGATTCTAGATCGTTTCGGTTTGAAGCACTTTTAGTTTTAGTTTACCTGTTTAGTGATTTTGGTGGCGTATACGCAAAGAAGATTATAGGTGTTTATGAGTTTGGTTAGAACAAGTGATAAATATTTTTTTTATAAATAATATTAAAGTCAAAGAATTCTCGCAAAATATTCTTCATACTAATCTGCCTTTTTTTGCTATAGTACCAGCACGAGCCGTGAATAAACCGGAATTTTTCAAAGTTTAAACGATGGGCAATGACCTTCGTTTTACCAAACCGCTCATAACTTTTAATATATATAATTATAAAAACTTTTTGAAGTCCCATGTTTGAGCTACATTTAAATAAACCCTATTAAATTTAATAACTTTTGAGAACCGCTGGCTGATAGAAGCTGAATTGATCGTGGTTAATTAGCGCTTATCGGGTATAAAATAATAAATCTGATAATAAAAACACTTAGTAGTGGCAACCAACAGTTTTTGTTCGGTTCAAATATTATTTTAACAAAGGGTTGGATATATCGTTAAAATTCGTTATAAAAAGGTAAGTTTTTCGACGTAATATACATTTGTCTTTATCCTTGATTTTTTTTTAATTTATTTGTTTATTTTAATCTAAGTTTATGTCATATTGAAATAACTGTTTTTGCGCCACTGATATATCAATTTAATTTTTAAATTGTAGGATTTTAATTTAAATCACCATTCATATTTTAAGTAACTTATACAGTATGTTTTTGCAGCGATAACAAGTTATAATTAATTCTAAAATTATCTATTTCTTGACTATTAAGTAGAAAGAAGTGTTTGATTAAAAGAAAAATTCACATTAGAATAATGACAACCTCAGAGTTTCTTCAAAAAAAAATTCAGAATAAGTTTATTATATTACTTAATTTGATTTGCAAATTATTAGGAATTATTTGCTAGGAAATTAGCATTATTATCAAAATATTATTAAACTTTAATTTGCGATATTTTTTTGTAGTTCCTTATAGTTGAATGATACATTCCTACTTTTATTAGTTAATCATATATAAGAAATTAATGCTTTGAGACAAAACGTTATAGTATAAGATTGAAAAAATCAAGAGACTAAAACATTAAATATATTTCGGAAAAAAAATACTCTAAAAATAAATATTTCATGATGATAACTAAACACATTTTGTATAGATATCAAAATTGTAAAATATATACTTTTCTGACATTTCTAATTGTGAAAGCCCTCATTGTTTAATTTATACGATAATAAATAAAAAATATTGATACATTGACGAATAATTAAAAATTTCAGATTTTGCTTAAACAATTATTTTTAAAGATTTTCCACTTTCGTATTCTTATAAGATATAAGTATAAATGTTGCCTCTAAATCAAACCTTGACTGAATATTGTTTTTCAAAAATTATTTATATTTTTCTTCTATAAACATCACCATTTAAAAAATAAAAAATGAAAGGTCTCTGTAAGCATGATTCTTCAAATTAGTAGAAGTTTTAATTATGTAAAAAAAAAATTAATAAAATACAATTTCTTTGCGACAACAGAAATATATTTTTTATTATATATATTTAGCCTTTTAAAAGAAAATAAACATTTTTAGTGTCATGCATTGAGATTACCTTCAATCTCAATACAAGTGCAAATAATACACACAATTAATACAATCTTTTTATGTTATAAAGCTTTTCAAAGGTGTACGTTTGCAAATTTAAGATAATACACAGATTTACATATAACGTTTATGTAACCATAATAATTTTATAAAAATATAATTTATGAACAGAAAAAATAATTTAAGCGTTGTTGCATAAATTGTTAGTGTTTTAGGTAGATGATTGTCTGCAATTAATGATCTAAAACATTTCCGAAACAGTTTTTAGGGTTACGTGACCAGCTAGGAACTGTTATAGTTTCATCATATTAATCCGCCTATTTGTCTGTATGTCACAGCTTTAGAATTTCAACACATTTTCATATTTTGCAATCACATGCTTTCTATTAACCTATAAAAAGATTCGAGATGAAAAAATTGTTGTACGTTCATCCCATCATTGGATAGGTCTCCAAAACTGAAATTAAATATGTCATATAATATTTCTTATTGAGCCGTATAGAAGTATCCATTTTAAACAAAATGATTGTTGATCCTGAGACCCCCCCCCCATATACCAATTTTAATAGAAATTGGAGACAGCAAACGTGTAGTCCTCCATATTGAATTTTAAGAATAGACCTTAGATTCATAATCTATGCCCCAAAAAAAAACCCTAATACTAATTTTTAAAAAATTCAGAAAATGCAATTTTTTTTTTGTGCCATAATAGATCTGAGATATTGAATTTTAAGAAACTAATTTCAAATTTGTGTTATATACCCCTAAAGAACCACCAATTTTGAACAATATTGGGAATTTATAATTCACCCTATTTAATTTAAGACATTTTAAATAATCGGCTTATATATGTCAAGAAAAATAAACATATATTGCGGTCAAATTAACAATTGTCTTCTTTTTTGAAGTATGTTACAAAGAGTATTCCTTTCAAATATTGGGCCTTTTTCATACTTTTTGGAGTGATAAGGAAAAAAAATAATAGTCAGGCAAGGACCCTTAAGGCGAAAAAAAAAATCCAAACCCTTGACCACCGGAACCCATAAAATAAAATTCAGTTTAAATAAAGATGTGACACAAAAAGCAAGGTTTTTGTAGTATCTTGTCAAAAAGTAAACCATGTGTTAACAATATGTAGTCTATATTGTGTTGCTCGGTAAAAACTTATATAAGGTATGTTTTAAATTTAACTTATTAATTTTATGTTATAATATAGCAAAAAATTTTTTCTGTTATAGTTATATAAATTCATTCTGAAGAAGGCCAAGTGTGACCGAAACGTCAATAGATATGCATAACAAATAAAACATATGCAGTTTTATTAATAAAACGGATTTTACACCCAAGAAAATCAAAAACTTCAAAAAATATACAAATAGAAAAATCCAAGAAAAAAAATAAGAAAAAACATATATATATATATATATATATATATATATATATATATATATATATATATATATATATATATATATATATGTATAAAACAAATAAAAACCGTAATAATGTAATCTACTAAGTATGACCGAAAAATAAAAGAGTTACTGAACGTCAAAAAAAAACATACAAACAGATAAAATTAGACCCAACAAATCAATAGCAGAAAAAAAAATGAGCTTACAGAATCAGGGTAGAAAAAACAATATATATCACCTGACACTGCTAAAAATCTTAAAATCAGGAATGCCTTGCCACCTAAAATATACGGACTATCAACGCTCCATAAATAGTACTCCTCTTAGACCAATTATGTATATCCAGATATTTGTCAAATATATTTAAAAACATAGCACATAAAAATAAGTACGATATTAAAGACTCATTTCACTTCGAAGACAAAATAAAAAAATATAACTATTCCTAACAATTATATACTTGTATCGCTGAATGTAGTCTCCCTATATACAAACATTCCAATTTCTCTTCCCATAGGAATCATTAAAAAAATTGGAACGAAATGAAAAAATATACTGAGATTCCTCAAAATTAATTCCTTAATGCACTAGAACTTTTACTAAATTCTACTTATTTTTCATATGAAGACCAGTTATGCAAGCAAATTGAAGAATGTGCTCTGGGATCATCAATTTCAAGTATCATAGCACAAGTAATAATGGAAGAACTCGAAGAACAAACTTTAAAATCTCAGATGTGAAGTTCCCTTCTTCTATCGAATACGTTGATGACTATGTCACTGCAATCCCAAAAGATAAAAGTAACGATGTCTTAAAACAATTTAACAGCTTCCATGTAAAATTTCAATTCACCATAGAAATAGAAGAAAACAGAAAAATTAATTTCTTGGATACTAGCCTACATCACAGTGATAATGACAGTGTAAAGACAGAATGATATACAAAGGATACATGGTCTTCAAGATACATAAATTTTAACTCATGACATCCTATTACCCAGAAAAAATCGGTAGTGATAGGCCTTGCTGACCGCACAATGAAACTGTTTGATCCGGAATTTAGGAAAAGATCTATTGAAAAAGCAATAAACGCCTTAATATTGAATAACTATCCAAAAGACCTAATCAATAAAATTTTTAAAACCAGGATCAACATTTTTTATAACACTGGATTTAAAAATAATAGCAATAGAAAAAAAGAACCAAAAAAATATATATCTCACCCGTCTATAAATTTATAAATGGTCTGTCACAGCAATTCCAACACCTTTCCAGAAAATACGAATTGCAAGTTGGTCATAAAACTCATAATTTATTAGCAAAAAATTTTTCCAAACTAAAATCAAAAACTTCAAAATTTAAGAAAAGTAATGTCGTATACGAGATTCTTTGTGCAAACTGTAATGCTACATACACCGGGCAAACAAGCCAATATTTAGAAAATAAACTAAAAAGCCATAAATACGATAAGAAAAATATTACAGCCTTAACTAACCATGAAAAAACAAAAATCATCATTTTAATTTCAAAAGCACTAAAATCCTTTAAACAGAAAATAAATTTAAAAAAAAAAGAATTTTACGAAATGGTGGAAATTCAAAGATCCAAGGTTGCGATAAATGACAAAATAAAAAATCTAACCAAATTATACGTACCATTTCTTTGATACAAAATATTCAGTTGTTTTGACGTCGATCAAACAGCACTACTGTGAATGTCTTAAATAGTTTTAATAATTATATAAAAAAAATTTAAGTGTGGCGTTCCTGTATGTCATTATTTGCTTTAGTTTTTTTTTGTAATATGTTGCTGTGCACACAAGCCATAACAGCCCAAATATCTGTAGTTTTAACCAGTGTAAACATATAATGAGATTACCAACCACTCTTCAAGGTAATTTTTAAATTTATCTCTTGAATTTTTGTAGTATCTTTCCGCTTTTGCTTTTTTAGTTTGATAAAGTCTAAAAATCTTAGCCGAAACGTCACTTACCGTTGACAACTCTTTTAATTATATGACATAAAGAAAAAATTTTCAAAAAAGCATAATTCTTTGGTCAAAGAACATAAAAAAGAATATATATATATATATATATATATATATATATATATACTTTCCAAATCGAGCAGCCGTCGAGGAAGCATCACTTGAAAATGCCAGCTGAGCGGTTGGCGAAACGTCGGGAAGATTTTACTACGAACGAATTGAAAACCGGAAGAACACCAGTTCATATATATATGAAGAAGAAATCGTTAACCAAGTACAGAATATGGTAATGAAAGACCTCCAGTTAACTGAGAATGATTTAGCTGAAGACATAGGAATATCATACTGTTTTGTATATGAGATCCTGACTAATGTTTTGGATATTAGAAAGCTATTGACAATTTGCTAGCTCTGGAATAAAAACGCATTCGAGTGAAACCTTCTCAAGAATATATCAACCATTTTATATGGAATAAAATTGATTTTGTTCTTCGGTTTATAACTATGGGTGAGACTTGGGTTTACCACTACGATTCTGAACCGCGGTAACAAACATTTGAGTGGATTGACTCTGGTTGTTCCGCTCCGAAGCAAACAAAAGGGTCAAAATACTCTAAAAAGGTTATGGCATCAGTTTTTTGGGATACTAAAGGCATTTTGTTGATCGCTTGCAACATTTTAGATCAGTTGAATGTAAAAATTCAAGAAAAATGACCTGATTTAGCAATGCAGGACAATGCATCTGCTCACAAATGTGCTTTAACCGGCTTTAAACTAACCGAATTGAAGTACGAATTGTTGGAACATCCACCCTATTCACCAGATGTGGCTTTCTCGGACTTTCATTGCTTAAGAAATTTCTGCATGGAAAACGTTTTTCCGGAAAACCACTTCAGGGATGGAATACTGGAGAGTTGCTGAAAAAAGGGTATCGAACTTAAGGGAGATTATATTGAAAAATAAAACATATCAAAAACCAAACTTCATTCTTTGATCTGTAAGCCCGAAACTTATGAACTAGCCTCATTGGTATTTTCAAGCGGGGCTCGTCTCGTTACTCGCTTAGAACTGATGGTGCTTTCTTCCGAGTTTTGTTAAATTAACTCGCATTCTGATTGGCCCAACAGCTTCGCAGGCTCCTTCCCTCTGCAAATTGCAATATGTTTGTTTCTTGTATGCTACTCTCTCGTGTATTTGGTGATATGATATTACTGTTTTCCATGTAGTTGAAATATTTAAAGCATCATCCTGTTTATGCATCTGTCCCACTTTTTCGATTTTTAGGGCCGTCTCTTATGGTACGTACTTTGTACTTTTGTATTGGTGCTATTTCTTTTGCTTTCTCAAAATAGATGGTATATCAGATTGTTTGATGGTGTTAAAATAAAGCTAAGGCTCTGTTTGTTTTTTAGACTATTGAGTTTCTTCTAATTATGTCCATGATTTCTTTTACATATGGTATTATAGCATTGTTCCTTTTTTGATCTTGATCTTTAGTTTTTGCTGTGGTCTTCTCTTGTATTTTTATGGGTTTCTTTGTGTCTCATTGCGAGAAAACATTCCATTGTAGAGCTGTTTAGATGTGTTTTATCTCTTTTTGTTTTATGTCCAGTTCTGTTAAACGGAGAGATCTTAATATTAGTGTGTTAACTAGTACCTGTTTTTGTGAAGGACAATGATATGATTATGCCTTGAGAGATCGGTCAGTGTAGGTTTTCTAGTTCGTAGCAGAACCAAAAAAGGAGTTTCTTTATCTTGCACGATTTTTAGCCTGAAATGGATTCTATGGAACATGCAGATTCGGTATGCGAAGAAATCGTCTGGGTGTTCTTTTAAATGAAGCCGTATTATAAAATTATCATCCACGTAGGGTTTACAAAATTTCGGTTTCAAAGGTGCCTTTTACAGTGCCTCTTGTTCGAAGTATATCATAAAATGATTGGTCATAAGTGGTGAGAGTGACGACTCCATCGGTGCGCCATTTGTTTGTATATTTGGTTATTGCACATAAAATATGGGCTTGTAGACAGTGTTCTGCAAATTCAATTTTGAAGGTTAGAAAATCTTCATTCATAGCGATTTTATCTAAAGTCTTATCTACTGATATGCTTGGATATAGTGATTTTATGTCGGGACTTGCTAAGATGTGGTGTTCTTCAAGATGACTATTTTTGATCATTTTCATCGGATGTTCGAAGTTTTTCACGAAGGAATCGGCCAGTTCGACACTTAGTTGCATTATACTTGCTAAATATTTTTCCAGTTTTTGTGTTAGAGATACCACGGCGCTCGCTATTGGTAAGACAGGTGCACTTGTTTCATGTATTTTTGGGAGGCAATAGAGTTTGTTGCAAAACAATAAGACCTACAATAGGTGGTTTAGTTTATTACGTTAAAATATATTTGGCTTAGGTTTTTGATATCTTGCTTGTCATTGATTGCTTGTGTTTCTTTTTTTATATGTAGCATTTCCTTTATTTGAAGTTTTGGTAGTTTCTTTCCGGGTTTACTATCTTTGTGTTTGAAAAATCAAATTCATGTTTAAAATTTGTCTCTTGCTTGCGTAATGCTGTCGTTGCGTTTTTTGTGTATTTATGTCCGTTCAATCTGCTGTCTAGATATTGTTTTGTCATTCCAATATATTTTTGTGGACAATTTAGACATGGTATGGAATAGATAACGTTAGATTTCTTTTTATGGGTCACCTTACTTTTTAACTTTTTAAACAGTGGTGACAAGTGATTGTATGTTTTGTTGTTTTCTGACAATGAATTTATGTATAGTATTGCAACATATGTTTTTGAGTTGTTATTATTATTATTTTGTGTAAGGAATTGTTTTATTATTCTGTTTGTGAGTTTTTCGGGGAAATTATTATTACTTAGGACTTTCTTTAAAGCTTCTTGACGATATTTTGGAGAAGTTAGGGTTAAAGTTCTATCAGCCAAACCTATTATTTCGCTGATTTTTTGGGATTTCAGATGATGTGATAGATAGTTGAAGTAACGTTCTTTATATGTATCTTTTGTGTACCACATCGTCTCAATCTTTTTATTTTCATAATATCGAAATAGTGTGAGGTCAAGGAAATTTATTTTTCCATTTTGTTCTACTTCTGATGTAAATTGCATCTATTGGTGGAAATCTGAAACCTAATCCAAAGAAGTTACCATACATTTATATAGAAAGATAGTTTAAGAAAAATTTTAGCAAATTGAATGTTATATGTGAGGAGTGTTATTAATATCCCTGGTTTGAAGGTAGGGAACACTGTGAAATATATTTACATATTTTTTTATTACCATGCAAAAAAACACCAAAAATAATTAAGTTATATGCAAAATATCACGTAAAACATATAAATATGAAATAACATAAACTAAACAGATAATTAGAACTGGTCAGTAATATACATAAATTAGAAACTTGCATAAAATTGGATAATGTTAATTTGTGAGTATATTATTATCGAAAGCTCAAATTTAAATATAAATGTAATTCATTTTACGGAATTTCTGACCTAATTTATTTTTCTGTCAAGAATATTTAGGTTAATAATTATTGGTGTAACAAAAAAAAAATCCGTGACTTCATAATATACAAGGTTTCTGGAAAGAACATCAGGTAACATTCGAGTGTCTATTCATTCTGGAAATTGGCAAATTGCAATCAAGACATCTTGACTGTTGTGCGAAGGAGTCCTGCAGTTGTCATTAAGAACGAAAGCCGCGATTTCTTTTCCTCCCTGGATCTCTTCTTTTCCGGGAACCATATAGCTTTTCATTTCACATTATATGCCCTAAGTACTCCAGCTCTCATTTTATAATTATATATAATAATATTATAACAATTTAGAAGCCCGATCACCTTCTTCATTCTATCCACTATTGTTATATTTGGAACGCGGAATATTCACAAAATTTATTGGTTGATCATATTCTTAAAAACATTTGCTCTCTAGGATATTTAAACATTAACCATATTTTGGTAAGAACCGTCCTTGCATTCTCGATCCAATCTACTGGGCAGGAACCCACTGTTCATTAATAATTGTTCCGTGATAGGATTTTTCGACTTTTAAGGAGTCGATTCTATATAATAAAAATAAAATTAAGTCATTTAAAAGAAAGTCAGAATACCACTAGTTCCCTAGTTACAGCTAATATAATTGGTTTTTAATTCATATTTAATTTATTTCTCCATGGATCGAATTGATATTTGTTATAAAGTTTAATGAATAATCTCATCAACAGATAGACCTGATATTAGCCCAATCATTTAAGACGCTGGACTAGTGAGCGACAACCATGACCAACACGAGTTCAATCCTCGTGCTGCCGACATTATTAGAAGAGTCGTCAGACTATTACTGTGGATAGAGTCCCATTTGTCGGTCGACAAAACACTGACAAAGAGTAAAAACTCAGGGTTAGTAAAGTGTCGAGGACCGTGATTCAATATCCTCCATATTTAATTGTAGGTCCAGTTACCAAATGTTCTCCATTACCAACTCGATTTTAATCTAAATTAATCAACCAATCATTCATCAACAGATAAAATTAATTTTGTAACTTTCCATTAGAAACCATTACTTGAAAATTACAATTTATTTAATTTATAACTTATTTTATTGAGACAGATATGATTCAGACAATGGCATAATTGGCATGTATACCGTTTTAAAGATAGCGTAAAATGCAATACAATTTGCAGCCAAACGATAAGACTTATCAATGTGAATTAAGAGTATATTATTTACTTAATTTATTGTCATCTTCAAAATGATGATATCTAGTAAAATAAAATAGTTATGAAAGAACCAAACCTTCATTTTAAGGAAAAGTATCCTCCACTGGTAAGTTGGGGGAACACTTTTACCTCTAGATGAAACTATTTATTAGATTTTGCCCTCATCCCTCATAACAAATAACTTGATCCGTTCAGAAACAAATCAAATATAAATTAAAAATTAAATTACAAATTAATAATGTACCTGTAACTAGGAAATCATTGAAATTTCGATTTTTTTTAAATGACTTACCACATTTGCTTTTCCTGATAGTATTTCGGAATACCCTATTTAATAAAAGATCGTTTTCATAATAACCTTTTTATAATCGGTATCTGAATTTTACAATATGAAAATATTGTAGCTGAACAATAAATTAAAATAATAACGAGTCATTAACTTTAGATCATAATATATCATAATATATACCTTCAACATTTGATTTACATAATACAGAAATTATTCGACAAAGTTATTAAGTCCAGATTATTGTGTTTCTTAGAGTCAAATGGGGTTATTAGCCGTTGTCAGCATGGTTTTAGGCAAAATCATGATACAACTACTGCCGGATTTGCTTTGTTGCACTTGGTGTGCCGAGAGTTCGAAAGTCGAAACTGGTGCTGGGTCTACTTTTTGACCTTACTCGTGCATGTGACCGTGTAGCTCCGGGTGGTGTGTGCTTCGAGCCTTAAGTTTTGTTATTAGTTGACCATGAATACAGAAATATCACTATTTTTCGCCATTTGATTATTAAAAATCATTCCGGTTTCTCGAAAATTTCGCTATCTTACTGCCTGAGGATTTGAATGGAATTATGTCGATTTTTTATAAATTTTGCTTCATCAGTCCAGATTATGTTATCCAAAAATCAAGAGTCGTTTTGTATCGCCGTTAATATAAATTCGCAAAATTGCCGTTGTCTTAACAGAATTCTGTGTATTGAATTCTTTGAGATTCCTGTTTGTAGAGCGGCTTGTTTCAACAATATCATAGGATATGCCGCAAAATATCCCAGAATTGCAATTTAGACATTTTCTTCATTAAAAATAATTTTCCTTTATGCGTTTTTGCCTAAAAGGTGCCAAAATCTTTGAAATTTTCAAATATTCGTTTAACACTGTTTCATGACGGTTTCTGTTTATCTGAAAATATGTCAGTAAATGTCTGGCATGATAAAGCTTTGTTTCATAATAATCTTCGTACTTACAATTTAACTGCGTCGGCATGATATTTATTAATAATTGTCAAGAAATAGTGACATTTCTGTAATGCTGTGTTGTTTTCTTTCGTCGCATTTCGCTGTCATGTAACAAACATATTAACAAAACTTAAAAGCCAATATTTCCAAAACTACTCATTTTTTGAATAGACGACCTTATTCAAATTTACCCTTATTTTTAATTCTAAATAAGATAACCTTAAACAAAAAGGGGTTTACAATTAAAAAATTGACTTTTAACGATTTCTTCAAGTAAATACTTAATATTCGTTTTTGATTACCAAAATATCAACACAGTACACTAAAGTAGATCCTAGATGTCTATAATTTTGCGTAAGATCTAAAAATTAAATAACATATAATTGTGTTCCATTTAAGGTGGTTCACTCGGGACAGTCGTAGACAAAAGTATAGCCTTTAAGTAAGTACCAAAAGTTAAAGATTCTCAAAACTAAAGAATTTTGTTCTTGTACGAGACTGTACCCAACACACGTTGACTTTCAATATACAGACACATTCTTATACAGTAATGACTTTACATATAATAAATCTGGCAGCGCCGCAAATGTCTATATTGAATGGTCTATAGAGCAAACGTGTGTAACGTTCATATAGTGTGAGTTTCATACCTATACAGTTTGTTATGTTGACATCCCAAGACATTGAGAAAATAAATAAAAATATGGAGAAATATATTTATAAAAATGTCTGAAGAACTAACTTAACTAACTTAGATTTGAATTATCGCTCATTAAGTATGAGGATAATAAGGTTGCCAAGTTGTGATTACTGTACCCAACTACGCGTCAGATGTTTTCAAATTATTTTTATTTAAAAAATCTGAATTTTCTAAACAAAACGTTCAAGAAATTCCGCTTTTTTTAAAAAACTCATAATTTTTGGATCTACGTTTTTAAAAAATATGGTATAAATCGTTTTTGAGATATTCGAAAATGTATTGGCATTTTGGAATATATAGTGTTCTCCAGCATGTTGATTATGCATATTTTATTCGTTAATATTTTATCTCACAGACGATTAAAAAAATTCGTTTTTTTTTAATTAAATGTGTAAAGACACTTTTGTAACCTATATATTCAAATTCGATCACATTCCTAAGAAAAGCCGTTTTACGAGTGAACTACCTTAAAATAAGCAGTAAGGCATCAACTTCCGATATAACCAAAATTGTCGCTTGGGTTCGCAAAGGCGATCGGCCTCGAATCACCTGCAGATATGGTAGGATGTAAAGGGCCCAATGGAGGCCTAGGCATCGATTATCTAGTATCACCACCCCTTTTTCATCCATTCATTCATTCATAACCAAAAGTGTCATCAACTTGAAAATTGTTTACCATATTTTCCCCCATCGACTTTAGTAAACTGCCAAATTTTAAAACGTTGTCAAAGTCTATTTTCCGAAAAAACATTCGCGGCAGTTCGTCGTAGGACATCCTGTATATTAAACACTCTGAAATAATGAAATCTAAAAACTACTTTTTATACTTTTGGTAAGTGACATAACTTGCAGAAAAAAGACTTTTAGCAGAATCTCAAAACCTTTTATTTCCGATTGAACAGGAATACAATTTTTTTATTAGAGAATGAAAGACTACGATAAGACTGTAATATTTATCTTTCTTGCCCCATCCCAAAAAAAAATTGTTTAAATTTATTTCGGTCGTAAAACTCAAATACTTAAAAATATACTGATTATTTTATTCAAATTAATATAAATTTGTTTAATAGAGCTTTTCAGCGTAAGTATTAAAAAAAAAACATTAAAAAACTTCAAAAGTGAGTACCTATATAAATAACGAATTCATACTCAACAGTACTCATTTATATGAAATTTGCTGATAGAGTAATTGTTAAAATCATAGTGTTGAATTTTTATCTTAAATTCTCAATAAGTTTAAATTTGACATAAGTAGGTACATGTTAAAAAAATCAGTGCCCATTACGAAAATATTTCTTTAATAAATGAAAAATTAAATAGTGTCAAATATCTCACGCGCCCTAATTTCGTAACAAATTTTGTGATAAATAAATCACTAAAACACTTGTTGGGGTCCGATTCGGTAAGTATGATTTTCGATATTCTCTCTCTTTACCGCTCTCACGACAGTGACATACTTATGCTTTATTGCAATAAAAGTAAATAATCTTTTTTTTGTAATTTTATTTTCCCTCATTTTTAGGAATCTGAGCCCTAAGACATATTTTTTTTTACTTTATAAGGTATTTTTAAAACAACAATCACTTTTTGAATTTTGCCTGACACTCGTTCATTTATTTATCTCAAACACCATAATTTATGACTTAGATGTAGATTTTAATCAAATAAATTACCCCTATAATAAGAAAAAAAATGATCCTAGTTTCTCAAACATATAGATCACAAATTAATAGATTGCTTAAATGAATGTATTAACTTAATATATTGTGAAGCATTTACAACACAAATTACTATAACTAGGAATAATAAATGTTCATCAATTATGAAACTTAACTTATAAAAGCGATGCGGAAACAAAATAAAATTCTGCCTTCTAGTCGGGGAGCCCAATGGGTTTTCGTAGCCAAGGAAGAGGAGGGGAAATCTTGCATAGACACCAACAAGAAGTGTGAAGGTAGTGCCGGATTCCTACCGGCTAAACCTCCCCCCCTGGACTGAAGGCCTCCACGATCAACTTCGGTTGACTATAGTGAAGCTATAGGTTACAAAAGCGCACTGTGAGCATCCCATTGGTTTCCGGGCCGAAGCCTTGTAGACTTTCGGTCATCACACATTGGTGTTACCGCTCCAGGTACCGTTACACCCATTGCATCACACCGCCTTATATTTCGCACACAATGTAAGGTTGATCTATATAATCTGATTCACTCATCATTCATACTTGGGTAAAGCATATCAGGGCTTCTTGCTTTCCCTGAGTTTCGATGCTGCCCTTGGTATTCCTCTTCTTGGCTCCGCATACCGGTCGATCTAATTTTCTTCTCTGTATACCTTCTTCATTCATCTTTCTCCTCTCTTCTTCTTCTTTCGTCTCTCTTCTAGCTGATATTTCGGATTTCTTTCTTCTTGCTTGTTTGCCTAGAGTTGCAATCTAGGCCTTTTATGTTTTCTTGCACCCTCTTCCGGGTTATAATTCACCGCCTCTCTGATCAGTGGATTGTCATGTTATTCTGCTTTCTAAAAGACTTTAATTGCCTTTTGTCGCAGGACCACTCGTGGAAGGGTCCAACATATATCTCTACGTATTTATTCATTCCTGACGAACCACGGGGCATTTAAGGCCATTCTCAGCATTATGCTTTCCTGAGCTTCAAGCTTTTTGATGTACGATTCAGCAGCGTAGCCCCACGCGGCAGAGCCGTAGGTCAGCACTGGCCTCAACACTGTTTTGATTAACGTCAATTTTTTCTTCAGATCCATTTTGCTTCTTCTATTCAGCAACGGGTACGGTTGTTTTCTCACAAGCTTAAACTTCTTTATTGCAGCAGTGATATGTTTTCCCTCTATCTAATGTCACTCCAAGATATTTGGCTTGGTTCGTCCATCTAACTTCTTCGCCATCAACATCTATCATCTCGCCCGGTGGTCTCCTTCTCTTCGTCAGGACGAGCGCTTGACTCTTTTCGGCGTTTATTGCTATTTTTCAAGAAATAAACCAGTCAGTGGCTAGGTCCATCCCTTCTTGCAGTTATTTACTAATCATCAACCTTAACCTTGACTGTGAACTCACATCCTTTCAGATATGAATCTACAATTTCGCAGATCTACGCCGGATAGCCAGAGCTTCGGAATTTGTAGATTAGGCCTGCATGCCATACTCTATCAAACGCCATGGCTACTTCTAGCAGAATGACTCCTGTAGATTGATTTCTATTGAGCCCGTCTGATGCATATTCTACGACAGGCAACAGTTGCAGCACTGTGAATGGTCTGTCCATGAATCCAAAATGCTCCTGTGTGATAATTTCGTTGACTTCAGTCTCATCTTTTGGCCTAAGAAGAGATATAGCTCCACCAAAATTTTTATATGTATTTAGACCACGAGGGTGGATTCTCGAAAAGTGGTGAGGTAATTTGAAACAAAAAAATTGGTAATAATTTAAATAAATAAATATTTCCTTATTCCTTGATTGATTGTAAACAAAACGTGTCTCCTGTAATTTTTCCATCCGACCCATAATTCTGAGTTAAAAAAAAATTAAGAGCAATACGGAAATTTAATATTTGTATTGCTTTTAAACACTATAAACAAATTGCATTTCATCATTTATGACGTACGCGCCGCCGTGTATGAAGAGAACTGTAAGTCTACTTACAGGAACTCACCTAGTGCACATAATCCATTATAGCTTTCGCTGATCGTTGCATTAATAGTTTAAACACATTTTGATAAATATGTGTATTTTTATTCATAAATTATAAGCATCTAATCATAAAATAAACAATACAATAGCATAAAGAACTTTAATTGTTTTAACTATTTTTGCATGTGTTGATGCACTGTTTTATTTTTTTTATTTTAATACTTTTTATATATTTTCTTTCATACGATATAAAGCATTGAGCGTGATACTGAATTTTCAAAGTTAATAAACTTTCTGATGAAACAATTAACATGTTTTTGTTGTAAATGTGGAATAGTAATTTGGCTGTTTCTTTGAAGGTCATAGACAACGATGTTTTCAGCGTAGTAGATATCTGTTCGATTTTCATTGTCGTCTTTTTTAGTGTTTCGGCTAGTAGTTATCTCTAGCCGTTTTCAAGTGAAACCAAATAAATTCCTAAGCTACCCAACTATTTATACTAAAGAAAATGCAGTGGAGTGTGACTGAAATGGGTGCTACGACAAAGTCTCGTTTCTGCTGCATTTAGTTTACAATTATTAAGAAGTGTTTCCACACTTCTCTTATATCTAAAGATGATATACTAAAGTAACTCTGGTCTTGATGTATAACAGCGGATTCTTTGAATTTTCGTTTTTTCCAGTGTTGTTCTCGGTGTAGAATTTAGTTTAGATTTCAGACCATTTTATGTGGTGTCCAAGGGTTCAGGCATGGTTAGCGGCACCAAATTTTCTGTTTCTCATGGAGACGTGTATTTTTGGTGTTCTTTGTTCCTTACGTCAAGGGGTCTCTTTGTTTCGCCAACATATGAGTTGTCACATTCACATGGTATCTGATACACGCAGTGCTTCGTCTCCCTTTGAGTTGTTGGTTTGACTCTAATGAGCCGACTTCACAGAGAGTTATTTAAATTGAAAACAACGTTAATTTTATGTCATTTTCCTATTCTTCTAACTTTTTCCGAAAGGCCTTTAACATAGGGGATCTTCAATACTGGTTTTCGTTCTTCGTTCGTTGTCGATATTGTTCTATTTTCTGTGTTGTTCCAGAATTTTAAACACTAGATATAATGGGTACCCGTTGGCTGTCAAGTCATTTTTAATGTAATCTATCTCTTTCGTCAAGTTTTCGTTGGAGTTGCAGAGAGTTAAGGCTCTATCTACGAGATTTCTTATAATTCCTTGTTTGGTGTTGTCGGAGTGACTGGATGAATAGGTATTGTCCTGTGTGTGTGGCTTTTTTATAAACTGAAATTCGAATCTGTCTACAATTTCTTTCAACCAAAACATCTAAAAGTGATATAATTGTAAACTAAAACTAAATGCAGCATAAATGGAATTTTCACGTAGCACGCATGATGGCACTCATCTGTCACACTCCACTGCATTTACTTTTAGTATAAATAGTTGTGTAGCTTAGGAATTTATTTAATTCGGCTTAAAAATGGCTTAAGATAACTACTAGCCGAAATATCGTGATATTCAACATGAAACAAAGACAATGGAATTCCAGCAGATATCTACTACTTCGCAGTAATTTGGCTGTTATATCTAAGCGACAAAACATATATCCCGATGCAAATAAGACATCGTCGCCTATTTTTGATCAATACTCGTTAAATTTCTATCTTTTTTATTTCCTTGACAAATAATGCCCAAATCAATGTTAAAAGAATAGCATTCTCTGTGTCAAATATAAAAAGACAGTGGCGTAAATAACGACCCTTCAGACCCCGCGGTTTGAGAGGGGCGCAACCAATCCAGGGACGCTGTTAAGTCTCTTGATGAAAATGAATAAATACCACGGATCAAAACTAGTGCAAAAAAGTAAGGCGCTCTCAAGAATCTGCAGGGGACGCACATACTTTCAGTTACGCCACTGTAAACAAAGTCGACAGTGCACATTAACGGAAGTACAGACAGTAGCGTCATTAACAAGTTGCAACCTGATTAATTATTAGCTCGCGAGGATATTAATGTGATCATAATTGTTCTAATCTGTGAATCTAGATACAGTCCAATAAAATTGTAATTATTATGCAGAACAGACATCAACCTGCCCGCTCTCATAGTTAAAATAACTGACGTTCCTTATGCTAATATATTGTTTATTTTATCATTACACCCTTACAATGGATTAGGTGCACTAGGTGAGCCCCTGTACTGCACTTACATAAATAAAACCAAAAATTTGTAGACACGACACTGTATAACTCAGACTGACATTATAAGTAACGTAGGTTAGGTCAGAGTATGTGATAAACTTCATTATTTAATATGTAAAAAAGCTTGCTACTTTGGTACGAATATAAAATTAATGTAAGAGCATATCAAAGCTACGAGCCCATACTAATCAGTGGGAGGTTTCATTATCAGACATGATGCCTTTGTACAGTTCACTCAACAAAGTTTACGGAATATATATTTTCAACAGATCATGCGGTTATGCTGATATTTCGATCAGCAACGAGTTTTTTACGAGGTAATTATCACTTTTTAACATTGGTTTAGATTATTCACAATCTACCACCTTATTGGTATCAAAGCACAATTTGTGTCAGATTTACAATTAAATTGTTGTCAGCCAAGCGTTCAAAATGGTGGGTTAGGCAAGAGTATGTGGTAAACTTCGTTATTTAATATGTAGAAAAGATTGCATCTTTGGTACGAATATAAAATTAATGTGAGAGCATGTCAAAGCCACGAGTCCATACTAATCAGTGTGAGGTTTCATTATCAGACATAATGCCTTTGTACAGTTCACTCAACAAAGTTTGCGGAATATGTATTTTCAACAGATCATCCGGCTATGCTGATATTTAGATTAGCAACGAGTTTTTTACGAGGTAATTATCAGCTTTTAACATTGGCTCAGATTATTCACAATCTACCACCTTATTGGTATCAAAGAACAATTTGCGCGAGATTTACAGTTAAATTGTTGTCACCCAAACGATGAAATGGTACAGGGTATTTAATTTAGTATGTTAACAATTAGCTGCAAAAAGCAGTAGAATAGAATATATTAAGATAGATCAATTTCGTTACGGAAAAATCAGAAGAGATACTTTTTTTAATATCTTATAAGAAATATGAAAATATTTATTCTACAAAAAAAATTAATTATTAACAATTTTTTTTTATCTATAACAAATAACTTGACCATTTTTTGGGAAACTATTCTCGATATACATAATCAGGAGGTCAAAACACATATAAAAAATATTGTGGAGCCATATCTCTTCATCAGCTACGGAAATTCATTGGACTTCCGGACTGTTCGTCATTATGCTCGATATTTTTGTCAATTCTTACACTTGAGATAATCAGATAAAACAGGCTACATTTGAAAAACTGCACGAACATGACTTAAATGCTGCACTGAAATTAGATTCGCCTCGATCTCCCTTTTCAATAAACACATTATACTCTGTATATGATACAATGTAGTTGTTATTAATTGGTAAATTTCTCAAGAGTATTATTAATTCAATGTAATTCTATACAGAAAATCAGGAGATAATGTCACTGTGTTCTGCTCATGTAACAAACGATAATTACCATGCAATTCCGAGAGAGCTCTTTCACCCATAAACAATAATAATTATTTTTACCTTCTAACGTTTAACTTTTACTTTAATTCAATTAAATGCACGGATGCATACAAATTTATTAAATAGGTTTATTTAAATTAATTTATTTTATTTAATATTATCTCTTATCAGAAAATTTGTTTTTGAAAAATCTGGAAATTAGTATAAAAAATGTAGATTTTATATGTATATTAAGTAAACAATTAGATGTAATATCACGAAATTTAAGTATAGACCAGTGGCGGCTGATGAATTGAAAACGCAGGGTTTGCAATTCCTATAATACATTAAAAACATAGATATGTATAAAACTTGTCATGTGGATGAAAAAAATATAAGTCTTTAAAAATTGAATTAGTATGAAACAAAGCAGTGTATTTTACACAGCTAAACGTAAAGAAGGTAGTAAATTTTAAAAATATAGCAGTCAAAGCAAAATGCACATATAACTTACTGTTTGAATTATTTATAAAGAAAATCCATACGCCGATCTTTGGTATTAGCAAACTTATCACTAACCCGCTGATTGAAATCAGGTATGTTTTCGATAAGATCGCTTTCTTTAGAAAGCATTGCCAAAGCGGAAAGTCTTTCTTAGCTCATAGTATTCTGTAAAAATGTTTTTATGCACTTGAGAGTAGAAACGCACCTTTCTGCTTCAGCCGATACCATCAGAATAGTATAAAAATTTTTAAAAGTTTGAGAACTTAACTGAATGTCTCACTTACCTCGATGTTTTGTGAAAGATTGTCATAAAGTACAAAAAGTTCCGAAATTGATCCAAATTCTTCATTTTCATATGTGACGCTCCGTTCTGTGCGGAGTTTTGGTTCAATAAAAAAGGGGTAAATTTTACTCATATTCTTAAATTTTTGTTCGGGAAAATATGTACTACATTCGACGTACTGTTCCGAAAGATAAAACCTGGCTGCTAACAAGTGACCTGTAAAGCTAAATCGTTCACAAGATTCTTTTGCTTTCGCTTCCCAAGAAAACTTCATGGAATCCGATGGAGATGGCTCAAGTCGTTTGAAATTATATTGTTTCTAATTTCTGTTAACTTTGATTCGTGGAAATTATTTGCGATAACAGCGTCAATTTGTCTTGTTTGAAACTTACCAAATAAGAAATCAAGTTGAGGCATTATTTTGTAAAACAAGTTTAACCATGAAAGAAAACTCTTAGTTTTGAGAATTTTGATATATCTTGATGATTGGTTCGTGGTATCAACGTTTCTACTGTCATCTAAGATTTTTTCCGTTGTCTCTGGAATGTAATTTGTAAAAAAATGCGGACATTTTTATTGGCGCCTGCAGCTTTTAACATTACTAAATTTAATTGATGTGCATCACAATGCACGTATACAGTATGTTCATAGGTAATTGCTTGCACCCCATTCGACGAGCCGCTCATATATTTTAGAAAACAAAAAGCGCTCACTTGGTTGTACTTACACATACAGGAAGATAAAGAGCAGGAACTACATTATATTTAACTGCTTTTCTAGAATGTCTTACAAAAGATTCTTAAACATGCCAAACACATACATGAAGCTTATGAAAAGCAATTAATCTCCCCGTTTTAGATAAGCAACTCTATATACGCTTCAATGGATTAGCTTGGATTGAACTAAAATTTCACACCAGCAAAGCGACAACGTTTCTAGGTGTCATACTGTAGTACAGACAAATTATTAATGATATTTAGGCAATATAAATTAAATTATTTCAATAATTGACTGTTGTTCGTATATAACCTAGCTAAAAAATTGATTTAAATTATTTAATCATTAAGTTATGAGTAGAAATTAAAAAAGTTTTTTTACTTATATTTATTAGTACGTTTTATTTTAATTTACAATTTTTTTGGGAGTTACGAAAATTTGTAAACCTCGGAAAACTGATAAATTGTTGCCCCGACTGACATCCTGAAATATTTTAAAGTTAGAAAGATAACATTCGGTAAATAATATGTTTATCAAGTATATTTTGTAAAAATTAATTTATTGACGAAGGATTATCTATGTTTCTAGTGAAATTCCTTTTTACGAGTATTTATGTATATATATATATATATATATATATATATATATATATATATATATATATATATATATATATCACAAGATGCGATACCTTTACACTTAGAAAGTGCGTATTTTGTGGCAGTGTGTACATAGAAGAAATTGTAATGTTTATCCGCTAGAATTTGAAAATGGGCAAGAAAAAGACACAAAATACACAATTTGGTGGGGTAACCTTTTGTTTATATTTCCAAACTTAGTTTCGAAGGACTTTAGGTAAAGCCCAATGAATTGTTTTAAGAAACTGTTCAACAATTGGCCTGCAATGAAAATTGCATATACTGACATTGAATTTAAAAAATACCACTGAGAATAACAAGAATAAACAATAGACTGATAATATTTTCCCAATTCAAGTACAAGGTGATGTCGATTAACTTACCATCATTTATATACAAATGTTAGGCATTGATGTTTTGCTAAGAAATTAAGAGTGAAAAATACAATTTTGAAATCTTGATATTATTAACTAGGAATCAGACTCCAAATCCTCAAAATTTCATTAAGTTTTTTTCTATGTGAAACATTCTGTAGATCTACACGATGATATAGAAAAAGAAAATTATATTTCACTGTGGCATGTTCACATTTTAACTTTTAATACTTGTTTAAACCTTCCTCCCATTATGCAAATAAACGAAGTTGAAGAAGCTGAAAATTATTTACCATATTAACATAAGTAATTTAGTATACCAATAAATGTTTTGTAATGAAACTTATGAATCTAAAGACTAATAAAATATTTTTACAGACAGACATTTAAGATATATTCCTGAATTTTTAAAATCTGTCTTTGTTAATTTAGTGAAAGCTTCCTTTCTAAAATCGTCTGCAAGTGAAGGGAACTTAACATTAAAAAATACTTGAATAATAAATTTCAAGATATTTTAGGAAAATTGAAATATATCTTCATAAAATTAAACAAAATTTTTGTAAAATAACACATTTTTATTCGCAGGTCTAATACTTAGTGCCCAGTTTAACTTTTAGTTTGATAACGTGAATAGTTTACGCGACAAAAAACGCCCCAAGATGTTGAGCAAACGTTATACTAAAATAGGATTATGCCCACCTTATTAACTTAGATTTTTAATTTTAGCATAATTATTTCCGACTAGAAATTATCATCGTTGACGATCTCTTTAAATCGTATAAGAAGATATATTAGTTCCTTCGCTATATTGTCAAGATAGCAACTGGCATGTAAAATAGACAAATTAGAATAATTTCTAATTCCTGTAATTTTATAAGTACGTAATATCAGTCCACTTTTCATACAAAAAATAATTTTATTGTTATTCCTGCTTTAGGTCTTTTTCTTTCAGTATTCCCATTTTTTTATAGAGAAAAAATTAAGACACGTAAAAATTTAATTTATTCCATTTGCGTAATTAATCACTGGGAAAAAATAGGGTCATTTTTGTAAAAAAAAAATCAAATTGTCCATATCAAATGTCATTAAAATTAATTATATAATAATTTAAAATAATTTTATCAGGAAATTGATATGGTTTAAAATCTGATAAGCCCTCTAAAGAAGCAAAAGTGACAACAAAGACGGGCAAAGTATTCTAAAAAAGCTAGATATAAATAAAAGCGGAATAGCCTTTTTCTGTTTTTCACGAATATATTCGGAATTTTTTGAATATATCAAAATTTTTTGCAGCTGGCTATCTTTTACTGTAAAATGTATTTTCGTTCGATCAGACCCAATAGATTTAAAGAGCAATAGATTTGTTTGAAGGCTGTTTATGGTCGGTGGGGGAGAGGCATTTTTCATGTTTGACAGACATAAATATGCTTATTTATCTTTTCTTTCAGTTTAGTTGCTCTTCGTGACTCTTTTCAGTGTTTTTAAGTGTTAGTAATTACTATAAATGCGAAGTTTACCAATAATACTAATAAAAAGAGGATTTAAAAACTTATTTTAATTGGTAAATATTGTTAGATATTGTTTACATATCGAAAATAACAATTATAATAATTTAGGCAACCAAATATTCATACTTTTATGTATTCAGAATTGACGTATCGATTATCATATGATACTCGTTTAAATAATACAATTAGGCAAAGATAGCATTAAAATCCGAATGTGTGTAACAAGAAATTAAATATCTACTGTACTACAACACTTTTTCAAATATAAATAAAAATATTATTACGTTATTCAGCGTTCAAACAGGGCTCTAGTTCTGACATTATGCTATTTCTATAGGAGTATGTTCGAAAGGTATTTTCCAAAATTGAACAAAACTTTCGCAAAATGAACGTTCAAGATTACATAGCCTATCTTTTAATTCTAATTCTTTAAATAACTGGGCAAAAAGATTCCTGTTGGTGACTTGCCCGAAATATAATGCCAATTTTTCTCTTATAGAGGAATATGCCAACAAAATAGGACTTCTAACAACTTTATTAACTCAGAAGTATAAAAAAATCCCGCTTTTTCGTAACAAAAAGGATCCCCTGTAATGATCTTTTTAAATCGTACACAAAATAATAATATCCTTCGCTATTTTGTCAAGAAAGAATCTTATATAGTAAAATCTAACTAGGATATATAGGATGGAAAAATGTATCCAGTATATATAATTTTATATGATACAGTAAAATTACACTTTTTTCCTGAATTAGGTAATTATGCCCATTTGAATGTAATTTGCCACTGCCTTGGTCCACTTTTTCGGTATAATTTTTAATATAGAGAATATCAAATTTTTCAACGCTGTTCTGTACTATTAAGAATTGTTAAAGAAAAGTGACACACTGTATTATTAATATTCCAGGTGCTACAAAATAATTGTCTGCAGTCACTCTAGTATAACAGAGTTATTATATTGTTACAAAGAAGTACGAGAACTTTTTGACACGCCCATGTATAGAAATATTATCACGATGCGCCCCTGTAGAAATATCATATAGATGAATCATTGTTATTATAATGTAACGAAAGAGATATTATACCGATGAGTCATCATTATTTCTTGTTATTTCTAGGCTTGTAGATTCTAGTATGTTCTATGGAAATAGGGATAGGAAAAACGTAGTTTGGTTAGTTGTATTTGAATTGTGAAGGTATTAAGAAGTAGTAATTTGGCTGTAAAAGTATTAATACAGTATTGGAAGTAATTTAGTGAAAAGTATTGTATTTTATTCTGCGGACCAGTGAGTGATTTAAAAAGATAAAATCTTAACAATTGGAATCCGAAGTGAGGAATATCACCGGGTTTTCAGAAAATTCTTCTTGGAAACCAAAAGAGATAGAGAAAAACTGATTTTATTGTTGGATTTGTTGTCAAGTAAGAAGATAAGATTAATTTTTGATAAATTTCTAGAACATTCTATTTGAAAGCTAAAAGAGATAGCGAAAAAATAACTTCACTATCGGACTTGTCATTAAGAAGGTGGCTTAGAACCGAATTTTCGAAAAAGTTCTAGAACATTCTATTTCGAAACTAAAAAAGTGACTTCACTGTCGAATTTTCCATCAACAAAGAAGTTTAAAATAGAATTTTCGACAAAGTTTTAGAACAATTTATTCGTAAATTAGAAGAGATGACGAAAAACGGACTTCACTATCGAATTTGTAGTTAAAAAAGAAGCATAAAACCGAATTTTTGAACAAAGTTCTGGAACATTCTATTTGGAACCTAGAAGAGATAACGAAAAAATTACTTCACTCTCAAATTTGTCATCAATAATGAAGTTTAGAACCAAATTTTCGATAAAGTTCGAGAACATTGTTTGGAAATTAGAAGAAATAACAAAAAACTGACTTCATCGTAGGAATTAACAACAAGAATGATGTTTAGAACCGCGTTTTCAACAATATTCTAGAATATTCCATGGTAAATACTCGAGAGCAAATAGCCGAAATGGAGCAAGTAATTAAAACATTTGTTTATAAAACTTACAGAACAACGTCTCCTTAAAGACAAACAAGAAAAAGAAGAACAGCACCAAAAAAAAAGCAAGAATAAAAAGATCGCCACCAAAAACAAAAACCACGTCGTCAGAAAAAAACAGGAAGAACAAAACCGTCGCTCATAGAAGAACAGTGTCGTCCGAAAGAAAAACAACAAGAAAAACATCGCATTAAAGATGAAGATAAATTTTGCAAATGGATACCAGAGACCATCGTTCAAAGACAGCAAAAATTCAATCAAATTGTAGAAAGACAAACGCAAAAGTTTACGAAAGACATTGGCGAAGTGTAAAAAGACATAGGAGAAGTACGCCAAGAAGTAAATAGTATAGAATCAACTGTGCGACAAGACATAGGAGAAGTGCGACATCGTAGATGGGATGGAATCAAAAGTAAATATTATAGATATTAAAATCAAGGCCCTTCAGAGAGAAGTCAATAAAATTAAGAAGCATGGCCCTTCTGATAAAGTAATAACCACTGGACAGAATATTAAACCCCCAACTTATTGATCAAATATCTTGGATAATGTATAAATGGCAATTTAAAGCTGCCACTAGTGCAAATAACTGGAATTACGAAGAGATGACTACTACATTAGTAATTCCACTTCGTGGACCAGCGCTGGAGCTATTGCAAACAATTCTTATAATCCAACAAAAAGACTATGAAATCATTAGTGCTGCGCTGGAATAAAGATTGGGAGATGAACATTGACGACAGTTATACCAATCACAACTTAAATCAAGACATCAGAGAAATGGAGTTTATAAGAATATGAAACAGAGAATTCTGAGAAGAACTTATGATTCAATATTTCATTGATGGAACCAGAGATCAGCAGATACAGCTTACGTTACGTATAAGCAAGTTTAGTTATTCTATATTGATGAATCATCGTTATTATGCAACGATAGAAATATTATATCGATGAGTCATCATTGTTTCTTCTTATTTCCAGGCTTGTGTCTTCTTATATTCTAGTAGTTTCTATAGACATATAAATAGGGATAGGATAAGCATAGTTTAGTTAGTTGTATTTGAATAGTAAAGGTATTAAAAAGTAGTTAATTAAATGATTTAGTTGCAAAAGTAATTTAGTGAATGTAAAGAGATCAAATCGTAACAATATAATAAATAAAATATACGTCTTAATCAATTGTGTAATTTATTATTATATTTTTTTATTTACTTTTTTAAATTAATGTAATTTGACTAACAATTTTCCGCATGATGATCATTTCACCAAGAATGCTAATTATTTTCAATTATTTATATGGCCTGCTAATTACAGAATTCAACTATTTGCAGCCAACCTATAGAAAATATGTTCCGATAAAAACAGGGATCTGAAAAGAAGAAAAGTTATCCCTTTAAATCTTATGTTTGCTTATGAATTTGTTCATTTTATACATTCACCCATTTATTTATGTTACTTCCTACTTAACTAAGTAAAAATATTGTTTTATAATATTAAATTGATAAATGTGTATATTCTTTCTCATAATGAATCACAAATATTTCTCAAAAATATTATGTTACATACCATAATAAAAAAGCTTCGTTACCGCTAGGAATTAAATAAAACAAAGTCGGTTAGTGTTCAGGACAGGAATGAGACTTTTCCCAGGTTTAATATACATTTTTTTTCCTATCTGGCTCTAAATAAAGCAATTTTAATTTTATTATATTTTTTATTCAGTATTTTCATAAAAATTTCACGTATCTACTTTTGACCAATGATGTAAATGACAAATATATAATAATGACAGTAACCATGTGGGCCAAATGGTTGTATTTAAATTTTTTATGGTTTGTGTCAATAGTTAATATTTCTTAATTTTTAGTTGCAGTTCTTTTAACAAGATGTCGGAAAAGAAAGCGTACAGTCCCACCGATGTCAATAATGAGAAAATGAATACATTAAATTCTCTAGATTGTTTCAATACCAAACCTGGAGCCATCATTACATGTATCAATGGAATTGACAATTTGGCATTAGGTAATTGGGTTTTTAAATTCGCATAAATCGCAATATTTCTTTGTCAGGCTGGAAATTTGTAAGAACCAAAAGAAACGAATCGAGTAATTTATATCAGCTATTGCTTCGATCATACCAGTAAATTTAAATAACATTATATTTATTTGAACGCTGTTTACGGTAGGTGGGGGAAGGTGGTTTTGTCATGTTCGACAGACACGAATATTTTTATGCAATTTGGCATTCATTTTTTTTTACTTGACGTGACTTCTTTGAGTATTTCTAAGTGTTAAAAATGATTACAAATTCGAAGTTTACAGTTAACATCAACAAAAAAAGGATTTAAAAACCTATTTTTATCGGTAAATATTGTTAGATATTATTTATATAATAAAAATAACATAATAATTCAGAGATGTAGGAACTCGTAGTTGTATTTGATTGTTGGTTACTTTATTATCGAATTCATTTACCAATTAGTATGTTATACTTGTTTGATTAATGTAGTTAGAAATGGATAGCGTAGAATCGGTGTAGCTGTCAAGAAATAACAGATCTCTCACTATTTATTAACATCTAAATAAAAGTAATATCAAGTTATTCTAGTTCTGACAATAAGTTGATTCTATGGAAAAATCCGTTGAGCTGCTTTTACAATGTTTTGGTCCCTCTTTTTCATCCCTTTGTTAACATTTTTGCCAAGTTAAGCCTTGCATGTAAAATTATTAAAACTATGATTTGGTTCGACACTTATTCTGAATATTGTGGGCTAATTCTCTCATGCCCATATAATACTGATAATTGTTGCCTTTCGAAAAGCCTATTCAAAATTAATGAGGATGGGGTTGTCACCTCTCTTTCCTCTGGTAATGAAGTAATAATTTTACATTTATAATAAATTTGGTATAATTTTAACAAAGTAATTTTGAAACTACTTTGAAGTCCGAACTTACGATAATAAGCTTAAATCATTTAAAACAAAATACCTTACTATAGATCATATTAACATAATAGTGTTGTTACTCACAAGGAAGGTATCTGAAGTGTCCGGCTCCGATTTTAATTAAACTTTAATATGTTTTAGAGGGTACAAAAGTGACAGACACGTATTTTTTTATCTGCGGTGATTCATTTTAACGGGATGAAAACCGCCCCTAAAGTTCATCCTGAAAACAGTATGTTTGAAATATCTCAGGTTCTAAGCGAGATATCTTTACAAAGCAAAATGAAAATTACAGAATTAGAAATCACTATGTATCATGAATTATAACAATTTACAGACATGAGTGCTTAACCATTGAAATAAGTTTATATTTTATTATTAATTAAAAGAAAAAAAATCAGTAAGCTCTGTAACGTTCATATCAACTGAAATATAGCAATTTTAAGAATAATTATTGATGTATGAAATGATATTCTTTGAGTGACATCCTCAAGGACGTTAAATTATTGTATTTTCTCCCCCAAGGGACTTATCGTATTTGTGAAAAAAAAATTTTCAAACAATTCCATTCAATTAAAAGTTTTTACAATTAAATTACGAGCGCAAATATGTGGTTTACCCTAATAAAAAATACAATAGTTTAACATAATTTTGAAAAAAAAATAATTTTCGTTTTGTTTCGTAGTTATCTTAATTAGAACAGATAATAAAAAAATATTTGGGGGTGACTCACTCTCTTTTACTAATTTATTTTTTGAAACACCGAAAGAGGTCAATTTGAGTTAACTATGGTATTCGTGAAAAAAATATTTTCAAACAATCTTGTTAAATTTAGTAATTTTTAGAATTAAATTACATGCGTGAATAGATTGTGTACCTTTATAAAAAATAAGGGTGATATTCTTGGGGATGAAAATACCTAATTTCGACATCATTTTAAATAACAAGTAGTTTCCATTTTGTTTTGTAAAGATATTCCAATTAGAACTTGAGATTTACGAAAAAAGTATTTGGGGGTAGCTCACCCTCTTTTACTAGTTATTTTTAGAAACTCCGGGGCCGGTCAACTTAAGTTACTTTTGGTATTCGTGAAAAAAATATTTTCAAACAATTATATTAAATTTCGTAATTTCTTAAATTAAATTTCGTGCGCGAATAGATAGTTTACCCTTATAAAAAATAAGGGATGATATCCTTGGGGGTGAAAAAACCATAATTGAACATCATTTCTAACAGCAAGTAATTTTGATTTTGTTTTGTAAAGATATCTCACTAAAAACCTGAAATATTTCAAAAATACTGTTTTTAGATGCGAAGCTTAGGGATGATTTTGACCCCATTAAAATGAATCTCCGCAGATAAAAAAAAATACGTGTCTCTTATTTTTGTACCATCCACAACATATTGGAGTTTCATTAAAATCGAAGGCGGGCACTTCAGGTACCTTCCTTGTCAGTCGCATAAGTTAGATTTCAGGATATTCATGAAATGTTGTAAATGTTATTTAATGGAAAGCGCAAAAAAGAAATGGAAAACATTTTATGCAGTTCGTGAAAATTGAACCGATAACATCCACCGAAGACAATACTTTGATATTTAATAGTAATAAAATTAAAATCCAACCCTTCATTTTAAAATAATGGTGATAAATTGTTGCAATTAAAATATGCAAGATTAACGAACGATAATTTCCTTATAAAACACAATTTTCGAACAAGAAGTTGAAATATAGTTTTCATTGATTTTAAGTCCATGTTATTTGTACCACCATACTTCACCTGTTAGGTCTCAAAAACAATATTGAAGATATACATTTATATGAATATTATATATGCATGTTTGAAAAGAATAGTTTTACTATTAAGATTTAAACACAGCGTATAAGGAAACATATGCTTATGAACCTCATTCGTTATTTTCCTAAAAGAATCCACCACGTAATAAAGCCTTTTCATGACATCGCGCAGGTACATTAAAATCAGATTAAAATATCCATCACATTGCTATAAAAATGCCAAATATTTTAGCGGAAGATTTTAATTTTAATTTATTTTTGTTCTTCACAGGCAGTGTTGTGGTATTTAAATTAATTTTATGTGAAAGTACACACATGGTCAAAATAACTACAATAATAATGTATTCATATATGTATTCATATATAGAGTAATAAAATATCGTCGTATAAAAAAAAACAACGATTTTCTAATCCAATTGAGACAATTTAACCTTGTTAGTATCCAATGTAAGTTGGTCCTATTATTTGCGATCACTTAATTAAGTGGAACTTCTGATGGTTTTCCTTTCTTCTTAAACGCTATTGACACCCACGAATAGCAACCGTAGTGATGGCTAATACTGGTTCCGGCCTAATAAATCTTATAGCAGACCCTGGTCTTACAAGTTGATCCACTTTTTCATTTTCTGGAATACCTTTATATCCTGATATCCACTCAAGAGGTATCTTGTGTTTTGCCAGAACGATACGGTTGTGAAGACAGTTCCAGATCTGATGACATATAAGCACTTTTAGCACTTTCTAAATGCTGGAAAAAATGCCAAAAGATGACTAGACGTGCAGATGGTGTCTGGAGAAGGATGAAACTGTTAACCATGTCCTCAGAAAGTGGCCAGCACTTAATGGACGGCAGAGACCTTTCGAAGATACAATTTTGTCGTCAGTATCCGTTAAACAAGTTCAATCAAAGAAGCTGCTTAGAACCGCAAAGGCAATCTGCCTCGAATAATTTTAGCTATAGTGAGATGTAAAGGATTCAACGAGGCCTAAGCATCGATAATGAAGTATCACCACCTTTTCTTCATTCATTCGTTGATTCAAAATCCCAAAAGTAACCCCTTTTCATATTCTCTAGAAATTAGATATCAATTGAATACATTTCTGCCGGTAATTCAGGTGCTGCCTCAGTGCCTTACTTATAATGTCAAGGTGGATCCGTGTATTCCGGGTACTATATCATGGTGTTGGCCCGTTTCTAATCCTGTCGAGGTTTTCTGACTAACCTTCCAATCGGTCTGGATGGTGTAGGGTCTGTTAAAGTTATAGGCTCTTGGAATGGTATCACTGCTCATCTCTAATAATCCACCAGGCTTTGTTCCAATCTGTATGCCCATACCCTCGTCTTAATTGTTACATTAATGGGGAGGAGAGGGATTTTGTAAAATTTTCATGGCTGCTATCAAAGTGCTTCTCATGGCTCTTGTCATGCCTATGACAGTCCTTGTAGTGTAGAGAGCTCCAGAGTGGCTCGCTTCCAAGTGTTTTTTTCCACCGTACAACCGAGTTGTAAGTCATTATGAGTCTCACTATTGTTGTGTACAACTGTGTGATTTTATATCATGTTTTGTTCAGTGCCTTTTTTGCTGCAATAATGGCCATGTCTCGCAAAAATATCAAGATATACAAATTGAAAGTCTTGGTTTTTATTATGAACCCTGTAAAATCATTTAATTCCCTAATAGACTAAGCAACTGAAACGGCTGAAATTCTTAATTTATTGTATTTATGTGAAATGCAAAAAACTAAACATGCAATAATTTTGCTCATGTGTGTACATACGCTAAAAATTTCTGATTAGCATGGCAGTAATTTAATCATGGTTGGAATATGTTATAAAAAATAGCCTTATCGACGGTTCCAACTTTTATTGTCATAGTTGTTACAGTAAAAACAAAGATTAAGTTTCAGATTTATATCGTAATAAAATTATAATATTTTTTAGAGTCAGATGTGCAGATAAACGGAAAAACAAAAGTTAAAAGTTTGTCCAGGAGTATTTCCCAAATGTCTACAATTTCTCAGAAGTCAAAAACCAGATTTTCAGACAACGGAGATGATAATCCAAGGTAACATCATTTTTGCTTACATTTTATATATGTCGAAATATTTTTATTTCAATATACTTTATTTCTGCAAAATTTCTTACTTTATAAATAAAGAATTGGAGTAATAGACGTTAAATAAGAAAGTGACAAGTAACAAAATAGAACTCCAATTTATTTTAAAATAGTACTGTGATGAAATCAGATTTAATGAATTAAATGCTGAGTGTATTTCTTAAAACTTATTTCTTAATCCAGAGCGAAGCTTTCTAATTTGCTTTAACTTTAAAATTTGATCTTTAAGTAAAGGTGTGTCAGCATCTTAAGTGGACAGTGAATGTCTCTATTACTTCAGTTTCGACTTCCATAATTTATCTCTTTTTTTGTTTCGGAGCTAATTTCTAATTTTTAATATTGGTAAATACATTAATTATATCTAGAACTTCAATTCTTCTCTGATATTGGCAGTATGTTTTTTATGAGACAAATAATTATTTCCTAACTTTATAACAAATGAAGTTTTCGTTGTAATGTCATTTTAACGTATTGAAAAATGTACCTACTGCTTTTCCCAATATGATTAGTTTAAAAAGAGCTTATTAGTCTATAAAATGCATTTTTTTGGCACAGAACCTAGGGTTTTACGCAATAAATATTGAAACTGATTGACACCTTTTTCCTGAAATAATCTCAGCAATTCTTCAAATAGATGTATTTTGAAACCAAAAGAATATATTGTAATATATTTTGTGTAAAGAAATGTTCGAAAAATATCCTAAATTGCTTTATACTAAAAAAAATACACTTTTTCACTCTCCTGTATCTATTATTATAACCCACCTTTGAAGAAGACGAATACTTTGACACCGCTGTCGGTAAGAATTACATCATATCAAGCTATATCGAAACAACAACATCGCCCAACAGCATGTCTGCTGCATGGAATATTTTACATCATTCTAAGCTAATTCTTGACGCTGATTTCAAATATAGTATCAGTTTTTTTATATCAGCTTTAGTTTATGAATTATATGGAGGGGTATTTTTTTAGAAAAAATACTCCCACGTACAAAAATATTTTATTAAAAAAACTCCGTGTGAGATGCAATAGCAGGAGGAATCCGTAAAAGCCGCATAAACATATATACGCCATCCGGCGGAAGGTCGCCGAAGCCGCGTTCAGTATTTGCATGCTTCCTTCTGATCTGTCCTTTGCACAGCCAGGTGCATGTCGGTACCCTGATGAGTCTAGTAAAGACGAAACATGTACCTCTGCCGTATCACTGTGGCGGGGAGGGTAAGTTTTGACTTTCTTCTCAGTATGGTGGTACAGATAGGCCATCATCTCGATGGTGATGGAATAAGATAAATTGTGTTCCTTAACAATTGGTTCAAACTGTACAACCTCTAACACGGAAAGGATATGGTTGGAACGAAGTTTGCATTTACTGTTCGCATTTTACTTCATTCGTACACAGAGCTGCATATAGTTGTCTGTTTGCTGAATGTGATTTCAGCACTACAACAGCATAATGTGGATATATCCACTGCTATTGCATCTCACACGGAGGAATCCGTGAAAGCCGCATAAACATATATATATATATATATATATATATATATATATATATATATATATATATATATATATATATATATATATATATATATATATATATCTGGAAATAAGTTATGAATTATTTTAGGTCATGGTGGTATGCCTTTTGCTTAAAATGTAGATCAAAGGAATCAACACCCGACACATGGGAACCTAAATACTGGTCTGCCTTATGTCCGTATCCTTTTTGTCCAGATTATGGAAGTTTTGCTAGATTACTGGCCCTAATTGTTGTTGGAGTGGTGTCGTGGTGCATTCTGTATACTATTGTAGGTAAGTCTGGTATTTTACAAGTGGCTTATATATTTTAAAACTAAAAACAGTATGAAAAATGTTATTGGTTGCTGATTTGTGAATGACTGACTTTAACAGTTCTTTTATTGCAAAGGGTACTATGTCTTCTTACTGTTGATGGCCCTCATTCTATTATGAGCTTCTTATAGGTATATTCTTTTGAGTAATTATTACTTTCAGTTCTATCACTTGAAGTAATCATAATCACTTCGATCCAGTGACAAATAAACGCATATTCGAAAGAACGTGAAATTATCAGTATCACTTTTTTAATTTTGATCAGTGATAATTTACTCAAAAGAATACAGCCAATATAATCACCAAAATACAGCTAGTTTCTCATTTAATTTCCCAAAACCGTTTTGTTGTCGAACTTATCGACCATTTATATCAATAACAAAAATTTGGAAAATAGTTTTATGGCAGTTTTAATAACTTCTCTAAAACTCTGAAATTATTCCTCGTTATAAATTAATAATAATAAATATTTGATTGCTAAACATTTTTGGTGACCTTCTTGTAGCTATTCATGTCTGACATTGAAAAGTTATTGCAGAAATCTTTAATTTCTTCTAATAACTTAGAGCGTATAGCGGAAATGGGCCTTCAATACAAGGGAAGAATTAAATACCTGGAATGATCATATTGAGGCTCGAACCAGAAAGGCCATATTCTGGGCTTTTAAAGTAGCCGTTGGGTGCATATGGGGGCTGACACCGAGAGTGCTATTTTGGTGATCCGCCCCATGATGACATACGCCGCTATTATATGGCGGCCTAGTACAACAAAGCAGAAACATCGTCTTCAATTTGACAAAGTTCAAAGAATGGATTTGTAGAAGTAATGAGTGCAATGAGAACTCTCCCACTAGAGTTCTGGAGGTCTTGGTGAGCCTCCAGTTATACATAGAGAACAAGGCCCTAAGGGCTACTTATCGTATCAATTGCCTAGGACATCTCAGAACTGGAACAGGCGGCTATTCAGGTGTCTGGGAGAACATATTGGAGAGGTGTCCATCACTCCCCATGCAAATAGATTACATCGTGCTGCTTTTGAAAACCAACCAATCTCTTGAAATACTTTTTTCAAGTAGAGATGATTGGGAGGAGGCCAAAAATCTTTCGAGAAATGAATCCTGATGATTTCCAAATGGATATCGACAGCATCAAAGAGCTGAAACCGGTATGTTCGGCAGGAGCATGGGAGTCCAAGGATTCTACTCTCTCGAACAACGTGCGACAATTTTTATAGCGGAAACTTCCGCTCTTCTGAAGTATCACCACCTCTGTGAGAGGGACATAAACAGGAATAGAATAATAAACATATGTTCAGACAATAGGCCTGCGAATATGGCAATGGAGTTTAATGTCGCAACTTCGCGACTGATGTCTAAGTGCAAGTTTGTATTGAACTGTCTGATAAGGAACCGCTGCATAATCAGACTCGTGTAGGTCCCAGATTTGTACAGAAATGAGGAAACGGACCTTCTGCGAAAGATGGGGTCCGCGACTCCACCATAGGGACCCCAACCAATTCTACGTATCTCAATTGCTGTTGGTAAAAGGGAATTAAAATTGTTACTGGAAAGTAAATTTATTGAATCGTGAATAGGAGCTCCTGAAATAAGGTGTACCAAGCAACTTATAATTAGACCTAGCTCATGGCTTATTAAAGAGCCTCTCTCCTTAGGAAGGAAAGAGCTGCAAACTGTGGTGGGACTATTGACAGGACATTGTCACCTGAGGGGCCACCTTCATAAGATTGGTATCGTTGATGACCTGATGTACAGATGGTGTTCAAAAGAGAATGAAACTGTTAACTATGTCCTCAAAAACTGACCAGCACTCAACGGGCTGCAGCAGAGACATTTCGGAGATTCAATTTTGTCACTGGAAGCCGTTAAACAAGTTTAATTAACGAGACTGCTTCGATTCGTAAAAACGATCAGCCACGAATGACCTTAATTTATAGTAGGAAATAAAGAGCCCAACGAGGCCTAAGCCTCCATGATGAAGCGTCACTCTCTTTTGTTTATTTACTTAGCCTTAGAGCTTCTTATTTATGTGTGTATGCTAAGATTTTTGTTTCTCACAAATTTTATATAATTTACAGTAGAGAAATTATCGGTATTCCTAAGTCTATCTTCCCTTTGAAAATATTATGTAAATCGATCAGGTTTTTATAAAGAATAAAGCTTCTTAAATTCTTTATTTTAGAAGTAATTTCATAAATAAATAACAGTAGTCTTTATAGGTATGTATATATAAATTTTCGTACCTCAAATGTCTAGTTAAGTAATTTTTACATTTAAAAAAAGGTGTCATTATGGGACGACCAAACTGTAGATTCAAATATAATAAAATGATATTGTTATTTTTAGGACAAATTGCTGCCCCACCCCGAGGAACACTATTTCAACTTTTAATCCTTTGCCTAGGCGCAAAATTTGGAGGTTGGTTGACGAGTCTCACTAGTTTACCTGGACTTATCGGAATGCTCTTTACTGGAATGTTGATGCAAAATGTTAACATAGTTAATATAGATGACTCATTTTTTCCAATAACCAGGCATTTAAGGTAAGACATAAGTAAAAGCGTGACAGAGCTCTAAACGAAACAAATAATTCCTAAACTATCGTAAAGATATTAATGAAGAAATTTGACATATTTCTTGAGTTTTTTCCAAAATAAAAAATAATATTCCAGCATTAATTAATTTTCTATTTCAGACGTATGGCCTTAGTAATTATTCTGATAAGAGCTGGTCTGGACTTGGATCCCTCAGCTCTTAGACGTCTCAAATATTCAGTGATAAAACTAGGATTAGGGCCATGGTTTGTAGAAGCAATTGTTGTTACACTATTGGCACATTATTTTTTAAATATTCCTTGGGACTATGCAGTAGCCCTGGCATCAACTGTTGCAGCAGTTTCACCTGCAGTTACTGTTCCTTGTTTATTAAGGTAAGAGCAATTACTCAAGAAAAGTGTCTAGCAGCTGTATTATAATATCCAAAAAAATATTTTTGGTTGTTAACTTTAATTCGTGATATTCTCCACAATATATCTAAAATATATCCAGTGTAATGGTATAAAATAGATATGAGCATTCTCAACTCTTCAAAGGATATTGTATTACTTTTATGCTAGCCACGTAAAAAGACGGAGTTGAGTTTTAAGCCAAAAAATTGCAAAATATTAACCAAAAAGAAGTATATTTCTAAATTCATCCATGAAAATCTCCCATAGTACACCAAGTATCATGTAGGCATTTTCTGAAAAAATTTCTCCTATAACAATTACCATAAATATTATTTTCAACATTTTCGTAGAGTATTTATAAAAACATTTAAACTGTTAAATAACTCAAGAAGACAAATTTCTGTAGAACTTTGTTCATTCATAACTTATTATAGACTAAGCAAACATAAATTTTATAATATTTAATTTTATAGACTGAGAATGAAAGGATATGGAGTTGCGAAAGGGATACCAACATTGATCATTGCTATTGCTGGGATCGACGATGCAGCATCGGTAGCATTTTTTGGTATCATCAAGGGTGCAATGTTTTCAACTGGATCTTTGGTAACCGTAATATTACAAGCACCAATATCTGTTATTGGAGGAATTGGATTTGGTATCTTTTGGGGATTACTTTGCCATTATATTCCGGAAAGAAAGGATCCATATGTGGTTAGTTATAAGCTAAATATTTTTTAAACAAAAAAATTGTCTTAGACCTGTTTAGGTACGTTAACGCGAACATTATCAATATTTATTTTTAATATTCTAATGAACAAGGATGAAAAATCAAAGCGAAAACAAATAAGTGTGATACTGGGTACTACCGTTATTACCAATCTAATAAATTTTTGTTCAAGTTATACTCTAGCCAAAAAAGTCGCGCAGACTTTATTTGGAAATGTTGTCGTTCCACTGAAGTTTGCATATATTAGTATGATTTAAGAGTTTTATAAGAATCTGATAAGAAGTTCCGTTCTTCAGTATATCTATCTTGAAACGATCGGAAATATTTTACAGAGCAGAGATTTTTTGGTCCTCCTTGATCGAATTTGAGTTCTAATCGCCTTAAAACAGTTGGTATGATTTTTTTTTTAGAAAATGTTAATATAAATTTTTATTTTTTAGATTCACTTAAGAATACTCTTACTTTTGGTCGGTTGTACCATATCCGTTTTTGGAAGTGAATGTATTGGTTACGGCGGTGCAGGGCCCTTAGGCTGTGTGGCTGCATCCTTTACTGCTCTAGTAGTATGGTCTAAACAAGGCTGGGATATAGAAGAAAACCCAGCTAATGAGAGTTTTGAAATTTTATGGATGTTTTTTGAACCCATTTTATTTGGCATTACTGGAGCTCAAATTAAATTGAATGAATTAAATGGACACATTGTTCTTATTGGTAAGTATATTGTTTTTTTTCTGTCAATGAGTCAATAAGAGCAAGTGCACGTTGCTTTTAGTACCACAGCCAAATGAGTAAAAATATATTTTTAAAGAAACATTTTTATACTTCATATTATCATAATTCGTGTGTTTTTTGTTCATTATAATGAGAAGACGACTGCCAAAAAATAATACTTTAGCGCATTTTATGCAATATATTCGCGTACTTTGCCTCCCCGACTCTGCCTCTTACAGTGGGAATATGGATGCTGTTGGCATCTCCCCTACCCCGTCGACAACTCGCGTTCGCTTGCTATGGCCTCCCCCCAAGAGCTATGAATTCAGAAAAAGAGACTCGACCCTGCCTCTTACCTAGCAATGTGAATGTTATTGGCATCTCCCTCCCCCCCGTGACAACTCGCGTTCACTTGCAATCACTCCCCCAAGAGCTTTGCACTCAGAAAAACCCGATTTTATCTCTTACCTAGAAACGTGAATGTTGTTGGCATCTCCTTCAAATTCAAAACTGTCGACAACTTGCTTCCATTTGCCATACTATATTTTTATGATATCACCGCCCCCCCCCCCCCTAAGAGAGAGCCCGAAGAGTTCCACATGTTATCTCTACTGTTCCTTTTGTTTAGTTTTGTTCTCCCCCTTGACCTAATGATTTCGAAGAGCGAATTACTCATATAAAAAAACGATCTTGCCCGTTCTTTCAATGTCGAAGTATCCATAACGCTCTACCTAGAGTAGAATAAGAATCAATCTATCTAAATAAGTCCGTTTTAGTTCTTACATATTTAAACAAAGTGAGGCATACTTTTGATTGCTATTTCAGAAAGAATATACATAAGGCGGCAATTCTTTTTGAATCTCAATAGTTATAAAAAAGAGTCTTGTATACATCATCCCTGATAAATGTATAATCTTTATTTTTCAGGACTTGCAGTCTTAGTTGCTGGAACCGTTATTCGAATAGGAGCCACCATCCTTTTGGGCATTGGTTGTGGTCTGAATTTAAAGGAAAAACTTTTCTCGGCTTGCGCCCTAATGTCCAAAGCAACTGTTCAGGTAATTAAATATTCTATCTTAACACGTTTAAAAATAGATTGGTAATTAGCAGAGAACTTACATAAGATAACAAAGGATTCCTCTAATAGAAAACTATCTGAAATAGTAGGCTGTGGCTGAAAGTTTTCAGCGCAATTATTTTCTGTTATCGTTGGCACTTTTAGTATATTTATGAAATTATTTTAAAATGTGACATATTTGAATAAAAATCATACTATTACACATTTTAAAATATACTAAAAGTAAAATAATGGATTTAAACAAAATCACAAATAAAAAGAACAAATTTGCTTTCTTTATAACTCAGTCTAGAACATAATTTCAAATCCAAAGTAAAATTACAGCTTATACTAGAGTACCTTATAATTACTTAAAGAATGCTGATACTAAATACTATAAACAATATACAATGCGACCCGAAAACCTTGCACAAATTCTTCTAAAATTAAGGCAGTATACTACAAAGAGGATACATTACAGATAAATGCAGTTAAAATACACAAGAACTAAAGAACAATATTTTTTACTTATATAAAATTACAAAACAATGTTTAATCTGCTTAAGACAGTACCTAATCAATAAATTTTAAAAAAGAACTTATAAGTATTTTTGAGAATAGTCGAAAAAAAATACATATAAAAAATACAAAGGTATACATAATACGTATACCAAAATTTTAAAGAGTAGACCTATTATATATTTTTTACCGCTGATTTTGGATATTTTAATTTAACTTACATATTATTACAGACGCTTTATTCTGTTTTATTTCAAAAAATTTAGTTAACTTTCCTCCTTTCCTTTTGACGCTAGATTAATTCTGCTGCATCAAAAATATAAATAATATTTAATAATCATTTTTATTAATACTTTGTTAGTATCAGTGTGTTCGCTACAATTAAATAAAGAAAAATGTAACTGTTGAAACAAAATATTTTTTAGTAATACAGAAATGTTTGTAAACTGACAAAATGGAGATATTAGAAAAAATAACCTAGAAATTAAATAATATATACCTGGAAAACTCAATTAGTTTTTCATATATCATAACATCTAGCCTTGTTTCTTCTGAAAAAAAAATTATTAGAACCATCAGCGATGTACTAGAATTTTTCTCTTAATAAATTGAAAAGTGTAAAATGAATTATCAATCATACTCATATACTAATGTAAAAAAGACCAACAATATGAATGAATGAATGAAAAAGGGTAGGTGATACTAGATCATCGATGCCTAGGCCTCCCTTGGGCCCTTTACATCCCACCATATCTGCAGGTTATTCGAGGCCGATCGCCTTTGCGAATCCAAGCAGGTTCGTTAGTTGAACTTGCCTAATTGCTTCTGGTAACGAAACTGTATCTCCGAAATATCTCTGTCTCAGTCCGTTGAATGCTGGGCACTC
Organism: Diaprepes abbreviatus; assembly: GCA_034092305.1. Classification (NCBI taxonomy): domain Eukaryota; kingdom Metazoa; phylum Arthropoda; class Insecta; order Coleoptera; family Curculionidae; genus Diaprepes; species Diaprepes abbreviatus. Next base: position 34,167,982 of record JASJET010000055.1, read on the forward strand.
TCTGAGAACATGGTCAACAGTTCCATCCTCCTCCAATCACCATCTGCATGTCGGGTCACCTTCGACACCGATTCTATGAAGATGGCCCCTAAGGTGACAATGTCCTGTCAACCATCCCGCCACAATTCGCAACTCTTTCCTTCCCAAGGAGAGAAGCTCCTTAGTACGCCGTACGCTAGACTCAGTTATATGTTCCTTAGCACACCTCATTCCAGGAGCTCCCCTCCCCCTAAGATTAAATAAATTTGCTTTCTAGTAACGATTTTATTTCTTTTTTGCCAATAGCAAATGGCACAGGTAATATTGGTTGGGGTCCATACGGTTCGGCCGCCGAACCCAACTTTGCCAGACCGTCTGCTTCCTCATTCCCGCATATGCCCGAGTGATTCGGGACCTATACAAGTCTGACTGTGCAGCCTTTCCTTGTCATACCGTTTAATACATTCTTGCACTCAGACACCAGTCGCGAAGTCACGACACTAGACTTCAGTGCCAATATCGCAGCTTTACTGTCTGAGCATATATTTATTACTCTCTTCCTGTCTATGTCCCTCTCACAGAGATGGGCACACTGCAGAATAGCATAAATTTCCGCTATGAAAATTGTTGCACATTGTCCGAGAGCGTAGTACTCTCTAACTCCTGTGCTTCTGCCGAATACTCCGGCCCCAGCTCTTTCATCTTGTCGAGATCCATCAATATACCACCAGGATCCATTTTTCGGAAGATTTTGTTCTCCCTCCCAATCCTCTCTACTTGGCATAAATATCTCCAGGTAGAGGTTGGGTTTTAAAAGCGGCGCCATGTAATCTGTCCGCATGGAGAGTGATGGACACCTCTCCACCGCGCTTTCCCAAACACCTGAGTCGCCGCCCGTCCCAATTCCAAGATGTTCCAGACAACTGAGACGATAAACAGTCTGCAGGGCCATGTTCTCTATGTATAGGCAGATTCATCAGGACTTCCAGAGCCCTGGTGGAAGCAGTCCTCATCGCACACAAGCCATTCTCTGAAATTTGTCAAGTTGAAGAATGTGTTTGCGCTTTGTTGTACTACGTCACCATACAATAGCGGCGTACGTTATCATGGGGCGGATCACCATGGTGTATATCCAAAATAGCACTTTAGATATCAGTCCCCATGTACACCCAAAGACTCGTTTAGAAGCCCAGAAAGCACATATGGCTTTCTTGGTTCGAGCCTCAATATGATCATTCCAGCTCAGTCGTGAGTCCAGAATTACTTCCAGGTATTTAACTGTCCCCTTAAGTTGAAGAGTCCTTCCCACCAATGTAATTATGGGAAGTCTCCCCATTTTCCTCTTTTTCGTAAAGAATACAATCTCGGCTTTGTCCGAATTTATTCCGGGCCCCTCCCTGCGGCACCATCGTTCCGTGATCCGGAGGGCCCACATTATTAGTCCCTTCAGGTCCCAGACACGGCGACTAGGGCACAAAAAGACAAACGCTATTGCTAAAAAATCTAATGAAATCGAAACAATGTAATAATAACATTTAGTTAAAAATATACCTTCATCGCTGGTAGTAATAGAAGCCATTTCCAGGATTTCTTTATTCTACTTATTTTTATTGGAGGTGTGTATTCGTCTTGTTGACTTTCAACTAGAAGAAATAAATATACTTGCATCATGGGTTTTATTTTAAAAGAAAAAATCTATATTATATATTCATCTCCATTTCCGTTTATACCTGAATTTGTATTTTTTACATTACATATTTCTAATTTTCCAGAAAATTAAAAAGTGCTCACTTGGTTTTACTTACATACAGGGAGCAGGAACTGCATTTAACTGCTTTTCTCGAATCTCTTACAAGAAATTCTTAAAAATGTCCAACACATACGCTATGGTTTTTATAAATTCCTTTGTAATTCCAACTATTTAACAGAGTGGTGTGAATTGCTTGTAGCCATTTTTTCATCATATCAGATTCCTTTGAATTGGGAAATCGAAATCAGCCACTGTACTTGTCTACACAGTTTAAGACAGAGCATTTCATTTTGGGATGGCTTTTTTTCTCATCAAATATTGTTACCCTTTTTAAAGCGTAACAAAATATCTTGATAAAAGTGAAAACATAGTCACTTTCACAAAAATTACCCGTATAAAGAGAAATCGCATAGAAATACCGGTATAGTAGACATCATGGTTGTATTATAATCTGAAGTAAAGGAATGGTTTAACTGCTGCTTGAAGAAGGAACCTTTATTTGATACTGGATGCGCCACGCGCGATCGGAATGCCAAGTTCAAATACTCGTTCAGTGCCTTTCATAAGAGAAATTTTTCTATAAAATGGATATTTTGTGCGTAAGATGACCGTGTCTATTATTTATTTAACAATAATGTCTAGCACATCTTTAGAATTCATTTTACTCAAAAATATAGGACATCAAGAAATTATGGAATTACATCCACCCCAATATTTCCTAATAATATATTCTATAAAACGACACAGAAAATCTTTTTGGGTGTAGAATATTAAACAAGGATCATTCAAAATATTTCAAGGGCTGTAGTAAGATTCTTGTAATGTTTGCATTTTTTAAATATTGGCGATCTCTACTACTACTGTCACAGGTTATTTTACCCATCGTCGAGTGTAAGCCTTCCCTATTTCTTTCCATTCTTCTACGTTGCATGTCTTTTTCGTCCAAGCACGTCCTGTTAGTCGCTTCACATCACCTTATTCGATTTCATGATTGCCTAATAATGTCTCTTCTTAACGATAATTTTTCGTTCATTTGTTTTGATTTTTTGTTTAGTTCTTCGATCATTTTCTCTAATTCATTTTAATCTTTATTTTGTTCGTTTTCCCTCAAATTGCTTTGTAGTGTATCAGCTATCTATTCTACGGTTACTCAAAGCATTTAGAACTTTTGTGTTTCTTGTGAAATTTATAAAGTACAGATAATAAGTAGGAGTTGCCAAATAAGACTCAGACAATATCATATCATTATGTCATAACAATAGTTGAGTTTCTACATCAGGAGATAAGAAAGAAAATTTTGAGATGTATTTTATTACTACTATCTCTTACCTACCAAATATGTAGGTTGTCCGTTTTTATTTATATTGGCGATCTCTACTACTACTGTCACAGGTTATTTTACCCATCGTCGAGTGTAAGCCTTCCCTATTTCTTTCCATACTTCTACGTTGCATGTCTTTTTCGTCCAAGCACGTCCTGTTAGTCGCTTCACATCACCTTATTCGATTTCATGATTGCCTAATAATGTCTCTTCTTAACGATAATTTTTAGTTCATTTGTTTTGATTTTTTGTTTAGTTCTTCGATCATTTTCTCTAATTCATTTTAATCTTTATTTTGTTCGTTTTCCCTCAAATTGCTTTGTAGTGTATCAGCTATCTATTCTACGGTTACTCAAAGCATTTAGAACTTTTGTGTTTCTTGTGAAATTTATAAAGTACAGAAAATAAGTAGGAGTTGCCAAATAAGACTCAGACAATATCATATCATTATGTCATAACAATAGTTGAGTTTCTACATCAGGGGATAAGAAAGAAAATTTTGAGATGTATTTTATTACTACTATCTCTTACCTACCAAATATGTAGGTTGTCCGTTTTTATTTATATTTAAAGATAATTTTTTGTACGATTTTATATTTCAGGCTGCTCTAGGACCAGTTCTTCTGGGACTTTCACCAGACGTAACATCACAAGAACATATTTATTCAGAAAAAGTACTTATGGTATGTATTCTGTCAATAATGCTGACAGCTCCAACATCAGCTATATTAATGACTGTTTTGGGACCACACTTGTTGAAGAAAACAACAGTACCTTTTAATGCTGCAGAAATGAGAAGATCAAGAAGGTTATCAACCAGAAGTTTAAGAGACTTAACAGTAGATGATGATGCTGAAAAATCAGAAGATATCGAAAAAAATAAAGATTTAGCTATTAGTAATCAGGGTCATAACTGTAAAACTGAAATGTGATATTAGTTTCTGATTTAGAAATAGGATATTTTTAGTATGTTTTAAAATAATACGAGTATCATAAAAATGTAATAATGGGGTGTAATATAACTGTTAGGACACTACTTGGCAGCGTTATTTTTCAGGCAATATTGAAGAGGAAGTATATTTTTGCTTGCAATGTAAAGTTACGACTAGTAAATCGCGTTATTACGAAGTATATAGATAGTATTCAGGTTTTAATTTTTTTAACGTAATTATTGTATAAGACAGAAAGATAAATATTAAAAATCCCAAAAAAAGAATGATATAATTATAAGTTAAGTGTTTGTTTGTTGTATGTCTGTTAGTGGCGAGTTTTTTATGGTTTTTATGCGTTTCTGTTATAGAAAAAATATTAGAATAAGGAAAATTCATTTTTTTTTTATTTAGAATTTTAGAATATTTATTTCTTAAAATATTTTATATATATCGCAAATTAATTGAAAATATATAGTGTGTCTTATAACACCTATCACGATGAATCAGATGGGTGTAAAATTTTTAAAAGTTTTAAAATGATTCAAGGAATCAAAACTGCTTAATTTAAAAGGGTAATATATTTAATTCCCATAAAACCCGATTCAGAAGAAAGCTTCAAAAGGAAAAACAGCTTAGTTAAAATATTTTTAATTTTATAATATTAATGAAATATTTATTAGTTATTAATTGATATTCAATTAAAAAATAAAATATTTTACCTCTCATATAATTTAAATTGTTATTTACTGTACTTCGTATTTTTACATGACAAAAGTTCTTGAATTTTGACTCAACAATGTTTAAGTCTTTCCTAAGAGTTATAGTTCATCTTGTATATAATAACTAGGGTTAAATTGAAACTGAGACTATTATTTTAAGAGTATTATTAGTTATGTAAGGATGGTGATAGGTATTGTACAATATTTTATTAACGTATTCTATTATCACAGTATTTTTTGTTTGCTTTAACCTATACTATATCGTTATTAAATACTATGTATTTATATAGCCAACGTTCAAATAGATTTAGTAATAGTTATTTATGCATCATAAACCTTTTTAAATTATAGACTTAAGTATGGTACAAAAATTATAAATCGGCGTTTTTATTATTTTAAGCTTAATAAAATTTAAAATAAAGCTAATTAAAAAATACTTGTGTCTATTCCTTTTGTTTTTAACAGTTTCTTTAAAAAAAATTATTAATTAAGCAACAACTTTAATAACTAATATATTCCTGTATATACGAAATATTTAAATTACTCATTTTCTGAACATAAAATCAGTACAAGTAAGTACTGATGGGGTAAGTACGGCCTCTGTAGAGTATAATGCTACAAGTAATCATCTACACAAATATAAATTAAATAAATAAAATCCTGATTTGTTTTGTTTTGTTTATGGTAAATTCGAGGTAATGAAGTATCGAAGGCCTTTATCTAACAAACTGAAATCTCTTTACATTGATTTCTTAGGTATTAGAATTAACAACCAGGATGTAAACTGGAAGCCGCGTACAGTTTGTAGCCGATATAAGACAATGTTAATGCGATGAAAATAGACTGAAAAACAAAAGCACCTGAAATTTTCTAAGCTGCTGATATGGTCTACATCGCCACGCTGAGAAGACTGGTATTTCTAATTGAACGAAATCACAGGTTTTGCTACAATTACTAAAGCTAACATTTCGTACGCCAAAGTGTTTTTAGTCGTAAAATTAGAAAAAATAATAGTAATGGGTAAAACTGCGGCTCCCGAACTTATGAATGGGGACCATTCTCACGAGGAGGAAGAAATGCAAGTTGACGAAGAAGGAAGTGAAGATGACATTCCTAAAACCAAGAAGAGTTGAATGGTCTTATACGAGATTTAAATTTACCCAAAAATGAAGCTCAATATCTAACGACAGCACTGAAGAAGAAAAACTTGTTAATAATACGAAAACAAAAACTTCTTTTCATTACGATAAGGAGAAGAGGTTTCGTAAATTCTTCACTAAAGATGAAGAGAATTCATTGGTATTCTGTTCAGATGTGGAAGGATTGGCGGATGAATTAAAATCGAATACAGAGAGTGGAAAATTTTTATTGATTCGTCAAAATGAAGTTTGAAAGCTGTTCTACTAATTAACGAGAATACATATGCACGTATTCCAATAGCTTACTCAACGAAGCTAAAAGATAGTATTGGGAAAAATTAATTATTCGGAAAATCAATAGAAAGTTTGTGGTGCAATCATAATGCTAGACCGGTTATACAAAAACCCTGCTTCTTATGTTTATCGGATAGTAGAAACAGTATACATCACTATTAGGCCAGGAAAAGAAGCGATTTTTGGGAGGTAAAAATGACTCAAATACTGTCTGCGATCTGATTGCAGAAATGGATAGGGAAGATAGTAGAAATGACGTCTCATCTCGTGTCTCGACAAATTTTGGTTGGAACATTGTTTTTTTAGCAAATAGGTCGAAAAATAATTTTCCCCGGTTTTTTGGATTTTACGGAAAATGTAAGGGATTTAGAGAAAAATGTTCCACAGACGAATTGTACGTCTTGAAAATATCTTCAAAATGAGGTTTAAACATTAAAAATGGCTTATTTTTCAATTGTTAATAACTTTCTTAATATTTATTGAATTGTTTTCAACTTTTACCAGAATGTGAGTCTTTAAAGTGCTTAAAAATTGTGTGGAATTTGGGCGCTGTCGGTCCAATAGTTTTTGTAAAATTGCAATTGTTTATTAGAAAAACGAAAAAAGTGACTATTTTTGATTGGCTGTACCGTCGTCTAGGAAACTCCTACAGAGTTCTGTCAGTGCTCATTCTCTTCGTAAAGACTTAAGCTATTATGTAGTAAAAAAAGTGGATAATTATGATTTAATGGATTATTGTATAACTTTTAATACAACCGTATTTTATAACAATAACATTATTCAAGAAATGTTATTTCATTACAATAATAAAAAAATTCAAATTTTAGCAGGATATTATTATTTCTAGTTTATACATATGTAATAAAAGCAAAAAATGCGAAATCTTGAAAAATATCATTTTGAGGGTAGGAGGGGGCGGAATATAATTGTTCATAAAAGTAAATATATATATATATATATATATATATATATATATATATATATATATATATATATATATATATATATATATAATAAGGTATGTAATCATTTTCAATGAAAAAGCATATAAAACGAGTAAAAAAAATTTTAAATGTAAAAAATGCAATTTTCGGGGAGGTTGGGGCGGTCTGAGAAGGTTAAACATGTGCCTAATATTATTTTTTCAATGTGCTACCCCAAAAAAATCAAAGAATGAAAGCTCTACGTTATTTAGAAGCGGAGATATTGCTAATTTTTCAAGCGCGCGCTGATTTCAAGACGCGCTCTCACTTTGTATTCAGTGAGATTCGGTTACCCCCTCCAACTTACCTTATCTGGCATCCAGCACGTACCCTCAGTTTAACGATCTCCTGAAGGGTTGATTGTATATAAATTAACCTCAATTGAATGATTTCATATACTTTAGGCTCTTATTAATGAATTGTAAAAAATTCAGCTCTTAATATAAATAAACAATCACTCTGTGATTTTTTGAAAAAAAAAATTGCTAACTCGGTTCCTATTGGTCCTAGAGACTTTTTTTTTCAAAATTCGTGTTTTTTTTATCAGCTAATGATATGCTTCATTAATAAATCCGACAAAAAATGCGATTGTTAATTAATTTATTTATAAGCGAAAAACTACCCATATCTTCATGACGATTTTGCATAAACGAAATATAAAAAATATCCACTACATTACAGCTTAAGTCTTTACGAAGAGAATGAGCACTGATAGAACTATGTAGCAGTTTCCTAGGCGACGGTACAGCCAATCAAAAATAGTCACTTTTGTCGTTTTTCTAATAAACAATTGCAATTTTACAAAAACTATTGGACCGACAGCACCCAACTTCCGCGCACTTTTTAAGCACTTTAAAAATCACATTTTGGTAAAAATTGAAAACAATTCAATGAATATTAAGAAAGTTAATAAAAATTGAAAAATAAGCTATTTTTAGTGTTTAATTTGCAATAACTTTTTTGTTTACAGATCGATTTGGACAAACAAAAACTCATTTTGAAGATATTTTCATGACGTACAAATCGTACATTTTTCTCTAAATCAGTTAGATTTTTCGTAAAACCCAAAAAACCGGGGAAACATTATCTTTCGACCTATTTGTTAAAAAAAAAAACAATGTTCCAACCAAAATTTGTTGAGACGCGAGATGAGACGTCATTTCAACTATCTTTCCTATCCATTTCTGCCATCAGATCGCAGGCAGTATTTGAGTTTTTTTAACACTCCATTTCCTGGGGTATATATTCAGAAAGAATGGTCAGGCAGAACAGAATTCATTCTAGAATCGAGGAACATTATACGTAACCATTAATTGTTCCTACAAAATATTTGACACGACGACTACGTATCAACCTGGGCCTCACGAAGCAGTTTGTAACAATAAGTAATGCTAAATTAAAAGAGGGTGTCTTCGATGGTCCTAAAATTCATACTTTTTTTAAGACGAAAAATTCGTCACAAAGACAACGATGACAAAGTAGCATGGCAAAGTTTCAAAAATGTTTCAAGGAGAACGGAACAAGGTATGACTGAAATGAAGAGTCGCCATCGAGGAAGATGAGATATCGACATGAAGGCTCATTTTTATTGGATGCTGAAGAGAGGAACAATTCCGATAGAAAGAGAAACACGCTGCATAGATTATTCGAAAAGAAAAAGAGTTCGTTACAAAAGAAAAAATTGTAAGAACAACGACGTTCTCTTATTATCTCATGTTCGTCTCTATGGACACAACAAAGAAAACTTGGCCCTGTCCAGTTAATATTTAAGTAAACTTTAAAACGTATCACGTTCAGCTCGTTATTATTCATGAGAAAACGACTTCATGTAGTTTGAATAAAACTTTTTGACTTCAGACTCGGCTTCCACGCATCAAAATACATAATAAACATACTTGGTCTAGGGTTTTTACAATACACTATTTTTTGATATTTTTATTAGACTTTGAGAGTGACGGACTCCAGATTCTGATTCATCGCGTCGAAATACATATAGATAGATGGGTCTAGTCAAAAGTACACACCATTTTTTTTGTGTACCAGTGTAGTCATAAAAGGAAATGTCAAGTTTACCGCCAAACTATAAAGGTTAACTACCTAAATGATATAATTTGAAGAATATACACTGAGAGCCAATACTTTGGTAAAATTATAAAAATTAAATTTCATTTAGGGTGTAGCGTTTGTCAAGTGATCGGTTTCTCACCGGCGAAGAGCTGGTCCAATTCCAGTTATTGTTACTTTGAGTACTGGTATGTCGGAAGAAAAAAATGTATTGTTTGTGAAATTTAATTCATACTCGAGTCGAGGCTAAATGTGCTAAGGCCAAAAGGAAAGGAAAGACAAGGTTATTACACTACTTTCAAGGAAGTAGTTTCATAACATTATCTTTAAAAAAATCATCAAAACTGAGACTGAACTATCAAACATACTTATTTCGTGATTGATGTGGTTGGGGGAAAGTTACAGCCTAACAATACCTTTTGAATTCAGTGATTTTTATATTTAACTGATATAAATATTTTTAAATATATTGTTTTCAATAAGACGAGCTAGAAAACATACTTTTATATAAAAATAAAATATTTCGTATTAATTATAATGGTTGACAGCATTTGATCATGGACTCCTACAAACGAAATATTTTGGGTAGCGTTGGCCATTCCGTCTATAATCATACTGCTGTCCCATATTAATTTGTAGCTATTTTAAAAACCTATAAATAAGTATTACAAAGACAATTGCTCGAAGTCTAGTCGTTCCTCTCCTCTCTTGCAATTTTAATTCCAAAGAACTACAGGTTATTTTGGACTTACCAATACCATCAAATACAAGTTCAAGACTCAGAAAAGCTGCTGTCTAGTTGGTCAGATGACGTCTCTTGAATCGAAGCTCTCACAGGTTTTTAATAAATTAAACAAATCAAGTTTCTCAAAAAAAAATTAAGTCTATTAACAAAAATAAATAGGGAACGGATTTATTTACAATGGAAAACTTAGAACTAATAACAAAAATAAATAGGGAACGGATGCATTTACAATGGAAAACTAAAATTAATAACGAAGAATAATATCAGAATAACTAACATAACTGCTTTTAATGGCAGTTCTATTAATTAAAATGTAAAGCCCAATTTAGAATATAAAACGTATAAATAGCTTCTTAAAAATTAAGCAGAAAGAAGAATAAAAACGCGAAAAACAGCTATTTATATTACTTAAACAAGCCGTATTAATGTGGCTAAATTCTCGAGTAAAATAACACATCCCCTTAACTGTTCTAATATTTTTTATGGAACATGGGCAACGATTAAACCTCCTTAATTTGTTTTAGATATAAATCCGAAATTTTACGTGCCCCCCCTTTAGTTTTCTAACGGTAGATTTTAAAAATCTGAAGATTCAATAAAATAGCAGCCATGTGCTTTCAATTAACTCGGAGACAACCGCGCAACGAAATTGCAAAAAAAATTAACAAGGACTAAGGAAAACTTTTTTTTTTTTTAATTTTACCTTTTAATGATTTCAATTTGTCCAATGTAACAGCATATTAAATCTCATAACCTTAGTAAGATCACTTATAAATGTGGTTCGCTCGAAACTGAAATTTTATAATTAGGTATTTTTTCTGAACCATAGATTTCGGATACATCTATTGTACACTCATCTTGTATAATAATGTAAAATTTGTGTTGACTATATCTATGTAAATACTATTTTTAAATTTTAATCATTTGACTTTTATTGCATATACTAACCAAACGTGTCATATTTTTATTTACGTTTTTAATTCAAACAAGATCTCTAATGATGTAAAGCCGAGCCTTGTGTAGGTATACACCAACTGCGCGGTAAAAGATAAGATACGATCTTAATAATAAGTCGAATAAATGGTGTCTTTTAACACCTTTAGTGTAAATTGTAAAAAAACGAAAATATGAAATTTGCTGATAATATATTGTTGTTGCAGTTCCCAGTATTAAAAATTATCTATGGTAAGTTAAAATTTTCTAGTATTAATAATACGATTGTTTCCATTTTTTATAGATAGCATATATAGGTAACACTTATGTTTATTACTATAGATACATTTTCTGAACCGGCCTGAAATTAAATTCTTAGCAACTTTTTTGTCACTTCCCAAAATCCGTTTCACTTATACTTAGTATATTTGTATTTATTGAGGTGCCAATCAGTACATTTTTAGTATAACACTGCTTTACAGTCAAATTGCGACTGTAATGTAAAAGGCAGTTTTCGGTTAATTTTTGGTATTTAAATGCGAAAGTGATGGTAAACACTTCCCAACACATAAGATTTTTGTGTTATGATTTTTTCAGATAAAATGAATGAGTATTTTAATCACATTATTTTAAACAGTAATTTGTAATATACCGGAGCGGAATTTACGTTTTACATCACAAAAGTGTCTGGTTTTTCAAGAAAAAGCGAACATAACATTGAATATCTAGATATTCCCTCAGCAATAAAACAGGTTGTTCATGAAGAAGGTTCACCAGTTCCAGCGCCCCCGGCAAAATGGAAGGAAGATTTAGAAATGTATGATGATAAGGTAAAACCCGATAATGTATCAAGAAAGGAAGATTCTTATTTTCTAGAAAGTGAATGAAAAGCGCGTCATTTATTCGAACAACCTGAATTAAATGCAAACACCTCCAAATGTCCAAGAAGCATGCTGAATTATTAGAGGGGGAGAGAGAGATATGTTTTATTGACACATCGACATTTTTTTTTTACTTAGCAGTTGGATTTCATTTAGAAATGAAAGAATATTATTGAAATTCTGTATTGAGAGCATATTTGTGGGGTTACCTGATATATTATGTTTATTACGTTTGGATTGGTAATTATGACAATCAAAGAGAATATGTTTAATAGTTAGCGGGAGGGTACAGGAAGGGCATTTGTGAGGCGTCTGTGTCCGAATTATAGCCTAGTAATTATAACAGATTCTTTCCTTGGTAGGTAGTGGTGTGAGGAGTTTTCAAAGTAGGAGTGCTTTATGATATTCAGTTTATTATCGTCCAAGGTTAAATCCCATTCAAGTTGAGCTAGATCATAAAAAAGTTTATTGATGTGAATTTTGATATAGTTAATATAGAAAATTTGATCTACAAGTTGAGGATTAAGGAGTCAGCCTTCTCATTTCTAGGTATTCCCACATGGCTAGGGGTCCACTGAAGGATGATAAGTTTGTTATCTGTGAATCCCCTTTCATGGAGATATTTAATAACTCTAGATAAGGGATGTTTCGGATAGTACGAAAAGATGTTCTGGATGGAGCTAAGTGGATTAGTCGCAATAACCCATTTTTTGTTCGGAGATATTTGAAGGCTCTTTAAATGGCGTATAATTCAGCTGTTCGTATGCTGGCTGTTTTATGCATTCGAAAAATTTCTTCTACATTAAAGGAGTAATATGCTGCACTGGTCTGAGTGGCAGTTTTAGATCCATCAGTATAGATGACGTTGATTGAATTTATTATATGTTGTTTGAAGCAGGAGGTTGAAGTTTTTCCTGATTAAGAGAGGAGGGGTATTCAGTTTGTCATACTTTGTAAGCGTTAGATCGGATTTAACTGAAGATATATTCCATGGAGGAAAAGTATAGTCCTTATTTTTTGGTTTGAAGCATAAGGACAAGGTAATTTGCAGACGTTCCTTGAGCTTGTTATATCTAGCTAGGAGGATAATTACTAGAAGAAGTTATCCAAGGAAAAAAAATTCTATGAAATAGTTTTGATATAGGAAGGAAAGGTTGAATTATTAGGGTCTAGATTAAAACAATGGAATATACCAGCCACTGAATCCAAAGTTACAAAATTTAGGAACCGTAACCAGGAACTATTCTCGTTTTTTACTTTGCAGGATATAATAGGTGTTTGTGTTAATCCAAATAGTGTTGTGGAAAAATTAAGATTTGCACATAACCCGGACGAATAAGTTTAAAAGCAGTTCTGTTCCATAATGACAACAAAAGACCCTAGTAGTGGATATATGAGAGAAGGAAAGAAGAGGAGGAAGAGTAAGAAGAGTAAATCATCAACACTTTTCATCCTCCTCCTCTTTTCTTCTCTCATTATACTTCTCAAATCTCTCATTATACTTATTAAAAAACCTCGTATCATCAACACTTTTCATCCTCCTCCTCTTTTGTTTTCTCATTCGAATTATCTCGTATACATTCGAGTTACTTCGTATACATTCGAGTTACTTCGTATGCATGTTAACATGACCTTGTATCCCTTCTTTAAATTTTGATTATAAAAGCAACACTTTACCAGCTTAAAACATACTAAAATGAAATATGTCTTCTGCTTCTAACGAAAGTGAATTAAATTTATTAATTCAAAAATTTTATAAAAAATGTAAAAGTTCTGCTTTTGAGTTCGAACATTATGCAGTTGATAGTGGTCCATCTTGGTTTCAATATTAATTGGATATATCTAAAAACCATATAGAGGCTGTGAAATTGTGCGAACGTTATTTTCAAAACAAAGATATTATACAGTTTATAGTGAACTAGTGAACTTAAGTTGGTTTCGCGATGAAGTTCGTCATTTAAACCAATATATTAGAGATCCTGTTGTATTACAAGAACTAATCAAATCGCGTGGTGAAGATGATGCCTAAAATTGAAAATTTTGTGAGGGACCTTTATGCAGAGTTCATTATGAACGAAGCATGTTCCAGATATTTATCTTGTTTAGTTGAAGAAGAAAGTGAGGGTCAAGGTTTATTGTTATATATAAAATATGTTGATCATGCAAATTGTTGTAAAAAAGCAGTAGAATTGTGTAGTGAATTTTTTAAGACTAAAAATGTGTTAAAATTCTTTGATGAACTTAAAAATTTGGACTCAGTAAAGAAATAAATTTATGTATTGATTTATTGGTTAATTAAAGTTAGTGTGAAATAAAATATTTAAATTTTTATAGTTGTTTTATTATTGTGTAACGGCTGTTATGTTTAAATATTTGATTATGTAAAGATAGGAAAATATAATTTTCTGTTAGTAATGTGTGGATGTGGATAAATAAAAAAAAAATATTATTTCATTCATTGTTAATTTATTCATTCATAAAAAAAAGTGTATACATAAAGAATACATTAGAAAGGGCACACATTGAAGGTGATTGAGAATGATCAAAACATTTAGGAGATAATTTAATTAAAACAAGTTGTTTGTCCAATTCAATTATTGGCTTAGTACAATATTTTCTAATAAAATTAGCTTTCTTTTCTCCTTTAATATAAATGAATTCTCCTTTTTCTGTTAAGTTTTTTACTATAGATGAAAAATTAAGAAGAGGAATATATCCTGTATTCCAATTGATGCAGTGATGAAATTTCATTAACCATTCTGCTTGCTTGTATGTGTCTGGTGGAAGCATTTGTAGTGGATACGGTGGTTTAAAAATATAATGACTCATTTTATGTCCATCAAACATTGCAAGTTCTTTAGGAATAAACTTGTTGTGTTCATCCTTAAATCCTTGAACATCCATAACTATTCTCATTTTTATTTAGCAAATTTTTAAAGTACTAAATTTTTTTATAACAAATTGATTTTTCGAATAGTCTTCAATAAGATTTTTTAGATGTTTATTTTTTTTTTTTTTTAAATAGTTCTATTTTTCTTTTTGTATTTTGTACATTCCATTTGATGTGCAACAAACTATGGTATAGAAACAACTGATCTTATTCGATATATTTTTATTTTAATAATGATATTTGATGTGGTGAGAGAAGTTAAAGTTGTTTAAAAATTTTTGTTAATGGATTATAGCTTAATACTTTATCTAGTATTATAACACAATACGCAGCTGTTTTTCCCGATATTTTTTCTTTTGTCTCAAATTCAATTCTCATGGTTACTGGGCCGGATTGTAATAAATCTCTCTGATGAGAGCAATTAATGTAAGCAATAGGTGCATTATCTTTAAATTCTTTGGGATGAAATATTGGTTCTATTGGAAAGTTATAATATACTTGACGAAATTCAGAAAACATTTCATACAGGGTAGCAAACTTATTATTTTTAAAATCAAGCTGAAAATCCTGGTGCGGATATCTTTCTGAATTTAAAAACACATTTATATTCACAATGATCAAATTTACTCATATCTGATTTTAAATTACCACGTCTATCCTTTTGAAAAGCAATTAGTACATGTCTTGGTGTTTCAATTTGTGGAGGTTTTGACAGGCCAATTGTGTCTTGTATTTTCTAATAACTCTGGATATTCAATTAATTCCCAACTTCGGAAAGTAAGAAGAATATCATTGTTTTTATCAATAATTTTCGTTAATGCCAATTCTTGGGGAATGGCCACAGTAAGATGTGGAACTCACCGACAAAGTTTGGTTCTTTTAATTTTCGGTTTTTCATCATCACTTGTGGTAACTAAAGCGTTAGTGTCATCATTGCTTCTTATTAGTATTAGTTCTTGTTGTGAATTTAAAATTATTTTGTTATAATCTTCAAAAAATCCCCAGTACATTTTTAATGGGATGCATAGGGAAACGTTTCCTTTTTCATCAGTCATAATTTTTTCTTTAGGTTTCGTTTTTGGATACCATCTAGCATTTTCCAATTTAGCACTTTCGTTTTGATTAAATGATATGTATCCTTTAAAAGTTGAAGTAATTCTTACATCTCGAGTGAATCAATTGTAACACCATTTAAAATATAACGTAATTCTTTAAACAAGAATGCTGGAGCATTGTTGATTAATACCGCATTAGCCAATGGAGTATCATCTTCTTTGGTAACTTGAAATTCTAAATATAATTAACTTTTGCAAGGTAAAGAATATTTTTCTGTTTGTTGTAGAGCAATTCTAATTTCATCATTTAATCCAAGTTTTGTAGGATTGAAAGGTTCAAATAATAGTATTTCCCAGCTTAATATTGATTAATCTACAAGAATATTTTCTTTTACAATTAAATATTCCATTTTATTTTAGTTTGAAACCTAAACTTATCAGAAATTTTTTATTAGAAGGTGTTAACCTTTCAGAGTTTAATTAATTACTAGTTAAATGTCGTTTAGTATCTTCCTTATTAATGTTTTTAGAGTAAAATTTTTTTGAAAAATTGTAATTTGAGACTTTTTTATTATATAAAATAACCATTATTCATCTATTTTTTTAAGATGTAGTCTTACTGTTACCGTTTCTCCTCTGAAATTGATGAGATCACCATCTTGATCTACTATTTTAATGTTTATATTGTCTATTACCTTTACAGTAACAGGAAAGTAAAGGACATTTTGTGGTGATTCTATTATTTTAAAACCAGGAGCTACACTAGAAAAAAATTGATGTATTATATGAACAGGTTTTCCATTTAAATATGATCCTTCGGCAATATTACAATCGATGTTTATGGCGTTTACTTTAATAATTTCAGCTGGAAAATCTGAAATGTGCTCCTTAAGACCTTCTGATTCCTTATTTTTAAAACCTACTATTTTTCCTATAGTTCCATCACGAAACGAGATAGGAATATCTGTTTTAATATGCGTTCGTAAAGTATTATTATTGGCATAAATATGAAGAAAAGTACGATTGTCCAAAAATTTTTGAATAAAATTATTTACATCATCTATTTCATAACTACCTGGTGGTATTCTTATTTCTTTATTTGAGTCATAAATGAAAAGATTATTAGTCTCATCAATATTTGGAATAGCATTAAAAGTTTCAAAATTTACAAGTCCAATGAAATATTCAAAATTTTCATCTAAATATATTGGAGGATGAATATTAACAGAAAGCGTGGGGGAATTACCACTAATGACAAAACTGTACGACATATCTCTTTTCAACCATTATTATAAAGAAATTTAAGACAGAGCTCACCACAATTTGTTTTGTTAATTGATTGATAATGGTCGTAGTTATATTTCACAATATTTTTTTTTATCGCTGAAAAATTATTTTGTTAATTCGGTAGATGGTCCCAAATTGCCATAACTATCAAAATATAAAATATTTTCCCTTTTTTTATGTATGCAGTCCAATGAGTTCCATCACCACTATTCTTATCGAAATTAACAATACCACTTTCATTTTTATTATTTTTTTTTGGTAATTTATCTCTCATGAATATACCTCGAAAGTTGGGAATTTTAAGTAGATTAATATATTTACTTAAATCATAATTTGTAAGTGGTTTTCGAGGTATTTGTTTTAACAGTTTTTTGAATAAGGTTTCAGATATAATCCACATCCAGTTTTATATGGTTTTAAATAAAGACCACTTCCT
The DNA here is from genome assembly GCA_034092305.1 of Diaprepes abbreviatus. Taxonomy (NCBI): domain Eukaryota; kingdom Metazoa; phylum Arthropoda; class Insecta; order Coleoptera; family Curculionidae; genus Diaprepes; species Diaprepes abbreviatus. Next base: position 34,185,390 of record JASJET010000055.1, read on the forward strand.
TGTTTTCCTACTGCTATAGATTCCATCATTTTATTATGTCTTTTGGACTCTTCTAATTTTTCTTTAACAGCTTTTGCATCATTGACAGCTTTCACAATACCTGCTGCTTCTCCTCCAAGAGCACCTAAAGCGGACAAACCAGCAAATAAAGGAATAAGAGGTAGAAATCCACCAGTTTTTGGAATTGGTATGATTCTACTTTTTGGTGATAATATTCTACTATCTCCGATAGATCTAAGTGCGGTTTGAATAATATCAGTCAAACTTTTAAATTGTTTTCCGTTTAGTGCTTGTCTTGCTTTTGAAATAGCTTGAGATAAAGTTATTCCTCGTCCTAGACGAGTTTTTCGACTTCTGTTTTTCCTTCTTTTTTTTAATCCCATACCAAATTTTCTTTTAATTTTCATTGCACCTCTTATTCCAAGTGCAGCAGTTTTTTCTCCAAAAGTGGCGTCTTTTGCTCTGAACCTTTCGGCAGCTTTGTCACCTAATAACTTATCAGCAGCGTGTCGGTTTTTTATAACATTTGATTGTGCATAGGCAATATCATGCTCTTTACAAGCTTCATCCAATAAGTTTATACCTTTATCGCCTCTAGCTAGTCTCTTTTCTAGTTTGGTTCCAGGTCCACAAAAATTATACCCAGGTAGATGTAATTCAAAAGGTAACTTATTTATTAGAGTATTAATTAAACCACTACCTCTTTTTCTGACTCTTCTTTTATAAATGGATTGTTGCTTATATGAGATTGGCATTATATAATTCAAATCTTGGAACAAACTGACTAGTTTTAAATTAGAACTTACCCTTTATACATCCTCTTATATATGAAAATTGTCAAACAACCTTATTCAATTATTATTAAAGACTATGAGACTTCAAGAAATAATTTTAGAAAACATGGAAAATTGTTTGAAGGCTCTAGTAAAAGGGGGTTAATTATAGGTCCATCAGGGTGTGGTAAAACTAATATCATTATAAGTTTAATTGAAGATCCTAATGGTTTACGGTTTGAAAATTTATATATTTATTCAAAGTCTCTATATCAACCAAAATATGAATTTTTGAGATTACTTTTTAAACCATTGGGAGAAATTGGATATTATGAATCCGAAAATGAAGAAAATATTGTTTCTCCACAAGAAATAAAACCAAATTCCATAATAATATTTGATGATATAGTGTGTTGCAATCAGAATGTTGTAAAAGATTTTGTTTCGGAAGACATAAAAATACTGATTGTTTTTATTTGTGTCAAACGTATTCTTCGATTCCAAAGCAATTAATTCGTGACAATGCGAATTTGATTGTTATATTTGAATAAGACAAAACGAACTTAAAACATATTTATGATGATCATGTTAATGTTGATATGTCATTTAATCAATTTAATGAGTTATGTTTGATGTGTTGGAAAGATAAATTTGGATTTTTGGTAATAGACAAGGATTCGAATTTAAAATCCGGCGATATCGAAAAGGATTTGATTCATATATTTTTTTATAAAAATAAAAGTTTTGTGAAAAATTTAACTAATCATGAATGAACGCTTAGCAAGAGAGCTTGTTAAGTCAAGGAAAGCTGTTAAACAAAAATATCAAAGTTTAAAAAATGCTGAATTTGAAGCACAATCCAAATTGGAGGAAACCTATAAACCAATAACTCAACCCCTACAACAATTAATTTCAACAATTGGTAAAATTGAATCGGCTGAGGTAAAGGAAGAGCTACAAACACCCATTAAAAAAAATTATGAAACACCAAAAAAAAGATTGTTTCCAACACTAACACCAAGAAAAAAACTACAGTATGGAACATCAACACCAGAAAAAAGAAAGACAGGGAAAACTCCAATTCTTCCTACAGAAATACCAACAATTATTGATTGGGAAACCAGTAGAGCTTCACATAGTCAGATGCCATCTTTACAACAAACAAGTGTCATAGCAGAAACCACCCCTTCTTCAATTTCACAATCTACGATAGGAAATCTTTCGGATATATTAGAACAGACACGCCAAACAATTCAAACATTTGTCAGTACACCTTTATATCAAGAATATTTATCAGGATTTCATGAATTACCTCGTCAATATATTGACGGAGGTGTAAAAGATGTGGAACATAAGTTTGATCACCTCTATGGAATAGTACATGATTTTTAAACTGAGAAATTCTTTTTGGGTTTAACACAAAGACCTATAGAAATTATCGGTAAAAACATAAAAGTTGAAGGTATAACTTATACAGGTACACCAGGTTTATATGAATTATTATTTAAAAAGGAACCAGTAGGTTATAAAAAACAAGGTTTGGAAAATTATATGGATATTTTAAAGAGAACCAATGCATACCGTAGAAATTATGATCCAAATGAGCAGGTACAGGGAAATGGATCACAAAAATATATTTCTATAATAGGGCCTTATTTACAAAATAAAGGAATTACAAAAACTAAAACCATAAATCCCGAAACGCATAATATAGTTCAAGGATTTTTTGACAGACGAAAAGCTCCATACAGAGAAACTCGAATATCTTCGAAAAGAACAGGATCCGGTATAACTTTAAAAGTTAATAAACCTTATACCGATTACGTATATTGGGATAACGTATATGAACTTGTTGATAGACTTCGACTGTTGGTAGCATCTATGATGGCTGGGAATACAGGACACAACAACGAAATTATTTCTATTATAGAAGAATTGAAAGAAGCCAATATAATTGTATAAAAGAATGTAGTAAATATTGTTACATAACATTGTTAAAATGACCATTGATAAATTTAGACGTCATATTTCTAAAAAGTATACAGTAGATATACTTACAATAGAAAATAAAATACTAGCCAATGTTGAAAATGATATATTAAAAAATTTTAAAAGTGATGATAAATACATTGAAAATAAAATTGTTCAAAGATTTGAACCTGTGTTAAAAAATTATATTGTAAATTTAAAAAAGAGAGTTAGTGAAAATGATGAAAATGTGAAATCTATTTCAAAAAAAATTAAGTTATTTGAAGAAAATGTTGTGTCAAACTATGATAACAGGATATTAAATATAAAAAATATTGTCAAAGACAATGATGAACTATTAAAAAGTTTTTCTCAAAAAACATCGAAGTGTGAAGATGATTTTAAAACAATAAAACAGAAATATGATGAAGTAAAGAGTTTTGAAAATAACATAAAAAATGAAATAACATTGGTTAAATCAAAAATAAATAATACTTCTGCAATAGAAAATGTTAAACAAATTATTATAAAAGATATGGTATCAAAGTTCCAAGAATTTACGAACAAACTTAATAATAGGGTTTCTGAAGAAATAGGTAATTTTCAAAACATTCATGATGGTATGAATAAAAACACACAACAAATAGAGAGAGCTATGAATACAAACTTTATAATCCATAAAAAAGATAGCGATAATATTAATGAAATAAATCAGAAAATTAATTTAATTGAAAATAATGCTGAAAGAATTCTATTAAACTTGAAAAATTTGGAAAAGAGATTAAACACAGATTTACAAAATGTAGATGAAAAATTTGAAAATAAATTTAAAAATGAAATTTTAAAAAATAGTGAACAAATCATGAAGATAATCTCACAATTAAACAATCTAAAAACAGAATTAAGAACTACTGTTGACGATGAATATTTTCAAAAGATGTTGAATAAAAGATTAGAAAAAGAATTAGAATCTTTAGCAGAACTAATACAAGCTATGATTAACACCTCTATCCATGATTTAAAAAAAGGACTTGCACAACACAGTTCAAAAATTGAAGAAATTTCAACAAAGTTAAATGATTATAAAAAATCTTTGAACGATGTAAGAATTGAAATTGAAAAAGCGATTTTAGATATAAAGAAAATAGAAAAAAAATTGATTTTTTATTTTTTCCAGTTGAAATTGAAAACAGAAAAAGACAATATAGGGACAGTGTTAAGTGAGACTTTTTTAGTGTTAAGTTAAACAATTAGTGAAGTTTTAGTTATAGTGGCTAGTAGTTGAAAGAATTTAAGGTAACATTTATTTATTCTAGTTAAACGAGAATGAAGGAAGATATATTTATTAATTTATTATATTTTCGATAGCTTTACCAAACAAGTTTAGGGACAGTGTTAAGTGAAACTATTTTTAGGTTAAGTTAAAGTGTTTAAGTGATAGTGAATAGTAACGGAGACGATTTAAGGTAATGTAAATTTTATTTAATTGATCTAATTATAAAGGAGTATGAAGATAACTGTACTTAAATTTCCTATAATATTTTTCTCCTAGGACTACAGTTTTTTCATTTTCACATTTAATTACTCATAGTTCATTGCGACAGATTGGACATGTTTTATTAATTAACATCCACATTCCTAAACAAGGGATGCAAAATCTGTGATTACAAGGTTTTGGTGACATCATTTTATTAGATACTATATCTTCAAGACATATAGGACATTCTTAGGTTTTATTTTCAATTATTTCGTTAACAACTTTTTTTTTACCCTTCGCCACTTCCTACCGTTTTTATATATTGGTTTTTTACCAGGCATTATAATTATTTTTTATATTGGCACCACTGGAACATTTGAGTCCCAATCTAAATCAATATTTTTAACATTACTATTGCAAATTAAACAAACTTTGGGGGTAATAATTTGATACAACTGTCTTGAACATATATCTTAATGGAAATCATCACTTAAGCGTTTTAATTTTCTCTTATTATGAGTATTTACATGTCTATGAACCCCTGCCCTTTGATAATATTGTATAATTTGATAGCATGCGTGACAAAGAGTTTTTTCTTGATTTTCCGTCACTACAAACACAATGATATAACTCTGAGTAATACAGAACACAACTTCTTTGGGATCAGTGTACTAATGTTTCACTAAACAAAATTTAGCACTAGCACTTTCTTCTTCATTATCTTCTTCAATATCGGAGTCACCAGATTCAGCTTCAATTTGTTCGAAATTATTTATATCGTAGTTCAAATAATTTCTGAAGTTCTTCTGAAATTTTTTTTCGTTAAGATATCTATTGTAATCCAATACTCCAATTAATTCATCTAGATCTGGATTTTCTTCAATATTATTATCCATAAATTTTTGAATGAATTTTTTTAATATTTACTTTGTAATATTTACTATTAAATATAAAATTATTTACTTATTATTTACTTATTATTTGTTGGTATTTAATTTATCATCTTTTGTTGCTCCACGTATCAATTTTATAAATTTACTAAAGTGAAAATTCATTGGTGGGAGGACTTTATATCGACTTCATGGTCAAATAAGGTTATCCACCTCAAGGTCAAACATAAGGTTAGATCTCCTACTATGATCGGATTCAATGAAAGGTTAGCCATGTTGTTAACTTCAAGATTAAACTCAAGGTGATGTATACGAGGCTTTTTGAAAAGTATAATGAGAGAACAAAAGAGGAGGGGGATGAAAAATGTTGATGATACGAGGTTTTTTAATAACTATAATGAGAGATTTGAAAAGTATAATGAGAGAAGAAAAGAGGAGGAGGAGGAGGATGAAAAGTGTTGATGATTTACTTTTCTTACTCCTCCTCCTCCTCTTTCCTTCTCTCATACATCCACTACTAACCCTCTTTTCCTCTTGCACATGCAGTTGACATGAAAGAACCATACGAAAATATGTCACTTATTCTAAATACAATAAACTGTGATACGTATAAGTGGCAAATATGCGGGAACCTAAAACTCATGTGACTGTTACCAGGGCTTCAGGGTGGATTTACGAAGTATTGTTGTTTTCTTTGTCTTTGGTACAGTAGAACAACACAGAGCAATTATCAAGTAAAAGAATCCCAACAAAGTACTGTTACCTCCATCACACATTAAACTGGTATTGATCAAACATTTCGTTAAAGCATTAAATAAAGAAGGCGATGCGTTTAAATACTTTAAACAATTTCTTTCCCTAAACTAAGTGGTGATAAGCTTAAGCGAGAAATATTTGTTGGACCACAAACTAGAAAAATACTAAGGGATCAACAGTTTGGTGATGTAAAATTAGCTGCGTGGAGTTCTTTTTAAGCGACTTCTAAAAGAAGGAGGTTCTCAACTCGTCGACTATGAATTTTTTTTATGTATGTACACCCATTACTCCAGAACGGCGGCACCGATTTGAATGAAATTTTTACGTTATGTTCACGAAGTGGTCTCATATTTTTTTGGATCAAATTGTTGCAGTAAAATACAAGATAACGCTGACAATATGGCGGCCAAAAAAATTAATTGTGTCCTATCTTCTTAAAAATTGGTATGTGGATAGATTCTGGGCACCTTTCATTTGATCCACAGATCGAAGAGTGTCTCTAATGCCAAAAATTTCCCAAATAAAATACAAGTATTCAATAATATCTTCCCTAAGTTTCATCCCTCAATATTCGTCAGCCGCGAAGTTTCGAATTAAAAACAAATCTTTTTTATAGTACGATATTTTTTTTTCATATGTAGGAAATAATGCTTCTAAATCTAATGAGAACATTAAAAAATTAAGTTCACTAGGGAAGAATTGCAATGTTTATGGCCCAACAATAATTGTTTTCAAAATTTCTCGGCACAGAATCAAGATTTTTTTTTAAATAGATCTTAAAAATATACGTAATTTTTAACAACTTGTTGTAGTAATGGTTGCTGTATCCTAATTAGATGAGCAAAAAAATCAAGGTCAAATATCAGAAAATAATAATCACGCAGATTCTGGATTTAGCAAACTTTTTGAGATACAAAATACCTATATTAACGGTGAATTTTGAGATAATAGTTTTAAAATAAAGATGGTTTCGTAAATGGTTTTGAGTCTTGAGTCTAGCTAACTACAAGTCTTGCTCTTAGCAAAAAAGCTAGACTTGTACTCAGCTAAACTTAAGACTCCAAGTCATTTACGATTTACAAAATGACTGATGGTCATGTGGTACTCTCCACATCTGATGAATCTAATCGATGATGAAACGAACCCAGCAAAGGGAAGGTGAGCTCCGCTCAATCCTTGCGTGTCCACACCAACCGGTGCCAGGCGTATGGCAGCAGCCCTGCCATAAGGCGACCAGCGCGACGATGTGCCGCAGAAGGGATAAACCCAAACCCAAATACTTTTAGATAACACTAACAACTTGCATGCTTAAGCAAGTTAGGGTCGAAACGTGTTCCAGGCCGTGCGCGACGCAACCGCGTCGTTAGCACCTAGTCCTGCTGGCCGGGTGTTCGCACCAAATACGTTTTAGTGTTAACCAGGGCAGTACTTCAGTGTTTCGTTCTTTTAGAACTCTTCAGATAGGCTAAGAAGCCTATTACACTTACATTATAAAGATGGTTTTATTTTAAACAATCAAAAATATAATTTTTTGCTAAAAAATATATCTCGATAACTAGTTGCGTCACCTATAATTTTACACACACGAATCGAAAATATAATTCAGTTATCTACATTTTTGAATATTTATTTAAAGATACCCCACTCGATGAAAACAAAATTAAATTTTAAACACTTTTTCTTTTATTTCACATAAATTAGCAGACAAATTATGGCAGTAATAATTTTCGTGGAGTACATTTAGAAGGTTCCAAATTTTATCAGATTTTAAAAATTTACCGTTGGCAAATTACAGGAGGGGATATTTAAAAAGCCTCTTTGAAGGCTTATAGTTCGCGAATGAAGCGAGTAAATAGAAAATGTTAGAAGTGATATTTAATTGCATTTTTGAGGACCTATCTAATGATATCGGGGTGTCATAAGATATATGAATAAATTTTTCACTTCCTCTTTTCACAAAAAAGGTTTCCTAAAAGATGAAACACTGACGAAATTTTAATGCTTGATACACAAACGAACCAACGGAATTCAAGTGTAATATCTCATATGTAATATTGTCGTTATTTTATTTTATAACAATTGAACTTCAGTAAAATACATCAAAGAATTTTATAAAATCAGAAAACCTTATTTTATTTTTTTAATTTTTAGATTACACTCTTGCTGCTGAAAACCTAACTCCTAATAAAATAAAAAGATAAAATTCGAGAAACTATGAAAAACACGGAACAAATTATGAACAAAAATAAACCAGGAGTCGATAACTCGGGCTTTGGTAGGTACAAAAATTAGGGTGACAGACATGGAGCTAAGATGGACTATTTCTTGAAGTAGCATACTGTATGTTTAGATTACACATGTATATTAATTCACAATGTATTGATAGTTATCGGAGATCCTCTGTAAATAGAAATAACCAAAATTGCCTTCGTATCTTCAAACCCGCTTTTACTAATATTATTTTGATATTCACATTTATCTAACTTCCGACTTCCGTCAAGTGATACGGATTTTAAATCAGACATTTTCGTAGAGTAATAACTTTCATTTCATATTTTACCTAAATAAAGACAATTTTTTCAGATAATTAATAAAGTCTATGAAACGAAAATTTTACAGATTTAGGTAGATCATCAGGTATAAATTTACACCTTAGCTATGTTTTAGAAGCGGAACTTGAGTACCAAAATATTGAAGAAAATAAAAATAAGTTGCACATGCATGCTAATGGAGAACATATTAATCATGCCGACCGGTAAGTAAAGCTAATGCAAAATATTTCACAACCCATTGTGGCCGAGGTCATCTGACAAACACAATTAATTCTTATAAGCTTTTATTTTTAAAACTTTTTTTAAAACATATATTTCGACTGACTAAAATGTGGTTGTTGGACTTGCATTGTATTTATTTTTCTTTGTTTGTACAACGTTTTGATTAGGTTGTATCTCTAATATTTATCAAATATAAACTGAATGTTTTCTCTTAAGGCTACAAGCTTATACAGATCTGGAAAATCCACACCGGAAACTGGACGTTTCTTAATTAAAATAAAGAAAATACTATATTATTCATCAAATCAGAATGAGACAGAAGAATAAGCATTGTAAGAATCGACATACGTGTAAATTACCAGTTTGGCCCTCGGATGAGGGGTAATCCAATGCTGGCGCGGTGAGAGCGGGCGGCAGCATACGCCACGCCCTAGCACAACAAGAGGATTCCAAGTTATTTGCTTTCATTCGGCTGTCGAAGCGTAAATACCGTGTTTCGCGCCAAATTTTTTGTTACAATGGTAGTTTATTCCACGGAACAAAAAGAGCACATTATTAAGTGGTAAACTATTCTTGTTAATAATCGGCAGATTTGTATTTATGTGCGAAAATAATCCTGTTTCTTGAAAATTTAGAATTTCGGAAGTTATTAAAAAATTTGAGACAACACGTTGTCTAAAAATTTGTAAAAAATACACTGAAAACAATGAGGAGCAACCGGTTCCTCAAATTACTGAAGAACGAGCAAATCGGGGAGACTGACGTTTGTAGTTTAGCAGAAATTAATTTTCCTTGTAATAGTACCGTAATTGCCTAAGGAGTTGATATAAACGCTCGAACAGTTCGGAATATTTTAAAGCTAATAAAGATATAACCCCTGAAGTTTTGGCAAATACGCGAATCATATTTTACAATAGACTGGGTTATTGTCTCGCTCAAAGTGGAGGCCTGTTTGAACATCTCTTGTAGATTTTTAGGTGTTTTTGTTGATTTAAATTGAATTTAATTATTTGTTTATTTATTTACAATTACTGAACGTGTTATTTTTATTTTTTACCAGAATAAAAGTTTATTTTTGAGAATGATTTTTAATTTTAAAGTTGTCTATTAGTTTATTTACTTATAAATCATCGTTACGTTTCACTAGTATTTTTATTAGAATAAATGTTTATTTTGTAACAGAAATATAAATTTTCTTTACGCTCAACGCCCAACAAAAACTATTTTTTTTGTATTTCGACTATTTAATGTATTTAAAACAATCAATGTATCAAATAGTCATTAAATATTCCAAATTCCGTCGATTACGTTATAAGTTTAGACGAAAAGTAAATACATCCTCTCATTCGTTTCAAGGTACTGCTCGTGTTCGTGTCGCACGGAAGTTAGAGGGGGGTAATATTGCGGTAGGCGTTCCTTACGATCTTCTGTCCGAACTAATCTGAAACAAGTTAGACGAGCTTGGTGGGTTAGGATTTGAGAAACGGCCAAAATAATTTCTAGTTAAGAAATTTAAAATAGAAGTTTGGCTATAGTAACGTTTCTATTAAACCTCGGTAATATGAACGGCCAGTCTTTTCTTTCTAAAGTTTCGTCTCATGTCAAAGGCAACAGTGTTGTGGTTGCGTCGCGCCCAGTTATATTTGTGCGCCGCTCTTCTATTTGACATTAGATTGTCGAGAAACAAATATCAACGATTACAAAATTGGGCTAAACAGAAAGGCAGTAACATATTTTCGCCGTACTCTCGTCTGTAAAATACAAAAAAAAAACATGTTATCCACATGACGAGTATCTAACTTTTACTAAATCAAATACCAAGGTTATATTCCAAGGCTTACTGGATCATACAGTGGATCGAATTATATTGCTTAAAATTAGACGCCCTTGAACAAATCGATAAATTAGATTTGTAGATATGAGTTTTATTTGCAAATGGGGCTTCGATGGAACGTTAGGTCAGAGCCAGTACAAAATGAAATTCACTGATCCGAATATTTCTGACACAAACTTATTCCTAACCTCTCTTATTCCACTTCAATTAGCAGGTATTAACACGCAAACTTAACAAGAACAGATTGAGTTGTACAATTCCAAACCCTCGTCTACTATAAGTTGCGGGCCTCTGAAATTTGAATTTATTAAGAAAACCGAACAAAAGCTTTTAACGAAAACAGAAAATTATGAACACGAACCAGACAACTTGGACCATATAATAGAATTTTCTTTGCCACCCGAGCTTCAGTACAGTACAACTTATCTATGACGATGATAGACGGCTAGGTGAATGCTTTGGCTGGAGCGAAATCGGTCCAACGTTGTTAGCTCTGCCAAACAACATCTCAGTTCAACAACATTGATACTGTGTCCCAGTAAATACAGAGTATTTCAAGCTGCAGCCATTACAACAAGAGTAAAGCGAAAACTGATCCTCCGGTTTCCCATCATTTTGCAAACTATTGGAAGCGGACATTAAACTGCAATAAAGAAGTTTTGGGAATACAAACTTCAAACAGCAAGATTATTCTTCAAAGGATATTCTTAGTACAACATTCCAACAGGAATCCACAAATGACTTACTGCATTGCCCAGAGATCATAGCATCTGCAATATTACCGATAGGTAAACTATCGAAAAATGCACAAAAATCAACGAACAAGTTGATAAGAAACTATCGTCTAGACTTTGCCCGAAAATTTTCTCGAGAAAAAATAATGGAGGATGTGTTCCAAAACTTTTGGCGTCGATGGATCCTTACACTGTTTTTGACATAGTAAGGATTCGAATAACAATTCATACGTATTGGAGAATGAGAAAAGAGCTGTTAACAAAGAAGGCAGTGATTAAAAAGTTCTTTTTATTATTTTTATTACTGTCGTATTATTTTTTCATTTATGTGAATCAATAAATATTATATTACTTACAAATTATTTGCATTGGTATTTATTAAGAAGTCTTAAGCATAGAGGAAAAAGTACTTTCGCCTTTTTAATGATTATCAATATCCATGTATTTATTATTATAGTATTATATTTAAAATGTACCTTGAAGTCAAGCGCAATATTTTATTTATGGAAATACAATTATTCTTTTTATTTTATTTTTAATATCAAATCCGTGCTTTCGACCCACTGTGTTTTGACGACCCTAAACCAGCGAAAAGTCCTTGTCCGACACCATTTGTGTTGGAAACTAGGAAGCAAGCTACGATTTAACATTATGCTTTATTTCAGTTCTTCAACATGGCTAAACGGGTTGTCCGTCGCTTTCTTTTTTTTTAGAGGTTCTGTTCTGGATTTTCCACACCTGTATAAGTACTGTCTCCATTGAATCACGAAATTTGACACCAATGATTTGATGCTACAAAGTAGTAATTGCTAAAGATTAGGTATCCCAACACTAAGTTTACTGAAGATTCTATTATTATTTTTAACGTAAGCTGCTTCTATAAATTTTCTTTTTTTCATGTATGGTTCCATATATATTGCCGCAGTTTCAGAGTATTTTTTATGGTGTTGTTTATCCCAGGCGTGTTCTTTGTTCCTTAATTCTATCTTCTAGTAAATACTTGTTTTTCCAATATACAGGATGTTTCATTAAGGGTGGCCAGGTACAGTGTCTCAGGAAGTGATAGTCCAGGAATTTTTGAATAAAAATCCCGTTAATTAAAGTTGATAGGAGAAATTGCTGGAAATAATTTTTAAGTTCATAACTCTGTTGCTACGGGGAGTATGTTTTAAAGTTAGTTATAACCTCGTCCATTAGGGGATAATCATTATGTTGTAAATGGGAGTGTAATTAAAGTCTGAAACGAGAATAAACATTTCATAATTACAATCTAATCGAATGCTCTACCTATTAATAAGTTACATTTTATACGACGATAACTATACTATACGTATGCAAGAAAGGCTACGTTCTAGCGATTCCGTCACTTAAACCATAAATCCTGTATACAGCTTTTTACATTGCACTACGACGTACCGACGGCATTCATAAACACCGAAGATTTTTAGGTGTCAAAGAAAAACTGCCTTCCTTACCAACTTCGGAAACGATAAGCAAAATTTGCAAGTCATCTCTTTCCGTGTGAAATTTGCCAAGACAAGAGGTAGCGACGATTGGTCAATTAACAGCTACAGGTTGTTATCGTAGCGGATAGTCTTTTTTTTACATTTGTATTGAAATTTAATTAATTTTTACCGGTTTTAAGTTTTCGTGTTTTTGAAGTTAGGCTTGTTTTGTAGTGTTTTGTTTTTGAAGGTTTGAGTGTTCTTACAAGTAAGTAAAAAAATGTCCAAAGAGGAGGAAATTAAACACTGTAGTGGCATACTTTATTGGCTGGTAATGAATAATTTTAGCTCAATAAATATAAAAATTAAATCCTATATTGTAAAAAATGTAGGAAAACCCCGACCTAATTTAATTACTAATCTTCGAAAATTGATTTTAGTTTAACGACAAATGTAATTGGTTGACAGGATTCAGCAAACAAAACCAATTATTTTTTTGATCGTGTTTTTTTTAATTTAAACCGAGTATACGACCTGATCTAAAACATGATTTCCCGATCTTAAAAATTTACCTCGTTCTATGGAATTCAATGTCAAAGGAATACATTGTATCATCCTGTAAAATAAAACTTTACAGTAGACAAAATATTGTCATTGCTTGGATAGCGCCAGAAAGGATGCCATAAAATCACGGTTACATTTAGCCTCCTCAGTTCTAATGTCCACCAGCCATCACTAACACATAGATATTACGCAAGTATAAAAGTTCCGTATAATTCCTCGTTTTCTTACAATATAATGAGTACATCCATGATAGGGATGTTGTTCGGTAGGTATTGACTTTCTATATACTGGAATTTCAATCATTAAATAATTTCATATAAACTGTTGACCGTGACATCCAGGAAGGGTCATTGATTATTTATATCTCTATCCATGGTAAACTTAATTGTAGGTCAAACAGAGTTTAGATGAGTCAAGAAATCATTTAGTTTTTGATCATTACCCTTCCATATAATGAAGTTATCATCGACTTTTCTCAACCGGACTTTAGGTTTCACTGTTTCTATTTCTATCTCTAGACTCATCGAGGTATCGACATGCACCTACCTATTTGTGCGAAGTATGCAACACTGAACGCAGCCTCTCCGACGTCCCACCGGATGGCGTATATATGTTGATGCGACTTTTACTGATTCCTGCGTATGAGAGGAAATAGCAGTGGTTATATCCATATTATACTGTTGTTGTGCTGAAATCACATTCAGCAAACGTACAACTATACGCAACTCCATGTGTGAATGAAATAAAATGAGAACAGTAAATGCCAACTTCGTTCTATCATATCCTTTCCGTATTATCGGTTGCAAATATTAAATAAATTGTGACCAAACACAATTTAGCCTCTTCCACCATGATCGAGAAGATGGCCTACCTGTACCACCATACCGAGAAGAAAGGCAGAGCTCACCCTCCTCGTTCCAGTGATGGGTATTGACCAAAAAAATAGTAGTCATGTGATTAGCATTACATGTCAAATTTTAAAATTAATGCGGGGTTATATCGCAAAATATCGAAAGAAGTTATTAGAAAAAGTTATTCTATATGAAATTTTTAGTCGCAAGGCAAAATTTCAGCTATAAAGTATAATTTAGATTTTTTGCCCATTTTTTGTTAAGTTAAATAAAAATTTATTTTCCACCTAATGCAAACTTTACTCATGACACTGTGTACTTTTTTGTCTTAATTATAATGTGTATTACTTTGAGACACAAACTACGTTTTCAAAAATAGTTATTTTATGAAGTTACCTTATCAAAGAGTCAAAAACAAATAAACTTTGCATCATACGTGACCAAATTTTGATAGTCCTACTTGGATTTTGTATAAAAAAAGACATCTAATATGACGTTACTTTAAACAAAATATGTCTGGGATGAAGCATTATCAAAACTAAGACGTTTTATTTAGGTTGCGTTGAGTCTTATTTTGCAACAGTGGGGCAATTTACAAAAAATTGGCAAAAAATCTAAATTATTTTATAATAATTACATAAAACAACGCATTATAATTTCCACTATATTACATTAACCATTAACAATTGTTTCAACACACAGTGTCTTCTTCAGATGGTAGATACCATCTAAACAAAGTAAAGACGACTCTAATTTTTACATTCAAAAAAATATTCACCTGTGTCACCCAAGTTTACAAATCTATAAAATATCGTGATTCCAAATAACGCCAAACTTATTTCTTTTGACGAAAAAAATCTTTTCCCTAGTATACCTCCGAATGACGTAATAAGTATTGTTGAAAACTTACTTTTAATACAAACTTGATTGTACCACAAGATATTTTGGAGACACTTTCTATATGCTTAGACCAAAACTACTTTGAATTCAATAATGAAATTTATGTATCTAAGGAAGGGTTAATAATGGGAAATCCTTTGAGTCCGCTCCTTACCAAAAATTTATGGACAACCTAGAAAACAAAATTTACCACAATGATCACAATAAAAATTTACTTTACTGGTATCGGTATGTTGATAACATTTTTGCTTGTTTCGTGGGTACTGACAGAAATCTCCAAACGTTTCTTAATTTTATTTATAATTTACATCCAAATATAGAATTTACCTTAGAAATAGAACAAAACAACTCCATCAACTTTTTAGATTTAACAATAACTAAAATTAACAATAGACATGAATTCTCCCAATATCATAAACCTTCCTAAACAGATATTACAATACACAATACCTCTAATCACCCTCATACCCACAAAATTTCATATAATTCATTCATTCATAGACTAGTTAATATGCCTATGTCATAAGAAAATTAAAATAAAGAACTAAATATAATTAAACAAATAGCAATAAACAATGGATATTAGGCTAATATGACTAACCAAATCATCAAGAAAACAATATAATAAAGCAATTAAATTAGCGTATCCAGACACAGAAGTCAAAATTAACATAGTGTACGTATACCAATAAACTTACGAAACAAGTAGCCAAACATTTAAGCAAAAAAAGGATTCGAGATTTTATACAAAACTAATAATACTCTAAGCAAATTAATAATAAAATTTTTATTAAAAAATTGAACCGACTTCTAAAAGTGCGCTAAAAAGTGAAAAATAACTATACATTTTTATATGAAATTGAACTTTTTGAAGTCGGCGCCAAACTAATACCTGACAAAATTTGATTTGCATAAACAGATTAAAAATACTATATTTGTAATTGCTTTCTTACCATAATTTGTATATATTAGTAGTTATTTATTTTATTTACAAATAATTTGGCGCCGACTTCAAAAAGTTCAATTTCATATAAAAATGTATAGTTATTTTTCACTTTTTAGCGCACTTTTAGAAGTCGGTTCATTTTTTTTATAAAAATTTTATTTTTCTATTTTTAGTTTTATAATTCATTATGATATCCATAAATTATTTGAACTAAGTACTAATCGAGATTAGTGTACCTCGCAATGACCCCTAAAATGAACCACTAAAAATTCTTTGGTTCTTAGAGTTTTCCAAATACCAGTAAAATTGTGTCAAACAAATAATTAGTCTGTCATAGTAAATCCACTATCTTAAATTTCAAATTAATTTTAGATTGGTAATAAAGGCCCCAAAATCTTCCAATATCGATGTTTAAAGAACCTGAGATGTAAATTTCTTAGCTCGATATATTTTATACTGCATATTGAGTTTGTATATGCTTTAAGAACCCCACAGTATCAATTTTCAATATTTAAAGAACCCGAGATGTCAATTTCTTAGCTCGATATATTTTATACTACATATTGAGTTTGGATACGCCTCAAGAACCCCACAATATCAATTTTAGACAAAATCGGAATATGTAAAATTTTCTATCCCTCATATTGTATCTTACCAAACTAATACTTGTAAAAAATTAACTTCCTATTCGTAATACACGACCCCGAAAACCCTCTAATACCAAATCTGAAAAAATGCGAATAAAGTAATATTTTCAACCCACCATATTGCATCCGCTATAGCAAATTTCAAAAAAATTATTTTAAGTCTTAATCTAATCTAAATCTAAACCATTCAAAGCCCCCTAGTACCAATTTTGGAAGAAATCCGGTAATTTAAAATTTCTAGAGTTATATTCGCTATTTACCTCAAAAACGATTCAGTCTCAAATTTGAACAAATTCGAAAAATGTAAAATTTTTGGTCCGCTATCTTGAATCCTGAAAAAATTCTTTTAAATTCATAATTTACATCCTCAAGAACCCTTATATCAGTTTGGGAGAAAATCGAAGAATGTAAGATTTTTAGGACACCATATTTAATCTGCCAGATTAAGTTTTTCAAAAAAAAATATTAATTCATATTTAACACTAACAAAAATACCCCAATACAGATTTTAGACAAAATCGGGAGATGTAGAATCTTTAATCAGCCATCTTGGATCCGCAATATTGAATTTTTAAAAAATAATTTCAGAGTCGTTATGTGCGACCCCGGAAACTCCCCCGTGCGAATTTTGAAGAAAATCGGACAGAATTGATTTTTTCGTCCGCCATATTAAATCCGCCATATTGAATTTTTTAAAAATAATTTTAGATTGATTATGTACGACCCTGAAAACTCCTTCGTACCAATTTTGGAGAAAATCGGACAAAATTGATTTTTTTGTCCACCATGTTAGATCCGCCGTGTTGAATTTTTTTTTAAATATTTTGGATCCATTATGTGCGACCCCAAAAACTCCCCCACACCAATTTTGAAGAAAATCAGACAAAATTAAATTTTTTGTCAGCCATATTGGATCCGCCATATTGAATTTTTTAAAAATAATTTCAGATTCGTTGTGTACGACCCCAAAAATTCTCCCGTACCAATTTTGGAGAAAATCAGACAAATTTTTTTTTTGGCCGCCATATTGTCAGCGCCATCTTGGGTATTACTGCACCAATTTCGTCTAAATAAATACGGGACCACCGCAGCAACTTCCTGAACATAACGTAAAAAATTTCGTTCAAATCGGTGCCACCGTTCCGAGTAATCGGTGTACATACATAAAAAAAAAATATTCATACTCGACGAATTGAGAACCTCCTTATTTTAGAAGTCTGTTAAAAAAATAACAAAACCTAAACTAAAAAAGAAAATAAATGTGGTGTTTATAAAATGAAATGTGGAAGTTGTTCTAATATATATATATATATATATATATATATATATATATATATATATATATATATATATATAAAATGCGAACAGTGATTGCAAACTTCGCTCCATCATATCCTTTCAGTGTTAGAGGTTGCACAGTTTGGTGTAATAGGGTGAATTGTGTTTTGTAGCAATTCATCCAAACTGTGCAACCTCTAACACTGAAAGGATATGATGGAGCGAAGTTTGCAATCACTGTTCGCATTTTACTTCATTTACATGCGGAGATGCATTTAGTTGTATGTTTGCTGAATGTGATTTCAGCACTACAACGGCATAATGTGGATATGACCACTGCTATTGCATCTCACACGGAGGAATCCGTGAAAGCCGCATAAACGTATATACGCCATCCGGCGGGAGGTCGGCGAAGCCGCGTTCAGTGTTGCATGCTTCCTTCCGATCTGTCCTTTGCACAGACAGGTGCATGTCGGTACCCTGATGAGTCTAGTAAGAGACGAAACATGTACCTCTGCCATATCACTGTAACAGAGGAGGTAAGTTTTTACTTTCTTCTCGGTGTGGTGGTACAGGTAGGCCACCATCTCGATGGTGGTGTAATAGGGTGAATTGTGTTTTGTAGCAATTCATCCAAACTGTGCAACCTCTAACACTGAAAGGATATGATGGAGCGAAGTTTGCAATCACTGTTCGCATTTTACTTCATTTACATGCGGAGATGCATTTAGTTGTATGTTTGCTGAATGTGATTTCAGCACTACAACGGCATAATGTGGATATGACCACTGCTATTGCATCTCACACGGAGGAATCCGTGAAAGCCGCATAAACATATATATATATATATATATATATATATATATATATATATATATATATATATATATATATATATATATATATATATACATTTAAACAATGAACAACATACTTTTAACGATAATTTTGATATTTTATATTTGGAAAATAAATCGTTAAAATTAAATCTATTAGAATGCCCAGAAATCAACAAACATAAAAAACTAAACATTTTTTTAAATGACCAACTGGATTTAAATGGTTCACCATTATTAAATATGTAATTACAATAACCTGAACTAATAAAAATAATTTTAGTTTTTCCATAGTTTTATAAACTTGTAAATTTGGGTGCCACAGGTAAATATCTTTTTGAATATAAAATTTAGAGTTGTCTTTACTTTGTTATGTTACCTATCTACCATCTGAAGAAGATAACGTGTGTTGAAACAATTGTTATGGTTAATATAATATAGTGGATATTGTAATAAGTTTTATTATTTAACTATTATATAATGGATTTCCATCAAGCAACGGCTAACACAATACAATAAATTATCTTATACAGCTGCATACAGGCGCGAATCCAAGGGGGAGGGGGGGGCGATCGCCCCCTCTCCCAAGAGCTTTGAGTTCAGGAAAATAGACCCGATTTTGTCTCTTATACTATAGTTTATTCAAGAACTAGCGCGAGTAATAAATCATTTTTTATCTATTTTTTTTTTGTTCGCAAACTATCTGTGTTCTTTAGTCTGGTGTCATTAGCAAAATCTGTTGGACACATATTTTTCACAGGAATGGGTTAGAAATTTTAGAGTCAAAAATACCGGTCTATTATAACGGGCTATTTGGGTTGGATAACAATAGATATTTGGATGAGTGAAGTGTTAAAAAGGATTTTAATCCTTGTCATAGGTGTCGGAGGGAGGTTTATTATCACTACGTATTTATGGCAAAGAATATTATTTCGGTAATAAACTTAAAATAAAAACTTTTTATAATATTATTTGTTTCTTATAATTTCTTAATAATTCATATACATTAGAAAATATAGATAATTTTGACATATTTAATACAAATCACAAATGTATTTTTAATTTTGGCATAAAAACTGTTTTTGGCACATTCAGACTAAAACGTAGTCTTTTTCTCTCAAAAAATTCTAAGATATAATTTAAATACTTACAAAATACCCATTGTCAAAAATACAAGAAATTAAATATATAAAAAAATAAATTCGTCCATATAATATTAAAATTTTTTTGGGGCTTTCGGTCATTTTATTATTAATTAAAAGCATTTTTAGGACATTTAACGTTTCAGTTTGTTTATTTCTTAAACCATGTGCAGAATTACAACTAAAAACTAAAAAGGGCTTCAAATGTAATTAATTTTTATATGTTACAGAAAATTTAACTAATCAATTGTGTTTACGCTAGTAAACATTATGTATCTAATTCATAATCAAAGTCAGTGAAGCTATCTTCGCTCAAATTAATTATAATTGGTTCCTCGATCTCACCGATCATGAAATCGAGTTTCCACATTTTCTTTTATATTTTTATTATATGGATTTTTCCCAATTTTCTGCAGTAACTTTATTCAAAAAAATCTTTCAAAACTTCAGTTAAATTACTAATTTTGTAAGTTGTGTTATTTCTAGAAACTCTACCTTTTACTTCAGAAAGATATTTCCTTCTCCAACGGACATTTTCCGGACGATCTATAAGAACAAATTTCCTATCTGGTTTTTTCCAGCAAAAAGTAAGTTCTCTGAGCTATTTCCAGAGCCCAGTTCTTTTAATTTCAGGTAAATCCCGATCTTCATTAATTTTAATTAGTATTTTGTCGACGGTTGGGATCTGCTTCTCATAATAAAATGTATGTACAACTTCTTTTATTGCAGTTTACATCTCTTCTTCCAACGAAGTTTTTCGTCTGCCTCTGATTGAATGTGGCTTGGGAGTACTAACAATCCCAGTCGTTTTTTTCTCCTTTAGTAATCGGTAGATAGTAGATTTTCCAACTCCTGTCATGTCGGACCACATCTCAACAGAGCTTTTAACATTATTATCTAGATATTGATATCTTAACGCATCATAAATATTCATCGTAATAAGTTTTTCGTTGAGGAAGAAAATGCCCTGGTTTAACGATTTTAGAATAAATATAGATGTGGAAGCCATATCTTTTGGCTCTAATCTCAAATAATATATAAAAACAAGCACAAACAAGATAAATCACTAAGGACACACTCTAAGATGTGCTATGGTCACTGACAAATTAAATTGAACTATCAGAAATTTTATTGATGCAGTAAATTTATAAAAGCTTATAATACTTAAATATAATTAGATTTACGGCAGTCCTCAGTTACCTGCGGCACTGGAGCAGGTACGTTGGAGGTTTCGGTAATAGTTTTATTACTCACTCTAGTTCTTGAATAGAGTAAAAAAATGTGTATGCTTACGATCCCCCTCCCCTTCCAAGAGCTTTGAATTCCGGAAAATAGAACCGATTCTGCCTTTTATATTAGAAATGTGTATGCTGCTGGCATTCCCCCAGTTGACAATTTATTTTTCTTGCCATAACCCCCCCCCCCCAAGAGCTTTGAGTTCAGGAAAATAGACCCGATTCTGCCTCTTATACTAGAAATGTGTATGCTGCTCGCATCGGCAACTTTTTTTTTGCTTGTGATCGCCCCCCACCTCTCCAAGAGCTTCAAATTCAGAAAAATAGACCCGACTCAGCCTTTTACACTAGAAATGGGAATACTGCTGGTGTCTTACCCCCCTTCCGTCGA
Organism: Diaprepes abbreviatus; assembly: GCA_034092305.1. Lineage (NCBI taxonomy): Eukaryota > Metazoa > Arthropoda > Insecta > Coleoptera > Curculionidae > Diaprepes > Diaprepes abbreviatus. Next base: position 34,206,831 of record JASJET010000055.1, read on the forward strand.
CAACTTGCTTTCGCTTGTCATACTGTACTTTTATGATGTCACCGCCCCCCCCCCCAAAGAGAGAGGCTGGATCCGCTCCTGGCTGCATATGGGCTAAAAATTGTATTTAGAATAACTTTTTTCGACATTTTGAGATATAACCCCACTTTTGATATTTTTTAGAAAAAATTTAAATTTGACAGATAATGCTAATCACTTGACTACTATTTTTATGGTTAATTTTTATCTCGATCGAAGCAGAAATTGATACCAAAGTTAAATTTCGAATAAAGCTATTAATAAAAAAAATCCCATATGATGCAGAATTTACTGGTCACACTGTATATAGTTTTCCATATAGATCCAATTGATTCCCGGTTCCTAGCAACTTATTTTTTTTTGTAGAAATACTTTTATCAGCCAAGTACTGGGAACATTAATTACCACCCTATATGTTTAAATACTAATAGCAAATAGCTACAATAATCTTTTATATTTGTTCTTGGTAAATTTGCAATTTTTTTATTAGTGTTTGCTGATTTAAATAAAGAGATTAAACCAAGAACGTTACACATCACAGTTTAACGCAGTGCATGGTTATTTATAAATTTTCACTTCAGACCGCATACTATAGGGGTCAGTGTTCAAGTTTTATTTAGATTTACATTAAAAATCAATCTATACTTTCTTAGGTTATGTTTTCTAGCTTTAAGTAAAGTTTTTTTAACTTGGATCTTTATAATATTATGAAAACTCACCAGTTCCTTTAGTCTTTTTGGAAACTTTTAAAAGTATATTTTTTGTGGTATATTGAGTGAATAAATAAAAAGTTTCGATTTTGTGCGCGTGTTATAAATAATCAATTTAGAACGTTTCAAAATGTCGGCCACAGGTTTATTGAATAATGCGTAAGTATTTAGTAGGGGAGCAACTGAATTATTCAACAACTGTGAATTTATTAAGATTTTTCCAAAAAATAAATAAATATATTGTTTCTTAGAGTCAGTGAATAATGACTAATTATACTACGCAACAAAATTTAGTTTATTTGCTGTATGTTATATGAAAAGTTCATTTTTTGTTAATTTTGAGGCGCTGAACATAAAAATGACAATGAAATTAAAAACTTAGTTGTAATTTTCAAGAACAAGTTTTTTTAAACAAAATAATCAAAAAAAAAACATTCTTTTACACTTGTAGAGACACTAAATATCCTGCCTTATTGTTTATCCTTTGTGAATTGTTTCTGGAGCATCTCTAACAAGAGTCCAACAGTAGTCGGCAAGCATGGAAGCATTTCACTTTCCCTGGTACCTTTTCTCCATTGTCAATATATCCTGATAGAAGCCTTCTCCGTGCTCATCACTTACGGCTCCGCAGTTGTCAGGAAAAAAGTCCAGATGTGAGTGTAAGAAATAGATCTTGAGAGACATATTGACAGCAAGAGTAACGTAATTGTCAGCTTTTTTATTTCCGAACAAATTAGTGACCACGAGGCGAAAGTCATTTCAAGCATTTTTTTCAATATCTGATAAAGTGTTGTCAAAATGTTTGTCTTTCAGAATATATACAATCTGTGGCCCAACAAAAATACCTTCTATATTCAGTGCCTTAACAAAGTTTTTCATTAGGCCCAATTTGATATGCAGTGGTGGCAACAAAATCTTTTTAGGTCTATCAATGACATATGTTATACTTTCTTTTCGCCTGGCTGTAATGATTGTCCAACGGACCAGTCTTTTCTCTTGTAATGAAGTGCCTTTGCCGGACTGTCCCATTCACATACAAAACAGCAAAACTTGGCTAGCTACTACCCAAGTAAAAGTACAATCACCGTTAAGTCGCCACAGATCTACCATTGGTGCTCATCGTATTTTATAGTTGTCAACTGGTACTTCATATTGTCGTATGATTCTTTCATGTGAACTGCATATCCAACAGGAATAGACGGTAAAATATTTCCCATATGCTATAGTACTGTTTTTAAACTCAATGTTGAACTGTCTATAAACAATCTCCATTCTTCTGTCTTGTAACCGCTAATGTTATTGCAGAAAACCAAGTTCTTTTACAGGTTAAAAAATGGTGCTAGGCCTTTATGGCATCTACAAAAAACACATCTGGAATAAGAAGTTCGTCACTATGAGGCACAGGTCTGATGGCAAATGGTATATTTGGATAGTTGATAACACGAGGTATGATGCAGAAATAACAATCATTAACATGATTTGAGGATAGGTCGTTTTTTACTTTAAAACGAGTTTCAAAGTTTGAACCGCGTGCATTACAGCAGATATGTGGCGCCCACTGTATGTCTTTTTCCCTAAAATTGTAACCGAAATAAAGCTGTTATGTCTTTTTTTAATGGGATAATAGACCGCTTCGGAGACGCAAAAGTCACCTCACCACAAACATAACAGAAGTGATCTGGATTGTTTACACACTTTCAAGACATCTTACAATGTCAACTATTCGATTCCACTCATTAATTTCGACTGACTAACCCCTCCGCTGTATAGCTGCTTATATACCCAAATAAGGCTTCTACATTTTTAGAAAATATTGAAGAATCTCGGCCGATTCCTTCTCTCGACCTAAAACGTGATCTTCGTTTCTGTATTCCATGAGATGTTTCCCTTTAAGATCTGTTTCGGCAGTTTCTCCTCTGGCATTCGCTGTACGTGTCTATATCATCTCAACTGTTGGGTGCTAATTTCGTCTAGGATTGAATGAGAATTTCCTATTCAATTCCATAATATTCGTGTGTTTGTCATTTGTTTATATACAGGTGCTGTTCAGCACAAAGCAGATATAAAAGTCGATTTACATGAGCTTAAATGGCTATCTACTTTATTTTAAGTTCTGGGCGGTAAAGACTTGGTATATGGGGGGTCATCCTTGGGGATCCCCTATACGGTATTGCCAAGTTGTACACATATTTCTTAACTTTGGGGAAACATATATTTGGCAACGTCGCACTCCTTTATTCTTAAAATAATACAAATTTATCACGTGCATTCTTGCGGTAACATTGTTAATATGTAGCGAAACACAGACAGACAACCTTTCAACATATCTTTCTCATTTATGCTGAGCTTAACCGATGCTTATTTCGCTGTCGGACTGCGTGCTTGACGCTGCGATGGCAATCATGCTGGTTACAGTGATAGAAAATGATGTCACTGTTGGGTGGCCCCGTGCATATGTTCCGGATGAGTCATATTTCTTTTTTCGTGCTTGCCCCTTTGATGGATTTCGGCGGCAACAAATGGGAAAATCGCATTTCGTCTCATGGGCACGAATTTACAATGATTGACTACACCCGATGAATTACGAGGGCTTGTTTAGGTTTTTTCAAGATAATATTTAATAAATTAACAGTAATTCTGATTCGTATATAAAATGTATACTTGTTTTGAAAGGAAATCTATAGTGATATAAAATTTGCTATAATAGAATCTTGTCTTTTAAACTGCCACTTGATACCATCAAAGCCTAGCACAGCAACGCATACATGTGAAGCCAGCAACTCAAGGAACCCATTACAATATTTAGCACTGGAACCCTGAGGCAAAATCAAACAGACAATCGAACTGCGAAACAAAGGTCGTGTGCACTAAGCTTAATCAACCATTAAAACAAATATTCTTTCAAAGCACCATCTATATAAAACGTAAAAATTATATGTTTACTTCCTAATAAAATTTAGCATTAAAGAAGGCAGAAAAAAACTGCAATACAATAAATTTATTACAGTCCTGATAAATTATGAAAATTGTTCAAAACTGTCACCAAACATTTGATTCTAACACAATTTTGCTCTACATAGTTACGATATGCGACGAAAATAAAATATTATTTTCCTCACAAGGGTTTTTTACTCGGTGTGTTAGTCCTTCTAAATTATTCATTTCTCCATTGCGATAAGCTAAGGGTCCTAGATGTTTGGAAAGAAAAAAATTAGATGGAGTTAGGTCTATGGAGCGGTCCATGACGTCCCATCCAACTAATAAAAAATCCATTACTTATATATTTGTGAGAATCTCGTCTGTGAATCGTTGTCGAGAATTCTTTAAATTTCTTCCTCAGATTCACGTGGACCAAGTCTTCCAGTGTAATGTTTTCGTTGCCCCTTAAAATATCCTCACTAAGTCTTATAACTAAATTAAATATCCAGTCCGTCGGATGATTCCTTAACAGAAACGTGTCTGTGTATAAGCGAGAAACTGCGAAACGTGTGCCATTTTTTAACACATAACACAAAAAATATAAAACTATTTAGACGCACATATTATTCAAGCAGTTATAACTGGCAGTACAGTCAAAAATTTCAGTAAATTATCAAGAGTAGATTGTAGATTGCCAGTAGATAGTTATCTCATTACAGCACTGCGATCAATGGAATCTTTTGTGCGTTGTTCTGCTCTAATATAAGACCCGGATATTTTCACTTTCCATGAAGTCTGTTACTCTTCTGGAGGTAGGTACTTTGCTTCTTCAGGCGTCATATGACACCTTCAAGGGATTAAAGTTTTTTGCAGAACAGTGTCCTTCATTCACATTGTAGATGTTCTGCTGTTTCAGCTGCCCCATCGCAGAATCGGCAAATATCGCTCTCAGCTTTGTCCAGTCCTTTGAAATGATATCTCAGAGGGCAGTGTCCTGTGAAGATATTTGTATTTACTCGAAAACCCCTTTTTGGGACCTATGTGTAGGCCTTTTTAATTTTTCTTCGCATATTTGGATTCCTGCTTGTAAGATGGTGTAGGTGTCTCCTAGAGATTTGGAAAGTCCAAAGCTGGGCCTGATACTACCACTCCGATCATTTCTTTCAACTCGGATACGTCAGTAAACCATACCATTGAATCTTTCTCGCCGAATTAATCCCCCTCTGTTCGCTTGGTAGCAATCAGTTACTACTGTATAGATCATATTAAAATCGTACCTAGTATACAAGGGATTCTCAGATTGTGGTGATTTATCAGGAATCAACCCACTTGGCAAAAAAAATATTTTCGATATGCCGAAAAAACGTAGTGGCTATGAATACTCATGAATTTTGGTCAAACGGTTCTACAACCTGTTACAAAAAATGCACCCGATTTAAGAATAGTCTGTATATAAACAACTGATGTAACAAATATTTTCGGACAAAAGACAGAAGAAGAAATAAAATTTGGACATTAGAAAATTGTGTTTTATGGGCCGATATTTATGTGTTGCTTTTATTTTGTCAGGAAAAACAAAGCAATTAAATTCTTATCTTGAAAAATAAAATCAAATCGATAAACTTAAACAGTAATAGGTATAGTAATGATTGTCAATTGCAAACGATCAAGAAATGTAAATTTGCCAAACAGAATTAGGTTAAATTGTTTGATAAGTAGTTAATTAAAATATTTAAAAAAAAATTCGACGGAGTGTTATAAATACAGGTTATTATACATTAAGACATAATTTTCTGTAGACAGAGATAAAAATATATTTTCTATAAACTTTTTTTTTATAGGTCTCCTCTTCTAAGTTATGGGGTCCCAAAAGCTGCAAGTTTTTTACACATAATTATTGAACCACTAGGTATATTTCGATTTTTTTTTAATATGATATATATCAGGTAAGACCCTTGAAATTACTATCCAATAAAGTGTTTTAAATTACTCACAGCTGCAGGGACGGAGTAGCTGTGATACTCATGACCCCAGTTTTTTAACGCCCTATATGATAAGAACTTTGGACAACATTTTTTACATACAACTATTGACCAAAAATTAAGAACTCTTCATTCATGTCGCTAATCCTAACCATTTTCGAAAAAACATCATTTTATTTACACTGTTAGTCCCCTATCTTCCGTCTGGTTCAATATGAAAAAAAGGAATTTTCTCCTGTAACCATAGTTTCTATAAAAAGTTAAACTAACTGCTTAGTTAACAATTTCGTAAGAGGGTTCAACATGGGCTCCGTGAAGTTTGATACATTCGCGAGCACGACGAATTGAGGATTGCTGTACCCGCCACATTAACTCAGCATTGTTTCGTATTTGATCACAGTGAAATGTGATTTTCCGTAAAAATTCCTCCCTACGATCGACCGGAGTAGAATACACCAAGGTTTTGAGATGTTCCCACAAGTAAAAAATCCAAAGGCGTTAGGTTGGGAGATCAAGGAGGCCAGGCAATAGGTCCTCCTCTACCTATCCAATCGTTCAGATTGACGTTATTCAGGTACTCATGCACTGCAGCGCTGAAATGAGGTGGTGCCCCATCGTGCATGTAATACATATTTCGCCGGGTTTCAATTGGTAAGTGCTTTACTAAATCGTGAAAATCTATCTGGAGGAACTCCAAATAAAGTTTTCCATTCAGTCGTGTTGGCAATACGAATGGTCGAATAAAAAAAATTGCCAATTATTCCTGCCCCAACATTAATTGATTGTGACTGATGTTGATGATGCGAATCATTACTTGCACGAGGATTCTCATCAGCCCATACATGTGAGTTGTGTAAATTTAAGATACCATTTATGGTGAATCCTGCTTCATTCGTAAATCGCTAATGAAGTTTATATTATTTCATTCCTGATTCAATAGCCAGTTTGCGTATTGTATTCTACGGGATAAATCTTCGAGAATCAATTCATGAACTTTTTTCAAATAATATAGACATAACAGTTGTTCTTGAGGAACTTCATGTACTATTGTTTGTAACGTATTAAACTGCGCTGATAATTTTTAAGTGTTCGTTGAAGGAGTGTCATGTACAGCATTTAAAATATTTTTCTCTAATTGCGGCGTAAGTACTGTCCTTCCTCGACCAGTATCAGTACTTCTTTTCCCAAAATTTTCTAAAATTATGAAGAAATTTAATAATATTACCTTTTATTAAATGGAATGGCCTACCGTTCTCCCTTAGATGTTGGTCAACTCGTTGAAATGTTTTCTGATCTGGAAAACGACGATTAGGATGTCTCTCGTGATATAACCTCCTGGCTTCCAAAGCATTGCAAGATGCAAGACCATACATCAGATGCATATCTGCATACTCAATAAACATGTATTCCATGTTTCGAATTATTTCACAATTAATTTCACCACGAAATTCTAAAATCAATAAATTAATATCCAAGTAAAGAATCAATGTATCAGCGATGTGAAAGTTGACAAGTTTTAAAATGCAGGACATTTTTTTTCTTTTGTACCTAGCAACATTTGCAATAACAATACTTGGTTTTTGGTGCCGATGAAATAAAACGCAAATTTTTTACGAACCTAGGTCGAACTGCCATTCTCAGAATTGGACGTTTTTAACTAAATAAGTAAACTTTAATTTTGGATCGAATTTTTTTATCATAAGATTGAAGGTTGAACATTTGATAGGAACAAAGATGTATCTTTCAAAGAAATACGCCAAATACATGACGTAAATAAAATGACATTTTTTCGGAAACAGTTAGGATTAGCGCTCCAAATGAGTATTTAATTTTAAGTCAATAGGTATGTAAAAAGCGTTGTCCAAAGTTCTTATCATACAGGGTGTAAAAAAATGGGTCATAAATGTCACAGCTAGTTCGTTCCTGCAGCTGTGGGTAATTCACAACACTTTCTTGGATAGTAATATGAAGGGTCTTACCTGGTATACATCATATTAAAAAAAAATGAAATATACCTGGTGGTTCAATAATTATGTGTAAAAAATTTAAATCCATTACAGTTCTTTGGGAGCCCATATCTCCAAAGAGGAGGCCTATAAGAAAAAAGTTTATATGAACTTGTACTAATCCTTTCACGTGTTTTTTTTTCATATTCGGGAGATTTCCCACATTTCCTCGGACACACTGTATATTTAAAATTAAATTTTTTTCATTTCCCTTCATATGATTTAATTTACTTAATAAATAGTTTAAAAGCTGCGTGTTAAACTTTTTACAAGCGAAATTAATATTCTTCTGGGAATCTTACGTTGTATTTATTTTACAAGTTGGTGCCTATTAAACCTGTCTCAACCATTATAAATTATTTTGTCGTCAAATTTTGTTATATAGTAATTTTTTACGAATGATAAATTTTTATAGCAACAACTTCATAATTGCTTTTTATTTGCAAATCCTGTGAGCAATATAACTGATGTATGTTAATGAGAAAAACGGAGTCGTAAACAATGTAATAGATTATCTTTCGAAAATCTCGGAATATTAGTAAAAAATATTTTTTAAAGAAAATATTTTATCTTTTATTTTTTATTCAAACACTTTTGTTTAAAGTATTAGATTTCAGGTATTTTAGTATATGTACATAATTTAAGAAGGAGGCTTGCTACATTGGTCTTTGCCTGAAAAATATTAAAAAATTGAAGAAATATTTGCATTCATCCAGATTAGAGATCCACAAACTTTTTTGTACCATTGATCACTTGCAATTTTTCTGTTTTTCGTAAACCTCCCTTGTCTTCCTAATATTGAATTTTTAATATTTTATCAGTTGGAACGTACTTTTGACACTGAAGCCTTAACTTTCGTGATCGAGTGCACAAAATGGCAACGTAACAACACACAATATTGACGTTTTTAATAATATCTCGGACACGGTGACACGCAACATGCACCGCCGCATTGCGAGTTTTATCACTAGACCAAGGCTTGACACAGAATGATAGGGTTTTATTGTAAAGTAGACAAAATTAAAATAAAGAAAAGTGTTTGTTACAACTCATACTTTTATTAACTAAAATGGCACAAAATCAAATGTAAAATTTTTATATAAATTAAAGACACAAAGAAAATCAATCCTCTTATTCCCTCTTCAAATTTTCTTTGACTTCCATTTTTTCTTTCTGTACCTCGTTCCTCACCTGCCATAATCTTGGCGATAGTTAAAAAATTATTAAATATTTTCAATGGGAAGGATAAACCTAATGCTTTGATAGCAAATTTTTAATATTTGGCTTCAAATGAAATGAAAATTTCAAAACCGCACCTTCAGTTTTTCGTTAGTACTTATTCTTGTAATTTAATATCCGATTCATCAATATCACTATATAAATTGATAATCCACTGTGATATTTTTCTGGTCAAAACATTCCCAAATTTGAATTTAAAGTCTGCATACAGAGCATTTAAATGTTGAACGTAGGCCAAAAAATCATCATCCTAGCAACACGTCTATGACAAGTTCGAGAATTGGGAAAACTCTTGTCGTCCAATGTTTTGCTTCATAAGGTTAATTCTGACAAGAAAAGCTAAAATTGCAAGCTAACCTCATTAAATTTGACAAACAAATCTATTAAATAAATAATTAAGAAATTAAAACGAGTGTCAGCAGTTGATAAGAACATCGAATGATCCGACATAATCGAAAATCGTGTCGAAGGAATTAAAAAAGGATAAAGTTATTTTAAAAAAATGTACTTACTTACCTCGAGACTCCCAGATCTGTTTTTATTTTAGAAAATATTTGGTCTCTTTCAAAATTCAGACAACAAATAAACAGTGTTTGCGTCTAACACTCGTATTAATAATAGACGAATTGAACAAGTCCATGCAAGTCTTCGTCGGCTTTCTTGTAGTTCTGGTTCCAATCTAAATATGTTTACTATCGCACATATGAGCTCGTATATTGCTATTAAATGCGTAAGTTTTTATAAATCACAGAACAAATAGTTGTTTACTTTCATAATAATTTAAGACTTAATTAATATATAAATAGACAATTTATTTTTCTATTCTATTACAAGTATTGTGTAAGCACATAGATACAATCTTTGTTAGGTGCATTATGACATTTACGGAACGCCTTAATTTTGGTGATGATCTATCGAAATAAAATCCACTTTTGTGGACCCACGTTTGCATCTAATGCACCCAATTTTTTTTCGTATTGGCCTGAACCTCTTGCAGGTCACAGTCGACCTCTGGGAGTATATATCCACTTTCAGGATCAACCATCTAGATTGAATTTTGGAATGGTTATGTAAAGAATATGTAAAGAATATATGATATTTTAAAAAGTATTTAATTTTTTTTTTAAGTCCTAAGGATACTACAATGGAGAGCCCACCTTGGCAGCCGAAGTTCTGGTGTACTCACAAATTTTGTCCGACTTTCCAAAAAACTGTACGATTTATCGCCTTTGTACTTATCGGCCTGGTTACTTGGTACACATTATACATTATTGTGGGTGAAACTATGGTTCCTCCAAAAGGACAACTATTTCAAATAATTATTGTAAGTGGATCAGCTATGTTTGCAGGATGGTTAGTGAGCCTCACCAATTTACCTGGACTTATTGGAATGCTTTTTATTGGAGCATTATACCAGAATTGTGGTATCATTGATCTAGATGGATCCTTTGCACAAATAAATAAATTTTTAAGGTAATTTTTTTAAGTAAGCGTTTATTTTGTTATTTGAATTAATTGTCTCCTATATTTGGAGGTGTCAATAAATCGGAAAAAAATCTGATTCTAAATCTTGCAAAATAAATATTTAAAGAGTCAATTTTTACATATCTAACCTTTTCTTTTGTACATGTTAGATTTTTCTGTTTTTTGATTGAAATTGTAAACATATGCATAGGCCGATTTTTGCCCAATAACACTATTTCAAAGTTTAAAATACCGTTGTTATTTTTATTGGGTATGCTCATATATATTTATATATATATATATATATATATATATATATATATATATATATATATATATATATATATATATATACACACATATATATATATATATATATATATATATACATATATATATATATATATATATATATATATATATATATATATATATATATATATATAGAATAGTCTATAGCAACTTATACTTTTGTAACTTCTTGTATAGCTTAATTATGAGTAGACCGACAACTTTTTTCATCGCGAAAACTCTTGTAATCGGTTTATTTGCTTTCCAATTTTTTCCGTAGCACGTCGGTTTGCCGTCGTAAAAAAATTTTTAAAATTTTTTTTTTCAGTTGTAGGCGTTAGATTATTGAACAAAAAGCATGAAAAAAAATTGTCTAAAATGACAAAAACTATGGTTTATGAAGGGTTGTCCACCACTCTCAACATGACGATTTGATGAATTTTAGAGATTTAGTGATGACAAGCAAATTTGTTCAGAATTGTGTGACACAAGTATGCAAAAGCCACCACTGATATTGTCCGACAAAATACATTTTCCAATTTTCCAGTCCGATGCATTGAAATCGTCGCTCACATGACAGCGTGGTATTTATTAATATTTATCGGATAAAAGAATTTAAGTTTGTGAGATTATCAATGGGTAATCGAAGTGATCGACAAAAATATCGGTTTAAACACCTCTGTCCGACAAAAAATATTTATTTTTTTGGTGTGCACGATAGCGTACAGTCATGTAAGTGATTATTTTATTTACAGTGTACATTTATATAAATATATATATATATATATATATATATATATATATATATATATATATATATATATATATATATATATATATAGGCTCGTGTGTGTGTGTGTACACAGCGAAAAAGCTTGAATGAGTAACAGTGCGAATACCTTAGACCACTCTCAGTTACGACGCAATAAATGATTCTTCATTTTTTAATACTTTTGAATATCCGATAGGCATTTTTTCTTTCTCGATTTTGTATAAAAAAAAACTTACAGTTGAAACTGGAGGTCATTTTTTAACACAAAAATTGTTCTAATAATGTAGTCTTTACAATTATTTTTCTATGTCAAAAACTTTTACTGAACGTATTTTATTTCGCGCTTTAAAGGTGTACTGCTCTGAAAACACAGATGGTACAATATATAAGGGCGCGTGCGCGATGTCCCTTTTATGTTAAGTTTACAACATCGGTTTTTTCATTTTAACGAAAAAGGTACCGTTTTTTGTCGGACAAGTCGCTAATCATATTCTTTTGTCTTTTTCAAAACCAAAAAACCACAAAAAAATGTTATTAATAAATACCGTGCTGTTATGGGAGATTTCAATGCGTCGGACTGGGAAATCGGAAAATGTATTTTGTCGGACAATATCATTGGTGGCTTTAACATATTTTTATCAAACAATTCTAAAAAAATTAGCTCCAGAATTCATCCAATTGTCATGTTGAGAGTGATAGGCAACCCTTTATTAACCACAATTTTTGTGGGACAATTTTTTTTTAAGCTTTTTGTTTAATAATCTTACGCCTACAAGTGGAAATAAAATTATATTTATAAATTTTCTTACGACAATAATTTGACGTCTTTCAAAAATAGCGAACTGAATACAACTCAAACTGAGTTTTTCTTTCAAGGATATTTGAAAAAAAAAGTTTATTTATATTCCCTAAGGGTATATAAGCGATATATATTACCAAAGAGAGAAGCCACGTATAACTATCTGTTATATTTTCAGAGGAATAGCATTAATAGTTATTTTAGTGAGAGCTGGCCTAGGTTTGGATCCATCAGCACTGCGCCGTTTAAAATTTGAAATTATAAAGTTGGGATTACTACCGTGGCTACTTGAATCAATTGGAGTAGGAGTACTAGCATATTTTTTATTGGATATGCCATGGAGTTATGGGTTAGCTCTTGGATTTGCCATTTCTGCAATATCACCAGCAGTAACAGTGCCTTCGCTCTTAAGGTAATAAAATTTTATTAATTAATTCTTTACTATCGTTTTTTTAGTGCAATGTCCCAAAACTGGAAAATTGCAAATTAAATAATATATTTTTTTAGTCCTATTGTGGCCCCGATCCAGAAGCCTATTTTTGTATCAAACTTTTTACCAGTTAGATCAAAAAGAACTTGTGAATTTTATTTACCAAAATTTACTTTAATTCAATTTTTTGTTAGTATTGTACAGGGTTGTTCCTTATATTTTGACAAACACTGGTGAGTTTATTATAGGAATATGGTACTAGAAAAAATATATACTTTTGAAAAATTGAATTTTTAAAATAAATTCATTTTTTTTAAATTGGACACTCTTTATATTTCTCACTATTAAAATAGAGCTTAAAAGTTCGTTTTCAAATATCTATATCTATATATATATATATATATATATATATATATATATATATATATATATATATATATATATATATATATATATAGATATATATATATATATATATATATATATATATATATATATATATAGATAGATAGATATGGATATATGGATATATATATTCTATATCTATATATATATATATATATATATATATATATATATATATATATATATATATATATATAGATAGATAGATATGGATATATAGATATATATATGTTTATGCGGATTTCACGGATTCCTCCGTGTGAGATGCAATAGCAGTGGATCTATCCACATTATGCCGTTGTAGTGCTAAAATCACATTCAGCAAACGTACAACTATATGCAGCTCCGCGTATGAATGAAGTAAAATGCGAAACAGTAAATGCAAACTTCTCTCCATCATATCCTTTCTGTGTTAGAGGTTGCACAGTTAGAACAAATTGGTATAAAACGCAATTTATCCTATTCCACCATCGAGATGACCGCCTACCTGTACCACCATACCGAGAAGAAAGTCAAAACTCACCCTCCCCGCCACAGTGATACGGCAGAGGTACATGTTTCGTCTCTACTAGACTCATCAGGGTACCGACATGCACCCGGCTGTGCAAAGGACAGATCGGAAGAAAGCATGCAAATACTGAACCCGGCTTCTCCGACCTCCCGCCGGATGGCGTATATATGTTTATGCGGATTTCACGGATTCCTCTGTGTGAGATGCAATAGCAGTGGATCTATCCACCGCCATCCGGCGGGAGGTCGGAGAAGCCGCGTTCAGTATTTGCATGCTTCCTTCCGATCTGTCCTTTGCACAGTCGGGTGCATGTCGGTACCCTGATGAGTCTAGTAAAGACGAAACATGTACCTCTGCCGTATCACTGTGGCGGGGAGGGTGAGTTTTGACTTTCTTCTCGGTATGGTGGTACAGGTAGGCCGTCATCTCGATGGTGGAATAGGATAAATTGCGTTTTATACCAATTTGTTCTAACTGTGCAACCTCTAACACAGAAAGGATATGATGGAGAGAAGTTTGCATTTACTGTTTCGCATTTTACTTCATTCATACGCGGAGCTGCATATAGTTGTACGTTTGCTGAATGTGATTTCAGCACTGCAACGGCATAATGTGGATAGATTTACTGCTATTGCATCTCACACGGAGGAATCCGTGAAATCCGCATAAACATATATACGCCATCCGGCGGGAGGTCGGAGAAGCCGCGTTCAGTATTTGCATGCTTCCTTCCGATCTGTCCTTTGCACAGCCGGGTGCATGTCGGTACCCTGATGAGTCTAGTAGAGACGAAACATGTATCTCTGCCGTATCACTGTGACGGGGAGGGTGAGTTTTGACTTTCTTCTCGGTATGGTGGTACAGGAAGTTTGCATTTACTGTTTCGCATTTTACTTCATATATATATATATATATATATATATATATATATATATATATATATATGTATATATATGTATATATATATATATATATATATATATATATATATGTATATATATATATATATATATATATATATATATATATATATATATATATATATATATTGGCTATGTTTGCTCCAACCGTTTTTGAAATATTTACCTTAAAATATAAAATATTTCAAAAATTCGCCATACCCATGTAAGGTATTATACAATTGAAAATTAGGTTTTTCAATGAAGAACATAATATATTATAGTCGTATAATAATATAAAGTAAACTTAGCTATGAAACAATAATTATACGCTCCAACGACGGTAAAATACTTTTATAAAAGATAAATGATTAGAAATCAAATGATTTCTTTACACACATTTTTTAGAAAATTCGAATAAAATAATATAATTACAAGTATACAATATGAGCACAAACAAAATAGACAATAACTACAGAAAATGCATTTTTAACAATGAAGTTCATATTGAGCACTTGTAATTACATTTTTTTTAATCGAAATTTCTAAAAAATGTATGTAAAGAAATCATTCGGTTTTTAACTAGTTATTTTTCTTAAATAAGAAGTGTCCATCCATTATTTATTGTTAAAGATTTAGTTGAAACTTCACTCATTTTTTATCAGAGGCAGTATGACTACTCAACGGCATATTGAAGAAATGGTAAACCGTCATTTGCTACTATACTTTCAAATATTTCCAAATCTCATTTATCATTAAACGTGTAACTTTAAGTTATTTTAAAGAAGCCAGATAGAATTCGCTGTCTTAACCACCAAGGTGATCAAAACTTTCTCGAGTCGAGTATGTATAATTATTCTAAATACCATCCGTAGACGATGGAGTTTAAGTTGCTTGAAACACAATGCGTCAACGGATAATTAACCACCTAATTAGATGCATGTCAAATGGATTAATTAGTGCATAGAGAATAGAGGTCGATCCACCTCTCTATAGCCTCTGAACACTCAATAATTTTAACTTCAAATTTTAATCAATTGTACTCTACAATGGTACTAGTAAAACTATCTTTTTAAAAAATATCATTATTCAGTGTTCTTTTTCTATTCAAATATAAATAATAATAAAATAGTCTTAAAATAGTATATAACACAATAATAATATTTTTTTCTTATTTGTAAACTGCATATATTAAAAATACAATTATGAAATTACTTTTATACTTTTTTTAGAAGTACTTTTTCTATAAATAGGAGTCAAAGTTCTTAGATACCGGTTTCGGCCACAGCACAACTAAATTAGTCAGTAGGCTATGCTTTAAAAGGTTTAAACCCCAATTATAGCCTGAAAACAGCATAGTGTTGTAGTTAAAGCCACGACTAGGTTTAACTTTTGTGCGTTGATCATACTATAAATTTTATACTTTAAATAGCTTTGAATTTCAAATGGAGAAAAAAAGCAGACACAATTATTGCATATCCTTCGAAAATTGGTAATTCATTCTTATACAAAAAATTACAGTAATTATTTAGTTACATTACACCAAGAGAAAATAAACATATTTTCAGAATGCAAATATTTTGAGACGAAGATTGGTAAAATAGAAATAATATTTGGTGAAAATTTTAATTTTTTGAGATAATATTCCTTTACCGACTTGTAAATTTAGATTGTCAACGCTTAATATGTAATTTTTCGTTCTTTCTTATTATATTTATCCATTTTATTTACTAAAACTATAAAAAAAAGCACTCAAATCGGGAGACCGGTGAGGATATATAAAAAATAAAGTTATGGCTTTAACACCAACCATACCAGAAAATATAAAATACCTAATTCGACAAGCATTAATAGCCCTCGAAATGTGAAATCTCATGTTCTGCTCTTGTCAAAAAAGAATAAGAAAATATTAAAAAGTAAATAAAGGTCATTATTAAAACTTTCTAACGCACAATCGTCATTAAATTTAAAGTATGTAGTATAATATTTTGTTTTTTCTTATTCAAAAAAATCAGCACTATACAATTAGTAAAGTAAATACAAAGATTTTTGGCATACATAAGTAGTTTTTAACATAAACTCAAAATATGAGTTACCGTTAATTATGTGAAGAGGAGGTAAATGTCAAAAATATCTTAAAACCTACTCCCTGCCGCCTTTTATTAAAATATTCCAAACCGCTTTCCTGACATCGCCTCGTAGGATTTTAAAATCCTCACCCCACTTTATCAGAAATAAACCACATTGTGATAACAATTTAAAATAGTACAAATACTGACGGTATATAAAGGAAACTGAAATAGTATTTTACTTGTTTTAAATCATTCATATGAGCATTATGACAATCTGCCGCTTGAAATATAAATAGGGTATAACCGGACTAATAACACCATTAGGAAATCGAAACCAGTCTACACAAATATTAATGTAAGTCTGCAATATCATGACAAGAAACAATATACCAAAATTATAAACAACATAAGAATAACATATATATAAATATATATATATATATATATATATATATATATATATATATATATATATATATAATCACGTCTAAAATGTTGTGTCTATTTCAGACTGAAAGCAAAAGGATACGGAATCATCAAAGGGATACCAACATTAGTTATGGCCATTACAACACTAACTGATGTATTTTCAGTAGTCTGTTTTGGTATAATTCAAAGTTTTCTTTTTTCAACTGGAACGTTGACCAATTTAATATTGCAGCTACCAGTTTCAATAGTTGGAGGAATTGGTTTCGGGATCATATGGGGCATTGTTTGCAGTTACTGTCCACATAGTATGGATTCATGTATTGTAAGTAGCTATCATGTTAAACTCTAAATATTATTATTCGATGATAATTACACAGGTTTACAAAAAAAAAGTTGAGAAATATTTGATCACACCATCTTATTCTCATTTTATACGACGCACTAACTAGCATTTGGCCTCAAAAAGCGGACAAAAAGGAGAAATGCAAACTATACAAGAAATCATCGAAATTATTTTTTTTTATACCTGAGTAACCGTACTCTCATAAAATTATAATGAAGTGGCCCCTCCCCGCCGCTATTCTCCGCACACTTAATTGCAATCTAAGCTTCGTTCAATACGAACGCATTCGTTCTTGATAGATTTTTTTTAAACTTGTGTTTGGTGTTTGGTATTTTGTAAAGTGAATATTAAAACAAAAAATATTTGTGATGGAATCTGAAAAACAAGGTATGTATTTAATTTTAATATATATTATTTAAAAATATAATGACTGTTTAGTATTCTTATGGACCTAAAACAATATGCAACACAATTTTCTATTTTCTTGTTTTTCTTTTTAACTAATTAGTGTTTTTGAAAATGTTCCGAGCTAGGTCGGGCGACAATTCTTTTTTTATAATAAACTATAGACATTAGCCATATCATAACAGTCAAAACATTTTCCACATGTTTCCACCTCTTAAAAAGACTGCTTTGAGTTCCACGGTTTTTTTATTGCAATAATTTTGGTTATTTTTTACTTACATACATTTTTTTTTCCTATAGGTACAGATTTGACATCAAATGTTATTGAGGTATATCGGAAAATGCTATACATGCTTTTTAAACAAAGCACATCCAGAAAACTTAAAGATAACGTATCATTTATGGAACATAAGCTCCACGAAATGATGAAATGTCCCCAAAACGAGTACTATACCTTAAGTCGTGATTTAAAACATTTTAATAGTGATTTGAAGAAGAGATGGATATCATCTAACCACATAGCAAAAGCCAACCTTTCCTAAGTGAAACTTTAGAATTGTTAGACCCCGAAGAACTGAATATACGAACAGTTGAAGAGGAAACTGCTGGAACCAATCAATCTGGTGAATCGGATTGACCCAATTTGTATTATTTATTGATATTATGTGTTTTTTAATGATTTTTTTCTTTATTCTTATCAAATAACATGTTAACTAAATTCACTCATGCATTTTTATTAATTTTCCATAAAAAAAATAGGTTAAAATAATTTTGTCCGGTTTTTGAGACAAAATACTCAAATCGTGGCAAGCGAATAGAGACTTTAATCAAAATCTCTGATTTCATTTTGTCACCCTTTACACAAACAACAAAAATCTTTTTGGGATTTCCAATTCTTGCATTTAAAATCCATACAGTTTTTACAGTTTTTATCGCTGTAGTTCGATGTCAATTTTATTGGTATACTTTTAAATAAAAGAAATATTTTTCAAAGCATACAGCATGATCGATTTGCTACCTGCTGTCAACACAATTATGATCCTATTTATTTTTTTATTGCTAATGAAAGCGTATGAATATACATATGTATGTAAAAGTAAAATAAAAAAAAACCTTACATATTTTAATTCATATATACAAATGTGTCTATGCTCTTATAAAAAATGTTATAACTTTAAAGGACGAATAAACAATCAGGTAGCAAATCGTGCATAAATTCACACACTTCTATTAGCAATAAAAAATTAAATAGGATTAACAGGCAGCGAATCGTATGATGTTAATTGTTTTACTTAGAATTTTGCGCAGTTAAATAATTTATGATTGTTTGTGGCCTTGTTTAGACATTATTGAAAAATTTAACAGAATCCATTTAACCCAATTTTGATTCCAATCGGTTTTTGTCAAAATATGTTGAAATTTTTTATTTGACAACCATCAATAAAGTCGGTAGAAAACTTTAGAATGTCAAACTTTGTAAAAGATAGACTTTTTATGGGAAAACGTACAATTACCCTAAGTCAACATATAAAACGATACCCATTACGTTTTTTTAATATTACACCCCTCCCCTCCCCACTCTAAGTCAGCGCCCCTTCACCTTATTGGTAAAATAATGCCAGAAATGAAATCAGAGCACCTAAAAACATATAAAACGATATCCATTACGTTTTTTAAATATTACTCCCTTCCCCCTCCCCACCCTAAGTCAGCGTCCCTTTACCCGATTGGTAAAATAATGCCAGAAATGAAATCAGAGCACCTAAAAACATATAAAACGATAACCATTACGTTTTTTTGATATTACTCCCCTCCCCCTCCCCACCCTAAGTCACCCCCCCTTCACACGATTAGTAAAATAATGCCAGAAATCAACATAGCGCCCTCAAATATCCTCGGATACTGATTTTGACACGTCTAGAGTCAAAAACAACGACGTTACTAATTTTGTCCGGTTTTTAAGGCCAAATGCTCGTTAGTGCGATGCCCTGAATCCAAATCTGAGGCCCGCTAACCTCTATTACGTCAGGTTCAAGGTCCTTTCAAGATCAAATGGGTTAAAATTCACTAAATAAATGTGAAGAAATATATATGTAGGTTCTTGAGGTCGCTGAATCAGAAAAATCGTGGTTTATTTAAACCCCGAAGGTCAGCCATAGGTCATTTCAGAATCATTACTAGGTCGAATTGAAAAAAAAAATACTAAATAAATCCAAAAAAAAAGATATGTAAGTTCATGGAGTCGCTGAATCCAAATTCGTGTTTTTTTTTAAATTCTACAAGGTCAGCCAGAGGTAATTTCATAATCATTCATCAAACTTACAAAGTCATACAACCCACATGCCTATAGATTGATGGCCTCTACACAGCAGACAGGCGAACGGATCAAGCTTTTATAAAAAGACCAAAACATAACCTCTCATAATCACTTATTGAAAGTTAAAATTCCTTAATAAAAAAAAACAAAGAATTCTTTTTATACCGACCTTGTAGTATCAAAAAAAAAAGGAAATAAGTTGACCTTCTATAATATCTTAAAATTTATAATACATTTAGAAACCAATATTCACCATATTAACAAGATACTATCAGGAACTTGAATAGTAATAAACAAGAAAAGAAAATTACAGTAGTATATGACACAACAAATGAAGAAAATTGGTCAAACATTAGACAAATACAAAAAAAAACAATTGTAGGTTTTAATAGATAGATACCTGTAGGTAAAAGATATAAGATAAATTAGATAAAGCCTGTTACTAAAAGACAACAAAGGCATTTTAAGATAATTTGTCTTCTGCAAAGACGCAATAAAATAAGAATAAGAATAGTCGAACTCTTTAAACTTGGAACACACCACCAGGTAGAGTCAAAATTATACAGAGAAGCTTCAAATAAGCAAGAGGTAAAATTGTAGGAATTAAAAGTCACCTCCGGCAATTCTGACAAAGTAGTTGGAACTCGAGTATCCCCCTTCATGGCCCCAATGTGTTTCGTAGAGTCTTTGTCAGTCACCTTCCCTCAGATGAGCATACTACCAGCTCAGAAATCTCAGATGGTCTAATGACCAGTACCCTTTAGATACATTTTACCCTGGTGATAGCGCTAAAAAACATAAAACTAGGCACTATAACTCTTAACACAACATTAGGTTACCAAAACGCTTAAGCAATAGATAGTTTTAATAAAGAATGGGTAATGCAGACCAACAACAAATCTTTAAGATGATTTTTATTTACTCGTGTCAAGATGGCCTATCATGAATTTAAAAAAAATGCCGTTAAATGAACATTATTGTTAAAATTCAAATAAATTTATGCCCTGCGGATACATTTATAAATACTTAAACAAAAACAAAAGGTAATTTGTGTATCTCTTTCTTTCATAGTCAGCGAAGAAAGATCTGGAATTTATGATTTCGGTTCCGCACCACATGGAAAAAATTTCCAAACAAAAACATTTGACAGATTTTTTTTAACATTTAGCAGAACAAAGTGCCGAACCAAAAAGGTGACTAAACTAACAAAAATAATACGAAAATCTTTTAAACTAAATAAGTTATAAAAAAATAATTCTTCTTTTCACTAAAATAACCTTTCTGAAAATAAAATACTGACAAATACGAAAAATGGTTCAATAAATGATGTTTACTTGCGATCAATAATCAGTCAATAATCACACTCTCTTAACTGATCATACAGAAAGAATGGAGTATTTTTACGTTTTTACGAGGATGTTAGGAAAAATAGGGTGACGAAATTCCAAAAATTCCGTAACAAAGTACACACAAAATAAACAAGAGATCTTCCTCGAATGAACTGCAGCCATGCTGAGATGTAAGGGGCCCAACGAGGCCTAGGCATCCATGATCAAGTATGACCACCACCTTTTATTCATTCATTCATTAGCCACATTAAATTATAGAAAATCCGCGCATTTTAAGCTGTTGTTCTATTGCCACACGTCCAAGTTATTAATATGGAGAAAGAAAAAATATTTAAAAGTCCTCACCACACGGTGTACACAGAGGCAGATCCAGCCTCTCGCCGTGGGGGGGGGGGGGGCGGTGATATCACAAAAGCACAGTATGACAAGCGAAAGCAAGTTGTCGACGGGGATGGAGGATGCGAGCAGCATACACATTCCTAGTGTAAGAGACAGAATCAGGTCTATTTTCCTGAACTCAAAGCTCTCGGGGGGGGGGGGACTATCGCAAGAAAAACAAGTTGTCAACGGGAGTGCCAGCAGCATACATATTCCTAATATAAAATGAAGAATCGGTTCTATTTTCCTGAACTCAAAGCTTTTGGGAAGGGGAGGAGCGATCGCAAGCATACACATTATTATACTCTAATCAAGAATTAGAGAGAGTAATAAAACTGTTACCAATACCTCTCACGTACCTGCTTCAGTGTCGCAAGTAACTGAGGACTGTCGTAAATCTAATTATATTTTATTATATTTAAATATTATAAGCTTTTGTAAATTTACTGCTACAATAAAATTTCTGATAGTTCAATTTAATTTCTGTCAGTGAGCAAAGTACACCTTACAGTGTGTCCTTAGTAATTAATCTTGTTTGTGCTTATTTTTATATATTATTTAAGATTAGTGAGATACCCACCTTTATATTTATTCCAAAATCGTTAAACCAGGGCATTTTTTCCTCAACGAAAAACTTATTACGATGAATGTTTATGATGCCTTACGATATCAATATCTAGATAATAATGTTAAAAACTCTGTTGAGATGTATTTCAACATGACAGGAGTTGGAACATATACTATGTACCGAACAATGAAGGAGAAAAAAACGACTGGAATTGTTAGTACTCCCAAGCTACATTCGATCATGAGCAGGCGAAAAACCTTGTTGGAAGAAGAGATGCAAACTGCTATAAAAGAAGTTGTACATACATTTTATTATGAGAAGCAGATCCCAACCTACGACAAAGTTCTAAGTAAAATCAATGAAGATCGGATTTTATCTGCAATTAAAAGAACTGAGCTCTGGAAATTGCTCAGAGAACTTAATATTTGCTGGAAAAAACCAGATAGGAAATCTGTTCTTATAGATCGTCTAGAAAATATCCGTTGGAGAAGAAAACATCTCTCTCAAGTAAAAGGTAGAGTTGCTAGAAATAACACAACTTACAAAATTAGTAATTTAACTGAACTTTTGAGAGATTTTTTTGAATAAAGTTAATGCAGAAAATTGGGAAAAATCCATAAAATAAAAGAATAAAAGAAAACGAGAAAACTCGACCTCATGATCGGTGAGGTAGAGGAACCAATTATAATTAATTTGAACGAAGATAGCTTCACTGAGTTTGATTACGAATTAGATACGTAATATTTACCAACGTAAACACACGCCCTGATAGACCTCAGCGGCGTGAAGTGTGTGTCCCTATTAAACACCTATGTTAAATCATTTTTTCAATATCTCAAAACCTAGTGAAAAATTTGTTTTTTGCTATTAATATCAATATGTTTTTGAAAAAACTTCGTGACTGGCTGCATGGCTGATCAGCCAATGCCAATAAATAAATAAAAAAAAAAACGTAAACACAATTTATTATTTAAATTTTCTGTAACATATAAGAATTAATTACATTTCAATCCCTTTTTAATGTTTAATTTTAATTCTGCAGATGGTTTCAGAAATAAATAAACTGAAACGTCAAATATCCTAAAAATGTTTTTAATTAATAATAAAGTGACCGATAGCCCCAAAAAAATTTTAATATTATATGGACAAATTTATTTTTTTATAGAGGTTTAACTTCTTGTATTTTTAACGATGGGTATTTTGTAAGTATTTAAATTATAACTTAGAATTTTTTGAGAGAGTAAGGTTACGTTTTAGTCTGAATGTGCCTAAAACGGTTTCTATGCCAAAATTAAAAATAATAAAAATACAGTTGTGATTTGTGTGAAATATGTCAAAATTTTCTATATTTTCTAATGAATGTGAATTATTAAGAAATCATAAGAAATTAAATAATATTATAAAAACTTTTTATTTTAAGTTTATTACCGAAATAATATATTCTATGCCATAAATACTTAGTGATAAAATAAACCTCCTTCCTACGTCTATGACAAGGATAAAATCCTTTTTAACACTTCACACATCCAAATAGCTATTGTTATCCAACCAAATAGTCCATTATTATAGACCAGTATTTTTGATTATAAAATTTCTAACCCATTCCTATGGAAAATATATGTGTCTAATAGATTTTGCCAAAGACACCGGACTAAAGAACACAGGTAGTTTGCGAAGAAAAAAAAAGGCAAAAAATGAGTTATTACTCTCTCTAGTTCTTGAATAAACTGTAGTATAAGTGGCAGAATCGGGTCTATTTTCCTGAACTCAAAGCTCTTGGGGAGGGGGAGGGGCGATCGCCCCCACCGCCCCCCCTCCCCTTGGATCCACGCCTGGGTGTACATCTATATATTCGTTATTTTTTTTTATTTATTAAGATGGATATGGAAACCCTAACATAAGTGCATTTCAGAAGCCACACATTATTTTATTTTTCGTTTTAAATTTCTATATACCTACACGTTTTTAACTACAATAATACATTTTTCATGATTAAAAAATTATTTTTAACAAAATTTTACTCTTTTTACCATTATTTTCTTAATTTTTTGCAATTTATATTTTAATAATTCTTGATGGTAATTTTTTGAGGATATCTAAAAAATTTTGGCATGATCAATAAAACAAGTATACCCATTTACTTAAATATTGAAAGTGAAATTTTCAATGAGTGATAGAGTTATATTCTTTCTGTTTGGATTATTTTGATAAATTATATTTGTTTTATAAAAAGATAATATTTTTTGTATTTTAGACCCCCTTAAGGATATTACTAATTCTAGCAGGAGGAATTCTCTCTGTCTTCGGTAGTGAAGCAGTTGGTTTTGGCGGAGCTGGTCCCCTTGCCTGTGTAATAGCCCCCTATGTTGCCATATTATCCTGGACAAAACAAGGATGGAAATTAGGGGAAGATCCAGTGTCAGTTAGCTTTAAAATACTTTGGATGATATTCGAACCTGTACTGTTTGCAATAACTGGAGCTCAAATTAAGCTTAATCAACTTGATGGGAACGTTATGCTTATAGGTGGGAAAACAATTATTAAAGTATCCTTATAGAAATATATCGAGCGGCCATGGTAACTTTTCATCTGGGCGTCGAAAACTATATCACATCTTAGTTATAGAGAAATTAACCGGGAATAAATTTCTATAATTTTCAAGCGGGGCTCTTTGAGACATTATTTAATAAGTTCTTAGAGTTTAGACGTTCTTAATAATCTATGTATTTTTAGGTTTCGGAATATTGTTAGCTGGTATTTTGATTAGAACTCTCTTGACGGTGGTTCTTGGAATTGGGTCAATATTTGACTTAAGAGAAAAAATATTCTTTTCTCTTGCAATGGCAACTAAAGCTACAGTTCAGGTAAGTTACAAAGTTGCTTTATTTTGTTTTTGTTGTTTGTGTTTTCGGCTCTCAAATGCTCTGAAAAAAAATCTACTACGTCACAATTCTGACACATATCGTTTTTGACCATTTCATTATCAATAATCTCAATATGATTAAAATAATATAGGAGAGACACAAACTTATAAATACAACCCTAAAATATTCATTCTATCTACGATAAATCCGAAAAGAATAGTTCTGTGAAAATTTTACTCGGTCACAGTAAATTGATGAAATTACTGATATTTAAACGAATTAATATAAAGAAACAACCCCAAATTGCATCAACTGTGAAAAGACTCTCTACCATTCCAGAACTAGTTCTACAGTTTTTTATTTGTAGATGGGAACATGTGATTCTGTAATAATCTGGGAGTACATCCGTTCTTTAATTTATTTTTGTGGAAACTGGCAAACGTCTTTTTAGGCGATTGTTTTGAATATCTATTAGTTGCTATTGGCCTTGACCCTACCTCCTTTTCGGAAATACTAGTGTTATCTGCTGGAGCTCGGATACCGTGTCAGTAAAGTGGTCCCGCCTGAGGAGAGTTTTCCAGATGGTATAGGTTTAGAGTGCCTTTTTTTTTAATTCAGTAGATTCGCAAATCATTCTTGCTTTGTAATGTTCTATGTCGGCGATTTTCTGACAGAAAGGAAGACGTTGTGAGTTTATTTCCTATGCTGAGTTTATGTTCTAAACTTGGCAAAATTTTCTATTGGTTTGACCTATTTATGTTTTTCTGCAGGTGCCACAGGCGAGTTTGTAGACTCCTTGATTTTCCAGATCGATTGTGTTCTTTGTTTTATGTAGTTTGTAGGCTGTAACCATTTTGTCTGAGAACTTCTTTTCTGTCGTTGTCGATTAAATGAAGGGATCTTGAGATGATGGTGTTGGCTATGTCCTATAGTTGTAAGGGGTGATGGTGTGAATCGGCATCAAGCTATTCGTCTGTGTACTTTTGCGAAAAAATGTGTATTTTAGGTATCGATCCATTTTCTTTGTTACTAGGACTACCACTTTGAAAAGTCTCCTCAAACAAGAACACTGTACCGAATGAGCGCTTAACCCAAACTTATAAAACCCATCAGCTCACCAAAAAGAGGCGGAACCAACGCCAAAAGCAACCGTTAGATAAGTGCCACGATATGTGACAGAGCAAAGATGTATACAGAATCAGTGATCGGCCAAAAAAATATAATTAACCATCAGCAATTACAATTAATAATTGCGACACTAAAATTATCAATTAGTGAAGTAGTACGAAATTTTTATCCTCGACATATAATTTAATTATATATCTGGGGATTTCATTGCCAAAATTATCAATTAATAGTGTAATTGGTAATTTTATTCCTACAATTGTTAATTATAGAAGAAATTCATAATTTCATTTTTGAAATTATCAATTATCGGAGTAATGAAACATTTTAGTAATTAAATTATCCATTACCAGAGTAAATTATCTGTTACAAAAGTAATTAAAAGTTGAATTTGCCAAATTATTGAAATGTTAATTGGTATGTTATTCTGTTCTGAATTAAATTAAAGAATAATTTAATGACTTTTTTCGCAAATAATGCAGCATCATATAAAATACCAAATAATTATGATTATTTATCCTGCCTGTGCATTAAAGATTATCATTCACTTTCAGTAAAGAGCAGAATATGTATAAAAACCTTACTTATTAATCGCTCCGAGGATAAAATCAGTTTAGCTTGAACTTCTATGCGTTGATCTCCAAATATTCTAATTAAAAAGTATTAAAAAACATCAAATTACTGAAAAAGGCTTACTTAAGCAAATGGTCAAAATTTTTTGTCATTTTTTGGCTTCTTTTCTTGGATTTTTGAGTTAAAATGATAAATTTAAGTGTTTCCGACTATTTTAAATCCTATTGATCACACTAGAGCATATTAACATTACCAAAAGCAGAGTAATTTTTTTTAAATATATTTTATTTGTTTTAACCTGAACAAAAAAATGTTACGGTGATGCAAAATATTTTCTCGTTATAATTTTTCTCGTAGAATTAAATGGTGTGTTTGACAAATTTTTCCTATTATTAATTTTTCATTACTTTACCTAAAAACATGGGATGTTTCAGTAAAAAAAATAATGCAATTATTAATTACTCTTGTAATGGGTAACTTCAAAAACGAAATTTTCAGTTACTCTGGTAACGGATAATTTTGTTTCCAAACATCAATTACTTTATCTAATGATAATTTTAAAAATGATATTATCAATTACTTCGTTGATTAATAACTGTAGGAATAAAATTACCAATTACTTTATAAATTGATAATTTTAGGAATCAAATTACCAATTATCTCAGTAAATGATAATATTTTTTTCAAAATTATCAATTGGTGAAGAAATTGATAATTGTATTTTGCGAATTAATTACTATTTTCTGATTTTACATTACAAAATTCATTGATAATGTTACCCAATAATATTACTAAAAAATGTTATTGCCTATCTCTGATACGAATGTATGTATGTAGATATGTATGCATAAGCTATTACAGCTACGAGTAAAAAGCTCTACATCTGTTAGTAATCCAGGGATCAGATAGCCTATGCATTTAACAACAGTTTGAACATTTAATTTTCTCACATCATATCATTATTAAAAGCATAATTATTGTTTTTTTAAGGCTGCACTCGCTCCTGTGTTAATTGGTTTAATATCAGATAAAGCGTCAAAAGATTACCAACATGCCGAGAGAGTAATGATGATTTGCATTTTATCTATAATTGTAACCACTCCTCCACTTGCCATATTTATGGACATATTTGGACCAAAAATCTTAAAGAAAGATTTGTTAAATAATACAAATGATAACCATCAAACATCGTTGGAAATGCCGCCAACCGAATCAAACCCAGAACAGTAGTGTAATGTATTATTTCCTAAATGTAAAAATTCTAAAAAAAAACAGGGTATTTTATTATTAAGACCATTTTGATAACTTATATTTATAGTAACCGCAAGCCTCTAAATGAAGTAAAAGTATCATGTAAATAGTTCATGTATATCGGTGGTTCCAAGGACTTATTTTCTTGAATCAGGTTGATGTAATTACAGATTATTATAGCGTTAGCAATAATTATCTTTGATATAATCAGAAAACTGTATTAGTATCCTAATTTTTTGAAATGTGTAATAGGACAAAGTATCAATACAAATGACGTAGGAGCTTCTACAATAATATTATATCTTATGTTTTCCTTGGTACAACCCACACATATCTACTTTTAAGAAATTGAACATCTTACGACTTATTTTATTTTAAGAACTTTGCATACTAATATTTTATTTATAATTCATTAATGAAAAAAAAATCGAAAAAAAAAGTCACCAAAAAATCAAAAAATTGCTAATAAATCGTTTTACAAATGACATAATACTTGTATTAAATTAATTTAATCAGAGATTTTAGGTTAAAACAGTGACAAACGCTAAACGGGTCCAAAATTCCCCATCTATGTAAATATTTATTGTCTCACTAGTACTTATGTAGCCATGGTGACCGCCAGGTGATAATTTGTCTTGTTGCTAGCCCCGTGCGATATTTGTGGGAAAATATGAAGTTTTTAGGGTTGAACGAATTTCATTATTTATTAACATATCTTAATTATTTAAACATCATAATATATTAAATAATGTAAATTCTGAGATGTATAGAATGTTTTGACCTATAAACAATTACTTCTATCTAAAACTCCTTAGCTTCTGCCTATAATATTTATCCGACACCTACCTAGAATTCATAATATTATAACATCTGCAGATTAACTGCACATCCCGACAATGTTATTTATCATTAGTTATTGTACTGTTATTTGTAACCAATTCTTCTTTTTCTTTCACTCGTAATTAAGTTTTGATTTTAGTCGATTTTTAGTACTGTTTTAAAGATTTTTGTTTGTCTTTGTCAAAGTGAATTAAATTGTGAACAATGGTAAAATGCTGTGTAATTTGCAAAAATAAATAAACAAATAAATGTGTGGAGTATATGCAACTCTTAAAAAAAGGAGGTGCGTGGTGGAGTAGGGTAAGTACGAGAGAGTTGCCGCGGTTATAGAGACACCACACACTTTGTAATATTGCTCACATGCCATAAATAATTTTATACGATGTAGACAAGTGTATCTTAACACATTATTCTATGTTATGTGAATTTAAACAAACGGTTCGCGATGTATCAAACATTTTGTAATACCTTCCACCGTTTCTGATATTTAAAGAGTGTTCAGATGGTTTGCCTGGAGGGTCTGAGATTTATATGAATAAAAAATCTTCATTTATCAATTCCAAGTTATTTTTGCTGTGGTTATAAGAAAAATTTATTCCTAACAAGCCAGCAGGAGAGTGTATGCTGATACTAGATGCTTAACACATCGCATAGTGTAGACTTCGAACTGCTTCAAGTAGCCGACGATAAAGATATTGTCCTTTTTTGCTTGCACTGTCAGCCCTTACATAGAAGTTTTTCGTCGTTTTAAAGCATATTTGGTCAACAAGCACAACTATACATGAGGAAACGTAGGTGTAGAAATTTCAGTAGATATTAAGCTGGAACAGTTATCGGTTAAACATAGCAGCCTCTGTGGGAAAAGCTATTAAAGAATTTAAAGCTACAGAGATATTTTCTTTCCATCCAATTATAATTCCAAATCACTTTTTTTCTATAGTTAAGTCAGCAGTTGAAATTCCAAACTAGCATTCAAAAATGCCTACAATTAAACTAATGCCTCCAGAACCAGCCCTTACATATTAAGCCAATCAAAATGGAATTTCAATTTCCCAGATTATATTTACGAAAATACTATCATACCAAATGTTTGAACCAATTTTCTCCTATTATTCCAATTAAGATTGAAACAAGGTGCAAGAGTTCTGAATTATCTGCAAAATATTACAAACAAAAAATATAAATAAAAATGATAAAAAGAGGTAAATAAAAACCAGAATTATAAAATAAAGATTAAGTCGTTAAAATTAGATAAAAAAAAAAGGCTAACCTCAACCCTAAAAATATCAGAGGTGACAGCGACGATGAAACTTTGATAAAAAAAGATTAAAGACACTGGCAGTGCTGAGTTTTTTTATGTCGAATGTTTTGAACAATATTCAAAGGCGATGAACAACAGTGTTTCACTACACTGTATAAAATGTCAACAATGAGTTCATGTGACATTTACAACTATATTTACAACATCTGTTCATGAGAAGAGATACAAAAAAAGTATACAAAAGTTAGGTTTTAAGATGTGCGGCATCTCCCCTTTTGTGCAGCATGAGTCCCTTTTTAATAAGACGTCTTCCCCTAGGGTTTTAATTTTTTTTTTTAGAAAAAAGATTTATTTTTACATATTATAAGAAAAAACTGTATTAACTTATGGCTAATATTGGAGTTGACGAAATATTTTTTACAAAAATTATGCAATTTTTTTTGAATGTGCGGCAACAGTCCCGCACTTACCCTACTAGACACTATTGTGACACATAGTTTTTTCGTCACGCAACAATTTCAGCTGGTAACATTTATGTGGTTTGGAGTAGGTTTGATCAGCTATTATATTCTAAAACTTATTTTATTAATATAAAGAAATTTTAAAGTAAAACGGAGACAAACATAGAGATGAAAAACGCTACCCAAAATTCCCAGCCTGTATAAATACTTATACCATAATTCATTAACATGGTTTAACCTTCCGTTCTAAATTGACAGCAAATTAACAATAAGCCAAGCAAGTTTTAAACCCTAAAATTCAAGCATAAATAAATCATTTTCTTTTTTTACTGATCCTGCAAAAATGAAGAATTTTATTTATTTTCGGGATACAACTATTTCTCTTGCATTGTCGCTTAGTTCTTATCCTTAATATCCCTATATAATCATTTATTTGTTGACATATGTGATATAAATTATGGAAAACAAAACTGGTCGACTAGCAGATTTATCTATCAAGGCATCTATATCGGGTTTAAGTCTTAAACCCTCTTAGTGAGTCTGGCTGTTATTGTCTTACCAGTACTCTTATAACCATGCTTATCACCAGGTGATGATCTTCCTTGTTGTTGCTAAGTCCGCGCTATATTTTCAAAAATATATGAAGTGCTTAGGATTCAAAGTAATTTTATTTTTTATTAACATTTTTTAATTATTTAAATATCATAAGATTTTAAATAACGTAATTTCTGGAATGTGTAGAATTTTTCGATCTATAAACAATTGTTTTTACCTAAAAACCTTGGCTTATATTTATAATATTTGTTCAACAAATAGCTAGAATGTGTACTATTAGGACATTTACAGATTAACTGCACAACCCGGTAATGTTGCTTATCATTAGTGATTGTGCTATAATTTGTGACAATCGGCACTTCTTTTTCTTTCACTGGTAATTTCATTTTGCTTTTAATCGAGTTTGTGTGCTATTTTAAGGTTGTGAGTCAGAGTAAATATAATTGTGAACAATGGTAAAATAATGTGTAATTTGCAAGAATAAATCTATATATATAAAAATGAATTGCTGTTCGTTAGTCTCGCTAAAACTCGAGAACGGCTGAATGGATTTATCTTATCTTGGTCTTGAATTATTCGTGTAGGTCTAGGGAAGGTTTAAAAGGTGAGAAAAATTCGAATACTTGCCGGGAAAATCCTCAAAACAGCATTTTTCTATTTTACATACAAACGTTTTCTAAATAAAATGGAGAGTCAATTTGTAATTTATTACCGCTGCATAAAGTTCAAATTCGCGTGCGCGTTGGAGGATCTAATATCGCGTTCTGAAACTCGACAAAAGTGAAAGTGAATCGCGAACGCGACAAAATTGCATAGTCTCAAAATACATAGTACATAAATAGTGGTCGGCTTCGAGAAACTCAATTTTAGCTAACTTCAGTTGTTAATCTGTCAGATTATTTTTTAATAAGACTATATAGAAATCGAAAGATAAATCTTAAGTATTGTCACAAATTAAATTATAAATCTTAAGTTAAATTTCTGAACGCAATCATAATATTTGACATTAGATTTGACAACCAACTAATATGTCAATCCATCCTGTCGCATTTCAGAGCACGGAAAAAAGTATTACGATATTATATCTATCTTTGTGGCTACGTGCGCGAGAACTTTCTTTCTTTATTATGGTGATCTTTTGTGATAGTGACATTCCAAGTAATATGCTCTTTTTTGTGATAGTGACACTGTACTGCTAAATGAGCGGGAAATTTTCTCACTTTGATTAATTACAATTTACGATGCCGAGGAGAAGACTAACCTGAACTAACCTGACTTAGGTCGTCGTAGTCAATCAAATGTGCGAAGAGCTACCTCACGTGCTAACCGCACTGATGACCAGAGACAGACAGATCAAGAAAATAGTCGTATTGCTATGTCAGAATTGCGTTCTTTAGTGAGTGACAATGTAGGAGATAGGCTTGGAATGCAACGAGTTCGTGCACATCAAACACAACAACAGCAAGCTAGACATAATGAAATTGAGCGAATCCGCAGACGCAGTGCTCCTGTGATTCTTGAACGAGCTGCATTCCACTATGATCCGGCAATTGATTATTGTGCCGACAAATCGGTAACAATTGGGGAAATGAAAACAATTTGTAAATATTGTAAGGCGTTAAAATACACTGGTGAATCTACTGGATTATGTTGTGCTGAAGGCAAAGTAAAATTGCCACAATTGGTGCCACCACCAGATCCTTTACGCTCTTTAGTTTCTGGGATTGGAAATGATTCTAAGCACTTCTTGACCAACATTCAGAAATATAACAACTGTTTCCAGATGACATCATTTGGTGCTACACATATTATACAAGACAATTTCATGCCCACTTTCAAGGTATTATATAAGAATATTTTTTTATATTATTCAAGTTTGTACTATATCGGAAATAATTAATGGACAAATTTTAAAAAATTACAGATACAAGGACAAATTTATCACTTACTGGGAACTCTGTTACCACTACTTGATGCAGATCATCATTTTTTACAAATTTATTTTATGGGCAATTCAGATGCGGAAATTAATAATCGTTGTGCTCACAATCCAACAGTGAAGAGAACCATTGTCCAACAATTACAAATGTTTCTTCATCAGTATAACAATTTAGTAAACATGTTCAAAATAGCATTGGATCGGATGCCATCTGATAGCCATAATATTATTATTCGAGCTGACAAAACACCTGCCGGTGAACACACAAGGAGGTTCAATTCACCTACCATTGATGAAGTGGCTGTTGTCATTGTGGGAGAAAATTTACAATCTAGAGATATTGTGCTTCATCGTCGGAATAGTGATTTAAAACGTGTATCTGAAACACACAGGAGTTATGATGCACTACAATATCCTTTGATCTTCTGGCAGGGGGAAGATGGATACCATTTTAATATCAAAATGGTAAATCAAGTAACAGGTAAATGAATTGAACAAGATTAAATAATATTTTTAAATTCAATTCATCTAAGTAACAATTTAAACATTTATCATTTTTGATTGCAGGTGCTGAAACCAACAAAAAAGTTAGTGCTATGAATTTCTATTCATACAGACTCATGATCCGTCAAGGTGAAGTAAATCATATTTTGATGTGTCAACGACTTTTTCATCAGTTTGCAGTTGACATGTATGTCAAAATTGAGACTGAACGATTGACATACATCCGTTTGAACCAACGACAGCTACGGTCAGAGGAATACATCCATCTCCGCGATGCTATAAATGCTGATGGCAATGTGAATAATGTAGGAAGAATGACAATTTTGCCAGCTACTTATATAGGAAGCCCACGCCACATGCATGAATATGCTCAGGATGCTATGTCATATGTTAGGCATTATGGCCGCCCAGACTTATTTGTTACATTCACATGTAACCCAAAATGGTCCGAAATCGAGAAGGAATTACTACATAGCCAAACACCAGTTGATAGACATGACATAACTGCCAGAGTTTTTAAACAAAAATTAAAATCTCTCATGAATTTCTTAATAAAGCATTATGTGTATGGCCGAGTCCGTTGTTGGATGTACTCTGTAGAATGGCAAAAGCGTGGATTGCCACATGCGCACATTTTAGTCTGGTTAGTGGACAAAATAAGGCCAGATGAGATTGATTCCATAATTTCAGCTGAAATTCCAGATGAAATAGTTGACCCAAAATTGCATGCAGTAGTTACCAAACACATGATACATGGACCTTGCGGACATTTCAACTACAACTCACCCTGTATGGTCGACGGTAGGTGTTCCAAGCGATACCCAAGAGACCTGCTTGCTGAAACCATAACTGGAAATGATGGATACCCATTGTATCGTCGGCGATCAGTTGCGGACAGTGGGCGATCGGTAGTTGTGAAGGTAAAAGGACAAAATGTTGATGTAGACAATCGTTGGATTGTGCCATACTCGCCAATATTGTCCAAAGCTTTTGAGACTCACATCAATGTGGAATATTGTAATTCTGTGAAGTCGATAAAGTACATATGTAAATATGTTAATAAAGGTAGTGATATGGCTGTCTTCGGTGTAACCAATGCAAATGATGAAATATCACAGTACCAGATGGGTCGCTATGTAAGTAGCAACGAAGCTATTTGGCGTATCTTTTCATTTGCGATCCATGAAAGACACCCTACAGTAGTCCATTTGGCAGTCCATTTAGAAAATGGTCAACGAGTTTATTTTAATGAATCTAACGCGGCAGACAGGGCGGCACATCCACCGTCGACAACATTAACAAGTTTCTTTACAGTCTGTCAAACTGATGATTTTGCTCGCACTTTGCTGTATGCTGACATGCCACGCTATTACACATGGAACGCATCATCGAAATCGTTTCAGCGTCGAAAACAAGGAACACCAGTTGAAGGACATCCAAATGTATTTGCTTCTGATGCTCTGGGTCGCATCTACACAGTACATCCAAATAACGATGAATGTTATTATTTGCGGTTGTTGTTGGTGAATGTTCGTGGTCCGACATCGTTTAAACAACTTAGAACAGTTAATGGACAGCTGTGTGCGACTTACCGTGAGGCATGTCAACTATTACATTTACTTGAGAACGATTCGCACTGGGATGATACGCTCAAGGATTCCGTAATATCTTCGTCGCCGCATCAAATTCGTACATTGTTTGCGATTATCATATCGACATGTTTCCCCTCGAATCCAAAAGATTTGTGGGTTAAGTATAGAGATGACATGTCTGAGGATGTTTTGCATCGTGTGCGCCGTCAAACTTTGAATCCTACACTACAAATGACTGAAGAAATTTACAATGACACATTGATCATGATAGAAGATATGTGTTTATTGATGGCAAATAAAGTATTGTCGTGTTTGGGAATGACAGCAACCAATCGTCATATGCACGATGCATTAAACCACGAGTTGCAAAGAGAACATCAGTACGACATTGAAGCATTGGCCGAAACAGTTCGTACAAATGTTCCACAATTAAATCAACAACAAAGAATTACGTACGACACTTTGATAGAAGCTGTGAACAGTGGATCTGGTGGAATTTATTTCCTTGATGCTCCCGGAGGAACCGGAAAAACGTTTTTAATTTCATTGCTTTTGGCGAGGATCAGATCGCGAAATGATGTTGCTCTAGCGTTGGCTTCATCTGGAATAGCTGCAACTCTGCTAGAAGGCGGGCGAACTGCACATTCTGCCTTGAAATTACCACTAAACATGCAAATCACCGAAACACCAATTTCCAACATCGCCAAAAATAGCGCAATGGCCAAGATCCTACAGGTATGCAAATTGATTGTTTGGGATGAATGCACAATGGCCCATAAGAGGTCACTGGAGGCACTGGACAGAACGTTGAAAGATCTTCGTGACAACCAAAATATTTTCGGTGGGGCCATGATTCTGTTGTCAGGTGATTTTCGTCAGACTCTTCCAGTTATTCCCCGATCAACTGTTGCTGATGAACTAAATGCATGCCTAAAATCATCAAATTTGTGGCAGTACGTAAAGACACTCCACTTAACAACTAACATGCGAGTATTTTTGCAACAAGATGAAACTGCAAATGTGTTTGCGAAGCAGTTGTTAGACATTGGAAATAATAAAGTTGCAGTGGACACCTCGACCGGATTCATCACATTACCTACAGATTTCTGTCACATCACAGACTCAAAAGTGGAGCTTATTCAGCGAGTTTTCCCAGATATAGCGCAAAAGTTCAAGAACCATAATTGGCTGGGTGAACGAGCAATATTAGCAGCGAAAAATAAAGATGTCGAGGATCTTAATGCGACCATTCAGAATTTTCTTCCAGGACAGTTGGTTTCCTTCAAATCAGTCGACACCGTAATGAACCAGGATAACGTAGTCAACTATCCCACTGAGTTCTTAAATTCACTGGAATTGCCTGGATTATCACCTCACAATTTGCAGTTGAAAGTAGGATCAGTTGTCATCATGCTGCGTAACATTAATCAACCTCGACTATGCAATGGAACAAGACTGGCTGTGAAAAGACTGATGAATAACGTCATTGAGGCGACAATCATAAAAGGAAAATACAAAGGAGAGGATGTCTTGATCCCGCGGATACCGATGATTCCAACGGACTTACCATTCGATTTTAAACGCTTACAATTTCCAGTACGTCTGGCCTTTGCGATGACCATAAATAAATCGCAAGGACAGTCGTTAGAAGTTTGTGGAATCAACTTGGAGTATCCCTGTTTCGCGCATGGACAATTATACGTCGCGTGTTCGCGCGTCGGAAAACCGTCTTCTTTGTTTATTTACGCACCACAAAACAAAACAAAAAATATAGTTTATGAGAAAGCTTTAAATTAATTAACAGACTGTATTTTAACAGTGTGTGTCTGTGAATATCAAATTTAAACCTTATAAATAGCCAGTATTTCAGGAAAACTCTGTTTTCTAAGTAAGCAACATGATGTATCGAAAATAATAATAAAACTTCATGCTTTATTCAATAAATGCTTTTTTATTAAATACTGATTCGATTTGTTTGTTTTAAAATCATTTTATACAAAAGATTAGGTCTTTTATTTATCGATGAGGCAGTACGAAGTCTGCCGGGTCAGCTAGTAAATAAATAAATATGTGGAGTACATGCATCTCTCAAAAAAAAATAGATGCGTGGTGGAGTACTACACTTTGTAGTAATAATAGTTAGTAATTAACGTCACATCAACTCATAGGATTTTTTTAGTGACGGGACCCACAGCTTAACGTGGGTTCCGAACCACGATTCTCGATACTCAATCCACCCTGAGTTTCCACTCGTTGTCAGTTTTCGTATCTACCGACTGTCGGCTACAGCACTCCATGTTCCCAAGCGGTCACCGATCCCAGTACTAAATGCACCCAGACTTTGTTGTGACGCATAAAACGGCACAGTTTTTTTTCACGTATTCGTAACAATTCTGGCTGTACACAATTATATGGTTTGGAATAGACTTGACCTCCTCTATTAATCTAAAATCTCTTTGTACTAACACCTATAAATACAAAAAAAAATTTTATTAAAATTGAAAACCGACCAAATTACATGATGTAATTGCAGTTAAAGAAGAAATTGGGAAAACTTAGCTTTTTATGTACAAAATAATTTGTATAGATAAACTTCTATAATTTTTATATTTATCTCTTGTTTATATATCTTTAGAGACACCATCTAGGTTTATCAACTGTGTATATCTATAGTTTGTAAAATTTTTGAAGTTGAAGTGAAACTTATTATATTAACTAACGGCCTACCTAATTTTGTATATTTTGCAAAACCTAATTAGAAAATAATTAATTTCCCACGAGCATATTATATTTATATGTATCTTCTTATATATTTTAATATTTTTAATAAACTTTATTTTAGTAAAAATAAGATTAAAAACCTAGAATAAATTATTAAGTTAATATTCATAAAATTGTTATTGAAGATACTTATATATATTAAAGCATGTAATACATATCCGTCGTTTGTTTAATTCTAATCCAAAATATTCTTGATTTAATAAAATTTATTGTTTTAACATGTTTATTTAATATTAATTTTATTACTGGCCCATTTATTAATTAAAATTCTTTGAAAATTTCTACGTGCATCATTGTACAACAATACCCGTAAAACCAAAAATAACCGTTTAATTGGCAAATTATATTCCTGTTAGTTACGCTCAATTTCGGGGATTTAATTAATTAAACACGTTTATAGTGAGAGAATAGAATCTGTTTGTTTTTCATGCTTTTTGAAAAGAAAAAATTGAGAAAATGGAATTTGAATATGAAATTATACTTTAAGAAGATAGAGATTTTAATGATATAATTAATTTCTTTTTTCGCGTTTTTTGAATCATTTTCGAATACTGGAAGACATTTTTCTTCCGACACTTTTGCTTGTAAAACTTTTTAGTCTGTCTTTAAAAAAAGATTTTTGTAAGAAAATTTTTTACCATGTTTCTAAAGAGGGGACCAATAAACAAGTACACTTAACCAAATAACCAATAAATAAGTAGACCTAACCAAATCTGAATTTCCCTTTTAGACAGAAAATATTTGTAGGAAACACCCCCGAATTCACTAGCATAGTTTAACCTCAAAGCCATTCTAAATCGACAGCAGAGTGTTTAAACAGACAAACGCAACAATAAGTCAAGCAAGTGTTAAACCCTAAAAATACAAGCATAAAAAAATAATTTTCTTTTATTACTGAGCCCGCAAAGATGGAGAATTTTTATTTATTTTCGGAATACAACTGTTTATCTTACATATTTCAAGGCTTTATTGCAAGGTTTTTATTCTTAATATCCTTATAACACCGTTGACCTATTGACACATTAGATTAAACTACCTTAAAAATGGTTTTTAAATTTAAATACATTCTGAATACTGTAACTCTTTGCTACACCCTGAGCTCGCTCCTTAAATATGTCAATGCTCAAATCAAGTGCTCTAAAGTGTCGGAGTGCAAATTACTGAGGATAACATATGAGGATCCAACCCAATTTACCTTAGTCCCAAACTGATGTTTTCCGAAATACTGGATATAAAAAAGTTATATTTTTTAGAACTCTTTTGTCAATATTTATCTTAAGAATGGCTTTATTTGCCCTAAATTTGCTACTTTGGTGTTTTTTTACCGTTCCACATTGCAGAGGGCGCCACCAACAGCACTTCGCTTATATCAAAAGCTTCATATTTTTTTCTTATTCTTTTACATCTTTTCTCCAAAAAAGTTATACCTAGTAGGTGTCAATTGTTATTGAGATAATCGAATTTAAATGTTTTGTTTTGTACTGTGACTCGTCGTAGTATGAGTGTGAAGAAGGCTACGATGAGTTTCAGTTTCAGTACGCAATAAAATATTTAAATTCAAGTATCTCAGAAAATGGAACTACTTTTATGGATACAAAATGTC
Source organism: Diaprepes abbreviatus (assembly GCA_034092305.1). Taxonomy (NCBI): domain Eukaryota; kingdom Metazoa; phylum Arthropoda; class Insecta; order Coleoptera; family Curculionidae; genus Diaprepes; species Diaprepes abbreviatus. The sequence goes on from JASJET010000055.1 coordinate 34,246,486, forward strand.
AAGGAGTAAGATTTTTAATTAAAAGTGACATACCGAGGAACAAAAAATTCTAAAGCTTTAGATATAGACGAAGTGCTTCAGGTGGCGCCCTCTGGTATAATCATATCTTGATTTCTTATTCTTAAAAACCCTAAAGCAATAAATTTAGCGCAGAACTCTTGGGCTAAGGAATATTGGATTAGATCCTTATCTTTTAGCGATAGGAATTTTCACTATCGTTTTGTAGAGACCTTTTAGGAACACCCTGTATGTAGGAGCGTCCCGTGATCTCAAACCATTTTTAGAAAAAAAGAATAATCAACGGGAAAAAAAAAGGTCATCTTTGTGTTTTCATACTTTTAATAAGTACATCTGCAATATTTTTTGTAGTGTATATGATAAGTCAGACATATGACAATTTCAACTTACTCGTTATTTGCAAGCATCACAAACAAACGAAGTCATTGATTGCTATACTGCTGATTTACCTATTTCGGAATGGTAATCGCTTAATTAAGACTCAATCCTTAAATATTTTATTTTATTTTTAAAGGGGCAAATTATGTCTTAAAGAAACAAAATAGATTACATTTTTTTTTTAAATAAATAAGTATATACAGGGATAGCCATTTTAATCTAGAGATCCAAATATCTTTTAAAATACTCCATTTGCAAAAAATGGTTTAGACGAAAATTGTCAAGAACAGAGGGGTCATTTATCTTAATGACCCTGGCCTTGAGGCTAATTTGCCAAGGTCATTTAAAAGTCAAGGTGCTGTTTTAAATGAAAACCCCTATTTTTAACTTCAGATTCGAAAAGAACGGAAAATTTCACGGCAGCCATGATATTTTAAAATTTATTATTCTGTTCTGGGAAGAGAAAATCTAGCTCAACTGTTTAAAAAGCACCCAGAAGCTTTTTATCCTTGACCTTGAAACTCTACCCGAAGGTGAAGATGGTCTAGGTCTCTCACACTTTTGCATTTTATCCACTTGTTGAAAGCACCTTCAACATTTTCTATTCCTGAAAACAATTTTCATTTGAATCAAGTCATTCTTATTTATTTTTCCTTATCTTTTGAATTCTTTCGGCTGTCGTAGTTTAGCGGATTTTTCGCAGTTTGACGTTGTGGATAACCTGCAAGATTCAACACATAGTCACTGAAAATCATTTTTAAAAGTAAAAAAAATTTACTCTAATCCAAACCTACAGTGCTCTGATTGTCCCCTAAGCCTTGAACAATCCCCAATACCCTGCCATTTCTGGATTATTTAATATTTGATTTTGAAATGGTCTTAACCTTGACCTTCGAGATCATTTCAAGCTCATATCCGAACGTAAAATTTACCCTATCTCCATTTTCGGAATCAAAAGTATGAGGTCTCATATAAAAAATTATTGTGACCTTGATATGACCTTCAAGATCAAGGCCAAGGACAAATTTCTGCTCTTAACATACACAATTTAATCTCCAGAAACTTTTGTAGAAAAAGTTTTCGTCCATCACTCTTAGTTGCCGAATTATTGGGTCGTTCACTTCAATCCAAGGTATAACTTTCAAATAACTTCTAGATGTGATCTTACAACTTGTTATTCATACCATTGGATAGGAAATTTGCTCCGCATTTCATTTATGCAATAAAAATGGAGTTTTTCATTTAAAATTCATCTTCAAATGACTTTGAAATTGCCCTCAAGGTCATTGGTACATGTAAATGAGCTCTCTGTCCTTGACAATTTTTCTTCGAACCATTTTTTACAAATGGAGTATTTTAAAAAATATTTAGATCTCTGGATTATTACGATGTATATATATATATATATATATATATATATATATATATATATATATATATATATATATATATACTGCAGTGCCCAGCGAAAGTACATCGTTTTAGTGAATCATTCTGCCTAAGTTTGTTGGACGAGCTTGCTACTTAGCTAATCAGAAAAAAGAATTATTTGTTAAAGTATTGTACTGAAACCAAGAAAACACATTAATTGAATTTCTTAATAGTGATTCTTTAAAAATTAGTTGTAAGAAAAAAAAATATTAATAGGAGTTCAAATTGATTACCATCCCGTCTAATTATTTCATAAATACGGTGCGTAATATAACATTCTGTGCCAGTTGACCCACTACAACATACAGGAAGCTCACTTTAATAAAAAAAAATCATTTTTCATATAAGTCTCAGTTTCTAAAATAAACTTCTAGTCAGTCAACAGCTTCCTATATATTTTGAACTATAAATATTTCTTACATTTGTTTTATATTTTTGTAAATCAACTTATATACATAGAATTATTTATTTAAAAATTCAAAAATAGATACATATATTTTTTCTAACTTTTATATAGAGTATATAACATAGAATACTTTAATTATATTAGTTGTCATTAATAAAGGATGAGCATTTTGGATATAATAGACATTAAGACGAGGAAGATTAAAAAAGATAAACAATACGCATTTACAGTCACCTTATTTACCTAAAATTTTGACTATGGTTTCAAAAAATTGTGTGTCTGATTTATGATTTTTCATTCAGGAAAAAATAGGAAAGCAACCCTACGTGTTAATACATCATCACTGTCAGTTTATTTCAGATCCAAATATAAATGTTATTGTATGTTAAAATTTATTATCCTGATCTAAATAAAAAACAGTTAAAATAGAGTACCTATAATGAATTAAAATTATATGGAAGCTAACTTTTATTACATTTTATTAAAAATCGTTCTTACCGAGCCAATTTCAAGTCTTTTTGCTGTATGTTATTTCCGATTATATATATATATATATATATATATATATATATATATATATATATATATATATATATATATATATATATATATTTATATATATATATATATATATATATATATATATATATATATATATTATTCTCAGTTCTGTACTCCCTTATGAAGGTTTTGGTGAGGATGCTTGTAATTCTATAATTTCTTTTTTAATTAATCGAGCATCAACAAATCATTTTAACAAGCAATGTCCGGAACCTTTGCTCATGCATGTTGGGGTGCCGCAGAGCAGTATTTTGGCCCCCTTATTATAAACCATGTATTCTTTTAACTTTCATAAGTCTCTTCAGAACTGTAACTTTCTCTTTTATCCGAACGACACTCAACTATATTATTCTTTTAGAGAGAATCAAGCAACAGAAGCACAGATAAACTCTGACTTAAATCTATCTCATACAGCTGCTTCCAACTAGTTACTTAAAATTAATCCCATTAGTGACCATTATCGGAAAGCAGACTCAAGTAGAATTAATTAAAAGTTACATTGAAATTAAAATTAGCTCCTGCAAAATTTTGAGCTTAATATTAGATTCAAAGTTGCGTTTCACAGAACTTGTTACAGCTAAGCTACGTACCTCTTATTGTATTCTAAAACTTATTTATGGTCAAAGATATTGCTTGTCCAGAGAGGCCTGAAAGCTGCTTTGCGATTCACTTGTTCTTTCCCAATTTAACCACTGTAATGCTATGTACTTTACTTGCCTTGACGCCAGGGACCGGTATGGGATCCAAAATACATGTCAAAGGCTGATATGTGGCGTTAAAAGGTAGAAGATCACATTTCTACTTTTCTTGTTGAATCAAGATTGTTTAATATGTTTAATAGATACAGATTACATTTGTCTTGTCTTAGTTTTAAAGTTAACAATAATAAAACACCACTTAACTCATATGAAAAAATTTCTTTTAAGACAGATGTTAATAATAATAATTTGCGTACAAAATATTAACTTGCTGTACCACAGCATAGAAAGGAAATATTAAAAAGATCATTCTCATATGTTATAGCGACTCTTATAAACTCTTTCGACAACGTTGATTTTCGCGCTCCTAACATAACTTTTACGAAATTAATAGAGGCATTTTCTTTTCTCGCAGAAACTTCGCTTCTGCTCTCATTTTTTGACAGGTTGTTCTTCATCTCTCAATGAATCGTTCATTCGATTTCAGATTTATTATGGCTAGTACTACCCTTTCTTTTCATTTTGCCACTTATCCCACTTTCTACCCTTTTCTATTGCTTTCTTCTAAATTTTTTCATTTTTAAAGTGTTACGTTTCTAGTTCTTTTTTTCGGTAAAAATTAGTTAATAGTGTTATGACGTGTAGTAATACTTTGGTTAATTTTGGGTTTGAACAGTATCCAATTCCTTCGAATGGATGTGTGATGTTTTTAAGGCCAATTGTTTTGCCAATAGTGATATATTCTTTAAACAAATATAATTTTTCTTGTATATATTGATGGATAATAAAAGTATTATTGTAATTATATAGATATAGTTTATTTATTATTAGTAATATCGTGGTACGATGATTTGGGGGGATTATTTGGGGCTCTATCCTGTATTTTTATTATTTTCTTCGCAGTCCTGAGTACTCTCCAATGATCGAATTACCTACATTTTAGGTTAACTCGGACCTTTTAAGATTAATTTTTTAAGGTAAAAAAGTTTTAGCTAGCAGCAACGCCATTTCAAGCAAGAAGAAGAAATTAGTTTTAGTTTTATACTTCAAATCTTTTAGTCACGCCATTCACCAAAGGATCATTCACTTGTAAATTTGACCTATAGTTAACTTTAGTTTAAAATATAGGTCAGCAATAATTGTAAAATAATTTTGTAGACAACCAGTTCTTTTGTGTTAATCGTTTAGTAAACAGATATTAAAAAATTGGTAGGCAATCTTGGTCATTGTATTTTCTTTTTCTTAGAAAATGATTATATATTACCGTAAAATATGACGGCATCACCTAAAGAACCATGAAAATTTAGGTTCTTAATCGGCAAATAAGTTGTATTTTTATAAAAACATTTATTTTTTGAGTACTGAATAAATGTTTTTTTATCTCATTTGTAAAACACAAACGTTTCAGTACACAGTCTGTCTGGTGAAACATGAGCCTCTCATCTTAAGCATTATTATAAACAAAAAACGAAAGCTTCACGGCTTTAGTCAAGTTGAAAATCATCGTTCTTGGTTTTTGACCGTTTCAAATTGGAAATATTATCCGATGTTACGATTGCACGAGGCATCTTCAGGGATTTTTACTCAATGAGATTAGAACCGTCGAGGAGCAATAATATTTATGCACAACTGGTACTTAACGAACCGTGATCCAGCGTTACATTCGATTTCCACTTCTGATGTAGACTGTACACTCTATCTCTATTAATCTTATTTGGATCTTCACAAATTTCGATTGATTCTCTAATTTTACGTTCAAAGAGACCAGACACTGATGCTACCATCTTCGTTTCTTTTATATTAAATGTGCAATGCTAGTGTTCAGCTATTGCAAATTGTACGATTTGTTTATTTTTATTGCATATTTCTTGTTCCTTTAGTCTAGTGAGTATAGGCCGTCTTGTTTCACTCACATACACTTTACCGCAAGAGCAAGATATCTTATAAACACCTTCTGTTTGTATTGGTATTGCGTCTTTTGGTGACTTCAAAAATGGTCCAATTTTCTTACAGGGCAATCTGGCAATCTTTTCGGTGGTTCCGTGTATGTAAGGCAAGACAACACTGTCCATAGGTGTTACATTTATGACGTTTTGTTGAGTACTAGAGTTTTTATATTTATTAATAAAACGTCTAATCTCTTCAGCGCAACATCCGTTGCCTCTCAGAGCATAAGTCAGTTTTTCTGTTTCTAACTGCAGTGATTGTTTCTCACATATTGAAAGAGCTCTATGTACCAAAGAGTTTATGACGGATTGTTTTTGAGAAGGATGATGGTGTGAGGTTTCATTGAGATATCGATTGGTATGTGTTGATTTTCTGTACACAGAATATTCTATTTTGACACTATCTTTCCTTTGTATTAGTACATCGAGAAAGGGAATTACGAAATAACAACATAGCTTCCAGCCTACTAGAATTAACTAAAGCATGTCTGATTTCCACTTATTTTACTTTTCAAGGAACTTTCTACGAGCAGACTTCAGGAGCGGCCATGGAATCTCCGCTGTCACCCGTGGTAGTGAACATCTTCATGGAAGCTTTCGAATAAAACGCCTTGTCTTCTGCTCCTCTATAACCTAAATCTTGGTACAAATATGTAGTTGATATGTTCGTAGTTTGGCAGCATGGTGCAGATAACCTCTATAATTTCTTGAATCATCTAAAGCAACAACATTCTAGCATAAAATTTACAATGGAAACTGAATCAAGGAGTGTCCTTCCCTTTCTTGATGTATTGGTATAAAGGAAAGATAGTGGCAAACTAGGACATTTTACAGAAAACCAACGCATACAAATCAATGCAATATCACACCATCCTTCTCAAAAACAATCCGTTATTAACTCTTTGGTACATAGAGCTCTTTCAATATGTAACGGGCAAATACTGAAATCAGAATCAGAAAAACTATGGATGGTCCATATCTACTAGGCTTAAGGAACAAGGAAGATGTATTAAAAATAAATTGTACAATCTACAGTAGCTGAACACCAGCATTGCATAGATCATACTTTTAATATAAAAGAAACTAGGATCAGTGTATGGATTCTTTAAACGCAAAATTAGAGAATCAATCAAAATTAGTAAATATCCAAATAATATTAATAGAGATACAGGTGTAGTAGGCCGCACTTTAGGAAATTTTATAACAAGTTTACAATTATTTTTGTGTAAGGATTCCAAAATTTGTTTACATATTTTCAAATCATACCGATATTGCTATTTAGAACAAAATATCCGAAACCCAAAAAGTGACGTCAATTAAACACCTGGGTCTTGCAGCTGCCTCTTGGTCACGTATTTTCCGCGCATTCATTAGTACCTAAACTGGAGCAAAATAATTAAAATTATAAAAACCTTTTAACTTTACCATATTGCTACTAATTAATTGTTTTCACCTCGGAAATCCATACGATAGCATTCCTGTAGGTGTTCGAAAAATCGAGAGAAGAAGAAAAATATTACGTCAATAAAGGGTATGAATACAAATTGGGATTTTTCGCGAGTTAGTGGTAGTGTCAGAAGAGATTAACTACGAGTTAGTCTTAGAGTCGGGGGTCAGTTAGTATCGGGAGAAGTTAATCAGTCTTAGTCAAAAAGTCAAGTCTGAGTTGTTAGGGTCAAAGAAATGTAGTTGTCAAGTCAATCGTCGGAAAAGTTCATAATGCAGTCATCGGACGTTAGTTACTTTTTTTAAATCGAGAGTTGTCTGCTGAAAGTCAAGCATTAAGTCGTCAGTCGTTGAAAAGTTAACCTTAGTTTAAAAAAACAAAAAGTCGAAACAATAGTCGAGTTAATTCAGGATGTACTTTGAAAAGGGAACATTTTCGATACGAAGAGCTAGTTCGTCGGAGGCCAGAAAAAGCGCGAAAACTGGCTTATAAGTTTTCAAGGCGTAGCGAAAATTAGAAACTTGTCAAAGTGCTTAGACATTGTGTGAACAAATTAACATCAGGCAAATCAGTGAGTCCGCATAAGAATATGTGTAAAATTTAAATCATAAATTACCCTAGAAATAATAACGAATGCACTTTGGAAAAAGGTGGCTCTATATCTCAGGAAATAAAATGTGTTGTTTTAAAATTTCGAGTTTGAATACTAAGGAAATAAATTATTAAATCAGTTTTACAACATAAATCAGAATCATTCAAGTTGAATAGCTTTTATAATTAATTAAGTTTATTTTTGAAATCAAAAAGATAAGAAATTATGCTCCCTTTCAAGTTGAATAGCTTTTATAATTAATTAAGTTTATTTTTGAAATCAAAAAGATAAGAAATTATGCTCCCTTTCAAGCTAGATAACTTTTAAAACCCTTACATAAATTTAACACGAAAAATTAAGCAAGTGAATAGTGTAGTGCTCAGTTTACAGGATTAGCTAACTTTTAACAGCCCAGGAGAAGGAAAGGCCGACAATTTATAAGTACAAGGGGGTAAAATAAGTTGGCGGCTACACAGGTTACAGTCTACGTCACGCGTGGAAATCGATTTTAACGCTGGATCACGATTCGCTGAGCACCAGTCGGGTGTAAATACCGGTTTGTTGCTCCTCGATAGTCATTCAGTGTTTTAATCTCTTAGAGTAAAGATCCCTGAAGATGATCCATGCAATCGTAGGCGAAACGTCGGGATAAGAATTTCAATTTGACACGGTCTAAACCCAAAAACCATGATTTTCAATAAACAGTTAACCTTTATAGTGATGCATACATTTCAAAGCATTACTAAAACAATTCAGTATGATTAGTTTAGCTAGTTCTACTTATAACATACAACTGTATAGTTTGATATACTAGAGAAAAAAGACTGATTGTACTAAAAATATTCTACAATTATACAATACAAATAAATTTTATACAATATGTATTTAAGCTATGAGGTTCATTACAAAGACACAAAAAGTTAATTAAAAAAGAGTAACCGTGAATGCGTTATGTATATTCTGGTAAATGTTTTTATGATAGCAGTAATAATACTTTAAGATTAAGGAAGTGTAATAAAAGTTTTAAATGTTAAAAGTTTCGTATAAATAAACTAAGCACGTTTATTTTTCAGTCACCAAAAAATCTGTTAATTTATGTGTATTATGTTATATTCTTTATTTTTTGAAAAAAAAAATAGTTTATGTGTTTCCTTTGGGATCTTTTACTGCCAGCATAAAAAATGTTATCTAACTAATTAAATTACCACTGGATATATGTAATTATTTCGTTGATATATTTGTAGATAATATAAGGTAAATAATACCAGAGAGATTATATTGGTCTCTTTTTATGCCATCTGTTCATATTTTGTTTTGTTTATGATACTGGCAAGACAGCATGATAAAATAACGCCCACTAAGGGGAAGAAGGCTATTCCGATTGCAGCTCCTGCGACGATTCCAATGTTAGCATCCAAAAAGTCAATTACTTTTGCATAGCATCCCTAAAAATGAAAACAATTTTAATATAAACGTAGCCTGTATAAACTTTTACATCATCGTAAACGCCTAGTCCCACAGGGATGTGAAAATCAATAGAGAATACTATTATTAATTTTATGATAATATTACATTATAAATTAAATAAAAACATAATACATATGTCTAACAAGTAAACCTGCCTAAGTGTAATCCACCAAATTGAATTAAACTTGGCATACGAATAGAATAGTGAAAAAAATAGATAAGTATTTTTTTGAAGTTAAAAACTACCCCCTGACTGTGTAATAAAGGGTGGTAAGCATGTAACGCATCAGCTAAAGACTTCTCCTGGGATGATTTATTTGGTGAAGGTTAAAGTTATATCTGAAGTAACTTTTAACGAGAAATCAAATGATAACCTTGACAATGACCTTCATAGGAATTTGAAGGCCAAATTTATTACCTTCACGATGACTTCTTCTTCTTCTTTTTCTTCTAGGTAGAACCAAATTCTGTTATCTACACAATGCCTCATCGATCCTCTTTGAGGTCGAAATCCAACTGTCTCTCCATCTTTTAGGGGGCCATCCAGGCGGCCGTTTGGTGTTTGGTTACTCTCTCATTACAGTTTTTGATAGTCTGTCATCGTCCATTCGTTCCACGTGATCTCTCCACTGCCTACGACGGTTTCGAACCCACTTCACAACATCCCCCACTCCGTTGTCCTCGCGTATTTTTGCGTTTCTCATTCTATCTTTTAAACTTGTTCCCGTGATCATTCTCAGCGTTTTCATTTCTGTGGTTCTCATAATTTATTTTGTCTTTGTTGTTTCATTTTTTGTTTCTGCGCCGTAGGTCAGTATCGGTCTTACACAGACCTTGTAAATTCTTGCTTTGCTGATATCATGGCCGCTTTGTTGGCTTGTGTGCGTAGTTCTTCCGTTACTGCCCTGTTACTTGTTATATGTGATCCCAGGTATTTAAACTTCCCAACCTGTTCGATATGTTTGTCATCAACCATTAGTTTGCATCTTACCGGTTCTTTTGCTAATATCATTGCTTTGGTTTTCTCCACAGATATCTTCATATTATACTGTCTGGTTGTTCGATTGAGATGAAAAAACATTCTTTGTAAGTTATCCTCGCTATCTGCTGTCAAAGCAACATTGTCTGCAAAGCATATAATCTGAACGGTGTTGTGTCCCATTAGGTACCCAATATTTGTGCTTCTTACCTCATCAATGATTTCGTCCATGATTACATTGAAAAGTGTTGGACTTAGGCTATCACCCTGTCTTATTCCTATGGATAGTGGGATTTCCTCTGTTAGAGTGTTATTTGTTTTAATTACCATAGAGTTTTTGAAATTCAGTTCATATATTGTGCGTATGATTGCTTCGTCTACTTGTTTTCATCGCAGTAGTTCTGTTATGTGTTCCAGTTTGACGCGGTCGAACGCTTGTGTAAAGTCCACAAAACAAATGAACAGCGGTTTATCGTATTCGATAGATTTTTCAACCAGCTGTTTGATAATAAATATACTGTCGATAGTAGAGCGATGAATTGAAAATCTAATGAAGTATAATCAAACAAATATCAGGTACTCATTCGCTGAATCGAAAATCTTGTAATTATACAGACCAGGAAACTATGGAATTTTGATTTTCAAAGTATCTGTTATGTAATAAGAAGGTGTGCTAAACATGCAATACAAATTGTAGTACTCATTGCTGACTTCCAAAAGCTCTCGTGGCTTCAACAGGTTTCCAGTAGTTTTTAGAATTTGTCAAATTTGATTTGAGTATTTTTTGGAATTTATTTATTTTGATTTAGCACATTCAAAAACCCATTGATCAGTGAATCCCGTGCATGTATTAATATTTTCTAATAAGCGTTAATGGGTTTTTTATAATTACCAAAATAAATTATTTAATAGTTTGTAAAAAAATTTTATGTTAATACTTACATCAACTAAATCGGGCGTACTTTTTCCCGTAAAATCAGATTTTGGCGTTTATTTTGCAAAATACGTCAATTATGCCATAAAAACAAATTATTTAAACAAATTAATTTTGCAATACTAAAAGCAAATTTGAGTTTAGCGATATCTCGAATTTTTTAAATCATATATGATTTCTCTGGGTTATGGTTCAAAATCTTATGGTCACGAAAGAGAAAAAAAAATTGACATTGAAATAATTATGGAAGTCAAATTTTTTAACATATTTAGACGTAAAATTTACCGCTCTTTTGTTTGCAGATGTTAAAAAAGAGGGTTTCTATTTAAAAAAATAAAGTTCATATTCAAACGAACATAAAGGTCATTGTCAAGGTCAAGTCGCCATTTGATTTCTCGTTAAAAATTACTTTAGATATGACCTTAACCTTTACCAAACAAATCATATCTGGTGAAGCCTTTAGCTGATCCGTTACTTACTTGCCACCCTTTATTACAACGTAAAGGGGTAGTTTTTACACTTATAAGTGCGTTATGGCCGCTACAATAAAATACATCTATTTTTCAATGTTTCGCTCGTATACCAAGTTTCATTCATATCAGTAAGTTACACTAGGGTAGGTTTACTTGTAAGTATATACTACCAGATAAATTCAAATTTAAATTAATAAATGTAAATAAAAGGGAAGAACAGATATACAAATAATGAATTAACTATTTGTAAAGTTTTATATTCAATTTTCTATAATCTAAACAGATTAAGGACTGGCTTCAAAATCTTATTGTTCCGGAAGAACTCTTGCGTGGATATCAGGACAGAAGGGTATCCTAAGAAACGAAAAAGTAGACCAAGTAGCAAGAAATAAATCGGCTAACAAATTTTTTGGACCAGAACATTTGGAATCACTAAAACTGCTATTTGTGAGTGGATATCCGGGTGGATAAATCATCGTACCAGAATCACCTGAATCACGTTACAAAACCCAGGCACAACAAAATATTGCTAAGCAAACCATTCAGAAACTAAGTCACGATATCCTAAACCTAAGCAGACTACAAATCAGACTGGTGGTAAAACTGATTACCGAACATTACAGGTTAAGGAAATACTTACACACCATGATCCTTTATAGCATTTAACGAACGAGTAGATGATAAGGGCGAAATAGCTTTACACATTACCCCCAAATGCAATGCTCTAACCTAATAGAGACACGTTCAAGGATCCATCAATCCGAAAAGCCTCTACCTCCAGAAGAAACTAGTAAACTTTAAAACCTGATTAAGGCAACTAAACTGTTTACAAAGAACAGATTTAATAAGCAACACAATAAATCGCAGGGTTCTAATATAATAAAAGGCTTCTTAACCCTAGCTTGCTATATCATTCATTCAATCAAAAACTAGAACGTCAGACTTATTTACATAATATCATGCACTGTAGAGGGTGCTAAAATTTTTTCCTTGAAAATTAAGATAAAGTAGTAGATCATTATAACATTATAAATATCATAAATTATTAAGTTATTAACAGGTTGTACACCGAAGAAATCAAGAAATAGACGGGTTTTGTATTTCAGTGTATGTTTTTATTAATATCGGCCAAGCGCTTTCGGTCTAACAGACCATCCTCAGGGCTCAGACCCTAAAAACAAGAGAATATGGTCAGCAAATAAGCTTAGTACTCACCAACCATACTCACTCGTCAAAGGGCACACCTTAACCCTGTCAGTTTGAGAGCAGTCGCCAGCCGTAGCCTCCACACAGAACAAATTGTATACAATTAAAAATTTTTAAAAAATTTTGTCACAAATTAAAATTAAAACCAAAACATTCAACATACTAGTACATTAACACTATTAAAACAATAAACCTCTTTAATAAAAATCCAAAAGAGTGAGGTTATGCCACCCCGTCATAGCATAGCATAGCAATAAAACTGTCCAAAATTTAAAATTATATACAAGTATGTGTAAGCCCGAATAGAGATTTTCTGTATTAGTTCTATTTCAATTTCTTGTCAATTGTATCAAATCAATAATTCATTGACAATGAGCGAAAAGAGAAAAAAGGGCAGAAAGAAAGGGCAGTAAAAGTTTATTAATCTACAGCGTTGCTGTTATCGGTCATTCTGTGATATATTTCGAACACTTGGGTTCAGTGGCGTGAAATGATTTCCATTTTTGTAAAAAAGTAACAAATTACACGAACATAGGCGTAGTTGAAATTAATAATTTAAGAAAAAAGTTTTAAAATGGAGTTGCGGTCATTTACGTTGTTCATTCTTATATTGAGGCAATGGTCGGGGTTTCTCTTTATCTCCCTGCATATTTTAAGATCCTCTCTGTAATCCAAGGTTTTTGAGTTATTACCCCTGGAGTGGTATAAGATTTTACTATTATGTGTTGGAAAGAAACTGGTAAAACTGATATGTTGACCAAACACAGAGGCCTGAGGTTTGTTAATATGTTCTCTAATTCGGACTGCTAATGGTCTAATAGTTTTTCCTATATACGTCGAAGGGCAGTCTGGGCAAGAAAGTTGATAGACCCCACTTTTTTGTATATGAGATATCAATTGTTTGTTATTGACCAGATGGGAACTGAGTTGATTTACACTCTTAAGTGAAATCTTCACATTTTGAGTGTGGTTTGTTAGAGTCCGTGCTATTTTATTAGAGAAGTGACCTAAGTACGAGAGTGAGAAAAATTTTCCTGGCTGACATTCATTGTAAGAAGTCGAGCTGTAAGCCTCTTGGGATTCTTTCTTGTTTTTAATTTTCTCTATATATTTGTCGATGATTGTATGCTCATACTCATTGTTTACGGCAATTTGCTTGAGAATATAGACCTCGTTGTTGTAATCCTCCGCTGACATGGGAATGTTGAGCAATCTATTAACATAGCAGTTTATTGAGGCCATTTTATGTTGTAAAGGGTGGTTAGAATTAGAAGGAATTATGTGGTCTGTTTGGGTGGGTAACATTATAGCAATAGCCATGAGTTGTTATTAATCAATTATAATTTTATTTTTACATCAACACCTCTAAATAACTAACAAGTAAACAAGGTTATTTCAAAGTAATAGAAGAAAATTCAATTAATTGCAAGGTGTCCCTTTAAGGTTGTTTCATGCAGAAATCGTTCGAGAATGATATCAGTTCATTAAATAAACCTCTAAACCTGATTAATTAATAAGTAGTTCTAGAAACAGTGAATTACTAAATCAGTTATAAATGATAAGTTTTACGTATGTATGAAGAAATTAAACGTTCTTTCGATTCGTACTTTTACTTGGAATTAAGGTAATTTTTAACCGCTTTAAAAATGGACTACTCCATTGTCGATATTTTCTGTATGTTGAGACTTTACATTAAAACTACTCACTTGCAAGTAGATTTCCCCTCCGTCTAGTTCAGTGTTGCATCCATCCTTAATGCAGCATGAAGGGGGTATTGGTAAACTATGGGGAAGGTCCAGCCAATCTCTTGCTTGATGGTTACCACAGCAATGAAGCTGAAATTAAATTAATAAAAAATAATAAATATCCGACCTAAATATAAATCTGAATAAAATAGGCCTCTTTTGCGATTTGTTGAATTATCAATTAAATTGGATCTGTACCGGAACATCAGGTGTAATTCCGGAATTAGATGCCATAATAATATATTCCGTTGAGAGTGTGATAACTTAGCTTTTACCTCACATGAATGATGTTTACAAACAAGACCGCATGTATTTACCAAAAATTTAAATGCTATATAATAAGTAATATATTAAACAATAAGATAGATAAAAATGAATCAGTAATTGTTTTACTATTTGATCTTGCCCATGTTCACGATCTTGTTGATTTAGAAATGGTGTAATTGAAAAATTTATTTAAGTATTTCTCGCAGAAAGGAAATTTTTATTGAAAATCGAAGATAGTCTTTAAACGATTTCGGCCCTTTTACATTTCTTTTATTTATAAACGACTTAGCAAACCTTATAAGGTACAACTACTTTTGTTTTACAGGCGGACGATACAACCAAAATTGATTCCTCATGAAAATTATTATAAAGTTATTGTTATTTTATTGAAAGTTAATAAACTTGATTAATTAGTAAAAAACGACAGTGTCTGATTGAGATTTACAACAAATAAAAAGTCTATTCATTTATCTTCTAATTTTGTAGAGCATCACAACTTCTGATTGTGTCAATATTTTGGATGTAAAATGACTGGTCTTGTCAGATCGAAGTTGTTTATTAAAGGCTTAATAAGAAATTCTTTTTGATAAATCGATTGAAAAGCCCATTAGATTTGGTGGGGTTATTAAGTGTAGGTACCTTTACCCTTAACTATAATACTACCGTATAGGATAAAGACAAAGATATTCTTTGCCCAAAAAAAGAAGTGATAAGATTATGCTTTTATATTCCCTATATAAAGTCATACTGGAAAACTAAATTAAAGAATATATTATTAATACAAAAAAATTTTATTTTGAAAGGTCTTATTATTTTCCTCTAGAAAGATAATTTATGACAAAGGACACTGATCAGTTTAATAAAAAAGTTTCCTTTTATGTTGACATTTCATTATCTTCTTTGAAATCCAAGATAAAAAATGTCTTATATTCTGACGTCCCTTACACTATTAATATACTAGAGATAGCCTTAAAGTCGTCTTTTATATATATATATATATATATATATATATATATATATATATATATATATATATATATGGTTGAAATAAATTGACAGCGAGAAAACAGCTTAAACACAGGTTTGCAAGTCAACTTACAACGTATATTAAGCTTATGAGACGAAATTAATCTCCACGACTTAGATAGGCAACTCTATATACGCTCCTATGTATTAGCTTGGATTGCATTAAAATTGCAAACCAGCGTAAAACTATAATAAAGACGAATTTAATGATATTTAGGCGAAGTAAGTTAAATAATATTAATAGCAGTTCGTGTATAATCTAGGTAAAAACTGATATAAATTTAATCATTAAATTATCTATAGAAATTTAAAAAATATATATTTGTTCTTATGTTTATTAGTATGTTTTACTTAAATTTAGTGTTTTTTTTTGGGATTACGCTACTGTTATACGTACACTGTATTTGATCACTTGTGATGTCTGACTGAACATTAAATTTTCCCTATTTGACCTTGAAATGACTTTAAAAATCCGCTTCGAGATCCCCATAATTTATATATATATATATATATATATATATATATATATATATATATATATATATATATATATATATATATATATATGTACATATATATATATATATATATATATATATATATATATATATATGTACATATATATATATATATATATATATATATATATATATATACATAAGTGACTGAACATTAAATTTTCCCTACTTGACCTTGAAATGACTTTAAAAATCAAAATGGTATTTTGTGTTTTTTCTACAAACGTTTAATTTCATTGATATGTTTAGGTGTGAAATTTAAAGTTACATATTAAATACACAAGTGTACCCTTAAGTATATGAAGCCTTTCAATGACTTTATAAGTATTATAGTCAGAATTGCAAACTTAGGAAACACATATGTCATTAGAGACAGACATGAAGAATTCTGGTGTGTATTACTCGTATCACTTAATATAACTTTGTGGCGCAAAAAATTAAAAGTGTATAAAAAATCTACTTTTTTTGTATTTGTTTTTTCACAAAATTATTAACAAGTTCAAGAAACTCTATTAAAATAGTGGCCTTAGCGATTTTGGGCTAGTACGTCACACAACAATAAGTTAATGATCTAGAGAAATTTCAAACTCCCTAGATCATATGATCGATGTCATTTGTTTGTTAAATCGACGAATTCTCTCAATACTTTTAATACACATATTTTGATGTTATATGTACAATTGTTTGTGATGGCTTTTTAAGGACAACAAACTGATGTTGATTTTGATGTTAAAAATTGTCCGTTTTATTATATTTCTAATAAGCAAGATGCGCAGGATTTGCTGATAAATAAACGGAGAAATAAATTTATAATTATATAAAACAACATTTTTAATGTTCATGTTACTCATATTTTTAATTTATTTATATAAATATAATGTTTTTCAATGCAGGTAAACGACACATGATAGCATTACGCAACATCCTTCTAACCTGATGTTTTCACACCATAGACCATACTAGGCTACTGAGAGAACTCATTGAATAAAAAACTAGATTTTTTGATGCTTTAGCTTTACGTGCTTATTTTAAGTGACTCTACAAATTTTATTTGTAATTATGAATTTAGGCAGTTAACTAACGGTTTGTTTTAATGTTCGGCCTATGTGAAGTCTTATTAACCGTATTTATTGGAGCATGATAAACCGCATTTAAGTTATGGTGGTAACAAGATTATCAATAAAATTAATGTTTTTAAATTACTGTCTAAGAAGGACGTATACATGGCGCCTTTCATATAAATATTGTACCTAGTACCGACTATTTTAGCCTACCTAATGCAGCCAAAAATATTTAATATTATTTTTTTAATACAACTAATACTTTGAAAATTATACATTTTAAATGCCGTTTCAAATTTTGCTCTAAAAAACCTATACTTGTCACTTGACCGCTGTGACGTCACATTTTGCCAATGATTGGTTAGCTGACAAGGAGATATAAGTTTTTTTCGTAATTTTTGTAATAAAAGGTTAGTTCTAAGTTTTATAAGTGTATTGCGGTGCTTTAGTGTACAAGTACTACAATTAAAATACCTGAACATCATTTATACACGTTCCACGTTTGGAAAATAATAGGAGAATATGACTTCAGCTAGCCCGTAGGGATCCGGCCCTTGTTTGTAAACACTATAAAATGTCTTTTTTTTATATTAAAAGTTTTTGTTCTTCAAGTTTTCAAAGATAAAAATTGGAATAGGATAGAAATAAAGTAAGCAAAGTTGGGTAACAATGTTTTGTACTTGTTTTATTTTAGTTGCCGAATAATATGAACAACTATACAGAATACCATTATGGAGAAATATACAGAATACATTATAGGTGGCAGAAATAACAATTCTTGGTCCATTCAGCAGAGCAAAAGTTATTGTTTGTTGTGAAGAAATTGGCCACCATATTACAATCAATTTTCGGCAAACTCGAACTATTTGCCTCAATAAATTCAATTTTCATCATGCGAAAATTTCATAGAATCGTTTTTAAAGGGAATAGTAAGCAAATTTCAAAGAAATTGCACAATGACGCCAAGCACTTTGATTGGTGTTCATTGTCCTGTGACTTGAGAGTGATTTAATTACATTTTGATTGTTAAATAAAAATTAAATTCCTTCAACATAAAGAAAACTATTGTATTTTTTAGAATTTCTATTATAGAAACTACCGTTCGGCGGCAAAATTATTTTTTTATTTGAATACAGTCAACATTGCTTGATTTGTTGGCACTGATACAAGACAACTGTCAGTCAAAAGTTTTTGTTTCGCCATCTCGTACTAAGTCCGGTACTTGTTTGGAGCAAGAGCGATCCTTTTGGATACATTTCACAGACTTTGGTTTGTGGAACAGTCTGCTAATCGGGTTTGTACTCGTTAAAATCTTTTACTTTTGCACTACACAATAATTTAAATTATTGGCCACAATAGCTAAACGTTTTTTAAAATTTAATTTTAACATTTTCAGTGAATATTCTGCCAAATGCAGAGTTGACTGCCCGTCACAAGTATATCCTACTCTTTCACTACACAAAAGCCTGATTTGTGGGGCGAAATTAGCCCAACTCTTTATAGAGCACAGAACTACGCACACGCTTCCCCCAGTGTACATTAGGGCTCTGCTAATGTCATGGATGACAATTTCTACTCAAATGTATATTTGAGATACATGGTATGAAAACAGTATAAATGTTGGAAAGATTTTATTAGTAACACTGTCAATCTAAGATTGGCATGTTTACCATGGAAGTTAAAGAAGCCCAGCTTCTCCTAAATAAAAATAAGAGAAATAATAAATAAATATATTTATTCGCAGCCATATAAAGCAAAAAATTTATTTAATATTGAATGCGAAACACCATCTTGTAATTGTAACAGAACGTGCTCAAAAAAACAGCGTCGATTAGCTGTAACTTGATATACTTTATCAAATTTTCAATCTGCCTCCGGGAAATTCATGGTGCTGGTTGCGAGATCGGCTTTTATTTATTGGAATACTACAAATGCCATTATGTGGGCGTATTTGGTGGTATAAAGATTATTATTTCTTTAAATTTGGCGAATGCCTATAAAAACTTTTTGTGCGTATATTGCCTTGAAGATTAGGTTTTTAATTTATAAAAAATGTGTAAATTTTAACTTTCGAAGAGGTAAAATTCAAGTGCAAAGTTGGACCGTGTACGCTGTGCTTACAATACAACGGCAGTGAAAATTAATGAATTGGCGATTACCTATATAAGTGCAGACTCTGAATGTATCGGTTGCCAACTGATGGCAAATAGTATTCGAATTTTTAGTTTTAAAAAGAAAAGATAAATTAATTTATAAGATAGGTCAACTCTAATATTTTTAATGGTCCACACACAAAACCATTGGAAATTTATCCCGTTGGATTCACTCCAAATTTTGGGAATATTCTCTCCGAATGATGCTGATAAATTGTTCTCATTGCCTCAAGTCGGTTTAAAGTGGAGGCATGAAAAGTGAACATTTAACATCTGAAAGTTGAGCATTGATTGAGAATATTTTTCGAAGCTTTAGTGAGATGGAAAAAAATTATATACAAAAGTTGCAAGATTTCAAGTGAGGCACCCCCGCAGGTGACCTCCACAGTCGACCTTGTAGATCGACTCATTTTTTAGATGGAAACAAATATTTTTGATCATGGTCAAACAAAGTCATTTTCAAATGTTCCTTATGGGTCTATGCACAAGGGCAAGGTGAGCTATAGAAGTGCGCAGTAGCAAATAGCTGGACAGAGGCATGCTTAAAAAGATCAAACGAGATATAGATATTCGCAATAGTAATTAGTGATTGATAAATACCTTTGAAGATCGGGCAATGCACAAAGCCAGTTTAAACTACTTACATAGGGGGAAAAGAAAAAAAATTACGAAAAATGACATTTGAACATGGTCTTGCTTGACTTTGTGGTCAATTTCACAGCTTTAGTCGAACACTTTTCCGCCATATTACTTTCCAAGATCAAAAATATTGGTTACCACTAAAAAATTTAATGACCTCGATCTTGATCACAAGATCGACGACAAAGATCACCTGTGGGTGCCTGACTCGAAATTCTGAAACTATTGTATATAACTTTTTCTCTATCTCGCTACCCCAAAGAAAAAATATGCTCAATGAAGGCTCAATTTATAGGCGTCCAACTTTCAAGCCTCCTAGATTTTTAGGATTGCTTTAAATGAACTTGTAGCAATGAACAAATTTTGTCAGTCACTCGGAGCGTATACACAGTTCATTCAAAAAGTTCCGGGTCTAATTTTTTTTTACGAATGAAAACAAGAGTTTAGAAAACGATTTTATTTAATTTTCAACATAAGCTTCTCCTCGTTCTATACACTCGTAACGCCACTGGAACGATTTGAAAAACTGAAATGCTTTCAGAACCCTGGTCATATACCTTTGAATCGCCTCAACATCTTCAAAACCTCCCCCCTTCATCGTCATTTTCAAGTTAGGGAATAAAAAATAGTCTGCCGGAGCCAGATATGGAGAGTAGGGCAGGGATTAATCACAGAGACCGACTTTTGGGTCGAAAATTTTGTTTTAAGTATAGCCTGGCGCAATGTCGTACAACAGAAACCAGCCACAGGTGCGGTACAATTCCGGGCTCACGCGCTGAATCATCTTCAAAAGTCGATACAGGACACTCTTGTAGAATTGTGCGTTCACTATTTGTAACGGCGGCGGGAGCACAAATTCGCTTTGGATAATCCCGCGAGAATCGAAAAAGAAAATAAGCAGCGAACTTTGGTGGCCTGTTCTGCGCCCTTACCTCGCCACCCAGCGGTTTGGCGTTTGGTCGATGGATCGTATTAAAAACACCATGATTCGTCGCCGGTTAAAATTTTATTTACAAAATTTTCATGTGTATCTGCCCATTTAAGCAAATCGCGTAAAGCTTCCACACGGCACTCTTTTAGCTCTTTCGTTAACAAGTGCGCAACGAACTTTGCAGACACTTTTTTTTCTCAAAAACATCATGAAAGATATGGGCACCCTTCCTACACTGATGTTGAGTTCTTCTGACATTTCAACTGTAATTCACCGATTACGACACAGAGCGACGTGCACACATTCGACATTCTCATCGGTAGTCGATTTAAGCACGCCCTTCCCACGGATTGTCTTTCAACGACTGTCGACCGTTCTTGAATCGCGCATACCACTCGAAGACCTTGTTGCGACTTTAAAAAATTCTCACCATACGCGGTTTAAATAATTAGAATATTTTCGACCCACTTTTTCCCAATTTGAAACAAAATTTGATTGCGGCAGGTTGCTCCATAGCGAAAATTGTAACGCAGTGGCTAAAACACGTCTACATCAAACGAATACAACTGGCCAATAAATAAAGTTACAGCGTTTACATCTCCACTGTGGGTAACTAAGGCATGATTTTACATAGTTCTGCCATCGGGTAACACATAGCGCTAATGTAAATTTTATACAAAATCAGTGGCAGAGCTTTTCATTGAATTTGTGTATGATCCTTTAAGAAAGTGGACAGAATCACGTGTTAGGCATTTTCAGGCTAAAAATTATAAAAAAAATGTGAATTTTCTTTACACCCAACAGCTTCTTCCTTTGCTGAGGACTGCTTGGGAATATTCCGTACCGTTACGCAAAGCGTCTCTCCTTTACATGAATTTATTGATTGCTATTTTTGTTATAACCACAAGATTATTATTTTGGTTAAATAAATAGATTTATTGTCGAACTGCTATACATATGAGATATAATCTTTGTTAAATGTTTAAAAACAACTACTATACCAGTCCAACACATTTGATAAATAGCCTCTACAAAAAACAGGATCGGTAAAACTTGTGTTTATATTCTATTTATATATGTTCATTTTAAGATCCACTAAGAGAATATATAAGTTTGTAGTGACATTGAGGCAAAATAAATTATTAAATTTGTATAATAGCAAAAAGAAACCATAAAATTCGCTACATTTCTATAAAACGCTTTAAATTGATAAAAAAAAAACAGAGACATCTAGAGCTACAAAATTTTATAGTGCTTTGAAAGATAACTTTACCAATATAGGTGTAAATCATATTTTTAGAACAAATGTTTTTTTCACAGTGAGGAAATAAAACTTAAAAAATCGATAGTTGTGAGTTACAAAGCCGCCAGTTAAATAACACTTAACTAACTACATAAGTTGCTCAACACTTGCGTGTTAGTAAAAAATTCACTTAAATAAGAAAAAGATTAAACCATTACTTACGGTTCTTTGGATTAAATCCAAATCAGAAGAAACTTGAGTATTATTATCATTGTGATAGTTCATCATAGCCCGGGTGAGTCCCTTATCAAATCCTTCAGTCAGCTTCGAGCGATAAGCGAAAATAGATACACCAGCTCCAAGTTCAAGAACAAACACAATTGCCAAAAATGCTCCATACTGAAAGAGTTTAAGAGAATTATTTATTTTATTACTTCAGGCAAATTTATAAATTCTACAACCCAAATATCTATGAGCAATATCGATTGATATACTAAAAATATCAGGGTAGAACTGGAAATATCTACCATTTTTTATTTTCTTAGAAGATTAGAGTCAAATTTGGGTTTTTTCATTACTAACTTACCCAAAGTGCAAAATTTGCTACTTTTATCTAATTTTTCTAATTATCTAATTATCAAATTGCAAAAAAAATGTTGCAGTGGTCAACAATATACCACTAATTAGGAATATTAAAAATCAGATTGATTTTTAATATATCATTAATATTCATGGAGTTATAGCATGAAACAAATAGCGACTGTCATTTGCCGCCAAATTATTGGTTGTACAAGAAAAACACATGTTAACTTTTTTGTTTATTTTATTGGACGAACATTTTTCGCATACAAAATTTTTTGCTAACATACATATTTTTTGCTTAAATCTATATAAAATATTTATTCCGTTCTTCGTTTCTTAGATATCGATGGACACTCATCGTCAGCATCATTATTATTCTCATCATCACCATTCTCATCACCGATATGATTATCATCATCAACAACATCATAATCACAATTATTTTCTCCCCTCATACCTTCATCGTCTTTGAAAGTAGTATCAGAATAATTCTCGATTGGATAATCGATTACAATATAATCGTCAGATGTAGTTTATTCTGCATCTCCACTGCTCACTTTCTGGCTCTGACTTTAAACTATTGCTACATCAACAATTTTGAAAAAATTAAGTAGAAAATTGCTGCATACAATAGTTTAACTATCTCTCTATGAGTTCCTATTTAAATAATCCCATAATATTAATAAACAACTCCGCAGCGATTTTTTGAGAAAAAAAACTCAGTATCAGCTTCTAGCAGTCGTACACAATTTTTTTTCAAAACGTGCGTCAAAATCTTAGCTATCGCGTCCACTTATCGGCATTTCGATATTAACAACTGTCGAAGAGTTATAACGAGAAAACGAACTCTAATTTTGTTTATCTGTTTCTATAATTTAGGATCACCAATTCATCTCGTTCTTCTTTGTTATTGTCAGTACAAGTCTGGAACTTTCATTTGCGTACCCACAGAACGCTGTACGAACTCTAAATCGCTGAGAATAAACAATCAAGAAAAAAACTTAAAAAACTATAAACAAATTCATTGTGCCAAAAACTAATGAATTGAAATTTTGCACATTTATTGTACGCAACAAGAGGCTCCCTTAGTTGCAGTATAAAATTAATGCAATATATTTTTCGATTGTTTATAAACAGCCATTTTAGCAGATTTTTTGCAATAACTAACGAACAAATTATCCGATTCGGATGAGCCTTAGTTCATTTTGTTAGTATTTTCAATGTGCACAACTTCTGTTCAAAACTTTTTTACTAAAAAATTCTAGCTTTTCCTAGAACTCGAAAAATGTTCCCCAAACAAGAAAATGATACATAAGATACTACATAATTACTATTGTCATTTTGAAGGTTTCTACATAATCCTACCTACTAACAATAAATTTCAAAATCACCTCATATGAGGCTAACTCCGCCGGTCTAACTCTACAACATCCGAAATTAAGTTTCGCTTAGTTAAAATAACGTACATAACAGTTTCTTTCATTTAGTGCATTTACACGGTGTACAATTTACAACATCCGATAAATGGCTCTTAAGTTAATCGTTCAACACATAATCTGTCTCATTGTAAAGATTTTTTCGATGAATTGGAGATATTAACTACTTTCGTGAAATGGACAACTTAATACAGCTGGATTGCTTTAAAACTGACAAACCTCAGAAAGGGACAGACTGGATATAAACTTCTAAATTAATTTCTTGCTTATGAGGTAGCACTTAACATTTTAGAAGGATTTAAAGCATGTGTAAAGAGCCAAGACTACAAAGTAAGTGCTTGAAAATCCTCCGGCCTAACAAGGGTAAATACAAAATTTATGATATAAATTCAATCTATTTAAAAAAATACATTTAAAAAATATACTTAAACACTTTCACTACTTGTACTCCAGTGCTTGAATCTGTTCTTGGTATGTGCTTTCAAAATTGGACTCATACTTTCTTCTGACAAGGAAATATTTAGATTTAAAAAGCGGCTTTCTAAAGAGGGCAATTAGGATGAGCACAAAGACTTTCTTATTAGCCAGAGCTCAACTTTTTTTCGTAATTGATGTTTCAACTGGTCTGGAAGGATAACACAATATTCGGCGTTAATCGTTCCTCCTAGATAAAATACCAACCATCTTCATTTAGCTACTCATAAAATAATTGCTACCGCTTTTTCTACATATCGGAGTCAACAAATTCCGGCAATTTTCTTATTACTAACATATCAGGAAAAGGTATGTTTATAACAGAGGTTTTATAGCTTGGAGACTACACTCTCATGTTTATGCTTGAAAAGCTGTATAATATATGCCTATACGAGCAAGATATCAGCTCAAATTGAAATGACTCCGTAATTATACTCCTTCACAACAAGGCAGGCAAAACATATTGTATTTAGAAAATTACAAACCCATCAGTCTCCTAACTGACCAGTAAAAAATCCTCACCCGGATAATTACTAACAGACAAGAAACTAAACTGGATCTTTACCAGCCAAGGGAACATGGAACAAAACATAGTTAATGGAGAAAACTGTTGAATACAATAAACCCCTAGACCACATATCCATTGGTTGTTGGGGAATTATCCGATATAGGAGGAACGGTTTCCAGTTTATGAGCACTGAGCGAATACAGGATTGATTAAATATATTATAACCAGATTTATAAAAACGCTACAAGAATTATAAACCTCCATAAAACAACCAATAAAATAAAAATTAATAAAACAATAAGTCAATCAAAATTATTCATCAAAGTCCTGGAGTACGCCCTAAAAATAACAAGACCGGAAAACTGCGGTATATATCGATCGAGGAAAGCTTAATTTCTTTTATGTAAAGGCATAGTCCTAATAATGGGCAACTTTTAAGACGCTAGAAAAATGCTACTGGAACTATTACATGCAAAACAGGAAGTGAGTTTGGCAATCAATTACAGTTAAACCATGATTATAACTAATCCAGTACCTAATGAACCAATAAAAATAAAACATATGAAAATGTAAATTGTTAAAATAGCCAAATATCAAAGCTATCAAGATGAATAGGCTTCAGTTGTGCAGTATACAGAAAGTAAAGAAACACTTTCAAAACCGATATTCTAATCTCCCTGAAAAGAAAAACCTTCAACCAAAGCCTTCTCCCAATTCTAGCCTAAGGTGCAGAAATGTTTACACTCACTAAAACATCCATGAATATGTGATACAACGAAAAATAAAAAGTTAGCTGTGAGTGACGTAGTTAGAAATGAAAGGTACAGGAGATATATGTTCAGCAATGAATGAGAGTGGCTAGCTAATAATAATACTATGACGATGATGATGATAATGATAACGATGATGAAGATATCAGTTAAGATAAGATACATCCTCAGCATCTTAAGGGTTCGTTCGACAATATTGTAAATTAACAAGCAATGTTTTTGCAGGTTTAAATCTGGCTTAAGAATTGATCCACCTCCCTTACTTTTGCGAAAATCGCAATTAAAATAGCCAAGATATATGTTTCCGGCGTTTTTAGGAGGCTGTCGCTTCTAAAAAAAAGAAGCTACAAACGGTAATGGATTTATGATCGCACTCGAATAGATTCGGATTTAAGCTCCCTGTTCTGATTTCCTCACTCTATATTAGAACAAACGCTACTGTGTGGCTGTATGAACGTCTTTAATTAATAACGAATTTCTAAATAACTAAAATACGGCGCTTTATTCATAAAATATCAAAATGTGAGGCATTTTGTAGGGTGAGTAAAATGTCAGCAAAGTACAAACAGATTTTAAATTTATGATCAGCGTACCGTAAAGACACAGAAAGACATGAAAAAGAATGGCAACACGTCTGAAAATAAACACAGTAATTTTATATACACATCTACGGAAAATTTACATTATTTACACCAAAATGAATTAACAAACTTTGTATACTAAACATGCTTCTTGAATTATTTGTTAAATTATCTCTTAAAGAACACCAAAATGAAAGAAAATAAAATACTGATAGTTTTATGCCCCAAAAGAAAGGTTTTTAAATGCATGTTGTCGACTTTACACGTAACTTTATATGATAGTCTGGTTAAATTAGACTCAAAGTTATTCAAAATGTGCAAAGTTTAAACGTAATTTTAGTTTCTGGAGATATAACTCCGAAAATATGCCAGAAATGAAAATTCACCTTTGCGCCAGTCTGAAAAAGTAAGCTGAAAGTAGGAAAAATTATTCATTTGCAAAATTTTTACCTGTTTTTCAGCCTTTTTTCTACTAAATCTCCGTAAATATCAATTCTATAAGAGTACATAATTAGTTCGTTAGGAAGTTTCCTTTCGACTTGTGCTATTTTGATTTTCGAGATATGCAAAATGACATTGCAAGACGGGGAATTGTACAAAAAAAGTAGAAAAAATTATATCTTCTCAAGTGAGCGATAAAAAATTTTAAATTCATATTGGGCAGTTGCAAAAGGCGTCTGACCCAGAGTAGGTTATCGAAATTCAAGCCAAGAAAGGGCATGAAGGAAGGCAACGCGATACCACCTTCACTAGCATTTTCAATATAACTAAATGAGTACATTCAACTCAAACTTTTCCGAAGATTCAAATAGTTCCCCAATCGGAACTCCGACGGAAATGGTTTTGAATGTCGCATATAGGAGAACAAGCCTAAGAAAACCAATGAAAACAGAAACTTGAAATACAAGAGGCTTTTACGAGGCTGGAAAACTGACGAATCTTGCACAAGAGGTGACCATACTCAAAATGGATATTTTAGATATCGCTGAGACCTGGTGGCCTGATGTAAGTGAGTGCGAGACGGAGGGAAAGCTCTTCTACTCTAACAACGAAGACTGAAATTATAGAAAAGGTGTAGTGATTTTAATAAAAAGGAACTTAATCGGATCTGTGGTGGGATTTGTCTTACGCTCTGACCATACTGCATTATTAAAACCCAAGGCCAAGCCAGTCAACATAATGATGGGAGACTTCGAGATCGGAAAAAGCAGATGAAGAGAGATGATTGACTTCTGCAATTCTGTCAAGAAGAAAACATGGAAATTATAAACAGCTGGCGACAGCTTCACCCTGATTGCTTATACACTTGAAAAGCCCCGACGGATAGATCAGAAATATAATACGGAAAAAAAAATAAATTATATCCTTATTAACGGAATATTCAGCGGAATCATCAAAAAAGCTTGCACTTATCCGGGAGCAGATATTCTGTCAAGAAGAAAACATGGAAATTATAAACAGCTGGCGACAGCTTCACCCTGATTGCTTATACACTTGAAAAGCCCCGACGGATAGATCAGAAATATAATACGGAAAAAAAAATAAATTATATCCTTATTAACGGAATATTCAGCGGAATCATCAAAAAAGCTTGCACTTATCCGGGAGCAGATATACCTTCTAATCACGTACTAGTGGGAACAACTATAAAAATGGTCATGTCAAACCCGAAAAAGACTGCTACACAACGTCGGATAGTAATAGAAAAGATAAGAGACATAGTGATTAGAGATGAAATAAGCAATGCAATAAACATATAGTTTGAAACAACAACTACAAACACTAAAGAATATCTAACGCAATCATAGGCAAAGATGATAAACCTTACAACAAAATAGGTTGAGATATAGATCAGAAAATAAGAAACAAAGGTGCATGACGAATGAGATCTTATTGTTAACGAATGAATGCCGAAAACAAGATCAAAAATTAGAATATCAAAAAACGAATCGTTTAAATCTGAATGCATCGGAATAAACTAACCGTTAAGAAAACATGACGATGGAAACACACACAGAAAATTTAAAGAATCCGCTAAAATATATAGAAAGAATAGACCAGGCGTTATAGTCAGCCAGGACAATCAAATAGTTCTTGACAGCAGAGAAAAAAGTTATGTATGGAAAAAATATATAGAAGCACTTTTCTATGACAATGGACCCATAAAAAATCTAATAGAGATAATTGTTTCATTGATCCTTCAATCACCAAAGAGAAGATAGAAAAAAATATACGAAGCTCAAAAAACAGCATAGCAGCTAGTTCAAATGAGATACCATTTGAGATACCGAAACTTCTAGATGAAAAAGACATCACAATACATAAAATATTTAACATGATCTACTTATAAAACGTGTCGCTACGCCAAACAATGGCTAAACTCTACTTTTATTCCCTTGCCTAAAAGGTCCAACACAAGAAAATGTGAAGTTCACAGACTTGTTAGTTTAAGGAGTAATGCAATAAAAATATATCTTAAAATAATACTTCAAAAAATATATAAGAAATGTGTTAAGTGCTTCTCCCGAACTGTAAAGGTTAGAAAAAAAACGTGTGTCTATGCTTCATAGACTATGAGAAAGCATTCAATCGCGTACATCATAAACTAATGCAATCTCTTAGAAAACTTGGTATAGATCAGAAGGGTATCCGATCCATTAAAAACTTATACTAGGAACAACCGAGCAGGTAAAATCAGAAAATAATATGTTAACTCAACTACAACAACTAATCAACGTAAAAGGAGATTGCAGCAAATCAATGGGTCTACACATCAATGCTCAGAAGACAAAATTTATGTTTATCTCAAGAAACAGGATATTTATTTCAAAACTTCAGTAAAATTTTTAATGCAGTCAACAAATTTTAATATTTGAGCACATGGCTATTCGAAGAATGGACGTCTAATAACGAAGTAAAATGCCACACTGAATAACCACAACAGGCTTTTATAAAACTCAAAAGAGTTCGAACTTTGACCTAGAATTAAAACCGAGGTTCATAAAATATTATATCTGGTCAAAACTTATTTATGGTGTAAGCAAGTGCAATCAATAAATTGAAGGTTTTCGAGATGGGGATGTATTGAAGAACCTTTAACATATCATGGACAGTGAAAATAACAAATGATGAAATTCTTGCGCATGTTGGCAAGAAGCGTGAACTATACTACATAATAAAAAAAACAGATATGACGTATTTGGAGCACATCATGCGAAGTAGAGAGACCAATTTTTACAGCTGATGAATGAAGGAAATATTGGAGGCAGAAAGGAAGTCCTTGCTCCGAAATATTAGACAATAGACGAAATTACACAACGTTCCGTCACTGATACAAGAAACAAAGAAGCTATGGAAAATGTAATCTCAAACATCCTTTAGTACATATGCATTGGAAGAAAAAAAAGAAAACCGTAAATGTATGAAAAAGTATTTAAAAAATGCAGCTGTGTGGAGAATGGATTACGATATATAGATTATTTTGTATTATGTCATGGGCAAGACTGGTCCAATGCAGCTATCATCGACTCCATTTTGGTTGATTGAATCGAAAACGATAGTAGTAACGATGATTGTTTTATTGTTAACAACATTGATATTACTGAAATATTTTCAAATTCATCCGAACCTATTTCAGGAGAAATAGAGATTGAAAACCAATATGGAGTGTCAAGTCAGTAGAATATAATTATTATTGTATCGTATTATAGTTCTCTATATGCACTCTTATTAATTATATATATATATATATATATATATATATATATATATTAGACGTATTTTAATAAATTGTTTAAATGTATAGTTAAATGTGTTATAGTCATAATAATTTTATATGCTGTTGCAGGAGTTGCACGCACACATCACGATCCTTATGCCCAGATTTCGAATTTCCAGATTAATTAAAATTTTTATAAATATTTAAAGTAGAACTATATAGTATTCCATGTAATGGAATATTAACACGTTACGCGAAAAACACATATACTTGGATTAATTATTAACATAGAAAAGTATAATAAATATAGAACAATATATTATCTCGGTTAGTATTTAGGTTGCATGTTTTTGGTAAAAAATTCGGTGTCCTTGTTTCATAGAAAATCGATTTAAAAAAAAGTCATGAAAATTGGTCGTCTAGATGTCGATTTTACAGCACAGTGCGAATTTGAACTTCCAATTTCAGTTTTGGCGCGGCGACAGCAGTTCTAAAATTATTCCTACATGTTGCTTCGTTCAGCAACAAACAAGCTTTCTCTTTGAAGTGTTAAATTTCAGAAGCTACTGATCGGATTGCAACGATTTTTTTCCTAAATTAACGTCTTTTCGGATAGTTTTAATCTATAACCAAGAAATTCAATTTGTTTCTAAGCAAAAAAAATTTTTTTTTAATTTCCTACATTCTCCTAGTTATTTAATATTTAAAAATCAAAAAAGTTTTAAAAACTAGTGTCATCAAGTACACGTAAAAAAATCAACACTCTCGAATAGTCATTATTAATCATACTTTCAACAAATTACTTGCAATTCTCTATTCGTGCGCAGAGCTGGAAATTATTGTGCAATCGAGATCGGACAAAAGGGGATTTATTTGTCAAAAACTAAAATTTTGCATTTCTAAGAGCCAATAACATTGGCGGAGTTTAAAAACTTTTGTAAAAAAGTTATTTTTTTAACTTTTGCACATTTCTCAATTTTGCATATTTCGATAATCAAAATAGCATAAGCCGAAAAGAAAACTGATTAATATTTACGGAAATATAACACAAAAAAGGACGAAAAACACTTCAAAATTTGAAAATAATTCTTCCTGCTTCGAGCTTACCTTTTCAGATTGATATAAAGGTGAACTATCATTCTTGGCATTATTTTGATGTGATTTATCCAAAAAACAAAGTTACGCGCTAACTTTTCAATCCCAATATCTAATTGGAATGGACTATTTGTTATTACGCAAAGCAGCAAATCCAATTTTTATGTTTTGAATACTGTAAAAGTCCAGTAACAAGAATAATGATTTTTAAAAATTCGGTTTGGAAAGTAATGAATTTTAAAATTTTTGATATGTTCCTGTTGAATAAAGTTATGTGCTTATTAAGCAATTAAAACGGATTCCAATAATTAAAATTAATAAAACCAATCAGATTATGAAAAATAACATTTACATTAATATAACACATATTTTTATAAAACGAAGAAACATCGAAAAATGGTTGTAATAAATTCCATTAAAGGCGTTGCTGTAAAAAGCGTTCTGCATATTTAGACTTCAATTAATAAGTTTGTTTCATGCAATTCTTTTCGCATGGATGACCTCTCATAATGAAATAACGCAAACTACATATTTTTCTTAATTATTTTGTTCCTCTCACCGCAACCACTGATATTCTATAGACGACTTTAGAAGAGTTCATTGTTCTGCATTGCGGGATTATGGAATTTTAAAATGGAAGAGTTTATGATGTTTATATATTTCTTTTTAGAAGAAATTATGTCTTTTCTTGGAATAATTATAGTGTAGCTAATATAGAAAATAATAATTATCGTGATTTATCTAAAGTAAGTATCTCAGAACAGGCACAAACTGTATTCTTAGGTAGTCCATAAATGTTCCTAGTACACAATTTTTTTCCTAGTAAACTAAAAATTTACAGCTTGTAAGAAGGAACTATTAAGCTTAGAAAAGGAACACAGACAATTCATTGACAACTAAAAAATATAAAAATATTATTGTACCTATTCTTGTTTGATCTTTTTTTGTTTATTTCTATTTTTATTCTTGTAAAATAGATACATATAAGCAAAAATGCATATTTGGTTTATTCCTAATTACACAGGGATCTACACCAAATGTTCAAGCAAATTCTTGAGGTTAAAATATTAGGATGTAGTTCAGTTTACTTTAGTTCATAAGTTGATAGTTTCTGAAATACAGAGTGCAAAGTTATAATTTTTTTAAAATTTTTTGTGATTATTTATGTTCATAATAGCTTGATTTGCACTAAACTTGGTACTTTGAAGATTTTTTTAGAATGAAAATTCAAGATCTTATTGGTTTTTTATCGCGAAGATAATGGATGTGGCAACACACATACATGGAATATCCATTTTGAATAGACTTGAAAAAAAAAGCTGGGTTCTTACATTGTTTGAATATCTTATTGATTTATTATTGATTCATGGATAGATTAAGTGAATTCACATTCTAATTACTTTCGTTGTGAAAAAAAAGTTTATTATAGTGTATTATAATGTATATTTGGTGTATATATTTGTGGTAAACTATGGATATTAACAAACCTTCAACTAGTGGTACGCCTACAAAAAAAAATAGAACTAATAATTGTTAAAAAGGTTTACCATGGTATTTGGGAACGAACCCCTGAAGTAACTACTTTGGATGATGCAGAAATATGTGTGACGATAACACAAAATACGCAATTCGTCGCAAAGTCCATGATTTCTTCTTCAAAAATAAAATACCAGCATTAAAAAAAGTTAAGACAAAATTAATAATGACACACCTTTATATATATATATATATATATATATATATATATATATATATATATATATATATATATATATATATCATTAAGAATTTTAAAACATATATATATATATATATATATACATTTATATATATATATAACATTAAGAATTTTAAAACAAACTTTAAAAGAAATGAATTTTAGTTATCTTAAATGGAATCAAAGAAGCTTACTAACTGAGAAGAGTGCAACTGTTTTATGGCGGCGAAAATATTTGGACAAAATACGGAAGTTTCGTGAAAAAGAGAAAAAAACGTATTACACTGACGAAACATGGCTCAATGAAGAGCACACGGTTGGGAAGGTATGGCAAGATCTGAACATTAAAAGTTCGAAGCAGGCATTTAAGAAAGAATTTGTGCAAGGTCTACGCAAGCCTTGTAAAAAGGTCGTCGTCTTATAATAACTTATATTGAGTGTGTCTGGTTTCTTAGATGGCGAATCCTGAAAAACAGCACACTACCATAAAGATATGAACGTTGATGTTGTTGGGCGATGGTTTTCTTCGATTTTAAACCTTGTGGAATCCTATTCGGTAATTGTAATGCACAATGCCCTATACGGGCCATATCTTCGCCTGTTTAGACGTAGAATTCGGAACTATGGTACCATAGTCGACGTCAAGAAAAAATTCCGACTTCTGTGTCTAAAAAGACGGAGATATGCCAATGACTCCT
This sequence comes from Diaprepes abbreviatus, assembly GCA_034092305.1. Classification (NCBI taxonomy): domain Eukaryota; kingdom Metazoa; phylum Arthropoda; class Insecta; order Coleoptera; family Curculionidae; genus Diaprepes; species Diaprepes abbreviatus. The sequence continues at coordinate 34,280,184 of JASJET010000055.1, forward strand.
CTCAAAAAACATTAAATTTAACAAAATAATGCTTAAAGTGCAGTTGCTAGATTTAGTGAGGGTAAATACACAAAAATATATCAAATCTGCTATTGATGAAATGGCTCAGAAAAAATAATATAACAGTCTTGAACTACAGCCGTACCATTGTGAATTTAATCCAATCAAATTAATATGGCGCAAATAAAGAGAGAAGTGACACGGAAAATCCAGACATTCAAATCAGTAGATGTCAAAATATTATTGAACCATGCAATTACTAACGTGACGACCAGTGATTGGAAAAAGTGTGTCGATTATGTTAAAAAAAAAGAAGAAAGAATATGGAACTTGGACATTCACGTTAATGCAGTTGTTGAACCATTATATCTGTTGACAGCAGTTCTGTCAATGAATCAATGTGAGTTAAGTGACCCATATTACCTATGTCACCTTCCTGTCACTAGGCACACCCTGGATGGTCCGAAATGAACAAATCAGAAAGGAAATACACTGGACGCCACTCAGAGGAGCAGGTAAAAAACAAACTTTCAATTAATATACATAAAATTCCTTAAAAGCGTCTAAAGTGCATATAAAATATCTTAAAATAACAACCCTTCATTGTAAGCAAAATGTAGAAAGAGCGCGAAGCAATGGGTGCACCCAGCACCTGAAACAGCTACACTTAGTGAAGACCAAAGGTTTATTAAGGCTTAATTGTCTGGAAATCGGAGGCCTCACTGAATAACCTTGGACTACCAGCAGCTACGGCAAACGGCAGGTCAAGGAATATCAGTATCTTCAGTACGGGGGGTTTCAATCGGTAAAAATCCGACACTACCTTTCACACTTTTTGAGGGTGCCTATACAAGCTTTCCCCTCCAGGAAAAAAAATATTGAAAGGGTTGACAAAATGTGAAATAAATTTAACTTAAAAAAAATGTTTTGATATTCCCACGAAATTTCATCGTTTATTATTTTCGGAAATGCATACGCCACTGAGCGAGCGGTGAGCCACTAAGAGGAATTGTGAACTTTAGGTATACATAAGGGTATTTATCAATAGTTGCAAATTTAAATAAGAAGAAAAATAAGAGCAGCAAAAAAAGAGTACCTTTCTGGAAAATGCAAAGAAATAGAGGAGTTGCAAAAAAAGTACGACAACTTCAACTTGCATAAAAAAGTCAAAGAACTAGCTGGAATAGAAAAGAGAAAAACCTCAAACGTATTGCTAGACAAAGAGGGAAGCATTATTATGGAAACACAACAAAAATTATGCAGGTGGAAAGAATACATAGAAAAACTATTTGAAGATCAAAGACACGAAAATTCTTCTATAAACAGTCTGAGCGGTGACATGGGGCCTGAAATTACTAAAGCAGAGGTCATTTATGCATTAAGGTCGACAAAAACTAATAAAGCTGTTGGTCCAGATGAAATGCCATGAGTTGTTGAAACTGATCAATGACAAGAATTTGGATTTATTGGTGAGATTATTTAATACAATTTACACGAAAGGAACCATCCCCCGAGAAATGTTAACATCAACATTCATATGTTTACTAAAGAAAGCAAATTCAAAAGAATGCAGTGACTATCGAACAATCAGTCTCATGTCACATACTATGAAAACCATTTTAAAAATTGTACACGCTAGAATACAATCCAAATTGGAGCTGGATATTGGTGACACACAGTTTGGCTTCCGGAACGGGGTGGGTACAAGAGAAGCATTATTTGCTTTTAATGTGCTTACTCAAAGATGCTTGGATATCAATCAGAATCTCTATGTCTGCTTCATAGATTACAACAAAGCTTTTGATAGGGTCAAACATGACAAACTGATAGAGATTCTCAGAAGCAAAAATTTGGATGAAAGAGATTTAAGGTTGATATCAAATCTGTATTACAATCAGCGAGCGGCAGTAAAAATTGGACAGGAAATATCCGGATATGTGGAAATACAAAGGGGAGTCAGACAAGGGTGTATATTGTCACCTTTACTATTTAACGCTTATTCTGAAGAGGTCATATTGGAGAGTCTTGAATCTGAAATAGCAGGGATAAAAGTAAACGGAGTTATAATCAACAATATTAGGTATGCTGATGACACCGTAATAATAGCTGATAGTTTGAAAGACCTAGAAAAAATAATGAATAAAATATTAAGTGGAGAATATAGACTCTCTCTTAACACGAAAAAGACCAAGTTCATGATAATTAGTAAAAACAACACCAATAATAATGAAACCCAAATGGTAGGAGGCCAGCATATAGAAAGAGTTAAGAAGCACACTTATTTGGGAACCCTAATAACAGAAAATAATGACTATACCGTCGAAATAAAAACCAGAATCGAGAAAGCACATGCCAACTTTATTAGAATGAAAAAGGTTATCTGTAGCAAAGATCTAACATTAGCCCTGAAAATACGACTGACTAAATGTTACGTATATAGTGTTCTATATTATGGAATGGAAGCATGGACACTGAATCGATAGGCAATAAGAAGACAACTCTTTTGAGATGTGGACCTATAGAAGAATTCAGAGGATTTCGTGGGTGGATCGAGTTACGAACGCCGAAGTGTTGAGAAGAATGGGGAAAGAAAAGGAAGTCGAGATAACAGTAAAAGAGAGAAAACTGCAATATTTCGGACACATTATGCGGGGAGAAAAGTACAGCATCTTACGGCTCATAATCCAAGGCAAAATAAGTGGCAGAAGAAGCGTAGGATGACCACGAATTTCATGGCTAAAATGGTTTGGATGCAGTTCAAAGCAACTATTTAGAGCAACTGCCTCAAAAATTAAAATAGCTATTATGATTGCCAACCTCCGCAATGGAGAAGCCACTTGAAGAAGAAGAAGAAGGATATATTACTTTCTTGTAATAAGCTTATTCATAAATCTTTGATTCCAAATTTAGTTTATATATACTAAATTAAGTTTTTCTAAAGACTATCCGTTAGTAGCAAAAACAACAGCAAAGAATTATTTATAAAACGTTTCGCAAATCATTAAATTTTCAAAAGTTAAAAATAAACTCAGAATATCATATAATTTAGAAGTAATACTGCATTTCCAAATATGTATGATAAACGTGAGAAAGTTTGATTATTGCTTATAGAGCTTAGCAGTATCTTTGTTCATTGATCTTGACATAAAAGGCTGTATGTATCAAATATGGTTCTAACCAGTTCTGAAGCATTTTTACCTCTGTTCCAGGTAATTACCTAATCAAGTTAATTGTAAACCAAAAAGCAGTCCTGGTTTAAAAAATTTACTACTAATAATAATTCTCTTTTATTGAATATTTATTTTACAATACATGAAAACACAGTCAATTGTCTGCACGCTGCATAACGAAGTCTTTGTGAGATACACACACACAAACGTGCATTTAAAAAATACCATACATATTTTAACTTTAAAATTAATGGTATTATAAAGAACACATTTTATTTAAGTTAAATATTGAAATATTCCATACAGTTCCCAAATGCACCTCTATTATCCGGAACTATGGGGAATAATTTGTTCGTCTCATAAAAACATACTTACAAAATTATCTAGCCAAACTGTTTGCACGGCATACAAAATGAATTCTGCTGTTTTAAGTTTTTATTCTTTGGAATTTTATCATGGGGATCATTTTATTTCATCTTAAAAGTTCTCTAAGTTCAAAATATAATTATGTATCATAAACTTCATGCAAATGAGGTATCGTCCACCTTTTAAACCAAAAATTTTACTGTTCGTCGTCCTCATATACGAGAATGGTTCGATAAGTTCTCGGCCTGATAAAGAAAACAAAAGATTTTTAAAAATGTTTTTTATTTATTTTTTAACATAGTCCCCTTGTACTTTAAAACATTTAGACCAACGACGTTCTAACATTTTAATACCCGTAGTATAACGCGATTTGTCCAACTCTGCAAAATAAGCGGTTGTCGCAGCTCTGACCTCGTTATTTAAAGAAAATTTTTTCAAGTTTGGGAAGAGAAAGTAATCGCTAGGAGCCAGATCCGGTGAATATGGTGCATGTGGAAGCACTTTGAAACGTAAATCATGGAGTTTTGCAGCAACAACCATAGATTTGTGTGCAGGCGCGTTATCCTGATGAAAGAGCACTTTTTTTGGCAAGATGTGGACGTTTAGGCTTAATCATATGCTGCAAACGGTCTAATAGTAAAGCGTAATACTCCCCGGTGATGGTATTGTCTTGTTCTAAATAGTATATAAGCATCACGCCATGTGAATCCCAAAAAACTGTTGCCATGACTTTTCCTGCAGACAGAACCGTTTTTGCTTTTTTGGCGCACTTTCACCTGCCCCCACCCACTGTTTGGACTGCTGCTTTATCTCTAGCGTATAATGATGAATCCATGTTTCATCTACAGTTATAAAACGTCGAAAAAACTGCGTCTGAATAAGTCTAAACACTCTTGCGAAGTGTTCATTCGAAGGCGTTTTTGGTCGACTGTTAACAAACGCGGCACCCATCGCACAGAAAGCTTTTTCATGCCAAGAACTTCATGTAAAATATAGTGGACACGATCTATCGAGATGTTTGCTATACCAGCAAGCTCTCGTACTTTCAGTCGGCGGTCATGAAGAATTTTTACTTCTTGACTTACTTGACCTTGAAATGACTTTCAAGTCAAACCCAAAGTCAAATTGAAGGTCATTATCCGATTTCCCTTTCAAAAATAAGAAACTTTTGCTACTATACTTTTTTTGAATTAGTTCTTGCCATTAGAGGTATTTGCGTGCGTCCTTTAAAATGGGTCACCCTATATAAAAGAAAAAGTCCCAATTGACCTCAATGGTTAAATGTCAAAATGCAATTTTACACCCAAATTCCTAACTGCTGAAAATGAACAATAAGAAAGAATTTTGCAATATTTAAGTTAGAAGGGATTAAAACAGGATAAATTGTTTTCTCATTATTATTTGCAGACGAAACCGTAACGAATAAATGCTAGTATTCAATAACTGCCTTGCTACTAATGTATAAAAGACATTTCATACTTTTGCAAAAGCAAATAATAATAAATGTGATATTAATTACATATTTCACGTCTAAAATTGCTTTGGCCAACCGGAAATGTCGACAACAATTGTTGCGTGTTAAATGTAACACAATTAGGATGATGAAGGTATCAAACCATAAAAATAGACAAACAAAATTACGAACATTTGGCTATGACACATTGTTAATATAAACTGTCTTGCAAAAGCTTTTAACTGAAAAACACGCATTTCTGTCATTTTCAGGTAACTGAGCACTTTTATAAGGTCATCTTAATTGACAAAAAAAAATTTATAAAAAAAAATTGAACCGACTTCTAAAAGTGCGCTAAAAAGTGAAAAATAACTATAAATTTTTATATGAAATTGAAATTTTTGAAGTCGGCGCCAAACTAATATCTGATAAAATGTGAACTTTCTTATCATAATTTGTATATATTAGTGATTTTTTATTTCATTTAGAAATGATTTGGCGCCGACTTCAAAAATTTAATTCATGTAAAAATTTATAGTTATTTTTCACTTTTTAGCGCACTTTTTGGAGTCGGTTCAATTTTTTTTTATAAAAATTTTATTTTTCGATTTTTAGTTTTGAATTCATTATGATATCCATAAATTATTTGATCTAAGTACTAATCGAGATTAGTTTACCTCGCAATGACTCCAAGGTGGCAAAAAATTACCCATTTTATCCAAAGTTGTAAATCACCCTAAAATGAACCACTAAAAATTCTTTGATTCTTAGAGTTCTCCAAATACCAGTGAAATTGTATCAAACAATTATTCTGTTATAGTAAATTCACTATTTTAAATTTCAAATTAATTTTAGATTGGTAAAATAGATCCCAAAACGTTCCAATGTCGATATTTAAAGTATTTAAGACGTAAATTTCTTAGCCCCATATATTTTATATTGCATGTTGAGTTTGTATACGCCCCAAGAACTCCGCAATATCAATTTTAGACAAAATCGGAAAATGTAAAATTTTCTTCAGTCCTTCATAGTTGTAAAAATTAACTTCATATTCATAATACAATACCCCAAAAACCCCCTAAAACGATTCAGTCGCACCTTTCAAGAAAATCGGAAAATGTAAAATCTTTAGTCCGCTATATTGGGTTCGTCATATTGGATCCTGAAAAAATATTTTTAAATTCATAATTTACACCCTCAAGAACCCCTATATCAGTTTTGAAGAAAATCGAAAAATGTAAAATTTTCAGGGCGCCAGATTGAGTCTTTCAAAAAATTCGTAATTAGCACTAACAAAAATCCCCCAATACTGATTTTATCGAGAGATGTGGAATTTTTTTAAAAATAATTTCAGATTCGTAATGTGCGATCCCATAAACTCTCCCATATCAAGTTTGAAAAAAATCGGACAAAATTAATTTTTTATTCGCCATATTGGATACGCCGTATTGAATTTTTTAAAAATAATTTCAGATTCGTCATTTGCGAACCCGAAAACTACCCCCGTACCAATTTTGGAAAAAATTGAACTAAATTGATTTTTTCGTCTGCCATGTTTGATCCGCCATATTAAATTTTTAATAAAATATTTTGGATTCGTTATGTGCGACCCCAAAAACTCCCCCACATCAATTTTGGAGAAAATTTTTTGTCCGCCATATTGGATCCGCCATATTGAATTTTTTTTAAATAATTTCAAATTCGTTGTGTACGACCCCAAAAATTCCCCCGTGCCAATTTTGGAGAAAATCGGACCAAATTAATTTTTTTTGGACGCCATATTGTCAGCGCCATCTTGGATTCTACTGCACCAATTTCGTTCAAAAGAATATGGGACCACCGCAGCAACTTCCTGGACATAACGTAAAAAATTTCATTAAAATCGATGCCGCCGTTCCGGAGTAATCGGTGTACATACATAAAAAAACATTCATAGTCGACGAATTGAGAACCTCCTTCTGTTAGAAGTCGGTTAATAAATATACTGAACTTTAGGAATTCTGAGTTTGCAATGAGAGTTATGCTAACAGGAATCCAATTTAAATGCAGTAAAGCTTCAGAAATCTAGGGTTCGGAAAATTAATGACACCAAAAGACCTTCAATTAATAGCATCACTTTTATAACTTCAGGAAATAAAATGAAATAACCATAAAACTGTTAAGAACCAAACTTCTGTAATTTTTTCGTGTTCGAATTGAGTATACATATTTTCGAAATTATTAATATTGCGTCATTGCATTAACAACAGTTTTAATTCTATTCCCCAATTTAGTATATTTGAGATAATTTAAAGTTCTTTCTATGTTTTAGATGAGGATTATTGTCATCTACAAAATCAATATTAAGAGATAATTCCATTTGATGTGGACATAGCACAACCATACCAACATTTCTGTTGACATCTGTGGATTCGATGTTTGTGCTTTACAGAAATTCACTCAAGAGATGTAAATCTCAAACAAACGGGGGGCATATTCTTAAGAGGGAATATGAGAGTAACAGGTCGAAAAAATTTTATTTTTGTAATGCATTTTCTCAAAAATTGGATAAATAACGAAGTTATACCCTGAACGCACATAGCGCGGTTCTGTGTGCCTCGGGAGACAAATGATGCCTAGCCTGCTCTGAAAGTAAAAATTCTAGACAACTGCATATTTGACATTCAGTTGCGACAACATAGATAACAGTGGCGAAGATGGTCCGTCTTATGAGCTCGGAATCAAACACGTTTTGTAAATTCAAAAACTTCTCTTCGGGAACTTATACTCTCAATCGCATTTTTCTCATAACGACTTTTCTCGACCTAGCCGGAAACATAACTCTACAATTGTCCTATTTTAAGTTTAAAAAAAAAAACTAAAATTTTCATTATTGCAGTAGCTAGGGTTGTACGAAGTTTTTATTTATTTTAAGATAACTTTTTTATAAAAAAATTAAACCGACTTCTAAAATAGCACTAAAAAGCAAAAAATAACAATATAAATTTTTATAGGAAATCTTTGAAGTCGGCGTCAAATTACTACTAAATGAAAAATATAACTATCAACTCGAGATACAAACAAGCCACGGTAAGAAAGCAATTACAAATAAGGTACTTCTCAATCTTTTTATGTGAATCATATTTTGTCAGGTATTAGTTTGGCGCCGACTTCAGAAAATTCAATTTCATATAAAAATTTACAGTGTTATTGTGCGCTTTTTAGTGATGTTTTAGAAGTCTTCTGCATTTCTGTATTTAAAATTAATTTTTCGATTTCTAATTTTGAATTGAGTTGACTTTTTACGGTCACAAAAAAGTATCCATTTTATCCAAGGTTGTAGATAACACTAAACTGAACAACGAAAAGTTATTTGATTCCGAGAACTCTCCTAATTTCAGTTTTGAATGAAATTGGACCAAACAAATATTTAGTCTACTATAATAAATATATTAAATTTGAAGAAAATAATTTCAGATTCGTAACCTAGGCCCCCAAAACCTTCCAACGCCGATATTGAAATAACTTGAGACATGTAAATTTTTTTGTCCAACATATTTTATCCTACATACGAGTTTTAAGAAATCAATTTAAGATCCGTAATATATGCCCCAAGAACCCCCTCCCCCCATATCAATATCCACAAAATTGGAAAAATGTAAAATCCTCCATATTGCATCTACCACTCTCGGAAACGTCTCAGTAACAATTCTGAACAAAATCGAGAGATGACCGCCATATTGGATTCGCCATATTGAATTTTTAACAAATAATTTTAAATTCGTAATCTACTTCTACAAAAACCATCCTGTTCTAATGAAATGAAATGAAATTAAATAATTTATTGACCATAAGATTGATACTTCAGCATTGGTTTCGTCAGACGTAAACAATTAAACTTAAAAAAATATATAAATAACATACCTTAAAGCTATAAAAAACAAAAAACGATTATATTAGTTGGTATTATAAGATACTGCTTGTTATAATATATAAAATAAACTTAATCTATTATTTTAATATTAAAAGCCACAGATCAGAACAGAAGAGAAAAGAAAGAAAACAGTAAGGGCATAATCCCTCGCACTGGTCAGCTAAGGACGCAACGAGATAATCACTCGATACACAGCAAAAAAATCAGTAAACCCTACAGACGTAAGAATTCATTAATATAGTAAAATGATCCCTGAACAAGAAATTGTTTTATTTCTGTTTTGAATTGATCACTCTTTGATATGTTTTTTCATTTTACAGGCAATTTGTTAAACAGAACAATGAAATTATAAATTGGGGATTTCTCAAAGAATGCTGTTCTATATTTAAGTATATATGTTACTATTTCGTGTATTATATCCCTGGCCAGGAGTTTGTTTGTTTAGCATATAAAACACATTTTAGAATATAAATAGAATAGAAGGTCAAAACGATGTTTTCTCTAAAAATGGGTCTACATGAATCAGTCGGCTTACGACCGAATATCAAACTCAGTATTCTCTTCTAAGCTTAAAACACTCGATTCACCTCCCACCTTCATCCCCAAGATATGACATTGCTTGACAAATGACTGTATGCCAGAGAATAATACACAGTCAGCAGCCCAGCTTCATCTAGAGATGATTTCATTTGCAAAATGGCAAAAAGGCAGAATTTTACTTTTTACAAACATGTTCAACATGGGAAAGGAAGTGCAGCGATTCACCAAGCCATGTGCCTAAAAATTTACCATTAGCTGAAGTTTCAACATTATATTTTACTTTATCCTCTACTAACAATGATTTTTTAATATTGAAGTTTACATATACAGTCTTTGCCATGTTCAGTATTAACGAATTACGCTGACACCAATTCTCCAACTCCTCACACACCGCTCTCGCTGCAAGCAATAGTTCTTCCGGGTCATTTGCAGATATAGCCATCGTGGTATCATCAGCAAACATAACCAACTTTCCCCTACTGATGAATCTAGTTAGGTCTTTAACATAAACCATAAACAAGATCTGATTTACTTTTTCGATATCGGACAAACACTCCTATCAAATATATAAGATTTAGGATATTTCCTCTTATACCCGAAGCAAAGAGTTTTCTCAATTAGAACTCTCTACTCACAGTATCAAATGCACTTGTTAAGTCAAACATTAGACACATCACATACTTGCCCTTGTCGAGTTCTATATATACAAAATTTTATAAATCACAGCATGCTGTTTTGATGGATTTGTTCTGTCTGAAACTATGTTGGCAAGGAGTAATAATTGAATTCCGGTTAGAAAAGATTTGTCAAATTTTCCTATATTATTTTTTCAAACACTTTAGAAAATATACTCAGTATGGATAATTGCCTGTAATTGGGCGGGTTGTGAGGATTATCCTTTCTATATATTGGCGTCACTGCGACCTGCTTTAGTATTTGAGGAAAAATGTCCTCTGAAAGTGATCTATTTAATAAATATATCAAGGGAAGTGTGCCGATTCTGAAATTAATTTTAAAATTTGAGGACTTATGCTATCGGAACCTAAGAAGCGTTTATTCTTTAATGAATTAATCGTCGATACTATCTATCCTTTCTTGAACCACCGCAAAGACTACTATTGTTTGAGGAATTGATTCTATAGTTGTTGCTGGTAAAGACATATTTCTACCATAGGCCTCAAACAATTTCAACTTGGTAAGAGAGCTGAAATATTCAGCGAAGTGATTAGAAACCTCGTGAGGGTCATCGCTTATACCATCGGTGAAGCGCAAAACAATGTTATGGTTTGTTACCCTTTTCTTTCTGTTAAGATTTTGATTAATACGATTCCATATTTCTTTCGTTTTGTTGGTTGCATTTTTTTTTGTCTCTATAATAAGTTTTTTTGCGGTTTTATACTCCGCCTATAATATTTTTTATTGCGATAAAGCATCCTATGTTCGGTACTGTCTGTATATCTTTACAAGAAATAAAGATCATCCAAACACGTAAAATTTTAATCCGCCATATTGGATGCGTCATGCTGAATTTTTTTTAAATAATTTTAGATTCGTTCAGTTCGACCCCGAAAACCAATTTTGGAGAGAATCGGAAAAAATTAATTTTTTTGTCCGCCATATTATCAGCGCCATTTTGGATTATACTAAACCAGTTTCGGTCAAAATAATAAGCGACTACCGCAGCAAATTTCTGAACATAACGTAAAAAATTTCAATCAAATTGGTGCCGCCATTCGGAGGTAATCGATGTACATGCATAAAAAAATACAAAGCGGTCGAATTTATAACCTCATTCTTGTAGAATTCGGTTAATTAGTATTTCTTGTGCCACCGAATATAAGTAAAGTATAGGCCGCTCGCTAAAATATTTTTTTACTATGAACAATTGCCGCTTTGTTGGCAGGCTACATACGATGAAAACTACGTTTATATAGATTATAAGTTTTTTACTTTTCAGACGAACTATTCTCGAATAAGCGATCCGGCCCTTAGACCACTATTAATATACAGAGGCTATATTGTAATTTAATTACTTTGTTAAGTTTTTTTTATTAAAATTTATATTAGTTTAATGTATGCTTAATAATGTATCGTTTTAACAAATCTTGAATAAATAATTTAACTACCAAAAAAAAATTAAGGAAAAGACCTTTGTCATTTTTTCACAGAGATGTTCTCCCTTAACTATCGAACTTCAAGTCACAAAAGACGTAAGTAATTTTAAACTGCGTGTGGCATGCTCAGTAGCAAGTTTTTGTTTTACAAATCAATACTGTGGCGTGTCTCTAAAATTATCTCTTTTGTAATTCATTATCGTTTGTATAAATAAATGATGCAAGCTATAAAAATGGATTTCAACGAAAGAGGAAACTTAGAGTTTTTAAAAATACAAGTGTAGTACCTTTTAGGAAAAATTGTATCTACCTAATACAATTTTCTAACAGTTACACCTCATATTTCTCCATGGTAACTAGTCTATTTATTGAAGTGGATCAGATTAACTAGTTGAGATTTTATATTAAGAAATACCAGGCAGAAAAATTATTCTTAAATTATATTAGAGACTAAAGAAGCTACAAAAAATATTTTTATTTGATTAATTTTAGCCTTACCACATATAAAAGTACGGGCTGTCCTTTAACAGTGCAGCAACAAGCCAACGACCCAATTAAAATTATAAATGAACCAGTTCCAATGAGAACGTATGGAGCTGTTCCACTAAACTCCGTACTCATTTCCATATATTTATGCAATTCCACTTCCATCCATATTCCAATTGCTAATATTGCAATTCCAGAAACCTAAAAAATTAACAATACTCTATTATCATGTCATAATCCGGTTAAATTCCTAACCATAACCATTTTCCTATAAAAATAAATAAAATTATCAAAAGCGAATAAAAAAAATACAGGATTACATGTTCGATACTTATGAAACATATGTCAACTGTAATTCTTGAAACATTTAATAATATTTTTTCCTTCTTTAACCACCTAAAGGAGAACGATAGCTTAATAAACTATTATATGGCAGCAAATTTCTCTATATCTGAAATCTTTAATTTTAAAGCTTCTCACTGCTCCAGTATATGCATAGATGACGTTTGACTATTAATATTTTACAGTCTGGCATCGAAAATGTCTGCAGATTTAACATCCTACCGACAATTCTCACAATTTAAATTTTATATAGACAATTTTTTTCTGTAAATTTTGACCTAGGTTCATTACAGCTTCACTAATGAAATCATTATATGATCGAAACTCATATGGAGAGAACCAGGATTAGATTCGCAGGAAATAAACTGTCTTTTTATCCTTTTTCTTTCATTTAACGACCTTTATTCTAACAGACAATAATTTTCTAAAGTAAAAATTTAATTCTGGTAATAATAATAATGTATTTTATTAGCATCTAAAATGAATATTGAACAGGTATAATAGTGGATGGCGAGATCTAGCATAGCTACTCATCTGATCGTCTGTTTTCTTAAATTAAATATAAAATACATATAAAATAAAAGTAGATATATCTATGATATAAAATGAATAAAAAAATACAAATCCCAAAAACATCCACGTTCACACTTTTGGGCCCCTACGTGATACTGATCCCAAAGATCACTGTACCTGACCACGCGTAGCAATAATAATTAACTTAACAGTTCTTTTTAAACTACCGATATTCCTATAGTGCACGAAATCCTCAGAAAGGAAATTATAAATTTTGACCAAATTGTATCTAAAATATCTCTAACAAAGGACAGTTCTATACTTCGGGACAGTGAACTTGTAACCATGAGGTGTTTGCCTCACATGAATATTAATGCCACGAATTAATTTATCAAATAGATAAAAAGGTGTTTCTGTCAATGCAAGCCAATTAACAAGTGTCGCCAAATGTACAAAAAAATCTTTCCTCCCAATTAGATCATCGAGATGTCCGAAATAAAGAATTCACATAGTCATACTTTCTCATACTGTAACCAAATCTAAGTACTGGCAATACATAACATCACAATATGACAACAAAGACAATATTAAAGAGTCACAGAGCCCTAATTGAATTTTAGTTATTAAAATACCCTTATGTATGTAAAGCATTTTTGAGTTATAATAACATCTTTGCAATAAATTGTAGGTATCCATCTCAAACCGAAGCTGTATGTCAAACTTTACTCCCAGATTCTTAGCAGGGTCCGACGGCGTCAACACTGTATCATTTATTTAGATTTTAACATCACTCTGCGATTTATTGGTTGTGGTATCCAAAAGAAGAAATTTTATTATCATTTAGACATGACTCTTAGATATCCCCAAAATTCTCTATAACTTATCATTAACCTTCCTTACAGATTGTGCCATATCGACTAAATTAAACGAACAGTAAACTTTCAAATCCTCAGCATATTGGTGCGATCGATAAGTTTTATAAATTTGCAGAAATCGATTGTGTACTGTGAAAATAACAGCGTTCCAAGAATGCTGCCCACTGGTCCACCTCTATTGAGAGTCACAAATTCAAGCCTCTCACTGTCAATGCAAACTTTTTGCTTCCTATCCACAAGAAAACGCCTAAACCACTCTATTGCGCTCCACCCCAAGCCAAAGTATCCCAGTTTTACATAAAACAAAGTATGATCCAAAGTTTCGAGGATCCTACTAAAAATCCATTAATATGAAACGTCATCAACTGTTATCACGTGCACCCTACACATCATCGCTCACTTGAAGAAGTGCAGAGGTTGTAGTATGAAAAGGGCGAATGCCTCTCGAACTAACAAATTTGCCTGTCTAATCATAGACAATTCTCTCAAGCACCACATAAAATACTTACAGGACAAAACTCAGAAATCGTCCTGGGATTCAAAACCTTAGGAACTGGTAATACATTAGCACGTTTCCATTGTAATGGAAAGGAAGCGTAGAAAGGCACTTATTAATTATAAAATGAAATAAGAAATTATATAAGTGGTAATCAACGCAAGCATCTTACAGTCCACTTCGTCAACTCCCTAAGCATTTGACTTTATTTTAGAAATAATTTCGTTAACCCGGTGATCGTCAGCTTAGGTAACCAGGAAAGCATGGGTTATATCCCCGAAATGAGAATTATTTTACCCTTCCAAAAATATATTGTTAATTGTTATGTCTATCAAAGGAATACTGCTGAAAAACTGATCATTATAATCCTAAGGGGAAAGATATAGATGATGTTCCAATATTAAGCCTCTTTAGTGTACGCCAAAAAATACCTGGATCCAACCTATACGTATATTGGAGGTACACCTTTTTAAATTTCCGACAGCCATTGTAATACTCATTCCACGCAGCATTTCTCTTTGTTTTTGAACTCCGACCGAGCTGTTTTACGCAATTTCATCTGAATTTAAATTTTTTCGTCAAATAAGGAGCTGGTGCTTTGGTAAATCCCGATTTTTTGATAAGCGCGTAAATATCAAACACCGATTTTACATTTTCATTTAAGAATAAACCCATGTCATCTACCCTCTGCATATCATAAATCACATTCCAATTAACAGCATGCAAGTCATTCAAAACATTATTATAACTGAAGTGGGTATAGTCATGAAATGTTCAAAAAGTTATTGGAAGACGAGGCTTCTTAATTTTTAATTAAACATATACCAAGTTGAGATCTGAAATATTGTTTATTTCGATTCAGTAAGTGTTCAAAGGCAGATTTTGTGGAGAAGTAACTGTAACATCTATGAGAGTTTGTGTATTTTGCGACTAAAAGAATAATTACGAAAATACCTCTTCAGTACCCTATATATCCATCTGAATTTAAATTAAGCAAATTTCCATTTAAATCTCCTACAAACACTAAATAATTACATGAAAGTAGAAATTATATCAAGGAAGTTTCACATTCATCCATGCAAGTATTCAAATTCACATTTCGCGGCCTGTACAGGGTGAGTCAACGATTGGATGAAGTAGGTTTGTGCCTTTTCGGTGAAATTAACAAAGAAACTATATTTATTGTTTGATACAGTTTATTTTTACGCAGATTTTAAAAATATTTAGGACTCTACAGGGTGAGCCAAAAAACTAGGACAGTATAAAGTTGTATTTTTTTAAATAGAACATCCTATATACGAATCGTATTTTCGATTTAGCTTATAATTTTAAATCTTTTTTATTAAGGGTTTACTATAACAAAATTTTATAGTTTCTGAGATAATTAAGTTTAAAGAAAAAAAGTCACATTTTCAAGCATCAATGCAATCCTAAATAACGTTTTCAATTTTGTGACAAATATATTCAAATTTGGAATTTAGCAAGGCCAAGGACAAGTTAACATAATTTTTACCTAATATTTGCAATAAAAGCTACAGGGTGTTGAACACATCGGCTCAAATTTGAACAAGTTTAAATGAATAAATATCTTTTTTTTTAAATGGTACACCCTGTATATTTTCATGTTATTTAATAGAGTAATAAAAACCCTAAAAGTTTTGTTAAACATATCCTATACCTATTTATAATAGTTTTTGAGATATTTCAGTTTTTCTTATTTTCCATACTTTTTTACAGAAATAGTTTTCATTATCATAGTAGCTATGGCAAAAACAATGTAAAAGAACATTTTTCTGTGTGTCAAATTTATAACCGCAATCACTTCTTTCGGTTTTTATGTAGTGTAGTTTGGTTTTTTTTGCATTCATCTTATATTGTAAAATGAATTTTCCAAAGAATGAGTTAAAAGATATGCTTTATACAATAGGAGAGGCTCAAAAAAATTGCCTTCTTGCTCAAAGAATTTACAAAATGAAGTATCCTGATCGACGCCAGCCTAATACCCATACTTTTCAAAACTTAATGCAAAGATTTGATTCTTCTGGTACTGTTGATTATCCAAAACGTAAAGTGGTCAACAAACCAGTAACTAATGAAGAAAAAGAACTACAAGTATCGTTAAATGTTCAGGAAAATCCTTATATTGGTAGCCGTCAGTTAGCAGCATTATGTGAAACATCACAATCCACCGCTAATCGTACTACCAAGAAATATAGGTATCATCCATATCACATGGAATTACACCAAGAATTGCATGGACAGGATTTTGAAAGTCGTGTAAACTTTTGTCGTACAATAAATGCGGAGATTCAATTAAATCCAAATTTATTATGCAAGGTAATGTTTAGTGATGAAGCTACTTTTAGAAGTAACGGTGCCGTAAATAGACGCAACATGCATTATTATGCCACAGAAAACCCATTTTGGATTAGAGAGGTGCAACATCAAAACCACTGGTCATTAAATGTTTGGTGTGGTATTCATCATAATCGAATTATTGGACCCCACTTTTTTAATGAACCACTAAATGGCCATACTTACCTGAACTTTCTACAAGAAGAACTACCCCAACTGCTTCAAGGTCTCGATAGGGATGAGGTCGACAGTACGTGGTTCCAGCACGATGGTGCGCCTCCGCATTACCATCGTGAAGTTCGTGCGTTTTTGGACCAACGATACCCGCAAAAATGGATTGGACGTGGGGGTTTCATTGAGTGGCCACCAAGGTCTTGCGATATCACCCCATTAGATTTCTTCCTATGGGGTTATATTAAAAATAAGGTGTATGTTATTCCACCAACAACAGTGGAAGATATGCGAAACAGGATTAGGGATACATGTAGAACAATAACGCCACTAATTTTGTCCAGGGTCCGAGAAAATCTGCAAAAAAGACTAAATTTGTGCATTGCACAAGAGGGTCGTTTATTCGAACACTTATTAAAAAGAAATAATTAATCCCAGTATTTAATAGGTAATTTTTTTGTTTCAATTTAGTATAAAAGTAAATATGTATTTGCCTTGTCGTTATTGTTGTGTTATTTTTTTCACATTATGTTTAATTAAACTATTGCCATTGTAATATAACGAATAATGTATTTCATCATATTTAACCACATTCTGTTTGTTTCTGTAGTTTCTTTTTATTATTTTACATGGCTACTATGATAATGAAGACTATTTCTGTAAAAAAGTATGGAAAATAAGAAAAACTGAAATATCTCAAAAACTATTATAAATAGGTATAGGATATATTGAACAAAACTTTTATGGTTTTTATTACTCTATTAAATAACATGAAAATATACAGGGTGTACCATTTAAAAAAAAAGATATTTATTCATTTAAACTTGTTCAAATTTGAGCCGATGTGTTCAACACCCTGTAGCTTTTATTGCAAATATTAGGTAAAAATTATGTTAACTTGTCCTTGGCCTTGGTGTTCTATTTAGAAAAATACAACTTTATACTGTCCTAGTTTTTTGGCTCACCCTGTAGAGTCCTAAATATTTTTAAAATCTGCGTAAAAATAAACTGTATCAAACAATAAATATAGTTTCTTTGTTAATTTCACCGAAAAGGCACAAACCTACTTCATCCAATCGTTGACTCACCCTGTACAATGACCCAAAACACAGTCTAGTTCGATTAATTTTAACATCAATCCAAATTTGTTTAAGTAAACTTACCGTTGGCATATGCATAAAAATTTTTAACTTCAAAGATTTTTTATATGAAAAGCTACACCGCCGCCTTTACAATATATATATATATATATATATATATATATCCCTTTTAACCAAAACATGGTCAGGAATAGCTTTACCTGCATTGACAATACTAGAATTCAATCAGGTTTCAGACAGCCCAAGGATGTCGTATTTCTCAGAGTCAATAATTCATTAAAGTGTGAACAAATTGGTCTGACATTAATATGAGCACACGTAAAATGCCCTGGTCCATCCAGGGGCGGATCCAGCCTCTCTCTTTGGGGGGGGGGGGCGATAATATCACAAAAGTATAGTATGGCAAGCGAAAGCAAGTTGTCGACGGGGGGGGGGGGAGATATCAGCAACATTCCCAGTTCTAGTGTAAAAGGCAGGGTCGGGTCTATTTTCTTGAATTTGAAGTTCTTGGAGGGGGGGGGGGGCGATCACAAGAAAAAATAAGTTGTCCACAGGGGGGAGGGGATGCGGGCAGCATACACATTCCTAGTATAAGAGGCAGAATCGTGTCTATTTTCCTGAACTCAAAGCTCTTGGGTGAGTGGCTATCGCAAGAAAAACAAGTTGTCAACGGAAGGGGACTACTAGCAGCATACACATTCCTAATATAAAAGGCAGAATCGGTTCTATTTTCCTGAACTCAAAGCTCTTGGGAAGGGGAGGGGCGATCGCAAGCATATACATTCCTATACTCTATTCAAGAACTAGAGAGAGTAATAACACTGTTACCGAAACCTCCTAAAATCGTTAAACCAGGGCGTTTTTTCCTCAACGAAAACTTATTGCTATGAATGTTTATGATGCTTTAAAATATCAATACCAAGATAGTAATGTTAAAAGTTCTGTTGAGATGTGTTTCAACATGATAGGAGTTGGAAAATCTACTATGTACCAAATACTGAAGGACAAAAAAAACGACTGGAATTGTTAGCACTCCCAAGTCACATTCGATCACAGGCAGACGAAAAACCTCGTTGGAAGAAGAATGTAAACTGCAATAAAAGGAGTTGTACATACATCTTATTATGAGAAGCAGATAACAACCGTCAACAAAATTCTAACTAAAATCAATGAAGATCGGAATTTACCTAACATCAAAAGAACTGAGCTCTGTAAATTGCACATAGAACTTAATTTTTGCTGGGAAAAACCAAATAGGAAATCTGTTCTTACAGATCGTCCGGAAAATGTCCCTTGACGAAGGAAATATCTCTCTCAAGTAAAAGGTAGAGTTGCTAGAAATAACACAACTTACAAAATTAGTAATTTATCAGAACTTTTGAAAGATTTTTTGGAATAAAGTTACTGCAGAAAATTTGGAAAAATCCATATAATAAAAGATTAAAGGAAAATGTGGAAACTCGATCTCATGATCCGTGAGACAGAGGAACCAATTATAATTAATTTGGGCGCAGATAGCGTCACTGACTTGGATTGCGAATTAGATACATAATGTTTACCAGCGTAAACACAATTTATTATTTAAATATTTTTAACATATAAAAATTAATTACATTTGCATCCCTTTTTAGCGTTTACTCGTAATTCTGCAGATGGTTTAAGAAATAAATAAACTGAAACGTCAAATGTCCTAAAAATGTTTTTAATTAATAATAAAATGACCGATAGCTCAAAAAAATTTTCACATTATATGGATGGATTTATTTTTTTATATATGTTTAACTTATTGTATTTTTGACAATGGGTATTTTGTAAGTATTTCAATTATAACTTAGAATTTTTTGAGAAAAAAAACTACGTTTTATTCTGAATGTTCCTAAAACGGTTTCTATGCCAAAATTAAAAATACAGTTGTGATGTGTGTTACATACATACTTAGTGATAAAAGAAACCTCTTTCCGACGCCGATGACAAGGATTAAAATCCTTTTTGACAGTTCATTCCTCCAAATATCTATTGCTATCGAACCCAAATGATCCATTATTATGGACCGTTATTTTTGATTATAAAATTTCTAACCCATTCCCATGAAAAATATATGTGTCTAATAGATTTTGCCAAAGACACCGAACTTATTATTAAAATCCTTTTTAACAGTTCATTCCTCCAAATATCTATTGCTATCGAACCCAAATGATCCATTATTATAGACCGTTATTTTTGATTATAAAATTTCTAACCCATTCCCATGAAAATATATGTGTCTAATAGATTTTGCCAAAGACGGGTCTATTTTCCTGAACTCAAAGCTCTTGGGGGGGGGGGGATCGCCCCCACCGCCCCCCCCTTGAATCCGCGCCTGGGTCCATCATTTTAATGCCAATAGGCAAAAAACAACCCCTCATCTTTGTTATGAAACATTAAATACTAAAATCGATTAAATAAAGGATCACTCAACATAAATCGCGCTCAAATAAATTATAGACTATGAAGTCTAAGATTATATTTCAGTTCAGATGAACCATAGAGAGTAACAGTCAATATCTTCAGATATAAATATTAATTAAAGAATAACCCACTTAAAAATAAAAATGTACTCTTCTTCAATACAAAATAAGAAATCTTAGAAATATTAAATGCCACTTCGTACTAAATAAATAAACTTGTGAAACAAAAAATAATGTTCTATTCACTAGAGTGGTCCACCATATTGGATCCGCCACACTGATTTTCAAAAAAATAATTTTAAACTCTTAATCTAATCTTAATCTACACTCTTGAAAACCCCCTGTACCATAGTCCTGATGTATAAGAACAATTTCTGCAAATTAGCTGCCTGTGGCGAAGTTTTGGCTCTTACGTTACCCTATATTTTATTATATATGACTTATTTTAGCAATTAACAGAAACGTTTTTGTGCGCCAATCAGGTAACTAAATTATATGTTTAATTATTTGAAATTCTTAGTAGCTTTTCAACATCCGCAACAGGAATATAAATACAACCCTGTATACTATTGATTTTTCATTACATATGACGTATTGAAATGAACTTTTTTTTTGAACCGGTAAATTATCCTTTAAAACATATTGCCTATTTATTGTCATTTTTCACTGTGTACCTATAAATTATAATTATCTAACACTGTATTTTTTTAGTATTAATTTGTTTAAACATATTTAAAGTAACATAATTGATCTTGTTTATTCCGG
Source organism: Diaprepes abbreviatus (assembly GCA_034092305.1). Lineage (NCBI taxonomy): Eukaryota > Metazoa > Arthropoda > Insecta > Coleoptera > Curculionidae > Diaprepes > Diaprepes abbreviatus. The sequence goes on from JASJET010000055.1 coordinate 34,301,290, forward strand.
CTTATATATACTAAGCAATATTTCTAATAAATCACATTTTTATATTATTACTATAGATATGTTATTTCTTCGATAAAAATAAAAGCAATAAACTTACCCAAAAAATAAAATTAAACACCATAAGGAAACTTTTCATGCAGGCAAGAGCTGCAACAGTTTGCAGATGTTTACCCATAATTATATTTATTTTAGTTAACCCACGTAAAACTTGTAATTTCTATGTAAAAATTGACGTCTCTGATGTGTTAGTATACTGTTTAATTGAAATTATCACAAATTATTATAAATAGTGTCCTTGTTTCTGGAGATATGCGTCTCTCCCTATCCAGACTGTTGCGAAGGAGGATAATTTCGACGTTTACATGGAGTTTGCGCTGAATTTGAAACGATTATATTGAGTTTTCTTTGGTATAGTGCACAGTATCGGCTTTCATTTTCTTATTCATCTATGTATATATATTATCGTTTGACAAATTCTTAGTATTATGTTATTATTAAAAGGGAGGTATTCAAGGTTTACTTAGCGGATTTTTTTGATTTTGTAATATGTTGTAATACATAAAAAACATCACAAAAGTATTTTTTCTTACGCGTTAATTCCGCATTTAAGAGGGTAAAAGCACCTTTAAAGTTTTCCCTTAGAAATGTATTTTTTATAATATCTCTTTTATAATAAATCAAATAAATTATTTTTAACCAACTTCTAAAGAAGGAGGTTCTCAATTCGTCGACTATGAATTTTTTTTATGTATGTACACCGATTACTCCAGAACGGCTGGACCGATTTGAATAAAATTTTTTGCATTATGTTCAGGAAGTTGCTGCGGTGGTTCCATATTTTTCTAGATGAAATTGGTGCAGTAAAATCCAAGATGGCGCTTACAATATGGCAGCCAAAAAAATTAATTTGGTCCGATTTTCTCCAAAATTAGTATGGGGAAGTTTTCGAGGTTGCATATAACGAATTCAAAATATTTTTAAAAAAATTCAATATGGCGGATCCAATATGGCGGACAAAAAAATCAATTTTGTCTGATTTTCTCCAAAATTGGTACGGGGGAGTTTTCGGGGTCGCATATGACGAATCTAAAATTATTTTTAAAAAATTGAATATGGCAGATTCAATATGGCGGACAAAAACACCAATTTTGTCCGATTTTCTCCAAAATTTGTATGGGGGAGTTTTCGGGATCTCACATAACGAATCTGAAATTATTTTTAAAAAATTCAATATGGCGGAACCAATATGGCGGACAAAAAACAATTTTGTCCCATTTTCTCCAAAATTGGTACGGTGGAGTTTTCGGGGTTGCACATGACGAATCTAAAATTATTTTTAAAAAATTCAAATTAATTATGTCCGATTTTTCTCAAAATTGATATGGGGGAGTTTTTTGGGTAGAATCTGATATTATTTTAAAAAAATAATTTTAACGATTTTACATCTCTCGATTTTGTCTAAAGTCAGTATTGGGGGTTTTTGTTAATGCTAATTACAAAATTAAAATAATTTTCGAAAAACTCAATCTCAATATGATGTCCTAACAATTTTACATTTTTCGACTTTCTCCAAAACTGATATAGAGTGTTCTTGAGGGTGTAAATTATGAATTTAATAGTATTTTTTCTGGATTCAATATGGCGAATGCAATATAACTGATTTAAAGTTTTATATTTTTCAATTTTGTTCAAATGTGGAACTGAGTCATTTTTGCGTATGTAAATAGCGAATATAAAATTATTTAATGTAAAATCTAATATGTCAGATACAATAAGACCGTTTAAAAATTAAGACGTTCAAATTATTTTTTTGAAATTCAATATGGCGGATCCAATATGGTGGGTTGAAAATTTTACCTTATTCGCTATTTATCAGACTTCGTATTAGAGGGTTGGGGGTGGTGTATTACGAATTGTTGAAATATTGTTATTAACAACGACGCAGTCGCGCGGTCTGACTTTTCATTTTGTTATAAGAAAACACGTTCCTAACGAAACTAAATGAAATTGACCGGCTAAAAATAATATTTTTTTGCCCTTCAGCTCTCATACTATTACTATAAACAGATGCAGTCCCAAATGAAATTATATCTATTGGGATTTTCATCCCGTCGTTATTTTAAGGGTAAATGTCATTTTAGATCATTTTTTTATATGAAATTTTTAAAATCATTGACAAATAGTTAAAGATGATACTGATATGAAGCGAATTAAAAAATAAAATTGACTCAAGACTTGAAGGGGTGACGTAAAAGTTATAGTAGAAAATCCCTATGAGTAAAAATTATACTGGTGACTGCACCTTTTTCATAAAGAAATTATTAGTTTTTTGAGATATTAGGGAAAATTTTAAGAGTGGTTTTACCCTCTCAAATTGACGAATTACAGGGTATGAAAAAATACGTGTGTAATGTTTTTCGATGTAGAAAATTCTGCGTGGTACACCTCTAATACATTCCTTGTAAGTTCAACACCTTGAATTAAATACTTAACTCACAGAAGATAAATTATCTTTTTTTATTATTATTTTTTAATTTTAATTTTACTAGATTTTGTTTTATACGATTTTATTCCAAAGCATACTAAGACATACTAACTCTTCTAAGTAAAAATAATTAAGACTGTTAGTCATATAAATTTTTCCCATAGAAAGAGATGTTGTATGATTTGTAGCAGACATTTAAAACTTTATGTGTAACCTTCAAATATATAAATATTTTCAATAAATTACTCTTTTATTTGTTTCAATAATACCTACGCTCTTCATTCAAATTCTAAAGGCTATTAAAAAGTCTATAAATTTTAGAATATACAGTAATAATTTAGCTTAAGTCTCTGGGAGTTATGATTATCTTTAACACCATCTAAAATATGATTATATTTCTAATGTTAAGGAAAAAATATAGTAAATCCTCTTAATCCGGACACGCATTCATTCTAAGTTCAACTTGTTTTTTAATTATGTAAAAATAAAGCAAGGGGAACTTGAAAAGTGGCCGATAAGTAAAAAGTATAGATAAATAAATAATTTTTAAATGAAACTTTTGTCGACAACAAAGAAAAATCATATTTGTTGTAAAAGGTCGTGATACTAAAAACATTGAGAAAATAAGTAGAAAATTTCAATTTGAAAATAAATATATACCTGAAGCATCTTAGATTTTAACAAAAAAGTTTAATTCTTAAATTCTCCAATCGTATCAAATATTTTGACCTAATCAAAGGTCACCCGATATGTTTGATGACTGTTCCTTTGCCTTCTACATTGTAATAAATCTTCCTTTTTTAAGAACTAATAAAAACCGTCCGTCACAGCTGGATCCTATCGTCCCTGGTACCTGGTGTTCATCGCTAACAACATCAAGGTTACTAGGAAAAAAGTTTCGATGAGAATGTAGAATTTTTAAATGACATTCTACATCCTAAGTCTTGATATGAGTGAAGCACTTCCCCTATAACAATTCATAGTTTTCTTTTTTGTTATTGTCTAAAAAATCTTTGACGACTAAAATGAAATAGTTCTAAACTTTTATTTCTTTTTTGTTTAATTTTTCAACACAACTACTGTACTTAATCAGTTTTCGTACCTGAAATCTCCTTCTTTCAGTTTAACATCACTAACTTAAGAGAAAATGTTCTTTAAATACTTATAATCTTCGCAATTCTTATCCATGGCTAAAATTTTTATTAACCCCAGCTTGATGTCTAAAGGACATAATATCATATTTTTGAGATTAACAAGAGGCTGGTACTTGACATTATCACTTTCCGGTTGATACGAATTTCTTTTTGAATGTAGTGCTCTTTATTTGATCACACTGCACTCTAAAGAGTATTGCAACTATTTTAAGATCTCCATAAATTGCTCATTTGTAATATGGAATAAAGAATTTTGTATTACCATTGTGCATTTACATTGTATTTTGATGAATAAATAAAAAATCTCCATTCAGATGAATCATGGTTTATATCTAGCTCGTTCATAAGATCCATAACATCATGACACACATATACAAATTCTACCATTTTAAAATAAGCTTCAAAGACTCGTTATAATTTCCAAATGATGTTACACACCTCTTGATAACTGTCTAGAAACTCAATAACTTGACCTTCTCAACCTTGATTGTGTGACATAGCAGGCCAGGGTTGAGAAGCCCTTACACGGCAGCCTTAAGACTTATATTGTCACTCGTTATATCTATTTTAGGTGAACAGATTGGTTGCCTTGATCAGGTTTGCTCCCCAATTTCTTCTCTTGGTATAGGCTTTCCGAATAGAGGTGATGTGTTTGGCCCTTTCATCCTCTTCGTCATATAGTCTACGCAATGGTCTTTCATTGTAGATGTTTGGTGTATGTAAATGTTTCCTCAAGATGCAGTGCCCACTTATTAGTTCTGTCAACAACTTGATGTGTTGTCTGCTTAGATACAGAATTTCAGGACTTAGTTTGTCGGATGGTCTGCTCAGCACTAGCTTGCTGTGTCTGTGGTCCGCAATGTGATTCCAGTGGGTCTGATATTATTGATTTATCCACCAGGATATCCTTCCATGAATAATAGTCTTTATAATTCCAAATACTGGCTCTTGGTTTTTTCGTCACTCGGGACACCCTTTTACCCTGTTGTGTTTTACCAGAGCGATAAGGTGATGAAGGCAGTCTCAGACCTGTTTTTAAACTAAGTCTAAGCCAAATCGTTTAGTTTACTTTGATTTATTTAGTCAGACTCACTTGTTTTAGGAGGTTCATGTGACGGATCTTCAGAACTCACCCGGTCTGGCAGTTCTTCTGGCGTAGGCCTACAAGTTTTTTCTTTGTCAGGCATCGATGATGATGAAGTGACTAACACAGGAATATTCTCCGTATGGTTCCGTATAGTTCTGCTGCTGATGGCAAGTTAGGAAACTGTATTTTATTTTTGTCATTCTTCAAATACCCTGATACATTTCTGACACCAAAAAAGCAATTATCTACATGATTTGAAGACTTGCGCCAGAACATGGTAACTACAAATAGCAATTTATTTTGTTTGTCATTCATCCATTTTTCCGATATAGCAATATAATACATACTAGATCTCCAAAGCTTTCCTAAACTTCAAATTCTCAATCCAAAATCCAGACAGTAAACTTTTTTATAGCTTGTGTAAAAATTGGATCATTATATAACATCCAGAAACTTAACATAATTTGTTTGGGGAAAAAAAATAAGCATATTTAATCTAAATAAACGTCTGTATAATATTTCGAAAATAAATAGCAGAAAATTACTTCGTTATACTTAAATTTTTGAAGTACCTGGTAAAGGCTGACTCTTCTTCTTTTTCAAATGCCTTCTCCCGTATATTTGTGTTGCGTGTTAATTATGTTATGCAGTAATATGCGGAACCAACGGCTTTAAGTGCTTTCAGAAGCACATTTGAGAAATTTTTATTAGGAAGAATACTGTACAGTGGTTTGATGTTCAGACTAAGATATGAACTCGAGTCGTCTAAGTGCAACACTGACTCGCTAACTACTACACCATGCTTGTTACCAAGCTAACTATAACAAAAAATTTACTTTCACATTATATTGGTAATTAGACTTGTTCTAAAAAATTTAATGCTTCAATTCATGAAAAGTGAGGGTAGCACAACAAAAATATGTTATCATTATTATTATTGTCTGACCTGTAATCCCTTGTGTAACTATCAAACAAAAACGTCACACAGTTTCAGGTAGTAAAACCTGATTAGATTCTAATAACACTTGGAATGTTTTACATAACAATATTTGTCCAATACTTATCTAGACACAAAATCGAATTTTTTATTTACCGGGATAAGCTTCCACGTAAATTGATTAATTTGCATGCCTGCAGCTATATTCAATTATTCTGAAATATTTTTTGGCGCTGACGCATTTTAGAAATTTGAAAAGTGCTTCCAGTTGTTGGAACAGACTTCCCATACGTAAAGAGTGACCGCAAATATAAGTACAAATTTAAAGCTTAGGTCACCAGAGAATATCAGTGATATAAAAAATTCACTATTAGATAAGGTAAAACTACCCCCATACAAGAAAAATGGAAATAAATGATAAAATATCTCAAAAAAATTGTGTTCATGAGTTATTATTTAAGCTGATCATTAAATAGCAATTGCCACATATTTATGGTTCGTTTTTATTGACAATCGCCCTTCCATGAGAGTGAAAACAACTTCTAATAGTAAAAAATATTTACAAAAATAAGAAAAAAATTATTTCTTCATCCTATCAATTACAAGAGATATGCAAAAGATATTTGCATCAGATTCAATATGAATACACCCCATAAAGAGGATATATCTCTACGATGAACCTGAATTTTTAATCGATTAATATCATCGAAAAAGAATATTCGCCAGTGGTCAATTTTGTTTGCGAAATTGGTAAAATATATTTCCAAAAATATTTTTTGAACCTTTAGGATTCTTCAGACGAACTAACATAAAGTAACCCTTAAAGTGAATTAAAAGGGGGGGGGACGAAATGGCGTAATTTATTTTTATTATTTGGGATTAGAATTTTATATTTTTATTTCCAACCCTATAGTTTAGATTGAACGTTTTTTTAATTCTATTATTTATTTCGATAACACTCGACCGTAAAAAAAGTTTGGCCCCGATTTACTAACAGGAACCCACCCTTAGCGAGAAAAAATAGAGGTGAGATTTGAATTGTATTTTTTATATTCGACCCTGTTAGTTTGATTGAGTTTTTTTTAAATTATTTATATCGATGACATTTGATTATGAAAAAAGTTTGGCCCCGATTTACTAACAGGAACCCACCCTTAGCGAGAAAAAATAGAGGTGAGATTAGAATTTTATTTTTTATATTCGACCCTGTTAGGTTGATTGAATTTTTTAAAAATTATTTATATCGATTACATTTGATTATGAAAAAAGTTTGGCCTTGATTCATTAACAGATGCCCACACTTAGTGCAAAAAAATGTGCGTTAGGTTAGAAGTTTCTTTTTTATTTCCGACTCTGTAAGTTGTTTTCTTAAATTATTTGTACATCGAACACTTCCTTGTGAAAAAAGTTTTTCCACGATTTACTAACAGGAACCCACCCTTAGTAGAACAAATTAGAAGTGAGATTAGAGTTTTATCTTATTACCGACTGTCTAAGTTGGACATTTTTTTTCTTAAATTATTTATTTCGATGACACTTGACTGGTAAAAGAGTTTGGCCGTGATTTACTAACAAGAATCCAACCTTAACGCGGGTTGGGGTGGTATGGAAATAGTTTTACCCTTTTTATAACATGTGTTTGTATTGGATCGGATGCAAATATATTTATTTTTCTTGTAATTTATATGATGCAGAAATTTTTTTTTTTTATAAATATTTTTTGGCTTTTTTTGACTGTAAGGAGTTGTTTTCACCCCCATGAGAGAGTGAATGTTAATAAAAATGAAACATAAATATATGGCGAATGCCGTTTTATGATCAGCTTAAATTATGACTAACATATTTTATAATTTATTCCATTTTTCTTGCATGGGGGGTAGTTTCACCCTGTCTAAGGGGTAAATTTAACAATTTTTTTTGTCACCAATTTTTCGCTATTCTACATGACCCAAGATTTAATATGAGATAAGATAAACTTGTTTATCTTCTTTTCTTGTAGAGATATTAGATCTTTAATGTCAAAACTTTTAATCAACTGGAACACATTATGAAACTCCATTTCATCAACTTTGATAATTAATTTCTCAAAATTGAGACAGTTGCTCATCTTTTCTGAGGGCATAAATGTTCAATTGGCATAAATTTTGATTTCAAATGCGAGAAACACGAAATAGGCTAATTTTACGGCCATTGTTTTAAGTCTATTAGTATGAATTCTTTATCCGAGATTTCTAAATATTACGAGTTAATTCTTATTTATAAGTTTATTGAAATAATGTATTCAATAATTATGAAAATAATAGAAATCATTAAGGATTACTTAAAAATTACTGTTGTAAAATCTCAGATTCAAACAAATAACTTCTTTCTGTCAAGTCATTGCGACTTTGTTTTTATTGATTTTCTTCTCATACGAAATCGCGGTTATTGATAATGTGCTACGCAAACCATGTGTTCCTCACATTCTAAATACAGGCTAAATTGGGAGGATAACACGTATGTGTATATGCTTGAAGCATGGTTTGGAGAATATTACTCTCTTCTAGATGACACAAGAAACAATAACCACATATTATTTTATTACCAAATATCCTAGATATTTTATCTTTAAAATATAACTGCAATTACTTTATTCCTTACTGGAAATTTTTGCTTATAGGGGTCATGTATCGCACCATTTTATTTTTAGAAAACATTGTAGTTCTTTAAAGTTATTTTAAAAATCAAATATTCAATTACCTTTTAAAAATCATCAGCTTTGTTAAACAAAGAGGTTTAATTTATGTATAAAAATTAAACAAAAAAAAACATGAATTTTTTTAATATATTTAAATATTTTTATTCACTTTCTATATTAACTCCATGTAATAAAATAATATCCACAAAGTACAACATCCGGATCACACCCCTCAACCGATATCATTTTCCAAGGACTGCTTAACACGCCATTATCGGGGCGCTATTCTCTACATTTCATTTAATTGTCTAGCGAATCCGTTTTCCTTTAAAGTCGATGTATCTTGAGGGCTTTATCGAATAGAAGTCACGGGCATTGCCAGACCAGAAAGAATAACACATCCTCAAACTACAGATCACAAACTTTAATAGAATTAATATATACAATAGCAACATCACAAAAAAAGAACACAAAAAATGTACAGAGGCCTAAAAAGATTATTTTGAAAGCATATTCAGATCATCTTCAGATTGTAGGTTAGGTTCAGATGATTTCCAAAAGTTATTAAGGATTTTTTAATTGGAATATAGTGAAATTAGATGGCAAAATACTGCCCTGTAAAATTGAAAATTACATCATATATTGCTCAGGAGATGTAACCACTGAAAATTGAAATGGGGTACAATAATTGTTTCAGAGGAAGTTGTTTGAATAGTGGAAGAATTTTACCGATCAAATAAATTGCAAAGCTCATGAATTTAACATTATGCTGGTCTATACTACCACAGCATAAACAAATGAAGAAGAAATTGAAACTTTTTATGAGGATTTAAATATAACCTTAAAACACACTACGAAGAGTGTGATAAACAAAATATTACAAAAAATTAACGTCAAGATGAGAGATGAAAAGGAAGAAGATACTCTGAGAAATTATGGCTTGGATAAACATAATGATATAGGACAGAGGTTTCATCTTGTACTTTATGCAATAAGGCAATTGTAATGAATGGTGTGTATATATGTCATTCAAACAGACAGTGAAGAAGGTGTTAAAAACTCATGGACGGGATTGTTATTGCATATAAGGAATATGGCCTGAAATTGAATACAAGCAAGACAAAAAATGGTGATTGGTTAAAACCCCAGGCGTAATCAATATTATGCACCTAGGTACCGTTGTTAATGAAGAGGGAACACTATTGAAATACGCTCTAGCATTGAAAAAGCACGGGGCCCCTTTTACAAAAAGTGCAACATATCCTGTAAGTGCAAACTAAACTTAAAAATAACAACAAAAGTACTAAGAGGCTACATTTTATAAAGTAGAGAAGCTGCAACATTACAGAAACAACACAATGGAGAACAGAGTCATTTGAAATATGGTATTACCGCCAAATGCTATCCATTCCTTGGATAGCACATACTACAAACCTGGGAAGAAAAGGAATTAAAAAGAAAGAAAAAGACTATACTTTGGTGACATTATATGGAGTCAAGCATATGATCAACTACAACTCATAATTGAAAGAATAATCGTTAAAAGAGCACCATGAAGACGCCATAACTCCTAGCTGAAAAACCTATGACAGTCGACAAATATGACATTTACCGAACAATTTAGAGTGACAAGAGATAAAATCACATGAGCAAATGTGACCTCCAAAGTCTTTAAAAGATTAAGGATTTTAAGAGCAGCCGCGGTCAAGCCTTGACGAACTTGTAGAATAGTCCATCTCTCATTAAATGCATCCACGACTGTATTACACTTCATGAGGATACCAAATTTTTTTGTATTGAGAGAGGTATTCAGCAAAGAGACACCCTACTTCCAAAACTTTTCACAAGGGTGTTAGAGTATGTATGCAACACCCTCAATTGGTATAGAATGAGTATAAAAGGGGATGGAAAGTTTTTATATAATCCTAAGTTTGCAGATAACATTGTAATTATTGCAGATAGCTTTGAGCAGACCTAAATAATGCTTCGAAAGCTATATACGGCCCTAAAGAAAGTTAATCGTAAACTTGACTTAGCAAAAACACAATTCATGACTAACCTGATTCTCAGCAAAAATATCGCAGAGTATAGTACAGATATTTAGGTCATGAAATCAGACTTGGTAAGGATAACCTGATTGGTGAGCTAACGAGAAGAATAAAGTTAAATTGAGCAGCATTTGAAAGGCTAAAAAAACTATTTAGATAAAATATCCCAGTAAGTCTAAAGAGAAAAATATTCAACCAATATATTTTTTCCGTACTGATTTACGGTGCAGAAACTTTAACACTAAAAATACAACAGTATCCAAAGTGGTTCTGAGAGCGATGAAATGAATATTGTCGGATATTTTTCTAGATGAAAAGATTCCAAAGTCCACCGTTCTCAAAAGGTCGGGTGTAACCCATGTTATCGAGAGAACAACCAACTTAGAATTACGAAAACAAACTACGATCAATGGACAAAGATAATTTTGGAATGATGATCCCGAATATAGGCAGTCAGAAATAGGGAACGATCACCAACCAGATGGGCTGATGATATAAAGAAGACAGCCGCAAACTGAATGAAAGTGGCACAAAACCGGACTACGTGAACAAATATGCGAAAAGCCTATGTTCAGCAGTAGATGTTATGAGCGCTATGATGAAGATGATGATAGACGATGACAACTCTGTAATTGTTGATAATTCTGCTGAAAAAGTTTTCTAGAAAATTTAAAAAATACAGCAAAGAAAATCCGACTTTCCGTCAATGAAAAACATTTAGTAAATTGGAAAATAAACTCAAAATTTCTCAAAAAAAAAAATAGAACATCAATACTTGTCTCGTCTACCATAGCAAAAACCATTATTACTTATAATTATATTTAACTATGCTCACTGGCAAGTACGCAACTACTAAGTGATTCTAATTTAAAATAAGATCTCTTAACAAATAAATTATATAAAGACAAAGTCATAAAGTTATTTATTATAACTTACCAATTTTGAAAAAAATCAATAATTACCTTAGTAAATAAATATTAGTACTTACTATAAATTATATCATTAATATTAGGTATTATATATACTTACACAACCCTCACTTCCAACTCTGTCTAAAACAAAAGATAACTTTCATCTCGGTTTCCATATAAAGTCCAAGGCAAGGTTTAAAATGCACCTGAGCACCTATTTCCTAGGTGCGCTTAAACCTCAAAGCAAGTTACTCTGATTTCCAATTAGAATTTATTAATGCTCCGTACAGTTTAACTCCAGTAACTATTTGTTTAAGAATAATTAAGGGATAACTTATGTTCTTTTTTTGTTTATTTTTTTAATTTTTACTTTTACGACTCCTAACTTTGAAATTAGGATTGGGGTGCTCCACGAATATCGTCTCGATATGAAAATTGGGTAACCGCTGATAACTACCTCCATTACATCCCTAGTAATGACAGAGAATGGAGCTTCTTGAATAACTTCTTATTTATCTACACTGGAAAAAGGAAATACATTAAATTTAAGGTAAATGTGCTGGAAGTAAATTTCATAAACGTTTATTGAATGCGTTTAATTGAATAACCTCTTCTTTTATCTACACTCGAAAAAGGAAATACATTAAATATAAGGTAAATGGGCTGGAAGCAAATTATTAAATGCGTTTAATGCAATGCATTAAATTTAATAATTTACATTGATCTAAATTGATTATTCCATTAAATCTAATGTAATCATACATTAAATTTAAATTTTGATCATTACTTTATAAGGTGGCTATGTACATTAAATATAAAGCCAGTGTTCATTGAATTTCAAATATGTTATCACATATTTAATGCCAACCGACATTAATACGAAGTCAAAAAATTCTACTAGCGAGAAAAAGTGGAAATTTTTCCTATAGGTAGTATACCGTCATCTGTACACCGGTTTCGAATTCATTGGTTTCCGTCAGTACCGGCATACATGTATACCTCATCATAAGAAAAGTGAGTCCATTAAGCAACTTATATCATACTAAATCAAAAGTCCAATACAAATTGCCCCATTTCCCAAAATCTCATGCAATGTATCATGAATATTAATGTAAATTCCTTTAATGTTAAGGTACATGTGAAATAATATTAATGTAGAGAATGTTGAAATATCTTTTCAGGTACTTCATTGAAATTTACGGTGTCATTTAATCAAATTTAATGTACAGTGAACTGATATTTCAATGAATTTGCTTTAAATTCAAAGTGAATGTAAATTATGCACGATTTAAAGTACAAAATCATTACACTTAATGTAGATTGCCCATTAAATTTACATTAAATTTAAGGTTATTTTTAACAGTGGGCTAAAGTGTCATCTTAATATGTTAGACAATAGTTCCGATTATTTTTAATTAAATAATATTGAATTTTATATGCATTTTTAAATATAAAAGGAAAACAAGAATAAATAGAACTCAGTTCACATTATGTTGGCAAAATACGTAATTAATGATAGCTTTTTTAATAAGAGAAGTATAAAATATGCAATGTAAACGTATTCGCCTATGTATCATTATTCGATTTCCTTTGCTACAAGTTATAGTTTTTGTGCGTATTAACTATTCAGGCGTTGTTTATAAAACAAGTGTCCTGTAGTTGAAATCCTTGTTATATTTTTCGCCATTTGTTCGTTAGCAAAAAATATTTAGAAATATTTTTAATATTTTCCCGATCGCCTATAAAACCAAAATTCGTTAGACATATTTCTAGGTACCTAAGTTTAATGAGAAAATTCATAAAATCTGATAAATTGCATTTTACCGGTTGAATATAGTGGCCATGTTAGAAATATCATTTCATAGCTTGTAGTTCATATCCATAGACAAACTCCGGAGAAAAGCCAAAGGGATTCTGGACAATATTTAAATAAGGTAATAAGCATGATAACATTGTAACAGTAGCAAAATACGATCATAAAAAATGTAGCCAAGGAAAAAAGTTTAAGCAAGAGTATTTGGCAGGAAGAGAAATATTTTAAATAAATCAAGGTAAAAGAATTAACATTTAATTTTACTTTATTCTCTTTTCCTTGCGCATCAAAAATCCTTTGTTGCATCTATTTCTCTTTCAGCTGCCTATCCACACTATTGGATACTGGCAATCACACTTACTACTTTCCATTGCCATATGTACCAGATATTCAGTATATCTTAAACCTGTCTATTCTCTTAAGTTTCGCAGCTGGAACATTTGTTTTCTTCTCACATCCTGTTTTTCGTCGACGATTATAACTATAGCAGACAGTATTTTGAGTTTCCCATAATACGAGTAAACTACACGTTATCCTCTTCCTTATATTGTCCTTTCTGAATCATCTTAAAATGTTATACCTAGTAGGTATCGCTTCGGTAGCTATTTCTGAAATAATGATTGAAACCGTTTAAACGAAGTGGTAAGATGAAAAAGACCAATAATAAATCTGTCTCTCTAATAATTATTTTCTAATTATCTTTTCCCTGTTTTCCTTAGGCTTCGATCAACCCTTTGAAGGGTTTTTGGACTTGGCAATGTTCGAGATGGGAATCTTTCGACATAAAGTCTTCTTGCTTTTAGAATAATTTGATAGCGCTTCACCATAAATTAAATGCATATCAGCATATTCTGCGTAAGAACATTCTTTCATTTTTTAAAATTATTTTTATTTAAAGGTAGTTTTGACAAATTCCATCAATAGTAATTCATTATGTAAGTATTAACAATAACCACCTGATTTTTACCTGTTTGTGTTGAGCATTAGTAACTTTTGAGTGTTTCGCATAAAAACCGATTTATCGCGAAAACCGCCAATTTTATCGAAATAAATTAAAAGTACCTTTTTTGAAGAGAAGCGACCAAATGATTTAAAACATCAGTTTTTAGCTCTGTAAAATGACACCTGTCAAAAATTAGGCCCAACGAGTGTAGCAGCAAATCCGTTCCTGACTTCTCTGATGATCTAAAACATCTATTGTAGTATGGTTTAATAAGTCTTTATGACCTCTAAAAAAATTAAAACTTCATTAAATTATACAAGTCAGTTCAAAACTTAGAGTCGATAAGGTAAATCACTGGCTACCCCTTGAGGACTCTGTATCTTCTATGACAAAGTAGGGTTATTTTGACCTTCCCTATATGTCCTCGAGAAATTAAGAGTTACTTACCGGACACCCTGTATATATATATATATATATATATATATATATATATATATATATATATATATATATATATATATATATAATCTTCTTTGAATCTATGAGTTAGATTATGCTTATAGACTTGAAGGCGACCCAACATGCAGATGGTGTTGTGACAGAATTTGATTATAGACTCCTGCTAATCACATATTGAGGTAGCGTTAGCCAATCTATCTATAACCAATTTATTGCCACACATTAATTTGTAGCTATTTTAATAACCTTCAATTAAATTTCACAGTAATAAAGACACTCTAGAAGTCTAGTCGTTCAACTTCTCTCTTGCAGCTTTAGTACCAAACAACTACGGTTTTTTAAGCTTACCAACCACAACACAGAACTTCAGGAGTCAGAAAAGGCTGCTAACTAGTTGGTCAGAAGACATCTCTTGTTTTGTAGGTCTCGCAACAGCCCGCCCGCGACTTAATTCGCGAGAAAGTTTTTTAATTAAATTAAATAAAACAACTTAGTCTATTAACAAAATAAATAGAAAAAAACGAACTATTTACAATGAGAAACTTAAAACTAATAACAATTAAGAAAAAACCAAGATAATTGCTCTTCTCGGCCGTTACTTTAACCAAAAACGTAAAACCCAATTTTGAAAAACTCGTATAAATAGCTTAATAAAATATTAAACAGAAAAAGAAATAAAACGCGAAAAACAGCTATTTACATTACTTGATCGAACCGTATGAAATTCGCGAAATGCCCCACTAAAATTACACACAATAATCCCTTAATCTCCCAAATTAAACAAAGATAACCTTCTTTCCCGGCGATTATACCCGTGACGTAAGTATTCTACGACACTGGTACTCACGGAACCGTTCTAACGACCTTCAAACTATGACTGAAATTTACTATTCCTCAAAAGAGTGTCTTCGAATCTTACACCCCCTCGACACCCCTCTGATTCCCATTTGTACCCATATTAGCCGATGGAACCCTATAAACGTCAATTTCTTTCCCTTAAAGTCCGAAAGTTTCGATCGTTACGTGCTGAGGGCGTTAGCTATTCTATACCGGATGTTTGATTCCCGAATTGGCCTCTGAGCGTCTAAATCCTAATTTTTATATAAAAGAATAGTAAAACAAACTAACCTACGTCTTTCTATAACGAAAAGAATATATGTTAAAGACTGTAAAAAAACTATTCACTTTTCTTGGCTGTTTTTGGCAAAAAACATCTTAACTCGTTATTTCTTGTGAATAAAAAAAAACAGTGATTAATCAAAACTCTTTTTACAAATGGCCAAACGATATATTTCTATTATAGTCAGTTTATTTGATCATTCTTTTGTTTCCTGATAATAGGAAGAATCGTTCAATATTCTAAAACATTTTAACGGTGTGTGCATATATCATATGTTATAAACCTCCCTTATATTTCGGTTTTATTTACATAACCAGGGCAGGATTACTTAGACAGATTTATAGGCAATTCTAAGAGAGGGTCTTATTACGTCTTCATAAATTAACTGACTTTATGTATTTTTTTTTTAAGAAAACCTTTAAACGACAAAGATAATAAAAGTTAAGTTCGATAACTGATTTATTTTTCCTTTACACTTTCTTGGATAGTGATAAAAAAATATAACTACCCTATTCCCACGAGAAATCTATTCACAGAATGATTATTTAATTATTCATTTTAACGGAATATAGTTCACATCGGATGGTGTAAAATAATTAATATTTGTTCCATTACAGTGTTTGGAAGAGGATGAAACTGTTGATCATGTTCTCAGCGAGTGCCCAGCACTCAACGGACTGAGACAAAGATATTTCGGAGATACAGTTTTGTTACCGGAAGCAGTTAGGCAAGTTCAACTAACGAAGCTGCTTGGATTCGCAAAGGCGATCGGCCTCGAATAACCTGCATATATGATGGGATGTAAAGGGCCCAATGGAGGCTTAGGCATCGATGATCTAGTATCACCACCCCTTTTTTATTCATTCATTCATTCATTAGGCCTATAGACTCCTTTCGAGTTTGGTATCGAGTCAAGGTATTGAAAATTACAAGATTTGTAATTTAGATTTTTAAGTCAGAATTTTGAAAATTTGACCCTAATTAATACTGTTGTAGCCAATCTCTTACATATCGATGACGCTGCAGTGATATGGCAGATAGTTATGTGAAGTGTTAATTACATCATTGGTGGAACATTGAGCTCTCTCTAAATATTCTGTGATGGAGTTATAAATGAAATCCGTAAATGTTTCACATTCGAGGTCTATGTGGATGATAGTATTTCTAACGTACTACAAAGCCCCACAGATCATGCAGAAGTTTCTGTTTTGGAAGCTCTCTAGTCTGCTGAATGATGTATTATGTAGTAAAAAACTTCCCGGAAAAGTTTCCTGAACTAATAGTGGAAACCAGATCAAAATTTATTCGAGGAAATTTGTTTTAAAATATATAGAGTGATAGGACTAAAATTGTCATATTAAAAAATCGTTTGTTTTACAACTGAAATTTTTTCATTCCTAATATAAAAATTGTCTAGTCTTTTAGCAACTATTAAAATAATTTTATTATTGCTTTTAAACCTTGATAAATTTACACGGGTCAGAAACTTATCGAACCCATCATCATATGACTTTATTATAATCATATTATCTACCACGGATGGCGTTTCCCAACAAACAATTGAGGCCCAACGTGCGTGGTTCCGTCTAAACAATGCAAAAATCGGATGTGTAGTTTAGTTACCATTGAAAACACTGTTTTAATGTTTTCGACTAGAAATTTGTTGCTTAACTTCTACAATTAAATTTGCAGTTTCTTCTTTACCTTAATTAAAAAATATATTATAATATTTTTTGACGCGTTTCAGTCTTATTCGCGTAAAGTTTGTTTGGTGTAGTGTACGATAAATGGTATAAAAAGTTTAATAAACGTGCAGTAATTATGATTAAGGAACCACGCCATGTGATTTCAGTAAGATGTTTTTGTTAATTTAGTTTCTGTTAAGAATTTTGTGAATATATATAATGTTATTATAACACAAACAAAATAATATTTTACACTTGTATTCATGCGCACATCAGACATTAAATTTTATATATATATATATATATATATATATATATATATATATATATATATATATATATATATATATATATATATATATATATATATATATATATATAATATAGGAATTAATTTTTCTTAAACAATTAAATATATTTTTAGTTGGTTATTTTCTTGGGAATATGGTTCATTTTTATATTGAAACTACATATATAAAGTAGTCATACTTATTGTATATATATATATATATATATATATATATATATATATATATATATATATACATATATATATATATATATATATATATATATGTATATATATATATATATATATATATGTATATATATATATATATATATACTGATCAGTTCTCAGCGAGTAACGAGACGAACCGCACTTGAAAATGCCAAATGAGATTTTTGCGAAACGTCGTGAAAACGATTTTTTGAACGAACGGATTGAAACCTGGAATAACCAAACTATATATATATATATATATATATATATATATATATATATATATATATATATTAATTTAAATAACAATCTTATCTAATATATTTATGAAAACTAATAAATTTATGAAATGCATAACTTCCACGTAATCTGTTTTAAAATAAATCTGAAGAACGGGCTAACTTACCATCAGGATCTAATTTACCCATACTTTGCTTATATTCTTAGCATAATTTTGATTATTTCATCACCTTAATGATTAATTTGTTTCCCTTACGCTTTCTTTGTTTATGTCAATTTAAACTTATAAATATTAAATTAGATTTTATTTAAATTTATAGGACCTTAGTAAATAGTGCTTCTAATATATTACCCTAAATATTCTTAAAAATATTAACAAGGAAGGTCTCCCAACTCGACGCCTCCGATTTTAATAATTTTTTGATATATTGTAGGCTACGATGAAATAAAATACACGTGTTTTTTTATCTGCGGAAAAACAGTTTAAGAAAGTTAAATCTGCCCCCCGAAAATGGATTTTCCAATATATCTCAGGTTTTTATGGGCATTTTGCAATGAAACAAATTGCGCATTCCTTCTGATGTCAGTGAGCAAGTAAGTTTCGACCATAAGGGTTGCAATTCCTATTTTTTACATTCAAAAATCTACTTTTTTTGTGTTAATGTGGATAAAAAATATATTCGTTAATTGAATAGCTGAGCGCTTCTAGATTGTTTTCTTAAACGACCCTTAAACGAAAAATTACCTCCAAAATAGGTTTCTCAGTATGCTTCAGCTTCTAACTAATATTTTGCAAACTACCAAATTGCATGCTATTTTTAATGCAAAACTAAACTACCTGATGCAATTTCAACCGTAAAGGTTGCAACCCAAAATTTTTATTTTAAAAAATAGAACTTATTTGTGTTTATTTCTATAAAAAAAAATAAAACAATCTCTAAATGGTTTGACCAAGTATTTTTCCTGATTGAATACAAAAATGAAGTTGACCTTTTTGAAGACGATTTTTTATAATTCCTCGTGGACGGAAATTTCATCCCCCAAAAAAGATTCCTTAGTATGCTTCAGTTCTAATTGATATTTTGCCGGTAATAACACTTCACATGCGAAAAGTAAACTGACCAATGCAATTTTGACCATAAGAGTTGGATAAAAAATATATTCGTTAGTTGAATACAAAATAAAGCTAACCACTTCTAGATTGTTTCCTTGAACCACCCTTAAACTAAAAATTATCCCCAAAATAGGTTTATCAGTACGCTTCAGTTTCTAACCGATAATTTGCAAATTAGCAAATTGCATGCTCCTTTAAACGCAAAACTAAACTGCTGCAATTTCAACCATAAGGGTTGCAACCAATAATTTTTATTTTAAAAATTAAAACACATTTGCGTTTATTTCTATTAAAAAAATCAAGATAATCTCTAAATGGTTTGAACAAGAATTTTTACTGAATGAATACAAAAATTAAGTTGACCTCTTCAAAACGATTTCTAACACCCCATGAACGAAAATTTCATCCCCCAAAAAAGATTCTTTAATACACTTCAAGTATTAATTGATATTTTGCCCATAATAATACTTTACATGCGAAAAGTAAACTGGTCAATGCTATTTTGACCATAAGGGTTGCAACCCTTAATTGTTATATTTAGAATTCCTTCTTATTGTGCCTATTTCAATAAGAACATTTCAAAATGAGCTACTAATATTTGGAAAAAGTATTCTCATTATAAAATTATAAATTCAAAGTTAACCTTACAACTGAATAAATCACAAATTAAGTTCCTGATGAAAAAACGAAGTTGTAAGTTAAAGGTTCAACTCTTACATATGAGCTGTCATTCAATTATTTTTCATTTACAACCGGTTTCGTTGTACAATATTGATAAGAATACAAAATATATTTAGAAAACTGTTCTCATTGGTGAACTTTTTATTGAAGATCGTCTAAACGAAAAAAAAACTTTAAAAAACAACAAATTCGTTTACTTAATTAAGAAACATATTTGTAAAGTCATGTGTCAGTCCATTTTCTACTTTTTAATGAAAACGGGTACAAAAAAGATCGAATTTTAAAAGTATGACATAAGGGTAGCAATCCTCATAGTCGAAGGTGTAGGAGGTAGTATGAGTAGTGTTTATACATTAGCAATAGAATGAAACTTATACTTATTTCAAAATCTATTTTTAAAAACAAGGTTTTCGTTGAAAGGTGGTTCCAGAATATTACCTAAATTTGGCCAATTTAGTTTATGAATTCAAATAATGAGAGAAATGAAAGATTACTAACTCATTTTGAAATGTTAATATAGAAATAGGCTCGACCAAAAAGGAATTTTAAAAATAGAAATTAAGGGTTGCAACGCTGCCGGACAAAATTGCTTCTTCCAGTTTATTTTTCGCATTTAAAGTAATATACTATTTGATTATTAGCAAAATATCAATTAGAACCTTAAGCTATCAAGAAATCTTTTTTGGGGAACGAGGGTTACAATAAATTATCTTGAAAGATTAACTTCATTTTTGTATTAATTCACTAAAAATATTTGTTCAAACAAACCATTTAGAACTCATTTTGAATTTTTTTTATAGAAAAGAACATAAATGAGTTGAAATTTTTAAAATAAAAATTATGAGTTGCATCTCTTACGATTAAAATTACATCAGATAGTTTAGTTTTGCATTAAAAGTAACATCCAATTTGATTATTTGCAAAATATTAGTCAAAAGCTAAAGCCTACTGAAAAATATTTTTCGGGAGGGGGGGGGGTAATTTTTCGTTTAAGGGTAGTTTAAGAAAATAATTTAGTTACTCAACTTTATTTTTGTATTTATTAACGAATACACTTTTTCTATTTTTCTTTAGCTCATTTTGGATTTTTTTTACTCAAATAGATAAAAAAAACAGATTTTTCAATATAAAACCAAAGTTGACCTTACAACTGAATAAATAACAAATTGAGTGCGAGATGAATAAACGAAGTTATGAGTTAAAGGTTCAACTTTTTCATATGAACTGTCATTAAATTATAACGCATTTACAACTGGTTTAGTTGCACAATATCGATAAAAATACAAAATTTATTTAGAAAACTATTCTCATTGATGAACTTTCTATTGAAGATCGTCTAAATGAAAAAAAAAACATTAAAAAAAACAACAAATTCGTCTGTGTACTTAATTAAGAAACATATTTGTAAAAAACATTTTTCAGTTCATTTTTTACTTTGTAATAAAAACGGATACAGAAAAGATCGAATTTAAAAAATATGGCATAAGGGTAGCAACCCTCATAGTCGAAGGTGTGTGAGGTAGTATGAGTAGTGTTTATACATTAGCAGTATTATTCAACTTATAATTATTACAAAACCTATTTTCAGGAATAAAGTTTTCATTGAAGGGTAATTCCAAAATATAGTAAAGGCCAATTTTATTTATGAATTCAAATAATAAGAGTATTTTTTCCAAATTATACTAGCATATTTTGACATGTTATTATAGAAATAGGCCCGACCAAAAATGAATTATAAAAATTAAAGGCTGCAACCCTTAAGACCAAAATTACTTCGGCCAGTTTACTTTTCGCATTTAAAGTAGTATACTATTTCGTTATCGACAAAATATCAATTAGAACCTGAAGCTATTAAAGAACTTTTTTTGGGGGGAAGAAATTTCCGTTCACGGGTGGTTACAAAAATTTTCTTAAAAGATCAACTTCATTTTTGTATTAATTCAGTACAAATATTTGTTCAAACCATTTAATGGTCATTTTAATTTTTTTTTTATAAAAATGAACACAAATGAGTTCAATATAAAATAAATTGAAAATCAGATAGTTTAGTCAGGAGCTGAAGCCTACTGGAAAACATTTTTTTTTTTTTGGGGGGGGGGGGTAATTTTTCGTTTAAGAGTGGTTTAAGAAAATAATCTAGAAATGGTCAACTTTACTTTTGTATTTAGTTAACGGATATATTTTTCTACTTTTCTTTAGCTCATATAGATTTTTTTTATCCAAATAGATACAAAAAAGTAGATTTTTTAATGTAAAAAAATAGTACATTTAATGTAATACGCAATTTGTTTCATTGCAAAATTTCAATTAGAATCTGAAATATATTGAAAAATCCATTTTCGAGGAGCAGATTTAAGCCCCTTAAAATGTTTTTCCGCAGATAGAAAAACACGTCTCTCTTATTTCATCGTAACCTACAACGTATCAAAAAATTATTGCCATCATAGGCATTTAGTTGGGATACCTCCCTAGTAAGTATTTTCTCCATTATTAATCAAGCTTGGTAATGTAACTGCTTTCATTAAGGTATAAGAAAATATGTAACTAAAACGATTTCGGATTTTTTAAAAAACTAAACTGCGAATAAGTTGATATACTAGAACACAAATCTACATACCAACATGAACCCTAAAAACTAGTGGAAAAATATATTTACAACAGTACAAATTTAAGCAATTTGTTTTCCTGTAAGAGATACTTTATTCAATTACCTCACTTCGTGAAACGGTGTGTAAGTCCTAAACTGACATATTATACGGTTAAAATGAGAAAAAGCACCATCATGCAAGTACCATATTTACATTCTTCTATCAAGAGGTATCTCTTCCAATAAATTATTTAAATTTTGCTGCAAAACTTATAAATAAATCTCACTATTGGATCTTCCTTCCAAAACAAATGGACATCAAAAGTTATTTCCGATGATGCCAGCCCACACATTTACAATAAACTTTTGTTGGTGTTTGTTTCGAATTATAGCGTGCGGATTTTGAGCAGCCCAAAAATGTAAATTGTGTGAGTTTATTATGCCATCTCTTATAAAAACGGCCTCCTCGATAAACAAAATAAAGTTAGAAAAAATTAGACTTAGGTTATGTTACTGTATAAATCAGTTGGAGTATTGAAGTCTTGTGGGATAATCATCCGGAGACAGCGTGTACTTTTTCAACGGGGTAAGGGTGAAGTAACCCTTCTGTTAAAGTTTCATGTATAATCCATTTTGTAACATTGTTTTGTATTGTGATTTTCTTATGCTGTCTGAAGGGTTGTCAGCACTATCTTGCAAAATTTACTTCTCTACAGAGGGTCTTTGAAAGGTTTTTGGACTTGGCAATGTTTGAGCTGGAAATATTTCAACGTAATCTTCTTGCCTTTGAAGAATCTGATAGCGCTTCACCTTAAATTAAAATTGAGCTTCAAATGACCTTGAATATTAAAGTCAAGATTATTTTCAAGGTCAGCACCACTTGATCGCCGTGCCACTCAACAACTTTTGTACGAAACATTTCACGAATTACTGCAATCTTTTTTGTTTTGAAATTAAAATGGCTTTCATATTTTACCTTTACCTTAAAAACAAGATCATATCCAATGCTAAAATTTCCCGCTTTTTTTATTTTTTGGGGGGGTCCCATTTAAAATTCTGAAGCTGACCTTCAATTTGCCTTGAAGAATAGCGTCAAGGTCATTTTCAAAGTATTTTTCACGGTCATTTCTAGTTAGCCCCCATGTCCCCCTATAATTTTAGTCTAAACCATTTTTCGAAAAATATGATCCGACCGAAATATTCCATTGTCTCAAGATAAATACCGCACCCTGTATATATCCATCTGCTTGAAAAATGTTTATGCCCGACACAAAATTTTTATGGATCCGCCCTTGCTTACTACCCTTGGAAAAATAGTGATTATTATTATATGATTGCTCCATCCCGCATCCTTACGTTGTGGTATCGACAGATTTTGACATTGACCTAACTTATTTCTTCTCGTATTATCTCTACCCATTTAAATATTTCAAAAACTAATATGATAAGGTATCATCCAGGATTTTTAGTTTTCGTGTGTTTCCTTAGGCTTGATTCTTTATTACTAAAGATAGAAAGGTGCGATTTGTGGCTTACTATTCTATTTTTTGTCAACATTTTATTGCTGTAAACCAAATTTTCATAACCCTATTAGTTTCTAATAGACAGGACGAAATTGATAATCTATCTCTTTGGGCTCTTCCCATTATTACGATTACTAACCTAATTAAAACCATTTCCATAACTTTATCAATACAGGTATACACCTAAAAATAAATGTTGAAATTTACTTTTATAACAGCAAACAATTATATTATTAGTTAAAATTACCCACATCTATTTTATAGAAAACCTAGTCGAAAACAATATAATATTGCTAAAGAAAGTTAAATACATGTATTTAATATGTATGGTATAAACCACTTTTCACATAGAAAACGTAGCATGTAAATCTATTTACACTTTAAGTCAATAAAATACCTAAAATAGAAGAATCACGGAAAAGAAAGAAACCACAAACCAAGGTGGGGACCGTCTTCCGTACCATCATGAAGCACCGCAAAAGATAGTGTATATTACTCTTCGTTCTTCTTTATTCTTACAAACCGGAGCATTGTTACGCGCGTTTATTCACCTTACTTTTCATCAGGAAGTGCTAGAAACAATTCCACCTTGAGGAGTGTCTAGTGAGACTGTTTTTATTTGTTTCTTTTATGTGTGAATTAAAACAGAGTGAGGATGCAAGTTTTCGATCTTGCCAATGAATATGTAAATATGCTAATTTTATATTTATTTTTACAAAGTATTTTAATAGTCCTACAGTACAAGAAAATAATGTTAAATCTACTTACTAAGCGTATTTTCTCAAACTTAAATAAAAAAAACTCCCTTCGAGTGATCTGAAAGATGCTCATGGATTTTATTTATTTCATAAAATGCAACGAAAAATTTCGAATATAAAAAAATAAAGTTTTCTGATCCCATTGTAAAAAGTTTAAGAGACATTTTAAGTAATTTGAAAAATAGTTTTCAAGATATTGTATAAAAAGATAACGTTAGACTAACAAGAAAGATTCCCGAAGCTCTAATTTTGATGAAACTTTGATATGTTGTAGAGGACACGAAATTAAGTGATATATATTTTTTTATCAGCAGATATTCACTTTAAAAGGGTAAAAATCCCACTAAAGCTGACCCCCAAAAACGGTTTTTAAATATCTCAAGTTCTAATTAAGATATGATTACAAAACAAAGTAGATATTACTTGTTATTTGAAAAGAAATAAAACGGTGGCGGTCTCGCTTACACGCATAGCATCCCTTATTTTTTTACAAGGGTAAACCTACAGTCACGTAATTTAATTCTAAAATTTATGAAATTAAAGGGAATTATTTAAGAATATTTTTTTATGAATAACAGGGTGTTCGGTGAGTCACTTTTTTGTTTCTCAAGTTTTAGTAAAGATATTTTTACAAAACAAACTGAAAATGTCTTATTTAAAATGAAGTAAAGTTATGGTGGTTTCATCTCCACATATTATAAGGGTAAACTTACATTTCTTTTACGTATTTTAATTCCAAAAATTATGAAATTAACCCCAATTTTTTTAATTATTTTTTTAAGAATAACATAGACGACAAAGTTGATGTTTTTCAGGTTTTTCAAAGAGATTAATAAAGGAGGTTAAGTCACCCCAAATACTTTTTTTATATCTCAAATTCTAATCGAGATATTTTCACAAAACAAGATGAAAATCATTTGTTATTTGGAACGAATTAAAACTATGGTGGTTCCCCCAAGGGTAGTGCTGCACTTGGTTCGCGCATTTTAGATCAAGTGAATAATAGAATCAAACACTACGAAAGCAAATGGAGTTTTCTAAAAATATCTTTAGAAATTTCCTTTGGGTTTCGTTAGGTTCATCTTCATTAAAATAAAATATAAAGTTTTTGGAGTTAAAATACAAGAATGAAATGAAGGCTAACCCTTATAAAAAAAAATAAAGAATGATATCTGCGTGGGAAAGCCTAGTTTTAGTCAATTTCAAATAACAAATAATAGACGTTTCGTCTTGTGAAGATATATTGATTAGAACTCGTGATATAAAAAAGTACTTAGGGTAATTTACTTTCTTTTACTAGTGTTTTTCGAAAACTGTGCAACACGTCAATTTAAATCACTTATGTTCTCGGTCAAAAATATTTTCAAAAAAATCCGTTAAATTTTATAATTTTTTGAATTAAAAGAACTGAAGAAAGTGTAGGTTGGCCTTTATAAGGAATAAGAGATCAAATCCGTGAGAATAAAACCACCATAGTTTTACTTCGTTTCAAATAATAAGTAATTTCTATCTTATTTTGTGAAGATATCTCGATTAGAGCTTGAGAAATGAAGGAAAATGGAATAACTCACCGAAAACCCTAAAAACGCCTACTTTAGTCGCTTACGCTATTCATAAAAAAATATTCTCATAGGATTCCGTTTAATTTGATAATTTTTAAAATTAAAATAGGTGAATGAAATGTAGTTTCAAATTAAGAATGAATTGCGTGAGAGTAAAATCGCCATCGGACGATTTTCAGAAAATCCTTGGCTTTCAAGATCACCAGACATTACCCCAATAGACTTTTTTTTCTGAGATTACTTAAAAAGTCAAGTGTATAAATATCGGCATTTTATAAATTTGCATCATTTGGAAAATGTTATTAGACACCATATCGCTCAAATCAATCTTGTTTTTTAAGGAATGTAATAAGAAAATTCGGGACAAGAACTATAAAATGTATAGAAAATGTAGGAGGACAAATTGAAATGTAAAGTTATAATTATTGTTGTAAATAATTTTATTTAATAATTTTGTCCACGGTCCCTTTATAGTTTTCAGTTTCAGTATACAAAATATGATTTATTGTTACACTTCACTGCAAATTTCGAGGACATAACAAATACTTCTTAAGTATTTGAAACATGAAAATTATTTTGTCATAATTCAAATTATTTAAAAACCCTTAAGGTTTAGATATTATAAACCTCATTAAAATATCTTGATTGAAAAATCCAAAAATGCAATAATATACAGAGGGTTCCATTTAAAAACTCAACTTTGATACTTTCAGAGCCTTTGGGGCACCCTGTATAATACGAAAATAATTTTAAAGAGAAACTATATTAGACCCCATATATTCCAAAAGTAGATCTTTTTGAAAGTCGCGTATTTTGACCGAAATAATCCGTGTCTTATAGGGTGAATAAACTTGTATATATATATATATATATATATATATATATATATATATATATATATATATATATATATATATATATATATATATATATATGTATATATATGTATATATATATATATATATATATATATATATATATATTTCTTGAACCATTAAATATGTTTTTAATTGGTTATTTTCTTGGGAATATGGTTCATTTTTATATTGAAACTACATATATAAAATAGTCATACCCTTTGTATATATATATATTATATTTCAGAACGTTTCTATTCTTTCGAATCTTTTTCAACTGACGGTTTCGGCGGATTCTACAAAAATGTACATTTTTAATATTATTATATACGAAATAACGTGTTAAAAACTTAAGACAGAGATTTTTGTTTTAAATAAAAATTAATTACATCACAAACCAATTATAATCACACACTCTCTTGTATATTAACTTTTCAATAGTATTTTTAAAAGTCCAGTTAGAAGAATGGACAGTACATTTTTAACCCTGTAACTGCCTTGACTTGACTGAATGTGGAACCCAGATGGTGTATGTTTTAGGTACTTTAAGTGGCGTAACAAGGTTGGGTCTTTTAATTGAAGCGATATCTTTCTGAAAAAATATCGTGATTCAATTTAGAAGAATTGAAAGCGGAGAATTATTTTTATTTATTGTTTTATTTATTTTAGAAATTTCCTTATATTGGTCTATTTTAATATGTTGAAATAAATTTGATTTAGATTATTCATATCTGTTTTGTCGTTTATGGCACTTGGATTTTTTTTTATTGCGATCATTTCGTAAAATTCTCGTTTTCCTTCGTTGGTTTCAGTTTTCAAGATTTTTGTATTTTCATAATCAAAGGTGTGCTTGTGTTTCATTTCGTGTTTTTCTAGGGCTGTAATATTTTTTTTTGTCATATTTATGTCCATTTAGACGATTTTGCAGATACTGACTAGTTTGGCTGATATAATTCGACAATCCTTGCAGGGTATTTGGTAGACAACAAAATTCCACACCACATTCAGTCAAGTCAAGGCAGTTAAAGGGTTAAAAATGTAGTGTTCATTCTTCTAACTGGACTTTTAAAAATACTATTGAAAAGTTAATATACAAGAGAGTGTCTGATTATAATTGGTTTGTGATGTAATTAATTTTTATTTAAAATAAAAATCTCTGTTCTTAATGGTAAGTTTTTAACCCGTTATTCCGTATATAATAATATTAAAAATGTACATTTTTGTAGAATCCGCCGAAACCTTCAGTTGAAAAAGATATATATATATATATATATATATATATATATATATATATATATATATATATATATATATGAAGTAAAATGCGAACAGTAAAAACAAACTTCGTTCCAACCATATCCTTTCCGTGTTAGAGGTTGCACAGTTGGAACAAATTGCTAAGGGACATACCGAGTGACTTTCTTCTCGGTATGGTATTACAGGTAGGCCATCATCTCGATGATGGTGGAATAGGATAAATTGTGTTCCTTAACACTTTGTTCCAACTGTGCAACCTCTAACACGGAAAGGATATGGTTGGAACGAACTTTGCATTTACTGTTCGCATTTTACTTCATTCATATACGGAGCTGCATATAGTTGTACGTTTGCTGAATGTGATTTCAGCACTACAACGGCATAATGTGGATATATCCACTGGTATTGCATATATATATATATATATATATATATATATATATATATATATATATATATATATATATATATATATATACATATGCTCCAGTTTTGTCCAATAACTTTTGAGGACTTTTCAAAGCACTTACTTGAAATATTTTAACAATTTTATCATAACAAGTATCACGCATTATTCGTCAAATTTTCAGGCACTTCTTAATAATATAATATTTTTCATTAAAAAGTTGACTATTTAGCGAAGTCATTGTATTAATTGAATAAGAAAATTATTATAACTCTAGACTTTTTCTTATTTTTTCCTTTGTGAAACCGTACAACTTTTTTCTGTAAAAACCATCGTTGTTAATGGTCTACCTTGAAATTATCTATTTAATAATAAAATGAAAAAAATTATAAAACAGTTAAATTCTGTTACGCCTAGGCTAGAAGCGAAAAACAGAATTTTAAATTTTTAGAATTTTTAATAATAATAATCCAAGCCATAGGTCAATATAGTGACGTAAATCCCGAGATGGATAAGACCTACCCAGGGGTGTTGGGGGCGATTTAGGAACAACCATACATAAAATGTAACAGCAAAAAATAGGTTGGAGCTAAGAGAGAAGGGGTCAAAGTTGGCTAACACAGGTTTTTTGAATCTACAAGCCAAGGAACACAGTTTAGAAAAAAAAGTTGCGAATAAAAGTTGTAGAGATTTTAAAAACCTCTAATTTCAGCTTTTGTGCGATCATTTTTGTTAATTTGTGATTGAAAAAAGGTCAAGAAACCCTTAAAATCGGCCATTTTTTCATATCAATTATTTATTGCAAAATTAACTTTTTTGCAATTTTTTGTTTTTGAAGGAAAGCCCTCATCTTTCTTAACAAATAATATTTGTTGATAATTGTTTATCCCAAGACGCAAAATGTTGATTGCTATAATTTTTTTTTACCTCCACGAAGGTTCAATCTATTTGTGAAGTCGTAAACTTTCATTTCTTGTAAGGGGCAAATGAAAAAAATGAATTTTCAACCCCTTAAATATCGCTTTAAAAAAGGGGGTATTTTTTTTTGTAAAAAATGGAGCACTTGCGCGCGCGTGAAAACTGAATTTGTAGCTTCATATCAGCAGCGCTCAAAGAAATTCGCCTCATTTCAGCAACCAATGGACCAATTTCGGTGTATTTCTTTTATCTGGGGTAGCTTAAAAAATTATGCATATGGCACATCCCCTTTTTCAGAGCGATATTTAAGAGGTTAAAAATTAATTTATTTATTTGCTCCTAACAAGATATGAAAATTTAGGCCTTCACAAAGAGACTGAGCCTTCTTGGAGGTGGGAATGTTCACCCCATAAAAAGTTATGGCAATCAACATTTTGCGTCTGGTGATAAACAAATAGCAATATCTCAACTACAAATTCTCCAATTTACTATTATAAAAATAAAATTTTGTTCAAAATGAGAAGGGCTTCCGTTTATAATAAAAAAGTGCAAAAAAACTTAATTTTGCAATAAATAAATTAAATAAATGATATGCAAAAAAGGGCCGATTTTAAGGGTTTTTTGGCATTTTTGCAATAACAAATTTACCAAAATGATCGCACAAAGCTCAAATTTTTGGTTTTTAATATCACTCTCTCTTTTGTTTGACACTTTTTTTTTCCAAAATACACTCGTTGGCTTATAGATTCATAAAACCTATTTTAGCTAACTTTGACAGATAGGTGACCGCTTGGGAACACCGAGTGCTGTAGCCGACAGTCGGTAAACACGAAAGCTGAAAAAGAGTAAAAAACTCGGGGTTGGTTAAATGTCGAGGAGCGTGATTTGGAATCAACGTTAAACTGTAGGTCTCGTCACTAAAAAATCCTTTGGGTTGATATGACGTTAATTAATAACTACTACTACTACTTCTAAGATTTAAAATTGAACTATTTTAGACTTTCTTCTTGTAAATATATTTTTTTCATATGTAAGGCGGCAGTAAAATAACTTTCTTTTGGTTAAAAAGACCTCTAATTTTACTAGGAATATAAAATATTCATTTTAGGTCTAACTTTCATTTTATATTATCTGGTTTTAGTGAAAAACTTGCCGTATTCGTAACTCAAAGTAACAGTCCGGTTCATTTTTGGTAGGTTCTCTTTAGAACATTGATGTACGAAACTTTAAATATCTGTTTTTACCTACAATCGCTTAAACTACAACTTTTACAAAACACAATTTTTATCCTGCTGACATACCAAAATCCCAAAATGATGCAAAGAAAAAATGAATAAAATCAATTTAGTTAGAACGCATTACTAAAAGGTTGAGGAACGCTGGCTAAATTGTTAATTTCATACTTTTAAGTTCTATAGTGACTATTAAATGTTAGAATTTCTCATTAAATTTTTTATTAAAAAAGAAAATACATATTAAAGACATTGCCCATTCTGCATGACAATACAATTTGTTTCCTTCATAACGAGTTGTTGACTTTGCTAAAACAATAACTCCTAGTAATTCGTGTATTACAACCTACTTCACTCTATTTGTGTTTGTCTCATTCTCATTATGGTTAAACACGGTTGTAAAAATTTATTTCACGGATAGTTAAACCGTTTGACAAGTTTACTAAAGAAATTTTCATATCAACACGATTTATATTACGAAGCAAGAATCTCATAACGTATTTTTCCTTATTTGCGGTTAATGGCAGTTTTAAAATAAATCTTCTTCGTTACAATTTCTACAAAATTGGTTATTTGGAACATACACTTTTTTCGTGATTGCAGGGACTTTCTAACAGTTTTTAGGTTGTTACTAAAAATAAAATAAAATATTTTAGCGAAATTCCGCGTAGTTAGAACATATCAAATTTTAACTAATTTACACTAACAGGAGAAGAAAAAACGCAGGCGAATGTAAGGCTTTACCAGTCGTCTGCTAACAAAACTCCTAAGTAGTGAACATAACCCGATTCTCTCAATCCCCCCACTCCTCGACCTTGACCTTGACCTTGCTTCACCCCTCTTTGGCCCCGCCCACATGTCCTTGTCATTGACCTTGAAAGTGCACGTGTGCTTTGGCCTTGGCCTTGTGTTCAAGGTTGTGTGTGTGACCTTGACCTTGACCTTGGTCGAGACGACCTTGACTTTGTTGAAGGTCATCTTGGGTGTGTGACCTTGAAGTAGTTATTTGTGCATTGTAATAGTGTGGGATGATCTTGAAATGATTTTGACCTTGCAAATTGTTCTATAAATTGTGTGAGTCTACTTGCATTCATTCAGTGTGAAATGTCAGATACGGAACTATCTAAAGAAAAAATTATAGAGCAAGTCGGCAGAGTAATTTGTTTATATCAGAGTAATTTAAAAACTTTGTGTGATTTTGAAGAGAAGGATCTAGCATTTTTTCCTCTCGAATATTTAAAAACTTGCGTTGATACGCTGAGTTTACGGCAAATTTGGGATAAGCTGCCAGCGTCATATCGGTGTAACAAGGAACTACAGTTAAGCTTACCCTGTTACATTCACTATGAACAAATATATCGTCATCATATAGATGGGCCACCACCAGCAATAAAAAAGTGT
The DNA here is from genome assembly GCA_034092305.1 of Diaprepes abbreviatus. NCBI lineage: Eukaryota > Metazoa > Arthropoda > Insecta > Coleoptera > Curculionidae > Diaprepes > Diaprepes abbreviatus. Next base: position 34,333,647 of record JASJET010000055.1, read on the forward strand.
CGTGAATGTAAAAATGAGTGAATAATATGAATAGTGCTTTGCAAGAGACAGTAAAAAAATTGGGCGATGAGTTCACTGAAACGGCTAATAATTATTTCAATGATGCAATGAAAAGTCGAGCAGAATGGGCGTCGCGCTATTGTGATTTGGCTTATGAATATGAAAAGGCTGCGAATGCATGTCGTAAATATTGCAGCAAAACAATAAATTTACAAGACTTTGTTCGTGAGATAAAAAAGTTGGGGTTTAGTGACTGTTTGGAAAAACTGATTAGGTTCATTGCAGATCCGGTTGTGTTAGATGAAATTAGAGTGTAGGACTTAAGTTTAACGTAGTAGTAGTTAATATGGAAAGTTTAGTGCGAGAAATGTACGAGGAATTTCTAATTTCTGCAGCCGGTTCGGAATTTTACGCATATGAAATGCAAGATTCGGAGGCTCAGGACTTTAGTGTATTTTTTAAGTATATGGACCATGCCGAAGTGTGTCTTTTAGCTAGTATAGTTTGTAAGAATTTTCTTAGAAATAAAAACAAACACTTATTATTGAACAAATTAAGGAAATTAGGTTTAGGTGATAATGTTAAACGCATAGAAGAATTGCAGAAAAAAATCAATGAATAAAGTACATAAAATGTAGTTATTTGTTTCATTATATTTTGTCCTTGAAGTTATCCTTATACCAATTTAAATGTGTGACGTCATTTGACCTTGAATACTCCTCCCACTATTTCTATCGTTAAGCTACCCCCACCATTGTTACAATTCGACCTTGAAACCTCGCTATAAAGGTTCGTGGGAGAAGAAGTGACTTCAAACAGTCGCAGATATCAGTGGCATAAACATCAAATATTGTGTTCGTGTAGTGTTCTGAAAGTGCTTTTATATTCACGGTAATTTTTGGATTTATATACCATTTTTTCAATAATGAGTATTGCAAAAGAAACTCTAGATGAAATTAATGAAATGTTTAGCAAAGATTTCGAGGTTTTAGAGAAAAAAAAGGTTACCGAAATGATTGTAGGCAAAGTGTATAAAATTGTAAAGATGGTTTCAATGACTACACGATTTGGTAAAACTCTTTTAGTGGCTTTACACGATGACGGTGATAATAGCACATTTGAGACTTTTTTACCAAAACGTGTGGCCGAAACACTACCTGACGATATTGTAGATATTATGAGTAAAACTAAAGATAAATACACTCTAACTTATTTGGGGCAGGGCACTAGAGTTTTTGGAAACAATACTCGAACATTATTACGTTTTGGCTCATTGGAGTAAATTGTATGTAAATTGTTTGAAAAAAAGGATGTAATTAAATTTAAAATATAGTTGCACATGTCAGAATACTTACGCGTGTTCATTATTTCTGTTAAAGATGTCTGCTGATGCGACGACGACGACGACGACCGCCAACGAATGTGTAGATAGATACATATTTTGGTTGGGGAGAGAATTAAGAAATAGGGCTCACGATATGTTAGATAGCGTAAATGATTGGTCGCATATTGATGTAACCAAAGATCAATATAAGAACGAGATCAGGGATACAATCAATTTTATGGCTGGGGCACACTTGTGCGACAAATTTTTATATGGTTCCATAGACATGGATACATTTTGTGCTGAAATGGTTGAAGAAGAATTAAAAGAATACCTCGTCAATATTCCACATTTACCAGGTGAGCTTGCTGCAAAATATGAATTGGTTTCTGCAACAGCAACAGCCCAAGACGTTGACGATCGAAATAGTGTCGGATGGGATAGAATTTTGAGCAACGAAAACGAAGACATGGAAAACTAATTTTTTATAATTTTTGTATTTGTGCAATTAAATAACTGTAAATAAATATCTATTACAATCACAGTTTTATTTTATTTCTTTTATAAACATACCAACCCAGTAGATCATAGTCAGTGTTTCTTTTTCTCAGCTGAAATATTTAATATAAGTAGGGCAAATAAAAATAAAATAGTTTAGTAAAGATTGAAAATGAGTCGAGGAAACAACACAATTGATAAATTTGGTCGTCAGAAATATAATGAAAAATATCATATATTATCTGGGCCACAAGGGATTGGTTTTAAACTTACAGCGGATGGGCAGTATGATATGGGTGGAAAAATCATAACCAACTTAGGCGAACCTAAAGATGATGACGATGCTGTGACAAAACACTTTGTTAATAGAAAGTTTTACAATTTTGCAGTTGTAATATGTGACATATTTAACAAGGATGTCCTCCCCATGATATACAAAAATAATAGTGAGCTTAAAACAAAAATTGAAGTTATGCAGAAAATACTCTATCATCAGCCTTTAAATGACTCATTAAGCGCACTGTCGTACGACTCGACTTCAAAAAAAATCTAAAAAAAGCAGGTTAAAGAATAGGAGAACGCACTCCGAGTGGCATAGCCTTGAAGATAACGTCGTAGTCGTCGGTGAATTGGACCTTCCCTCCAAGAATATTGAAATGTTATTTATGTGTATGATGTTTTATTGTCATTGTTTTTAATAATGAAGATTGAAATAAAAAACTTTATTTTACAATATATTGTTTATTTATTTTACATTTTAAATAAAAAATATAGTCATACAATATGTTATTTAAACAATATTAGCTTTATCTATCCAAGAGTTGAAGTGGTTGGGAAATCCTAGCCATTTGACAAATAATTGTTCGATGTGATTTTTCTTGCGTTGTCTAAGGACCTTTTCTACTAGATAAACGTCAGGACTGCTTGTTTTTTGTAGTTCTGATTCGTAAAAACACCCTCTTATAGGCTGACCTTCTAACGATTCCAACAAGTAAGTAGGTGGATTTGTAACGTTAACTTTTACAACTTTAAACAATTCGGTTGACCAAGAGGGCGTATATCCTTTCTCGAATAAGCTTTTGTACTTGCTAATACGCACAATGTCACCCATGGAAAACTTAAATTTTTTAGGTACAATTTTTAAATAATCATATGCTTTAATATGTGTTTTTTCTTGCACGTCTGCAGGCTTCATTCCAATGGTGCGATGTTTCGAATGGTTATAGGTTTTTGTTACTGCCGATAATATATGTATCCATTTGTAAGATCCTCTTGTCGAGAATTGTTTATATAAATTATTTTTTAAAGTCCTTATGACTCGCTCAACAATTGCAGCTTTCTTTGTGCTGTAAGTGGAATAATGATTTATATTATATTTTTTCATCAGGGCTTGAAAGTTTGTATTATAGAACTCCTTTCCTTGATCACTTTGCAGATTTGTTGGTGTATATGATGCCTCTTCAATGATGCTTTTCATCGCATTAGTAACTTCTATACCAGTCTTGTTTTTTATGGCTTTGGTATAGACAAATTTCGAGTAACAATTTATACAGACCAAAATATAACGATAACCATCGTTTTCATCAGCATACTGTTGCATTTCAGCCAAATCAATTTGCCACAAATCTCTGTATCCTTTTATTATCGTGCGCCGTCTTACAAAATTTTTTCTAGCCGTTCTATGTAGTTCATTAACAATCTTGATTTTTTCTAGACTGGGCTCCATATTATTAATAATACTAAAGGTTTCAGATCGAAGGAAGAACTGAATAATATCATTAAATATTGAGCTTAATATATTATATCTTCTTCTCGTAATTCCTCTATGATTGACATAATTTCATTTTCGTGTCCAGTGTGACCGGCCATTTTGGAACTCCACAACAAGCGTAAACGATCCACCAACTCTTTAGCTTTGTTCCAGTAGACATATTGAAATTTTTTCGAAGATAATTTCTTTTTTGTGGGTAACTGTAGTTTTTCCGAGAGATTTTTTCTTGTAATAGTACCACCTAATTTTGTGCCCATTATCAGAGGTTTAATAATTCGTAAATATTTGTTCCATCTGGTCTCCAGTAAACCATCACTTTTTTTAAAATTGTTGTAGACAGCATTCGTTGATTCCAAAATTTCCTTGTACGTTGAAAGTACATTATCACTTAATTGTTGTTGTTCCTTGCCTACACTTGGGGGTGTTTTAAGAAATAACAAATCATAAAGTGCCGGTGATCCACCATATTCTGCAATATTTTTCCCTTTTTTGTATAAGACAATATTTCCATTTCGAAAACGCACCTCTAAATTACCAATAAAATTTTTGTTATGATCTGTTTTTGAACCAAAACGTACACCATATACAGTATCGTATAGAGATGGTTTCAAACGTAATCCTTTCAGGTGTGCGTTTAAAGTATCGGAAGTTGTGGTGTCAGCGGATGCGAGAGATGTATTAGTTGATGTCGAGGGTGTATCAAACACCGATTGGCTAATATCTTCTTTTGAAATGCGATGCTGCTGCTGCTGCTGCTGCTGCTGAATAGGTGTGGAGGTTTGAAAGGAATGTGTAGGTTGGGGAAAACCTGATATTTGAGTCGACTGCACTGATGTACTGAGACTATGTGACTTTGTAGCTGGATAATGTTGTTGCTGTTGTTGTTGCTGCTGCTGCTGCTGCTGCTGACGTTGCTTAACCACATCAGATATAGTTGTCAACGGCTTAGAAATGGGTTCGTAAAACTTTTCCAATTCCACAACATTAAACTCTTTAGCCGCTTTAATTTGTTTAAATTTTTTTCTGACGACATTGGTAGCTTCCACTAGTTTACGTTTTAAGTCGATCGCGTTATTCATGATGTTAACAAAGGACGTTTCAACAATCAAATGAGCATTTTCCCTTATTATTACAGTAATATATAGCTATCAAATCCTTTGCGGTATCTTCCCGATTTCACATCACTGTCTTTATCAATTACTAAAAATCCATACTTATTATCCCAACATTTTGAGCACATTTCTTGAAATTGAGTAAAAGTTAGATCCGGTGAAACGTGGTCGGAAAATATGTGTTTCATATTCAACTCATCTTGTTTAAACATAATAATAAAATTGGCGTTGTCTCGCACAAGCTGTTTAGGCACTCGCGAATATGTTTGCGCTAGGTAAAAGGAGTCGATATTTTTATGACGTCCCATGCTAAAGTACGATCTTATAACATCTTGTTTTTCACATATAACATCATCAAAGATAAATATAGAGTTTGGTTTTGCATCGGACGGTTCCACAATATTACTGGAATCACTAAAGGCATAGTAGCCTAAACCTTTGATGGGCGCTAAAATTTTCCTTAAATACTCATATTTCGGTTGATACAGAGATTTCGAGTAAATATAGACATTTTCGAAACGTAGCCCAAGGGGGTGTGTAAGCAGCGAAATCATGACATTAGTTTTTCCACAATTGGATGGACCAATTAACAGGCCGCGAATAGAGGAAGGAAGTAAAGGACCGTGTCTCTTCATTATCTTCTTTTCAAATCCAAGTCCGACTTTTTCATCGAGATTGTCAATAGGAAGTTTTTGTTTAAGATCGATAACGCGCATCTTAGGAAAATTTGATATTTTATAGGCAATTTTTCACAAAAACTGTCATTCAGATGCCGAGCGTCAAACGAAGTGGACGGTCTCACGTTTCCAACAAAACTGGATACGGTATTGTGAATTCGTTAATAAATAAATTACCATTCGAGGTACACATTCCTGGTTATCAATATTGCGGACCCGGAACAAAAGTAATAAAACGTGTGACAAGAGGTGATCCAGGCATTAATCCTTTGGATGCCGCATGCAAAAAACACGATTTAGCCTATTTACATAATAAAGACAACATAAGTGCGAGACATCGAGCGGATTACGAGCTCGAACAAAGTGCTTGGAATAGAGTAAAATCGAAAGATTCCAGTTTAGGTGAAAAAACAGCAGCTTGGTTAGTTACAAACATTATGAAAGGAAAACAACGTTTTGGTATGGGTGTACCATCATCATTATCAACAAAAAAAACATCTAGTAAAGGCACGCGTCATACAAAAAGGAAAGGTGTTAATAAAAATCGACATGTTCGGAAAGCCAGTTTCGGAACAGCTATTCGACAAGCAGTTCGAAGGGAATTATTAAAAGCCGGAAGTAAAAATGTGTTGGAAAAAAATGTCATGAATGCATCTAAAATAGCTCTGTCGGCAGCACGTAGATCGGTAAAAGCGGCAGGTGGCAAAAGGAAGGTTCGCACACCGAGAATAATACCGATTCCTAAAACTGGTGGAATATTACCATTAATACCAATTTTTGCCGGGTTATCGGCTTTGGGTTCATTAGCCGGCGGGGCAGCGGGAATTGTGCGCGCCATAAAAGCAGTAAAAAAAAGCAGCGAAGATAAAACCGGTGCCGGCCTGTATTTAAAATCGAAAGGAAATGGTTTGTTTCTAAAGCCATATCGTAAAGGTATGGGATTATTTTTAAATCGTAGATCAAAAAACTAATTGAATCCCTACCTCGAAGACCACTATCTAACATCGATATAGAAAAATATGCCAAAAAGAAAAGAATAGGACACTTTCGAGGCGTTTATATGAGGGATTTATTACCTAGACAAGGTCCTCGACGTTACGAAGCAGCAATAGTGAATTTGGATAGTACGCGTGGTGCAGGGACTCATTGGGTAGCTTATAGAAAAAATAATTCTAAAGTAACATATTATGACAGCTTCGGCGATTTACCCCCACCGATCGAATTGGTACGATATCTACAAACGGGATCGGAACCATCAAAAATTATTTACTATACATACGATCGTCAGCAGGATTTTGGAACAGTCTGGTGTGGACATTTGTGCTTAAAGTTTCTTGTCGAATCATCAGCGTAAAAGATGTCATCATCATCATCGTCACCATTAACACCGCAAATGGATCGCAATAACTATACTAAAATGTTGCAATCACTGAAAGCATTTCATCTAGCCGGTGGATTAAGGAAAATGACCGTGAAACAGTTAGAAAACATGCCCAAGGAAGTAATGATTGCATTAGCCCCAAATGAAATTCCATTCGTTTGGGAAAAGTTGCCGGAGCATCTTAAAAGCGATATCGATATATTAAAATATCAGTGCGGTTGCAAACATTATTTCAGCAGCAGCAGCAGCAATTTAAACGAGGTTATGACTGATGAGGATCTTACGGCTAGAAAAATATTTTGTTGTTATTGCAAAATCAGCGATGTGCGCATAAAAGCAGAAAATAGCATAAAAACATCACTATCTAATGCAGTGAGAAAAGGTGTGACGATGAATCTTTTTAAATGTTGCCGCTAAGAATAAAACCGAGATGTGTGATGTTTTAATGGTTAGTCATGTCTTATACGTTCACACTAACAGGACACTCGAGCGTCTTAAGCGCCGATTTTTATCCACCAGTCGAATTAAATAGAGAAAACAAATATGGTCTGGCATTGCTGGGATTTTACACATACAATTCAATTTTTAATGTGGACGAAAGCAACAATAAGTTTGCCTACATGAAGGAGGGTTACACCACCGAGCCGATACAATTGCAGATTCCACCTGGGGCCTATGAAATAGATGAGATAGGTAAAGCTATGTTGGAGGCTTTGAGGATTTCAACTGAAGAAAAGAACGATGGAATCTTTTACTTGGTTGCTAATAATAATACGTTGAAATGTGAACTGAAATCCCAATATACTATAGATTTCCGGGGAGAGGCGAGTATCGGTAAAATGTTAGGATTTAATCATACAGTGTTAAAAAGAGACAAAAAGCACGAATCAACCGAGATGGTGGAAATAATGAAAGTACGCATCATACGCGTAGATTGTAATATAATTTCCGGAGCATATATGAATTCGGTGGAAGGTCATACCTTGTTCGAATTCGATATCGACGTGGAGCCCGGTTACAAAATCAGTAAAGAACCACAAAATAATATTTATATGCCGTTAATGCCGGCAGGACGTCAGTTTATCGACAACATTACTCTTCGCATCTTGGACGATAGCGGTGATCTAATCAATTTTCAAGGCGAGAAAATAATCGTGAAATTGGAACTGAAGAAACTTTCATAGAAATGGGTTTTTGCTTCAATCGTCAATTGTGTGTGCTGTCGACTAAGATGGGGGAACCGCCGAAACATAATAAAAGTAAAAGAAGAGTTAACGTCAAGGTTAGTCGTCGTCCAGACGTTAGATCACAAACATCTCAACAGTTATCTGCCGAAGACTATAAATTTTTAAAATCAATCGGTCTTAAAGTGCGAAAATGATTTCCACCACCAGCGATAAAATAGAGGTTTTCTCCGAGCCCATCTTGGACAATTCCATTATTAGTCTAGAAGAGCATACGTATAAACCATACGGATCTCCATCATTCAACAATTCGGATGAAGTCCGTATCCCCATTAATTTTCAAGATATTATACTGGATATCGCCGAAAGTTACATATATATCGAAGGAAAATTTAAACCCATAGACGCAACGAAAAGATGTTTTTTATCAAATAATGCCCTCGCATTTTTGTTCGATGAAATTCGCTACGAGATGGGAGGTGAACAGGTCGCCGTGGTTCGTAAACCTGGAGTTACGACGACATTAAAAACCATGGTTTCATTCGGAAGTTTGCAACAAAGATCTCTCATGACGTGCGGATGGGGTCTCGACGAAGCAAACCAAGATATCGTAGACACGGCAAGTAACGTATTCTCCGGGAAATTACCCTTAAAATATCTTATGGGATTCGCCGAAGATTACGCAAAAGGTGTTTTCAACGTAAAACAAGAGCTTATTATGATTATAGCTCGCACTTTTACCAATTGTTACGTCGGCGAAGTAGAGGCAGAAATTAGTATCGACAAAATCGAATGGAAAATTCGTCACATCATTCCAGACGACAAGCAAAAATTGAAAATACTGTCTCGCATTAATAAAGGAGGAAACAATGCCAGTATTCAAATGGCATATCGTAAATGGGATCTGTACGAATTACCAGCTTTAAGGCAAACATCTTCCGACGTGTGGGCCTTGAGAACGAGTACAAGTCTGGAAAGACCGCGCTATATAATCGTCGGGTTTCAAGACAGCAATAATTGCGACAAGAAAGAAAAAAACGCAACCCAGTTTACCCACGCCGACGTATGCGACATTAGACTGTATCTGAATTCAACCGTTTATCCATACGAAAGATGGAATTTAGATTTCGCCAAGAAACTGTACGCAGCAGCCTATTACAATTACGAAAACTTCCAAAGCAGCTACTACGGGCGCGAGATAAACGATCCGATGATAACGTTCGCGGAATATATGAAAAACCCCGTTTTTATTATCAATTGCAGTCATCAACCAGAGGCGATTAACTCATCGACAGTGGATGTAAAATTGGAGTTCCAAACGAGAAAGAATAAATTCCCCAAAGACACTAAAGTGTACGCATTAGTTATTCACGACTCATTTTTTAGTTATAATGTATTAAACGGTTCGGTGACCAATAAATCTATATTTTAATGTATCTATTATATGTAACACAAAATAATGTTCTTGAATCAATAAATTTGTAATGAGTGAAGTAGTAGTTTTATATTTATTTGAAACCCAACCAAAAAAAAAAAGCTGGCGGAAAAGCCCGCTCTTTAAGAAAAGAGTACGGGAATTTAGAAAATGGTGGTTTATTAAGTGGAAAAAAGAGCTTAAATAACACAAGAAAAAATTTTTAAGGCAAAATATGAAAACAACGATTTAGAAAATTTGTAGGAAAGTGACGGTTAGGAATAGGGAAAAAAGTTATAAGAAAAAATTATAGAGGAAATCGAGTACTATAAGCAAGCATTTTTCTCGATAGTAAAAACGTAAAAAAAATTTTTTTCAAAAAAAAATGAAAAATGGTGAATGCGCGCCAAAGTTGAAGTTTTGGAGCAAAATGATATTAGGAAATTAGAAAGAGAATTTTTTTCTACATATGGTAGTACTTTTCAAAATTCGGAAAGATGAAATTTTAAGAAAAGGGTTATAGTAAGTTAGTAATTTGGATTTTTTAAAGCGCTGTAGCTCGGGAACCGTTCAAGATAGAAAAAAAATAAAAGCACTTTGATAGCCCAAAATTTTGAGGAGAATGCGATGGTGTAAAAAAAATTATAATTTTTTTTTTTTTTTGAAAATGCTGAATACGCGCTAAAGTTGAAGATTTAGAGAAAAACGGTATTGGAAAATTAAAGAGAGAACTTTTTTCTACATATTGTAGTATTTTTGAAAATTCGAAAAAATGAAATTTGAAAAAAAGGGTTATAGAAAGTTAGTAATTTGAATTCTTTAAAGCGCTGTAGCTCGGGAACCGTTCAAGATAGAGAAAAAATAAAAGCACTTTAATTACCTAGAATTTTGAGTAGAATACAATGGTGAAAAAAAAATTTGGAAAATCTTAAAAATGACAAAAAATTTAGACGAAAAAATTGAAATTCTCGAGTTATGAGGCTAGGGCCGCCGAACGGGAGTATGTGGAAGTTGTAGGGGGAGGTTTTTTTTTTTTTTTTTTTTTTTTTTTTTTTTTTCAAGTCCAATTTTTCTTACCTTGCCTGAAAATAATTAAAATATATGCATAATTTGCATTTTTTGTAAATATGTAGCAAAGTAATGGTTAGAAATATCAAAAAAATTTATTTGAAAAAAATGTAGAGAAAGTCTAGTACTATATGCTAGAAAAGTGGAGGGGGGTAGTTTGTGTCCATACCAGAGATACGGTGAGTTATAAAATCATATTATTCTCAAACTTATATAATGCATATATGCACTCCACCTTACCCCCTCCAACTTTTTGAATGTATATAGAGGCCGGTATTAGAATTATTTCATCATTACACATTCGATCGGCAAGATGGAAGATATACCAAAAAGGATCATTGGCATTGTCAGGCCATTCGTGCCCGGCAAGATATGCAAGTGTGAGGAGTGCGGGGGTACCGCACCAGGAGCGGCACCTTCGGCACCGCCTGCAACGTCGACACCACCAGCGACGACGACGGTGCCGCCAATGAGAAGACCAAGGGCTGCACCTAGGTCGGTGTTAATATCGTTGGGTATTACTCCACGGTAGGCACCCCACCCTCCCCCCAGGCCCTTTTAGGGCCACAAAAACGGTCCTTTTCAGGACCACATTATATTTTGATCGTAGTTTAGTAATCGTCACTTATGGGGCGAGATATTCGTTTAACGACGATTTGTCTCGTAGCTTAAGTGCCAAGTTATATGCTTGAGAACCTATGAAAATGTTAACAGTTCAAACAAGGTTTCTATTATTTTTTTTTTTTTGTAATGTATTCTTCACAAAATATTAAGAATAAGTCTTATTGTCTAAACAAATCTAATTCCTTATTTAAAGTTTTTGAAAAAAATCAATAATTCTATAAGCTCTCACCAATACATAACATTTAGAATCCGTTGGTGGGGTGGGGGTAGTTCTATATATATGAGACTGGGTCAGTTACACAGTCATATATTCATCAACCCTCATACGATAAACATGGAGGAAGAAAGACCCGCCAGCCGAGGCTCATCCATCTTTAGTGATGACACCGTAGCCGACAACGTTGGAGACCTGCAAGTCTTCGACGACGACGACGAGGTGGATTTTGAAATTGACGTCCTACGTTGGGACGACTTGGATGAGCCGATTCCGCTAGTATATGACCATGATCCGGGTCTAGTGGAATTAGACGACGCGGGTGATTGGGTCTTACAAAGACTCGAAACTCCGTCGCCGCAGCCAGAGCCGGACTCGACGGAAGATGCGGTGCTGGAAATTCCAGCATCACCAACACCCGACGACCCACAAGGCCCCTGCGATTCGTCAAGCTGGTGGTCGACCAGCGAGGATGGGGCACCATAAGCCCCACACTCTCCCTGGCCCTTTTTAAGGGCACACAACAACGGTCCTTTTCAGGACCACAAAATACTTTGATCGTAGTTTTAGTACATATTAGTACTTTGTTACTAATATTGTATGTATAGAATATACAATATTAGATACAAAGTATTAAAACTTTAAGTGCTGGTGGAACCCAGCTAAATCGTTCGTTCGTATTTGAGACCACAAACAACTTTTGGTCTCAATACGTAATATGACATTTGTTTTCACCCCCCACCATTAATTTGTCTCTATATATACGACCATCAATACTTATTACAATCATTTTAGTTCAACATGTCAGGGACTCAACAACAACAACAACAACAACAACAACAACCCATCCAATGCCCTGTGGTAGATTCTACCACAGAGAATTGTTTGGAGTGGGAGCCGAACGATCCTAGATGGGATGAACTTTGGCGGTTCATCATCGAATACACAGAGGACAGCACCGCCACCCCCGCTGATGATGATGACGGGCCGTGCGACTCCACAACTCAATAAAAGAGTCGCATGTTTTAAAACCAAACGGTCCTTTTCAGGACCACAAAATAATTTGATCGTAGTTTTAGTTGGTTATAATACTTTGTAACCAATATTTTATGTTTTTTTCATAAAAACATACAATATTGAGATACAAAGTATTAGAAGTTCTGGCGACAGAACCTTAACTTCATAAACCGAACCATGTTTTAGCATACTTGTAAATATTATCAGAAAATATTTACAACTATTGCTATTGCGTAGTTTTAGTGGATTATTCACTTTTTTTTTTTTTTTTTTTTATTACCTAATATTATGTGGGACAGGGCCTATATGAAATAACACACAAAAATAAATTTTCAAGTCATTTTTATTCTCATTATAAAATATAAAAAATTTGATCAAACACTTTTTTATTAACTACAATATATATATATATATATATATATTTACAAACTTAATACTATAAATTAAAAGCTAATATCTACAACTACCTAACACCTACTACATAATTTATTAAAGTCCTCTAATTGTCTTTTTAACCGCGCAGATTTCACCTTTTTTATCTCTAATTGTTTTTCAAGTTCTATAATGTCACTGGCACACTCGTTCACTTCATTTACTAACCGTTTTTTCATGGCATAAATGTCAGTCAATTTGGTCTTCTGAGAGTTGGTGAAGTCTTCGACCCACTCCGGTTGTGATGGCTCGGAAGAAGACGCGGTTTTATTTGGTGAAGACGATGACGACGACGACGACGACGAAGCAGCGGAAACTTCATCGCCTTCAAAACACCGCTTAAACCGCTTCTTCATGGGTTTCCGGCACCCCAATATCGGCGACAGTGGTGCTGGCGCTGGGGAAGACTTCACCTCCGACACTATTACATTCTCGACGCTGGCCGGTGTTGGTGGCGTTGGTGGTGTTGGTCCATCGGGGCCTTCTATGACTTCCACTTCTACTGACAGTGGCTCTTGCGGTGCTGTTTTTAGGAAGTCGGGTAATGGAACAGGGGTGGAGGGACGCTTAAAGTTAAACTTTTTCTTCTTCCCTTGTCCCACACCTTTAATCGCCGAATAAAATGTTTTTTTATCGGCGATTTCCGACTTCCGCATAGTCAAGAGCTTTTGCAGTTTCGACGCTTTCGGAGAAGATTCCCTAGGCCGCGATGCTTTTCGCACAACCACATCACTAATCACATTAATTTTTGGCTCTTTCTCCTCCGTCCAGCATTCCAGGAATTGCGCTGCCGACTGAACCAACTCCTCGTCGCGACCATCGTTGAGGGCTCGGTCTTCGGCATCTTCATGCTCCACGCCATTCCAGTTCTCGAACACCCCCGGACTTAGCACCTCTAAACCACTCATGTTATCGAGCATGCCTTGCTGTGAACCGCAGCTCACGTCAAGAGCATCTAAAAGAGACCGTACACTAGACATTTTCGATATTCCAACTCACACAATTAACTTTTTCTTAGCACTGTACTGTTTGCTGTTCTGACGAACTGTGAAGAGCTCGAGCCAGCAAGTCTGCTTTTATGCCCATTTCCCCCACTACACCGCCTTTATTCCTTTTGTTCGATGCATTAAGTATAATATTTAAACTTGTCAGATGCAAGGCCAAGGCCAAGGCCGACGTAACCGGCAATACCAGGGTCGTTTTCAGGGCTGTAATTTTCATGGATTTTTTTTTTGTCCCTGTCAAGGTTATTTTAAAGAAGCATATAAATATAGTACTAAACTTGTTAGATGCGAGGCCAAGGCCAAGGTCAAAGTACCCGTCAATGTCAGGGTCGTTTTCGAGGTTGTAATTTTCAAGGATTTTTTTTGGTCCTGTCAAGGTTATTTTAAAAACAAGGACATTAATGAACGTGCCATCCAGAGAAGAAATTGGGTCATAGAAGAAGCTTACCTGTACAGAAGAAATTAACATGTATTTTATTTCTTAATTTTTAATTTTTTGTTTGTTATTTTTTTTATTTTTTTTTAATAATAAAAAGTAAACTCAATCTTTTGTTATATTTTAATTTTTTTTCAATAAAACAATAGTAAAATGAATCTGTATGTGTATTTATTAAACATCACCTAAAATACGTTTTGCAATCCATATTTTTCTGCAGAGTCCGTTTATTAATGAAATAGAACCATATATTAGGGTGAAATCTAATGGTTTCAAATCAGTCTCACATAACAATGTCAGAAGTAAACACTATTGATAAGTTCGGTCGCAAAAGAAAATTTAAGGATTTTAACTTTATGCGAGGTCCTTCAGGAATAGGTTTTAAACTTACACCTAATGGAGATTACGACATGGGAAGCAAAAGATTGTGCTATTTAGCAGAACCTCTTGAAGGAGACGATGCGACCACACGAAATTATGTTGATAATAACCTTGCTCAGTGTGTGCAAGATACGCAGAAAGCTTTACATGACTCAACAATTGTTATTAAAGATATATTCAGAAACCAACTTGAAGGTTACGTACGCAAGAAATTAATTGAAACCGGTCAAGAACTTAGAGGATACATTGATGATACTGTTATTGCAATATATGAACTTAGGCAAGACGAACTGCGTGATGAACTTAACTCTAGAATGTTGAAAATTGAAAAGACTATGGAGGATCTTGTCAGCAAACCTGTTTCACATTAAAGATTTACTCGTAGACCTGTGCGTTTAATTTACTATTAGACAAATTTTTCAACAATAACTTTTACAGTTTGTTATTTGTCGACACTTCATTATATTTATAATTTTAAAATAAAGGTTCAATAAAAAAGCAATCAATCAATGAATACATGTTTTTTATTTAAAAAAAAAAAAAAAAAAAAAAAATTACAATACTATCGTTACATATTAATGTTGTATGTTTAATAGAAATAATAAAAACAATACAAATAATGAAATATGGATTTTCCAGATTACGTGCTGTCCTGACTTAGAAATGATTCCAACACGGTGACTAAATTTGCTAAGTTTTCTTCCGGGTCTGTTTTGTAAAAATCTATGTCTGCATGCCCCCAAGGTAGAGTTTTGGTTGAACTGGGAATTACATAACGTTTATCATCGCTATGTGACAATGCTACTTTATTTATTATGTTGGTATAAATGTTATGTAATTCACTTCTAAATGTCTTCATCTTTCTTAATATCAAACCACCCCGTTCAACAATTCTTTGGTAGTCTTCCTGATGAAGGTCTTTCTCGATAACACATTTTTTGATACCTTTGGCTTTTTTTAATTCATTATTAATGGACTTTACATAATAAGCCTTCGCGCCGGTACCATAAAAACTTATTATCGGATCACCAGGAAACTCATCTTTCATTCTACCAACTACAGAATTACTTTTAATTATGTTGAAATTATTAATTTCGGGGTAATTTGATGTATCGAATTTTTCGGGGTTTTCTGATATAGTTTGATAAAAGTTTTCCGTATACACTTTTAATATAAGCGAGTCAGTATCGGTGTAAAGTAACGAAGCATCATCGCCAAACTTGGATTTAATAAAATTATAATAAAAATCGTATATTACAGTCTTTGATATATCTAATATGGAAAAACCGATATAAATTGGTTTATTGTACAATATTTTAACTTTATTCATATGTATAGCAACAAAGTTCTCGGTAAATATCGAGCTACTATTGAAATTGGGGCGGGATATTAGTGCTCTAGCTCCATTTCTGCCTACACTGTTCTCCCAATGTGTTACTAATTTTATATCCTTTCGATTTTCCACATTTTCCATAGTTTTACCAAATATCGCGTTATTTTTTAATTTAAAAGTGTCCTTCGCAAATTTTGTGGTGGCCTTGTTACGTAAATTGGTATTAAAATCAATATACGATTTTAGCCATTTTGATTGCTCAAACTGTAATACTCGATGGGTTTGCATTACCACTAAGCCGTTGGCGATGGCTTGTTTTAAAGTTCTATAGTGTACAATGTATTTTTTTTTATCTTGTAAATTGGGAATTAATTTCGGTAATTTAGCGTTTTCTGTTGGCGGTATGATATTTTCTACTAGAAATGGAAGATCAGAATGTGCATCATGCAACTCAGTCGGATAATGCACATCCACTTCCAAAACGTAGCCATGTAAACTATCATCACCAACAGCCATAATATTTAAATCCAAAATTTCGCGCTCGCTTAACCATCGAAAACCACCATATGGTAATGCTTGTGACATACTATGACCATATAGATTTGTAGCATCAAGGTATGTTATAAATGAAGAAGGTTTTGTTGGGTCATAGTCTGGTAAAAAAATATTATTAGCGATGTGCTTCCTTTCTGTACACTGGCTTATGCCGCCGCGTATACCTTTCTTAAAAAAATGTATCATGTCTATATCAGTTAAGAGCTCTAACTCTACCTTAGTCATACGTAGCATACAATCAAATGATAAACTTGGAAGGGTATAGTAATGTGCTGGATCAAGTTTATCGAATTTTAAGCAATTATTCCGAAATTGCTCAAAAACATCACACAATAGCAACACATCTGATTTTAAATACACGTCCGAATAGTCCCCCAAAGTTTTACACCCAAACAAGCGCCATACTTCTTTTGCTCTTCTATAGCTTTCATCGCTAATATGTTCTTCCCGTAAATTATCATAAAATTCATCTTTACTTGGAAGACATGTATTTTCCATTTTTTCTATAGAGTCAATAAAGCTATAGGGAAAAACACCCTTTTGACGCATCAAATTAAATTGGTTGATATTTGAAAAATGTTTCCGCGTTTCAATAAAATCGTCGTCGTTTAAACCGCTGCCTAAATTTTCCAAAGACGTTGACAGAAATTTAAAACTATCAATAAATCGCAACTTTAAATATTTCCTCTTGACTTTTCCACATTTACTATCAAAATAATCGTGCACATAAATGCTTTTGGTAAATGATATGTACTTTTCCTTACTTTGAGCCAAAACACCAATTTTATCCCCATATTTACATAACTCTTTTATAAATAAATGGCTGTCGTAGCCGCTTAAGTTATGAAATATGATAGGGATAAAAGAGGGTAATTTATAATTTAAATTACAAACGGAATGTGCAGCACCAAATCTTTTTGCACCAGTTATGTGACAGTGGTCTCGTACTTTAATCTCACCCTCTTCAAAAGGGCCTTCACATATACCACATATTTTAGCATCATTAAACTCCCTTTTTTCTTCAGGCGTTAACGGTTTCATAGGCTTAATGTCTTTTAAATATGTGTTGTATAGAGCCCTTAAATCACACTCGATACGATCCACAAAGACTTGAGCTGCATTATTCCCCCGAAATAGCTCAAATTTCGAAAGTGAGTCGTCAAAAGAGCATTTAATTAAATAAGCAAAAGAATATGGTTCATGTTTAAAACTTTTTACAGTGTAAGAATTTTGTGGGTTTGGTTGTACCGTTTCAATGGGTTTTAAAACAGATTCGAAATCTGCATAAACCACGAATGGAACGCGCATTTGCTTTTCTATACCCTCGAATTTTAAAATATTTTCCGGCACACTCTTTCCAAATTTATCGATTTTTAAATCCACTGAGGGTGTTTGCGTGAAAATGTGGTTACAATCGTAGCTTTGATGTAAAGTTAAAGCTGACGGTGTACTAAAATAAATGAGGCAACCATCACAGAAATATATTTTATGTTGTTGACAACTAATTTGACTTGAAACTAAACGTGATAAATCCCGAATCCAACAATAATGACTCTTTGAACAAGTCGTATCGCAAAAATGTTCACCGCCATCTTTACTACTACAGTCTTTTGTAATTAACAATAAATTTACATGCCTATCCAACTTTTTTGACGCATACCTCAGTGGACCAATAACTTCATGTATTATTTCATTATTTTCATATTTAGATTCCAGACCGTATACGTTAATTGATATGTTGTTCATTTCCTCAAATTTTTTAATGTCACGTAATTTTACTGGAAAATCCATACCTGTTACATTTAGCACTCTAGAAAAATGGGGGTAGGATGTCTTCTGTGAAGGCTCTGCTGTTGGAGGAAACAATGCTGATGTTACAGCCCACGCAAAGCAAAATTCGTCCTGGTTAATCACATTGACGACAGCTCCTTTCTTTTCAATAGAACACGGCAACTTGATGTATGATGAGCCACCCATAGGCATATACTTGTTGATACCAACTTCCAAGTATAAAATTCGCACAAGAGCCCATCCTATAACAAGAAAAATAATATATAAAAATCAGTTTAATATATCGGGTTTTGATTTTTCCATACCTGAATCTTTCTCCTGGAACTCTGTCGCCTGCGTTTTTATTGATTCGGTGAAAGAATGGTAAACGGCATCCAAATCACTTTCTACACTAATTATTTGATTAGCAGTGTTGAAGGATTTTTCACTGAATATTTCTTGTGATGGAAGCATGTACTCGCCAACAGCTGTCATGTTAACTTTTAAAGCATGATGCACACGCAATAAATTATTAACAAGTTCCACCACCTTGGATTTAATGTCTGCAAAGAACATTACGTAATCGGAATGCTCCATATCACTGCTAACCCGATAGGTTGCAATTCTTCTTTTGAAGGCACATTGAACGAGTTGCACACCATGACATACCGGCAAACATGAATTATTTTTATGTTGTTGTGTTCGTTTATGCGCTGACATATGATTTATTGGAACATCTACATTACATGTAGCGCAATTAATTACCGGAATCGTCGATGTATACTCTTCAATTCGGAGCCGTTTTCCTCCAGGCACTTCATTAAATCTCGCCGCACACGATTCTCTTTTATGACGTCTCATATTATAACTCTTAGTAAACTTAGAACCGCAATTTTCACAAACATATGCCATGATTTGTCAAATATTAACACATGTACTACCTATACAAGTCAGAGCCAACTGATGAATGAAACTGCCCCATACTCTATATAAAACCATTCAAGGTCACCCCCAACCACGTAACATATCTTCAAGGTCACACACCCAAGATGACCTTCAACAAAGTCAAGGTCGTCTCGACCAAGGTCAAGGTCAAGGTCACACACACAACCTTGAACACAAGGCCAAGGCCAAAGCACACGTGCACTTTCAAGGTCAATGACAAGGACATGTGGGCGGGGCCAAAGAGGGGTGAAGCAAGGTCAAGGTCAAGGTCGAGGAGTGGGGGGATTGAGAGAATCGGGTTATGTTCACTACTCTCCTACATTTTTCTTCTTCTTCCTATGCCGTGTCAGGTCCTTCAAACTTTGGTAATTATAATGGCGAGTTTACCAAGGTTCTCTGCTATTCTAAATAGCTTTTCAGCACTGTGTATTCCTGTCCACTCTCGGATGTTCCTAAACCAAGAGATCTGCTTCCTTCCAACGCCTCTATGGCCCTCGATCTTACCCAATGCCAATATAGATTCTCTATAATCCGCATATCCTTGTTATCCACATCAACATTCCTGAGTATATCTATGAGCTTTACATGCTATACCCTGTCAAACGCTTTCTCGTAGTCGATAAAGCACACGAAAATGTCTTTATATTGGTCTCGACATTATTGGAGAAGTATATTTAGAGAAAATAGCGCTTCTCTAGTATCAAGGGCATTTCTAAACCCAAACTGGGTTTAATCTAGGCCGTTTTCACATTTCTTCCTTATTCTACGATGAGTAATAATCAGAAAAACCTTCAAAGGGTGACTTATGAGACTTATTAACCTATATTCGTTACATCTTTTGGCAAGTTGTTTTTTTGATAGTGATATAAAAACACATTTCAACCATTCTTCCGGTATTTCTCCAGTGTTGTACACAGAATTAAAAAATTTAACCAGTATATCGATAGTTTCTTCTTGAATCAATTGCAGCAGTTTCACTGGAATGTCGTCTGGACCGGTTGTTTTTCTGGATTTTGAAAGTATTATGCTGTGAAGAATCTCTGACTTAAGAATTTCTGGTCCTTTAGCTCCATGTTCATCGTCTGGTATAATAATTCAGTTATGAAGGAACTCCAAGCATTACGAATTTCTTGTTCATCAAGAGGTTTGCCTGTTCTGTCTACTAGTATATTAGGGGTCCTCTTGTCTAACAGTCCAAAAACTTATTTAACCTTCTTATACATGTTGAAAGTATCATGTTTTCTATCTAGTTCTTCCATTGCTCCACATCTCTCTCATCCACTTCTCCTTAGCTGTACGAATCTTTTGTTTGATCTCATTTTGCTTTGCTTTTTATATTCCAACTCCTGTCATGTTGGAACACATCTCAACAAAACTTTTAACATTATTATCTAGATATTGATATTTTAAGGCATCATAAACATTCATCGTAATAAGTTTTTCGTTAAGGAAAAAAATGCCCTGGTTTAACGATTTTGGAATCAATATAGATGTGGAAGCCATATCTTTTGGATATCTCACTAATCTCATATAATATATAAAAACAAGCACAAACAAGATAAATCACTAAGAACACACTCTAAGGTGTACTTTGCTCACTGACAGAAATTAAATTGCACTATCAGAAACTCTATTGTTGCAGTAAATTTATAAAACCTTATAATGTTTAAATATAATTAGATTCACGTCAGTTCTCAGTTACCTGCGGCACTGGAGCAGGTATGTTGGAGGTTTCGGTAACAGTTTTATTACTCTCTCTAGTTCTTGGATAGAGTATAGGAATATGTATGCTTGCCCCTCCTTTTCCTAAGAGCTTTGAGTTCAGGAAAATAGAAACGATTCTGCCTTTTATATTAGGAATTTGTATGCTGCTAGCACTTCCCTCCCGTTGACAACTTGTTTTTCTTGCGATAGCCACGTCCCCTAAGAGCTTTGAGTTCAGGAAAATAGACACGATTCTGCCTCTTATACTAGGAATGTGTATGTTGCCCGCATCCTCTCCCCCTGTCGACAACTTGTTTTTTTTATGACCGCCCCCCCCCCTCTCCAAAAACTTCAAATTCAGAAAAATAGACCCGACTTGCCTTTTACACTAGAAATGGGAATGTTGCTGATTCAAAATTCAGAATAACGAAAAAGAAATAGTTAAATGGATAGTATATGGAAACAGATTAGATAGAAATACAGCATTATTCATTTAATTGACAGAATAAAGTAGCTGGACAATAAACGTAAAAGATTTTAAGAATTAAAGTATGAGAAATGGAACATACTCTTATCAATTTAATACCAATTAATAGAACGAAGTAAATACATTTAGTATCTACTTAATGATAGAAGCAAAATCTATAGTATCGAACTGAGAGTAGGAATTATAATAACTAGACCTGAAATCGAGTATACCATATTGTCAGCAATGAATGATTAGGCACAAGGACTAAATAAAAGTAATTAGAAAGTTTAGCAAGACAATAAGCTGTAGAGTGACTTAAATAAAACAGGAATAATACCAAAGGAGTGGTTAAAATCCATATTTGAAATGCTGCCCCAAAAACCAAGTTCAAAATACTGAAAAGGCCATGGGACTGTTAGTGTAATGAGTCACATATTGAAACTGTTTCTAAAGAACACTCACACCCATAATTTTCTCAAATATGGAGGGACGATCGGCGCCTCTCAATTTAGTTTTCGGAATGGGTTCGGAACAAAGAAGCTTTATTGAGTATACAAATTCTAATGCAACGTTGTCGATATATTAATATCGTTGTTTTGGCCTGCTTCCATTACTTCATCTAAAAAGATAGAGTGTTTCAATTAAAAATTCTGCAACAATTTTTTAATTTAATTCTGACAAATTACTAAATGATAAAACAATAATTTTGAAATATAAATTATTAATTACATATGTCTTTAATGGGTAATTTGAAAAATGGAATTTTTAATTACTCAATGACAAAAACATTATTATAGGAATAAAATTACCAATTACTTCATTAAATAATAATATTATTTTCGAAATTATCAACTGATGAAGTAATTTATAATTCCATTTTAAGAATTAATGATTATTCTTATTTTTAAACTTATTCATTATAAAGTGTATTTTTAATATTATCCGATGTATATCTGTATGTATGTGCATAGAATTGGGGGTCTGTACCCTGCGATCTGGTAGATCTATTGTGCCCCCTTACTGCTGCCCAGTCGTAAGAGTTACTTTATCGGATAGAGCAGGTCTTTCAGTCCTATTCCTCAGAAATCTTACGATGTTGGACGGCTTCAAGGTAGGTGTGTTCCCAAGAGCCGCATCCTAGGGTTTTCTAGAGCGCTATACTTTGAAAGGATACGAATAGAGGTTTCGTCCTCCTCCTCGCAGAATCTACATTCTTTTCTTTCTACCAGTTCGAGTTTCTTGAGGTGTTCTTTCAGGTGGCAATGCCTCGTCAAGATCCCTGTCAGAACTCTAAGTTGGTTTGTACTTAAGCTTCTGCATCCTTTGAACTCTTCTAGTCTTAGTTCCCCAGAAGTATCTTCGCTTGTCTCAATCCTTTCAGCGCCGTCCAATAATTAAATCTCCTGCTTTCTTCTTTTATCTTTAGTACTTCCAGCATTACGCTGCTACTGATTCCACAGAAAGGTCTGGCCCCAGAAATGAGATCTCATCCCCTTTCGTCGGAAGTATGTCTACTATTTCATTCCCCTCTATCTCGGTATGTCCCGGTACCCACATGAGGGTGACTTTATTATTGTTACTCAAATCATTTAGTTCCTATAGGCATCCCCAGATCATCTTATACCTGATAACTTGAGAGCTCAGCGCACTTATGTCTGCTTGACTATCCGACAAAATGATAATCTCTTGACCATGATAATTTTTCTCCTTGTTAAATTGAATACATAACCTAATGATATGTGTTTCTGCTTGAAAAATGCTTGGTGACTTAACCAAGCTTTCGTAGTGTCTGGTGCTGGGTCCATATACTCCTACTCCAGTTCTCTCCGTTGTTTTGGAGCCATCTGTATACCATATAATGGTGTTTCTGTCCCATTCGTTCTTGCCACTCAACTTTGTGCTGAAGTTTTTCACAAAGTTGAATTCCTTTTTCATTTCATCTTGGAGCATGTCCCAGATTTGTTGATTTCTGGATAAGAGATTGGGCCTTCGTTTTATGACTTCATCTTTCATCATCCTATAAGTCGTCCTCTTCGCCATCTTCTCTAGAAATATATGTAGAAGTGTGAGATTTAGGATTGCTTCCATGGCGCCCGTTGTGCAGGTTTTTATTGCCCCGGTTATACATGCACATGGCCAGTATTTGAACTTTCTAGTTCTCGTATTAGCCACTTGGTTCTTTTGGTCCAGATCACTGCCAGATCATTACCCAATAATATTACTAAAAAAATATTATTGCCAATCTATGGTTTAAGTAAAAAATCAGCAACAGAGATTGTTAGACGAAGAAGTGGTTTAGTAGAAATTTAAGACAGGTCACTCAAAATTTCACAATTATGGAATAGTTCCACAATTTGCTAACAATACGATGCTGACAGAAAAATTGGAAAAAAAGGGACTTAAATTAATGTATTTTTAAAGTATGTAAATATCCTTTTTTATAATTTATGAATTTAATAATGTAATGATTAACAATTTTGCAGGATTTATGAGCTTTAAACTAGATTATGTAAGAAATGTTCGAAATAATCCTTTATGAAAAAGTTGGCAAGTACATCTAGCCCTCCTAATGCAATCAAAGCATTAATACATAACATTACCTGTAAGCATCGCAAACAGTTAGAAATTTTATCTAAAACTGAAAAGTATTAATACTCTTTTTAATAGTAGCACTTGTAAGGAGCGTTAAACTCTATATGTGTCTTGATAAGTGACCATCATTTAACAAAAGATATTGATATAAATGATGCCTTAACGAATTATTTTAAAGGAAAAAAAAAATAACTTCCATCTTGTGTATTTAAGACCAATTTCCTTGACAAATCGAGATTATAGTGAATAGATAGGTAAAAGTATTTAACAGCTAAGGAATAAAACTGTTCGATAAAAGTAAATAATAATATAACTTTAATAAATATGAGCAGTCATTCTGAATTAATTACCGGTGATAGCAAATTTTTTATTCTGCGACTGTCACAAATAAAATTAAATTATTAATGATAATTTTTTATCGATGGAACCAGTAATTACTTTCTACTAGTTTTACATTTATATAAATTTGTTTCAGCAAATAGTCTGGGCAATTATTATCTCATTTTTATTTCTAAGCGACTATAAATACCGAGCTATTTGTTAAAACAAATCTCAAAAAATGCAAAATCTAAAAAACTTTTGACAGTAAATTACTAATTTCATTTCATTCATTTTTATACAAACGAAAAATACGAGTTATTTAGAAGCTTGAAGTTCATATTTCTTCAACAAAAACTCATACGTCACATTTCCATCCTCTTTCTCCTAGAACGTTACCTAATGAGAAATGAATAGAAAGGGAAGTATTTTGATTTTCGTAAGTAAACTAAAATTACAGTTTTTATAAGTTCCACTTATTTCTGAGGGTTTCTTGAAACTTTCAATGATGATTTACAACATCGAATAATTTGTAGTTGCCTCCCAAAACAAAAATTCTCTTAAAGCAAATTGAATCAACTATTACAAGTGAATCTTGATATTAAATAGTTGCGAAGAAACTGAGATACAAACACAAGTTTTCTAGTTCCAGTAATTCTGAGGCTCAGTTTCACAATCAATGGTAACATCAAGTGGTTCAGTAACCAACACTTTCAAGTTAAGCATGAATTTACAAGACCAGGTGTTTCACGAATATAAATTACTGGTTCAATTTTATTTGTCAAAGTTGATAATTAAATTTTATGGAATTATATTTAACGCCGTTATTAAAACAATAAATTAAGGACAAATGTGTCCTGTCACAGATAACCTATATTTTTTTGACTTATTTTTTGCAACGATATCTTGTTATTTATATAATAAACGAGCCTTTGTAATGGAAGTTCTCCTACTTATAAACCCAGACCAAATATGCTAATTCGGGTTAGCTTATAAAATATTGATATCAGAAATTTAGTTTAAACGAAATTATAAACTATTTTTTATTTTAGAGCTATAAATTAAAAATTTAAAAATAATTTTCAGAAATGCGTCCTGGCAAATAGTTTTTAATGTCATTTAAACTAAATCTCTAAAGTAAAATGGTTTATGAGTCTGTATAAAATTAACTTTTATCAATCAATCTTGCGATGACTTACACCAAAGATTAATAACGTTTCATTAGATTTAGCTATAATAATCTTAAACTTACACAGAGATCGGCAATAATTGTTTTAGTAATATCATCGGGTAATATTATCAATAAATTTTGTAATGGATAATTTTAAAAATCGGAGTATCGATTAATGTATAATCATTAATTCAGAAAATAGAATTATCAATTACTTGATAAATCAATAATTTTGAAAATAATATTATCATTTAATGAAGTAATTGGTAATTCAATTCCTAAATTATCAATTAATAAAGTAATTTGTAATTTTATTTCTACAATTATCAATTAACGAAGTAATTGATAATGTTATTTCCGAAATTATCTTTCGACGAATTAATTGATAACTTTAGAAATAAAATTATCCATTACCAGGGTAATTAACAATTTATTTTTCCAAATATTCATATTAGTAATTGGTAGTTTACTTAAATTAAAAAAAAGGTGACGAAATATTTTAACCACATGCCCAGGTAAAATTTTTACAAAATTTGATGTTTTTTCACACTTTTTTATTAGAATATCGTGAGACTAACGCATCGGAGTTCAAGCTCATTTTGTTCTCAAAGAGATTCATAATATAAGAATGGTTTTCATTCTGTTCTTTACTGAAACTAAATGATAATTGTAATTGCTGAAGCACTATAAATAATCATAGTTATGTTGTTATTTTATATGATGCTACATTATTTACGAAAAAAACGTCATTATATTATTTTTTAATTTAATTAAGAAAAAATTACCAATTAATAATTCTATAATTTAGAAAATTAAAAATTGAATGTTGTAATTAGTAATTTGAAAGATGAAATTTTCAATAACTCTAGTAACGAGTAATTTCATTCCTAAAATGCTAATTACTTCGTCATTGATAATTTCAAAAATGAAATTATGAATTATTTCATTAATTGATAATTTTAGGAATAAAATTACCAATCTCCAATTACTTAATTAATTGATAATTTGATGAAAAAACTTCCATTCACCTCATTATTATTTAATAGAAAAATTCATAATTTCGATCTGGTGATTAATAATTTTCCAGTAATTGATTTATGGTCAATTATATATTTTTTTACCGATCACTAATATTATATAACATGAAGCAGTTATAGGTTTTTTAATTTTAGTTTTACAGTTCTATATAAAAATTGATATAAAAGCCAAATAACATAAATAAAATAAACGATGGATAAATAAGGAGTATAAACAGAGTGAAGAGGTTTAAAGCTATGTTTCCTTGGTTAAGCATGTTACAACAAGATTATCACTGGTATACTTATCTTATGGTTAACTTTCGGTAAAATTTAAACCATCAATTTTTGGTAAATAACCAATGTTTTGGTTTTAATCTTTCGGTAACCACACATTGTGAAACTGGGCCTAAGAGATTCAGGTGTAACGTGAAATGTTTAGGAAGTTGAATGAAATATAAATACAGGCCTTTTATTATCTGCTTTGACGCCGGCTACCGAAGTCGGCAAGATTCAAATACGTACCTTAAAGATTTAAGATTTTTTGAGCTACATTCAAGAAAGGCCACTGAGAAAATGCCTTGTTATTGTAAAAGCAATATAAATCTTCGGTAACTACTGATATTTTATCTACCATTTTCTATATTTATTTTAATAAATACAAAAATATTTTAAAGTGTTAAATTTAGAAGAAAGTGGACAAAAATTTTCTTTTGTATTTGAAATATTGGAAAAAGAATAAATTATTATAACCCAAATAGTATATTATATATTTAATTATATATTTTTGTATGCTTCCTAATAATACCTATTAAATGTTAATTGTATATTAATTCATGTTTAAAAAAGGAATTAACCCTGATTGAAATTATGCAATATTTAATCATTTTCAAATACTTCCTATTAAAAAGTAATTTCCTGCTGTGAAAATTAATTTTCTCTATTTAAACCAGAGATCTAAAAAGCATTAAATATGTGTTTTTTAATATACCAAGAATGAGTCTTTTCATTCTTATATTAGGTTAACCCATAAAAAATGTTTGTTTTCTATTTAACTAAAATATATTTTTATTCAAATATATTATTTTAAAGCATAAAATAAGCAAGTTAGCATTCCTCCTTCTAACAATCATCAGATGTAGTGAAAATACCTGAATTATATGAACAATTTAACGAATACAATTTAGAATCGTAAGACTTTATGGCCATAACTTTTTCAGACACATTCTGTTTAAATCCTTAATGGGGGGTCCTTAGAGATATATAACGTAGGAATTTTAATAGTTTTTAAAATTCTCTATATGTACCTGTCAACTTCATGGCATCTTTTTTCAAATACTCTAATATTTTTAAAATTTTCAAATCAAACTAACTATTAAAAAAATGCTAATTTCAACTATTTGATGTGAACACAGCCATTTTTTCAAATACATTCACCTCATTCAGTTTGAATTTAAAAGGGAAAAGATGTTTTCCAAATCTATAAGTATTGTATTAAACTGCAATTGTTGGTTAGTAAAGTGAATTGTTTATTATAAACTAAACCGTGGCCAAAGTCAAGTAGAAGAAGTCGCAAACAATACGAAAAAAAATCAGAAGGCAATAATTTAGGTATCTAGGTTTTTAATAATTGTAGATTATGTTTAGGAAGGTAATTTGATCCTAAATAATACAATTTCGTTTATATATATATCAATAAAATACGTTATCTAAATATTCTGTTAAATACAAGTTTCAGAAAATGAACCATGAACAAAGTCAGTTTTCAGGGATTTTTAGGGCATATTTATTATGTATTTTGGTGAATATCGCACCACAGGGATGGAAACCAACACCTAGTTTTTTCTTAAAGGGGATATTTATTTTAAAACAATATATAAAAAAAATAAATTAAAGCAAGTTTTAATTTTAGGGTGGTTGGAGGTAAATATCAAACACAATTTATTATGGTTATTTCTGTTTATTACATCCCCCATTTATTACATATTACCAATTTATGTCAAAATTATAAACAATTAGGTTTCATTTTAATTATAGAAAACGGTACAGATATAATTAAACCTTACTTAACACATTTATTTAAACAATTAAAAAATAGTATACCAGGAAATAAGCCATCATAAAAGCCGTTACAGACGGTATACTAACGATATGGTTTTTGCCGACATTTTTATTTATTTAATTTGATAAATTAAGATTAGCTACTAATTATCTATAAAATGGCAAAAATATATTCGGTATACAGCTCACTTCAGAGGCGGCCATTATAAAATAAATGTTTTTTATAATTTTACGTGGTTATAACTCCATACTACTAATTATAATTTTAGATTCTAGATTATAGACTTATGGCTATAGTTTTTATAACTAAAGATAATTTTATAAGATAAACATCTTATTCATACGTTATATTTATATAAAAAATTAAGGTAAAAATATATAGCATAGTATCTAAAAGCTTCCACATTTATCATATTTATAAATTTTGATTATGATAACGGAAGAAGTACGCACACAGACCAACAAAGCGGCCATGATATCAGGCCAACTAAGAGACATAATCTGGAACAATAAGCATATGACGGTTGAGAGCAAAGCAAGAATTTACAAGGTCTGTGTAAGACCGACACTGACCTACGGCGCAGAAACAAGAAATGAAACCACAAAGACAAAACAAATTATGAGAACCACAGAAATGAAAACGCTGAGAATGATCACGGGAACAAGTTTAAGAGATAGAATAAGAAACGCAAAATACGCGAGGACAGCGGAGTGGGGGATGTTGTGAAGTGGGTTCGAAACCGTCGTAGGCAGTGGAGTGATCACGTGGAACGAATGGACGATGACAGACTAGCAAAAACCGTGATGAGAGAGAAACCAAACACCAAACAGCCGCCTGGACGGCCCCCCAAAAGATGGAGAGACAGCTGGATTTCGACCTCAAACGAGGACCGATGAGGCATTGTATAGATAACAGAACTTGGTTCTACCTAGAAGAAGAAGTAAAAGAAGAAGATTATGATAATAATATCCACTAGATACCAGAATGTTCTAAGGGCGCAATGGATTGCAAGTAGCAACTGATTATAGATTCCCTCTTCTGCAGTCAAGCCTAGATCAACCGAAAAAAACCATTTCACCCCTATACTGACTAGTAAACACTTTCGACTGTGTCATATGCAGAACCTCCTATCAACTTGTAGAACCAAGATCAAAATGCAGGTACCTTCCAGCAACTACATGAAGACAGATACAATACCTATTGGAAGGAAGATGTTTCAAGCCCATTTATTAAGCACATTTTAGTTTTATCTTGCAACAACCCACTATTATGCAGTTTAAATTTCATCAGATGCGGCTTCTTTATGAGAAACAATTGTAAAGATGATGAGATTGAATAATTTTCTGCATATAGAAATCAGCTGAAACGAATGCTTAAAAATGTGAAAAGTTCTTCAGGGATATACGAATACTATTCGGCCTTGATAAATGTCGTATTTTAAAGACAAGGAGAAGAAAATTCTAACTGGGAGAATTTGAGATACAAAACGATCAAACCATTACCACAATAGAGTCAGAGCAGATAAAACGCATGAAAGAGGCACACAGGATTGAGCAACGAACTATAAGCATCGAATAAACGAAGAAGTTCATAAGAATGCTAAGGCAGGCACTGCGAATTAATCTAAACATAAAGAGCATTAAACACATATGCAGAAAAGTCAGACCACTCTTGACAAAGACTCAGAAGCATCTACCTTGTAGCATAGGAATAGGATATGTGATTATTGGCAAGCAATTAGATCAACATATAACAAACTTATTTCCATCGGTTAGCAGATTCTTATATAGTACACTGGGCAGACGACATAACACTGCTACGCCTTAGGGAAAATGAATTAGCTATTCATTACCAACCAGAGCAAGAAATGCCTGAAGCCTGGCTGCAGAATCCCTGTCATGGGCGACACTCAAATGAGGTCGACCAGGAAAATATCAAAAAATCATTGTTGAACTCAGTGGTGGCTTCTCCTTAGGTTTGCAGGTTTGCGCAACCCCCAAAAAGATTGTAGATTAAAATAAAACATGCCAATCAATATAAATACAAATATTTTTTTTTAATTTCTACTAATAATTTAATGATTAAATTCAAATCATTTTTTTAACTAGATAATACGCCAACAGCAGTCAATTTTTGAAATAATTTAACTTACTTCGCCTAAATATTATTAATAATTTGTTTATATTACAGTATTATGCCTGGAAACGTTATCGTTTTGCTGGTTTGCAATTTTAATGCAATCCATGCTAATCCATTGGATCGTATATGGAGCTGCCTATCTAAGGCGTGAAGATTAATGCCGTCTCATAAGCTTCATGGAGGTTGCAAGTCAACTGCAAACCTGTGTTTAGTTTGCTCGTCGATTTCGTAGTCGTAGGTGTTTTAGTTTGTTGTGCGGTACGCTATTGTATTTTTTTTTACATTTTGCGTTTTGGTTTTGGTAAAAACAAAAATAAATTCCGTTCAGAGTTTAGTTGCAGAGCCGGTCATTAAGTGATAAGGATGAAATAAAAAGGCTTGGAAGGCTTACTCCAATTTTCAAAATAGAATAATCCGTGTGCAGCAAAAAAAAAAGAACTTTTACTAAGACGTTAAACCTGGACCCTTATAATAAACATACGTGGCTTTCTGGTTGTGAAATTAAAAAGGCTATATTTTTTTTCCTTTTTTATTACTTGGACGAGAAATTTCTTGGATAAAAGTATGTTTTACCAACTTAAATCATTCGGAAGACCACATTAAAAAGCTTACGTTGTCGGCAAAACATATGAAAAATGTTTTGCAATAGTCACTTTTTGGGACTGTTAACGTAGCTGATCAATTAACGAACACTTATCAAAGAGATAGTGAACTGCACAACGAAAAAGTAATTCATAATCGATACATTTGAAACATTATAATTAATTATGTGCATTTCTGTTCAGCTTTCGAACTAACGTTACGAGGACATGATAAGTCTACGTCTTCCTGTAGTCCAGAGGTTTTTCGAGGCTTAACTAATTTTAGTACTGAGTTAGATGGTACTCTGAAACAATATTTGGAAAAAGCATCGGTATTTAAAGGTACTTCAAAACCATTTAAAATGAAATTTTACAATCAATGTTTATTGTAAGTCAAGAGAAAATTTCTAAAGAAATAAAAGAAGCTGATTATTTGCCTATAGCAGCTAACGAAACTAGTGACGTATTAAATATCCTTGAAATGGCAGTTGTATTTAGATATATTGTACAGGGCAAGCCGGTTGAGCGATTTTCAGATTTTTTTAGTGCCTTTCGAACAGGACGCGAAAATTTGGTCTTCTGTTATACTTAAAGAACTTGAAAAGCACGTCAAAAGTAATAAAAATAAATTTATTTCGCAAACATACGATGGTGCCTCAGTCATGAGTGGCTCGTCGAATGGAGTGAAAGCATTTATAAAAAAAAAAAGCCACATCACATCAATTAAATTTGGTAATGTTAAACGCTACATTCGCCAATAAAAATGTCCGCATATTTTTTTCCAATTTACAAAGGATTTGTTATTTTTTTCAAATCGTCCTCGAGGAACCACAATACCAAATCAAATTGTTAACAAACGCCTACCTTGTTCGTCCCAACAAGATGAAATTTTAATTCTAGAGTTGTTTGTACCATATTCGAATGCAAAGACAGCATTCTAGAAACAATGAAAAAAATCTTATATGAGAATAGAAGCGTTAGTACCACGAACCAATCATCAGGGTATGTCAAAATTCTCAAAAGCAAGAGTGTCCTTTCATAGTTAAAGTTATTTTAAACAATAATGCCTCAAGGTGATTTGTTAGTTGATAAGTTTCAAACAAGACAAATTAACACTATTATCGCAAATAAAAATATATTATCATTTAAATTAAAACAGAAATTAGAAGTAATATTACCACAAACGACCTTGAGCCATCTCCATATACTTGAAAACGATGTAAGCTCGATGATTCCGCGGAGTTTTCTCGGGAAGTAAAAGAAGTTTGTGATATAATTATTAGTCAAGCGAAAGAACGATTTAGCTTTACAGATTATAGAGTACATATTTTTCTGAACAAAAATTTATGGGTACGATTAAAATTTGCCCCTTTTTTATCGAACAAAAACTCCGTACAGAACTGATCATCATATATGAAACTGATGAATTTACATCACTTTCGGGTCTTTTTGTACTTCATGACTATCTTTCGCAAAACATCGAGCTAAGTGAGACACAGTGGAGTTATAAAACTTTTAAAAATTTTAACTATTATTCCGATGCCATCGGCTGAAGCAGAACGGTGCTTTTCTACTCTCAAACGAGTAAACGTTTTTACGGAATACTATAAGCCAAGAAAGACTTTTAAATTTTATCATCTTCTTTATGTTTAGTTATTTAAAGTACACTGCTTTGTTTCATATTAACTCAATTTTTAAAGAATTTTATTTGTTCATCCACGGATGCCTATACCAGGTTATATACATATCTATGTTTTTAATGTACCACTGAAGTTGCACCCCCTACGTTTTTAATGCACCAGCCGCCACTGGTCGAATTATCGATTAACGTCAAGACAAACGTTTCCAGAAACCAGAAACTTATTAGGTATTAAAGATCAGGTTATTCCATGGAAAAACTATTTGAAATATATCTTCAAAAACCCTTGTCGATATAGATATCAAATATCAGAAACAATCTAGCAGAAAATGAGGGGAAGCCAAGCAATTGCTACGCCAGAGAACAATGGATAAACAATTCAATCACCAAGATTATTCACCAAGAGCTAGCAGAGAAGTTAAAACTTTTTCACGCAGAAAAAGTAGCATAATACGAATTCAGAAAAATAACAATTTCAAATTGTACTAATATCGAAGACTAATCCTTTATATAAATACCTAAGCAAGCAACACAAATTGAAGTTCCTTAACAACAACAGCTTAAGAAATAGGCATAATATGCAGATTGCCAAATTAATGGGTAGCATAAATACAATTCCCGTAATTGTATCAGCAACTGGCGCAATTATTATTAAAGAATCTCAATGAAATATTTTACGCCACTGAACTCTTGCTACTGGAACTATCATTTATATTTCGTAGGCATTAGAAAATGGTAAAAATAAAATTAATTAAGCGTCGATTAATTTGTGCCTCATAAACCTACGACTTTTTGATTAGTATACTTTTAAACTCAGTATACGTGATATACAGTTACTTAAAAACTTAATTATCATTAATTTTTAATTATATTTTTTATTATTTGACGACGACCTACCAAACGCCGGAAGTTGCTAAAATGGAATATAAAACAATGAAACAAAGAATAACTTTATACTTGTCACAGATAAAGGTATTAATGTTGTGGTGTTTAGTTTATCGGAAGTAGTGTTATCAAATGCTAATTAATTATCGATACAAAGTTAACAATATTTTTGAATTTGCATAGTTTATACCATATCAGTATTTTTTATGTACTAAAAATGTATTCAAAATCAATTTTGGGTTGAACACAAAGCAAAAATAATCAGTCAGAAAAATCAATTAAGTATTAATTGTTTTGAAGTTGTTTAAAAATATATTTTTGTGGAAAAATAATGAATTCTATCTTCTTTTTATTTCATTATAAAAAAACGTTCACACTTTTTAAAAATGTTATATAACATAGCGCCATTTATCAAAATATAACTCATTAAAATTAGAGTAGTAATTAGATTTATATAGGATGTCCTGAATTTGTGCTGGATGTATTCTGATATAAGAAACGATAAAAGAAAATCAGTTAAATGAATACAGCTCCAGACAACTTCCGTAATAATATGATAGTGCTTGCAAAACGGTTCTAGCTGTTTGAGTTAATAAAATATCTAAAAAAAATTGAAATATTTTGACCAAACGGATTTTGAAAAATTCACTCAGCAAGAATTTCTCTGCAAGCACCATACACCTACCAAAATTATATGAAACTTTATCCATTTAGCTTTTTTCTATCCCTAATAATTTCCAATATCCCAATACATCCATTATTAATAAGGAACACACTGTGTATTTTACTTAATTGAATTGTGAAAATATTTTTCCCGCCTTATTGCAGTATCAATCCCGTTTTTTTTTGTTTACCAATAATTTGTGGCTTATGCCGATTTGCTTTTTTTCAACCGACTTTTAAAAAGAAGGTTTCCAATTCGATTGCTATATATTTTTGTTTTTATCTATGAAGGACAAAAAATTAAATACGGGGTCGCAAATTACAAATCCAAAATATTTTAAAAAAATTAAATATGGTGGATTCAATAAGGCGAACTAAAAATTTTACATTTGCCGATTTTATCAAATATTGATATTCTGGAATTTTTGCGGGTGTAGATTACAAATATAAAATTATATTTCAAAAATTCAATATGGTAGACCAAAAATTTTACAGTTTCCTATTTTATGTACAATTGGAACAGGAAGATTTTTGGAAATGTGTTAAAAATATTACATTTTTCAAATACTTCCAAAATTGGTATTAGAATATCGTAGATTCAATACAGCAGAATAATTATAACCTTTTTTAATCCCATTCAAAATTGGTAATTGCGAAGGTTTACAAAATGAAATTGTTTTTACTAAAACAGACACTTTTTCAATCGACATTAAAAAAGAAGAAGTGCTCAATTTGATAGCTATATATTTTTGCGACATATTCAGGAAGTTCCTGCGGTGATTCCAAATCATTTTCACTGAAATGGATTCAGTAAAATTCAAGACTGTTCTGAGGAAATTTCGAGGTCGCAGATTATGCATTTAAAACTGGTTTTTAAAACTAAATGCGGCATATTCAATTTGCAAGGTTCAAAATTGTACAATTTCCTAATTTCATACAAAGTTATTACTGGGGCTTTTAGGTTCATAGAAAACAAATTTAAAATAAT
Source organism: Diaprepes abbreviatus (assembly GCA_034092305.1). NCBI lineage: Eukaryota > Metazoa > Arthropoda > Insecta > Coleoptera > Curculionidae > Diaprepes > Diaprepes abbreviatus. The sequence continues at coordinate 34,369,014 of JASJET010000055.1, forward strand.
TTTCCTAAAGTTTAACAGTCAGTATGGTAGACTAAATCATTTACATTTTCCGAATTTTTTCAAAATCAGTGTTGAGGGTTTTCCTAAGTTTAGATTACGAATTTAAAATTAGTTCCTTAAAATTCATGATAGCAAATTTACAACGGTGAACTAAATTTTTGTTTGACCTATTTTCATTCAATATTGGAATTTGGAAGAATATCAATATCAGTTTTGCTCAATTTAGCATGGATAACAAGAATTTTGGCTAAAGTTAATACTTAGTTCAAATAATTTACGAATGTCGTGATAAGTTCAAAATTAAAAATCAAAAAGTCCACACCCAATTAATAAAAAATAGTATAATAATTACTAATACGGGATATAAACCAGGCAAATTAAAAAACCATTACGAGTAAAGCCAATTATAAAATCATTACCCCAACTTTAATATGTTTGTATAAGGTAGGGTTAATAAGTTGTAGGTATATTTTTTGTAAACCCTTTTTTGTGTTTATTTGGCTCCGCCAATTGAATATAAAAATTTATTAGTTATGTAGTGTAGCTTTCTGTGTATACTGATCTTAAAATAATCCTCGGTACGGTACTGAATCAAGCAATTACTGTGCTTGTGTAGTGACGTTGGTTGAATTTTTGACCAAAAACTCGAGAACGACGAACAAAGTGTGAGTTCATGTGTTATCGTGGTGTCGTTCTATATTTCTGGCCGTTCTTTACATATGGTTTAATAATGGCTAAATAATATTCCTTAATAAATATTTCGCCCATTAAGAGAAATTCTTGGTGCACTACCTATTAATAATTACTTTGATTTTGACGTTTCCTTTTTGGTCTTTGCTCTTCCTCCAGGCTCCATTCAATGATTGTTACAATGTTTTCATATTAAAATCATATATAATGCTAGTAATAATAGGTTGCAAGAAGTTTAGGTAGCTTGTTGCGTGAAAATTATCTCAGAAGTGATCGATATTCGACATTATTTTATGAAAAAATCCAATGTTTTTGGCACCATGCGAGCAACGACGCATCTTATGCCAAACTTTCCAATAAAAATCGGATGGCCATGAATTTTTCAGATTCCCAACTCACATATTAGCTTTGTTCGCGAGTCACTTTCCGAACCTATTCAGAACTAGCATCAAAGATTATTATAGCTAACGCTAGCTATAATAATCTTTGCTAGTACGGAATTAGTTCAGGATTGTCGTACAGCTCATGCTCAGTTGTTAACCGGTTCAGGATTTTTTTTACCACGAACGATTTTGGAACTTTAAATCGTCTACTGTGGTATGAGTCTCATTATTTAACATACGGTGTTAAATGCTGATTAAAGTAGTTGCTTTTGTTGTTTTAAATAACTTAGAACTGTTTTTATTACGTTTTATTATTTGTATTATTTTAAAGAAATATTGAATTATAATTGTTGTTCTTATATAATATAAAGTCTAACTGAGAGTTCCTTTTAGAATAAAACATCTTGTTTTTTGCCGAATAGAATTTTTGATAAAAAATATATATATATTTTAACTGAAATCTATTATTTGCTCTTTATTCGGTGCTTTTTATTTCCTCAAAATAATTAGTACTTTTAGGAATTTTAAATAACTCTAAAATTTCTTCAAAGTCCTCATCGCTGGACGATAAATGATTTGACATAATGGGAGTATTCACTAAAAACATATTTTTTTAGGTTTAAACTAAAAGGTAAAAAACACTTTCTTAATTTATCAATTAAGATTCTAGGTAGATTAACACTAATTAAAGTAAAACCAATATAATATAATAAAATATCTACTGGAACATCAAATGCAACAAATAACATAAACAAAAGAAAAACCTAAATAAAATAAAAACAATTGTCAAATAGTTGCACATTGCGGCCGCAGTATGAAAGCTGGCGCTGCATAAAATTCCGAACTTACAGTTCTTGTTCAATCTTTAGAACCGGCAGAACTGGTTCAGAATCGATTTCGAACCGAATTATTTTCTCCGCGAACATGGGATTGTAACTAAAAATTCAGAACTTTGTTATCCGTGAACGTTACTATTTCAACTGCGCATGCGTATTAGTTCAGAATCGGTTCTAAATCCTTTCCGCGAACAAAGCCATTATCTCTGTAACCAAAATACGATGGTTTTCGACCACCACAACCTTTGGCTAAGCAACATAGCCTTCGTCAGTTGGTTAAAAGTCCAAGACGAATGTCATCCTCGCTGTTCTCACGATCCTCATCTGTGTGTATCAAAAAATCCTGTACATGACATACAATCCTGGTAAAAACTTGATACAAAAAGGGTGCAACGTCCAACTAAAACAACTACAGCTTATTTACCAATATGTGAAGAATCGTAAAATATCACATGTCTGTCACAATTGTAGCAGGCGAGTTGAAGTGTCCGTTTATTTCCGGAGAGAAGGTAATTGGTAAATACCCTGTAAAAGTATATATGAACGATTTAATTTAAGATATAGTATAGTATTTAATACAAAAAAAATATGGTTCTTAAAAACTCACGACATTTTTTCTTCCTAATATCAAAATTCGAAAGAAAGCTTCAAACTTCCAAATCCGCGTCTCAATTTCCAAAATATAGGTAAATTGAAAGAGTGGAAAATTGTTTCATTAAATTTGTTATTTTCAGGTTAATCAGCACTCTTCTCTCGTATTTAAAATTGATTTTTACACAAGAATAGTAATTTCTGTTACTTAAACAGTCAAGTACAAGTCAGACTCTCGCACCCAGAGCTCCATACCATGGAACATTAAGAATTACATAGAGATATAAAAGTATAAACCGCTAAAATTTATCTGTAATTGATAAACACCTCTGTAATGGTAGATATTTTCCAGACTAGGAAGTTCAATAATAATGGCACATGAATCAATAAAAGCAATTTGATCAACTCCAAAATTAAATTTGTTCGTAACATAAAACTATTTAAATATCTTGAGAACTCTAAAACCTACAAGTTTCCTATAAATTTTATTTGTAACTCTCTAATTTCATTTTTTCGAAATTGTAACTATTATTTTCGTAATCACAGAGGGGAAGTGATTTCCGAAACCAAATTTCAGCAACATCTGTAAAGCCATCTAATTCAAAACTAAAAAAATATTTTTTTTTTGAAAGTGCCAAACTTGGCCCCAAAAATTCATAGAAGTGCCAAACTTGGCCCCAAAAATTCATAAAAGTAACAGACAAATACATTTGTATTTTCTACATTATAAAGGGTGTTTTTTATAGAGATATAGAACTTTAAGTTGGCAACACTTTTTTAACTGGCGGCCATTTTGTCAGCTGTCAAGTGATATATGTTTAGTTTGGTTTGGCATTTCAACATGAATAGACCGACGCCTGAACAACGCTTCCAAATTGTGCAAATTTATTTTGAAAATCATGGTTCTGTTCGAAATACGTATCGCGTACTACGTCCATTTCACGGTCAACCTAATCGTCCATCAGAGCACTTAATTCGATTAATTATGGAACGTTTTCGCAACACGTTTACTCTAAATGATAATACGCATCCACAGAGACATCGTACAATGCGTACAGAAGAAGTCATTGCTGCTGTAGAGCGTAGCGTAGAGGAAGACCCGAATCAGTCTATCCGCCATCGTGCACAGGAATTGGATATGAGTCCATTCACTTTAGGGAAGATTTTGCGGAAAGATCTTGGTTTGCGTGCTTACAAAATCCAACTCGTGCAAGAATTGAAGCCACACGATCACCTAGCAAGGCGTAGAGATTCGGTGAATGGGCCCAAAACAAGATTGCCCTTGATCCCGATTTTCATAAGCGAATTTTGTTTAGCGAGGAAGCTCACTTTTGTTTGAATGGATACGTCAATAAACAAAACTGCCGTATTTGGAGTGATGATAATCCTCAAATGTATGTTGAGACACCGTTACACCAGAAAAACTGACTGTTTGGTGTGCTTTATGGGCTGGTGGAATCATTGGTCCGTACTTCTTTAAAAACGATGCTGGTCAGAACGTTACAGTCAATGGTGACCGCTATAGAGCCATGATTACTGACTTTTTCGTTCATCAATTGAACAACCATGATATGCAGGAGCTGTGGTTTCAACAAGACGGCGCAACATGTCACACAGCTCGTGCCACAATTGATTTATTGAAGGAAACGTTTGGTAACCGCATAGTTTCACGTTTCGGACCCGTGCATTGACCTCCAAGATCGTGCGACTTAACGCCGCTAGACTATTTTCTGTGGGGATATGTAAAGTCGCTAGTCTAAGCCGATAAGCTCGAAACGATTGATCACTTGAAGGACAACATTCGCCGCGTTATTGCCGATATACGGCCACAAATGTTGGAAAAAGTCATCGAAAATTGGACCTCCAGATTAGACTACGTCCGAGTCAGCCATAGCGGTCATATGCCAAAAGTTATATTTAAATTATAATGCCAGAAGGTTATCTTTCGAATAAAGTAAATTTCATGTCAATGTAAAAAAATCATCTTTGTTTTATTCCATTTAAAAGTTCTATACCTCTATAAAAAAAAACACCCTTTATAAAGACATATATCAAACCACTTACGGTTAAATCAAAAAATTGTTATATATGCACTTTCTGCCGGTATTTTCTCTAAAATCTCTAATAAATATTACCTTTGTGTCACTTACTTAAATCTGGAGAAAAATTCTAGAATCCACTACTTTCAGTTCCAGGAAGTTAACATTTTTTGGCAGAAAATGAAGACTAAAACAAAAATATGCAAATTATGATTTCTTTGAACACTTGGATACTGAATTATAGTAAAATGATGAAAACCTAATTTTTTTTCAATGCCAAGATTTCCAAAATCTTGGCTAGACCTTTTAAAAAAACAAATACATTTAATTGTGCATAGAGATATTTAGATTAATTATCTCAATTCCCCATATATCAATTGGGTAATTTCACATCCAAACAGGATTAATTTATTTTGTTTTCAACAGCTAAGTAGAAATAACAAATTAACAATTATTTCACTTAAGCCTAAATCAAGTAAACATTTTAAATTAAACATTTAATGTGGCGGAAAAATCTTAAATGCAGTGTTCAAGATAAATTACAGAAATTTAAAATAATATTAAATTTAGACGTATATAATTATTTTGTTATTAACTAAAAGTTTGTTTTACAGGATGACGGAATTATCAATGGGGCCAATGGAAACATTGATGTGGCATTTAAAAAGATCAACAGAAATTATGCTGACTTTCTTATGTGGAAAATTGAAGTAAGTAAAACGATTTATAAAAGTTCTAAGATTTTTTATTAACTGATTGGCATACTAAAATAAGCGAAAACAATAAATATATAATAGAAATCCTCCAAATAGGTCCTTAAACTTAAGAAGTAAACACGAATCATAAATTTTATTCCATGATAGTTTCAAAAACTAACTAATATTATGCAACATTGAATCTTTTCACGAACTATAAATAATACGAGAATTGATCCCTATACTCTACACTTAACTCTTTCATATAATTTTTTTCAATCTCTATACACTTTTCCCAATACTACTCAAACATTTCTATTAATTTTTGGACAAAATTTACACTTTACAGATTCAGATAATTTTTTTTAGTTTGGGAAATAAGTGAGACGTACGGAGGAATCAGGTCGGGTAAATAAGAAAGGTGTTGAAATAATTCAAATCCTGCTTTCGTAATAGTAATCATAACAATACTAAATGTATGATTGGGCACGTTGTTTCAATGGAAAACTCAAATTTTTTCTGTATTTTTCTTTGATTAGATCCAGTAATTTCGTTTTAATTAGTCCCTGACAGTGCGCGCTCCTTCTTTAAATAATCAATAAAAATGGTTGCTTTAACATCCTCACAAACAGATGAGCTAGGATGCTTCCATTCCATACTGCGTTTTCATTTTAGAATCTAAGAGGTGAATCCAAGCCACATCTGTGGTTACAAATCTGTCGAAATCTGGTTTACTCTAAACCTAACCAAAGAAAGTTTTGAAATCACTACACGAATTCGCTGTTGAGGAACCTGTCTGGTACCCATTTTAGGGTCAAATTTTTTTCTTAAAATGTCGTAGAGGACAAGTACATTTCTCTAGCTAATTTGTCCTGCAGAACAAGATATGATGTATATTATTAATTACTTAAATTCACGTCACCACCATTTCACAAGAACAGCCTAATCGTTCAAAATATTTTTCAGGCCCTCGTGAAGTTGAGTTAGTATCATGTCTTTTTTCTAAAGGTTTTTTACAGCTTTTGTTTACCCGGTATCGTTCATTTTAATACCAACACTGGTCATTACACGACTGCCTGTGGAACGAAGAACTTCTGATACATAAAATTTTGCATGAATGATTTTCGAATATTTAGCATATGTATGGAATAAATAGAATTTAATACACAATTTTAGAAACAGGTCAAAGATGGAGCATAAAGATTAGTCCTGGTAATATCATTTTCTGTAACTACATTTATAATATACTGACACTCATATGAACATACAAATGTGCACGTCCATATTTTGCTTAAACTATGTTTTTTATATGACATCATTGAAACATATCAAACTTTTAATGATACCGTAGATGATCTATCGAGAATAATCCATATAAAATATTTAACTTATAGTAAGCATGTCCCTTCTTCCTGCATTTAGAAGAGAAATTGTCACTTACCATTCGGAATACTTATATATAACATTTTATTTACAGTCGTCTAATAAGAATGCTGACTATTTTTGGGAAAGTATTTGAAATCATGCCATACGTACCAAATGTAGCCCAAAATATTTAAAATTATTTTTTTAATATAATTAATACTTTAAAAATCATATATTTTAAATTCCGTTTTAAATTTCGCTCCAAAAGACCAAGAACGGATGTGACGTCACACGGGCAACATGTGCAGTTAGTGACTTTTTCAGAAACGTTTCTACCAGCGATGAATTTTTAGAAGGGAACTTGTCAAGTGCGCCTACCATCTAAACAATAAATTAGACCATAAAGTTTGAAAGATTAAGTGTTTAATTTCGTGGTATTCTAAAATATTTCACTATGATGTTGTACCTAGTGGAAAAATTAGAAACCGTGAAGCATAAGCTATAGACAACTAGTTCTAACCATAAGCCCGTACGAGTTAAGATATAAAATATGCCAGCAACGGACAGTGGGTTAATTGCAAATATGCAATTTTCACAAGGAAAGCTTCGAGTCTACAACTCAACCCCGACATAGCTCTATAGATTTGCTTATAAAAATTGATGTGAATAATACTACTATCTAGCCATCGGTCTGGCTGTTTAATGGAATGGATTGCACTTGGAAATTATACTAAATGTAGCTAAATTTATATTTACAGCATGTACAAATTCTTGTAAAACTTTACTAGTTGTGAATTTATACATACCAAAGTTATTTGCCAATTAGAAAAACGCGTTGAAAGTTTTACATTTAACTTATTTATTGTTAAACATGAAAAATACAACAAAACATTTTTTCTCCAATAGTCTGCGATGCCAGCTTCATAAAGTTGCCCCTCTAAGGCAAAATTTTCCTCCTCTTTCGCTTTCCTGGAAGATATTGAGCTCGAACGCCAGTCCCTCACCTCATCAGACAGCGATCTCTCAGTGTAGTCGACGCGCATTGCATCCATTTCTAAATCAAAATTATAGGAACTTAGCCCTATTGTCGTGCCCAAAACTTCGATAATGTTCGTTACACTCAGTGACGGACCCAAGGGGAGGCGATAGAGATGATCGCTTCTCTCCCAAGAGCCTTCGAATTCAGAAAAAAAATAGACTCGTTTGTCTGCTGCATTAGGAACATGGATGTCGTTAAACCCCCCTTCCCCTGCAGACAACTCTCTTTCGCTTATCATACTATACGAATGGAGTGAGAGGGTGGATCCGTCCCTGATAATACTGCTCAGGCCATCGTTGAGAGTGCACACTGCAGTATCGAAAACTATGTCTAATATCAATTTGCCACTCGAAGTACTCTTGTGCACCAAGCTCCACACAGCAAAACTAAAACTCCCGTTGTTGTTTTGTGTGAACCCCCTAAACTTCAATCATACCCTATAGATTTAAACAACAATAGATTTGTTTGAAGGCTGTTTATAGTCGGTGGGGAAGAGGCTTTTTTGATGTTTGACAGACATAAACATGTTTACCTATCTTTTCTTTCAGTTCAATTACTTGTCGTGGCTCTTTACAGTGTTTTTAAGTGTTAGAAATTAATATAAATTCGAAGTTTGCAAAAAATTAAAAACTTATTTTTATTGGCAAATATTGTTAGATATTGTTTACATATTGAAAATAACAATAATAATAATTTAGACAACCATAAATTCATTTCTAGAATTAAGTACCGATTATCATATGATAATCTTTTAAATAACGCTATTAGAAAAGGATAGCATAAAATGGGTATGTGTGTACCAAGAGATGAAGTATCTACTGTTTATCAACACTTTTTCAAATATAAATAAAAATATTATTACGTTATTTAGCGTTCAAATAACCGGGCCCTAGTTCTGACGTTATGCTAATTCTATAGGAGTAGGTTCGAAGCCCCCAAACAACGAGTAAGCAAACAATACCTCTTATATGCCTTCCTAAATTTATCGATTGATAGTGGTCATGCCTACGGTACAGCTCTGACAATTCGAAGATGTACTCTACGACTGCCCCACAGGTAGACTTACGTTATACCAAAGATAATTATATAGCGTTAGCTATAATAATCTTTGGTTATACGCTCAAAGACGAAAAAAACATTTTTTTGGCCATAAATCAAATAGTAACTTATTTTTATGATACCCCTTAAGAACTAGATTCATTGATTAGGTGAACTCAGGCTCATAATTTTATCTCATGATGGAGCCCAATAAACTTTCCTGAACACAAAAGATTAAAATAGAGACTAGAGGAAGAATTTAAATATCCGATAATGATATAATATAAAACCGCTACTCTATTCAGTACTCTACAGAACTGTCAAAGTAAATGTTTATAACCAATCGAATCTTACTAAAGAGTAAATAAAAATATGTAGTTAATTCAATAAAAATTGTAAAAATTTTAGTACTTCTAATTTTAAGAATACCTTTTTCAGTTTCGTATCTCAGTATGTAACAAAAATAAAGACAAAATAGCAGGTTTTTTGGAAGGTCTGCTGGACGATTGTTTTAAGGATTATATTCATTACTAATAAATAAACTAATTTACTTACCATTCTTACAATACCAGCATCTAGCCACAATAACGTTAAAATTACATCACAAAAAAAATTTGAGGATGTCACCATGTGTGTCTCCCATAACAAAAAAAACTGAAAACAGTAAAACAAAATGTTTGGAAAACTATAAAATCATATTTTTGACATTTCCAAAAAATCTGAAACAAATTCAACTAACACCAAAGAATCCGAAAAATTAAACAAAAATGTTGGAAATTGGAAATAGCGTCTTGAAGCGATGATTGTTGATATTCGTAATTATTATTTTATTCGTGTTTTTAATAACGAACCGATAATCGAATTGATAATTTTTTATAGGAGACACATTATTATAGTAAAATACTTAAATATTGTTAAACCGACTAAAAACTACATAGTTAGTTCTAAATAGAAAATCCCTAGAGTTTGTGTGAAAGTCAGACTACGAAACGTCAACAGTCAAAAGACATGTATGCATACACCAGAGTAGTGACAAACATAAAAATTAAAATTTTAGTAAAATATATGGACAATCGTAGAATTAGGTAATCGTCATGCGTACTGTGAGAGAACTAGAATTAGATTCGCAGGAAATAAACTGTTAACGACTTGAAGGAGAAAAAGCAGTAGCTTATTAAATAAATTTCTTCGGTCGTAGAAGTAGTTTAACAAGCTACCGCTATTTCTTCTGCTTCAAGATCGTTAAAGGAATTTAGATTTTATATTTCTTCTGAATTTTGCTCTTGGATTGTTACAGCTCCATTGATAATATCATTAGATGATCGAAATTCGTATGGAGAGGGAACTAAAGTTGAATTCGCAGGAAATAAACTGTCTGTCTATTTTTTCCTTTAACGACCGGAAGGAGAAGAAAAGTGGTAGTTTACACTGGTCAACAAATACAAAAAAAAATTGCGACTGATGTTATAATGGCTGTCCGTGAGTGTTTAAAGCATCCTAATTGCAAATTCAACAACGAAAATTTTACAACAAGTATAGATTTTGAGATATAGAATGTATCAGTTATTTTTATTTAATACAAACATATTTATATAATATTTATACATAAGTTCAAAACAATAAAAAACACGATATTTTAAGAATAACAAGATTTATTTACAAAAATACACATGAAAATATATTTATAGAAAGTCTTTTGTACATAACTTTTTTTGCAAATGTTGACCTTCGTTTATATTTCTGATCGTTTTCTCTCATAAGAAACCAACAATAATCCCCATCATTGCTGGGGATCCCATCTCCCTTAATAATACTGTTCCATTGTTAATATATCTTGGTGGATCCTTTCTCTTTGCTCGTCACTAACCGCACCCAAATTTTCTGGGAAAAAAATTAAATGGGAGTACAAGAAGTATATTTTAAGCATGCGACAGCCCATTTTACAGTAGCTTTCATTTATTTTTTCAGCTAGTTTTTCGTAGTCTTCTACTTTTTTGTTTCCTAAAAGCTCTGAAATAATTGTTTTAAAAAAACTCCACACAGCTAATTCGACATCACTTAACTTTCGATCAAACTGTTGATACCTTAGTATTTTTCTAATTTGTTGTCCAACAAATATTCCTTCCTTAAGCTTAACATCACTTAGTTTAGGAAAAATTTCTTTAAGATATTTAAACGCATCTCCTTCTTTATTTAATGCTTTAACGAAATTTTTAATCAATGCTAGTTTAAAGTGGAATGGAGATAACAGTACTTTTTGAGATCAATAAGAGGTATATTGTTATGTTAGCTTGCCCTGGAATATATTGATCTCTCTGAAGCCATTCTACTGCTTGGTAATAGATCTGTGTTGCTCTACTGTCCCAAAGATAAAGAAAACAACAATACTTCGTAAATCCACCCTGAAGCACTCGTAATAGTCCTATGACTTTTAGGTCACCACATATTTGCCACTTATATGTATCATAGCTTATTGCATTTAAAATAAGTGACATTTTCGTATGTATCCTTCATGTCAAATGCATATGCAAGAGGATTAGAGGGATTTTTGCCGTCATTATCGAGCAGAAATACTTTTAAACTTATTTTTAAAAAAATCTATAAATAAGCGCCATTCGTCCAGGTTATGTGCAAATCTTAATTTTTCCTTAACAGTATTTGGATTAACACAAACACACATTTTATCCTGCAGAGTAAAAAACGAGGATACCTCCTGGTTACGATTCATAAATGTTGTAACTTTGATTGCAGTGGCTAGTAAATTACATTGTTGAAATCTAGACCCTAATACTTTAGCATGCTCTTTGGACAAGTGGAGATCCCGAACTAGATCATTTAATTCAGATTATTCGATTACATGTAGTGCTTTTCCCTCACTTTTGGGGAAATAAGAATCGTCCTTTTCTGATACATTATCGGTTTATACCTTATTATCATACATTTCTAAATGTTCCTCCCATTTTGCCGAAGGTACTGGAACTGGTAACCTTCTAAATGAAGAGCCGGTTTTATTGCAGAGAGAATATCGGGATATTCAATATTATATTTGCTCTTTCTTAAAATACCAGACACTTTTGTCATGCAAAAATAACAGCCGTTAAAATGATTTGTTGGTTCTCGCCAAATTATTGGACCTGCAAACTGAAAAGCGCTTACCATTTAACCAGTTACTTAAATTTGCTGCACAGGTTTGGTAACATATGTGAAGTGTCCAGTCCCGATCATTATTGTCAACAAGACATCCAAAATACTTATGATAAGCTACTTTGGTTATTTTGTTAATTGTACTTTTCTGCGATTTAGAGATAAACTTACCACATAGGTAGCAAAAACTATCTGCGGGGTTAACACAGTCACGTTTCTGTACTACAGACACTTTTGTACTGTCGCGTACGTCGGTTCAGAGGTTATACTATGTTTACAGGCGTCAACTAACTTTATTCAACACAAAGATAACACTAATCCAAGGCTCTTACTACTGGCTTGTTCGCACACTTCGCTTCTCTGTCTAATACTGACCATGTCTCTTTCTAAACCAATACTGATGATACGACTGCCGGCCAACTGCTTTTATAGCCGTTCCGCACTTCTGTTATTTTCTAGAAACATCGGGCATCGGAAGTTCAAAAAGCGATGGTGTACTTCTCGTATACAGGGGCCATCTATAAGTAGATTGGGCAAAGGGGCAGAGTGAAATATGTTAGTAGCATGCCGAAAAGGACGCAAACAGTAATTACAGCTCGACTCTACTGACTATATTTTTATTTTAATAAAAAGACGTTTACCATCCCAATGACATTTAAGTTTAAAATATTTACATATCCTTAATTTATATAACACTTAGCGTTCAATTTTTTCACTATTATTCTTACAAAAACTCAATATCCTTCACTAAAAATTTATAAAATAAATTGTTTATTCTTAAGCAAAGTATTTAAAACTGATCAAAAGTTGTTTTTTCAAATATAATTATAAAAATTTTGAAATATTCGTTATTTTTATTCATAAATGTGTTATATGTATATTTTAAAATAAATAATAATGAACGTGAGCAAGTTTCCGGAACAATGGACTTATTCATTTTCCCGAGCTATGAACTATGAGAACCAAATTGGAACAATGTGGTAATGATAGTTTTTAAATTACAGAACATGAATGTTATTGCACTCACGAGAGACCAATATGGAACATTTTACGATACCGAATCTTACATAATTTATGCTGCTTCGCAATATGGTCAATCATCTGGAGTTGATTCCGTGGTAAGTTTAATTTTTGCATGAAAAAAAATAACGGTTCATATCTATTTTTGACAACATATAATTTTACTATATTACAGGTATCATCGAATGTAAACTTATCATTATATTACAGTTACTTTTTTATTAATTCATTCAACTCGTCTCCTCCATAAATTGCAATGTAACAAGTTCCCAGTAGTAGTAATTATTTATTAGTAATATGAATGGTATATTTCACTTATTGAAAAAAGAAAACATGTAAATTCGTCTCCTGAACAGGGCCGGATTTAAAGATTATGGGATCGTAGATACAAATTATGTATAAGGAAAAAAATTCTTCAAAAAAACTTTTACAAACCTCATATTATGAAAAATTTAATTTATTATAATAATAAACTAACAAACTAATCCCAAAAATGCGGGCATCATAAAAATAGAAATCAAGCGAGAGATCAGAAGCACTGATGACAACAATGAACAAATCGCTGAACATGAACCACAGCAAAAACCCTTGGTTGAAGAATAACCAAACAACGACATTCGAGGTGACATCGCTGAACTCTACCAGAATCTATCCATTGAAATGAGTAAGGCAATGATGGAAGCAACCTATGCGGGCCTCCATTGCCGAAAGTAAGCTCATCTAAAATTCTCGGTATTGTATTGGATATTATAAATAACAAAGTTTTGATAGTTTATATTTTAGAGGCTCACACACTAGAACATCTACATGGCTGATATACTGAGCTGCAACTGTAATAGCTAGAACTATGGAGGTTAGAATCACCATAAGACAGAAAAAAGACTAACCAAGCCCACAATCGAGAATCCCGCAAAAGACAAAAAGACATTGGGTAGCAGACGGAGTATATTAATGGTGTTAGAATAAGAAAACTGCAGGAACGAGACAATCCAGCATATGTCAGGAGAATCAAATATCTGCTGCATCGGAGTATAAGGAGAGACACGATTCAGCCGTGTAGATCATTGATGAAGAGTTCACAAAAAACTCAAACTGTTTTACAGAAAGTGCCATACTATGAATACAGCCCGGAACCCACACTGAAAAACGAATTCAAGCCGTACTAGGATCGAACTATCCTTACAAATCATACAGTTGCCCATAACAGGCCAGTGGACAAAACATCCAAGCGAGCCACACTAATAGAAATCACCACTCCTAGCAACAATTTAACAAGAAATCATAATGAAAAGATTGCCAAATACAGAGAACTGGAGGTACAAATACATAGACAGTTGTGAATGAGTAGGGACTGGGCGTTCCCCATGATTGTATCAATTATATCGGCTTAGTACCGAAGAATCGTCTGGTTGACGTCAAGGAATTAGGGCTTAGCTAACAGTTGTATAGGGCTGTGCAAAAAGCAGTAGTACTTAGAACAGCTCAAACTGTCCGGAAGGAGAGGGCCCCTATTTCAAAAAGTAAGGGATAGGAGCTTGGGTAATATCAGAATTACACCGTTGGAGAAAAAATTAACATGGTGACTTTTTAAGGATACTCGCCATGCATGGCTCCATTTCAACGGTAAAGCGTATTTTATTAGTGCAAAGGGCGAAAATTCACACAATATCACTCTCACGTTAGTTTAGTCATATCTCATTGTAAAATAATAGGCATTCCCATATCAACCCCCGCCCTCACTTTGAATGACAACAGAGGCGTTAATTTAGTCACATTTTCAGCTATACATGGCGATTAACGGCTATTAACTCGAAACTAGTAATTGGTAAACCAACAACATATTCTTTCACAAAGAAGCTAAAATACATAATAACTCAGAATCATTCGAAATCCCCCCCTTGTTTACAATTATAGCAACTATACGTGACAATTAGCGGTTATTTACTACAAACTGGTACTTGATAAGATTAAAGCAACACCAGATTCTTATCGAGCAAGTAAAAATGCAGGAGAAAAATATATTCAGACTCCTACAGGAAGACCCTACCTATATAAAAATAGTTTATCTACTCGAAAAATTAGTGATTTCATAATTCCTTTCCGTTTTTCTTTAAATTTTGAAGATGGAATATATTAATAACAAGGAAATAGTACTAATAGCCTTCAACGTACGCCAAAAGATATGGCACTGAAGACACTTTATGTAGGTGGGTACAAAACATGCTTCAAGACAGACAAACACAATGAAATCTATTGGAAGCCATGGAGGGATAGCCAGAAGCTACCCACAAGAAAATGTTTTTCTCCTCTTGCGGGATCTGGTAGTCGATGAACTTCTGGTGAAGCTCAACAACTAAAGATATTATACCCAGCGATATGCTAATGACCTAATCATACTCGTCGGGGGAAGCGTGGCAAAACTTTATTTAAACTCTTGCAGGGACTATAATGAAGGGGAGCAACATAGGATAAATCCCTTGACTGAAAGAGAGAGGTTTGGCAAATTAAATCTATCAATTCTCTTCAATATAAAACTACAGGTGACCCAAGGGGCTAAGTACCTCGGTGTAGTACTGAATGCAAAGTTTACTTAGAAAGTTTTTACCAAAGCTTAAATGGCCGTCATAGCAGCAAAAAAGGCACCGGGAAAAACTTGGAGATTAAAACCACACATTGTACACTGGTTGTAACACTGCAGACCCATGATAACCTGCAGCTCGGTTATATGATGGACAAAAATTACTCAGAGGTGGGCCCCTCTAGAACTCTCCAAACTCGGAGACCATCTGTGTATCACAGTTGGAGATGAGTAGTGACACCATGCTAAGTTAACCAGGAAACCTCATTTGGTTTACAGGCGGGTCCACGAAGCTATAATCAGATTTAACCTAAGTAAGGTACTAGGACAACACACCACCGTATTCCAGGAAGAAATACATGCTATTGATACCTGTCTTCGAGAGAATCCGACGAGGGATTGACAGGACTGTTATCATTTTCTCCGACAGTCAGGCAGTACTGAAAACGCTTATATGTCATGAGATAACATCAAAACAAGTTTGAGATTGTCTCCAGAACTTTATCGCTCTGGCAAAATAGAACAAGGTTGCTCTTGCGTGAGGACCAGGATACAAAGGCACCATAGACAATGAAAAAGGGGACCAACTTGCAAGACAAGGATCTGCTGCCAAATTTATGGAACTAGAACCAGTATTTAGCTTTACTGCTGTTTGTGGGTGGTTGTTCTGGTGAATAAATCATCAATACCAGAACCACATTTCGGGCAACAGCACAGCAAACTATTGCTGAACAAACCATCCGGCTGCAATATCCTGCATTTAAGCAAATAAAAGATAGGGCTGACAACTATAATAAAGAACCAACACGTAGACTATATTCGAATACGAAGCACTGACCTACTAGAGGCACCTTCAGATGTCGATCAGTCAGAGTAGTTATGAAGGCGGGGTTCTAGCCCACCTCGATGGCATCTGTCCCTTTTCAGCCCTTTACCATCCGAAGAAGTGCTGAAATCCCGCTGAAACCCTAACCAAAACGACCTTATTGCCGAAGAACGTGACGTAATAGCCTAAGAAGTGCCTGAAATTCTCCTGAAACCCTAGCCAAAAAGGCCTTATTGCCGAAGAAGTCCTGAAAAAACCCTATCCAAAAAGGCCTTATTGCCAAAGAAGTGTCCTAGTAGCTTAAGAAGGACGAAAAGAGTCCCTAGCCAAAAAGGCCTTATTGCCGAAGAAGTATCGGCAATGACGTCATTTACCAGAGGCTGTTGAAATGACCTTGAATCGTAAGAAAATAATATTGTTTCGTAAAGTAGTAGTTAGAAAAAATAAATTAGATTGGAATATTGGGTAAAATAAAACAAAATTTTATATATCAGAGTGGTATATTGGGTAAATTAAATTACAAAAATAATTACATATGTTAATTATGTATAACATGTTATTACGTTTTAACACTAGAAAAAAAATGTAAAATAGTCTTAGCAAAATGAGGTTGTGTATTTTTTCGTTCTTCTTTGTAACACTTGAGACAAAGATATTTCCCGCTTTTATAATGTGCCTTAACTTTGTAACCAATTAAAAGTTTTTTGCATAATTTACACACACTATGAGCTTTACATAAACGACGAAAACCTCTTCTTGCTACTTGAATTTTATAATAGGTATAATTTTTACAACTACCAAACGTACAAACTGGATTTTTAATCATCATCACTATCGTCATCACCATCATCCTCATCGTCGTCATCATCGTCGTCGTCGTCTTCTGAAGTAATTTCTTGTTCTGCGTCTTCTTCTTCTTTGTCACTGTTATAGTAATAAATTTCTACATAGTCATAATTTTCATTTTGATTAAAATAAAATCTTTGATATATACTTTCCCCTTTATAGGATGATAGATTTTCAGTTCTGACTAGTTCGTTGTCTTTGAACCAAAGCAATTTAATTACATAACTGTAACCCATGACTATAACACTGATAGAATGAACGATTTTCCTCAATATCAACTGGTTTTATAAATGGTAGCGGAGCAGGGGGAAAGGGGAGTAGGATGATGATGATGATGATGATTAGAAGGTATAAAAGCATTGATTTCATTAAAAATTGCATCATTTTATTCAATTCAAGAAA
The DNA here is from genome assembly GCA_034092305.1 of Diaprepes abbreviatus. NCBI lineage: Eukaryota > Metazoa > Arthropoda > Insecta > Coleoptera > Curculionidae > Diaprepes > Diaprepes abbreviatus. The sequence goes on from JASJET010000055.1 coordinate 34,386,506, forward strand.
AATGCCAGTACCAGAAAGAGTAAAGTGCCCCAAATGTAAGGGTGAAACCGATTTATACAATCATAAATGTGTGGCTTGTGAAGTACGTCAATACTTGAAAGAAATCCACGGTGCCAAACATTTACCATCGCATTATTTAAATAGTCAAGAAAACAGAGGCAATGATCGACAAAATGGACAGGGGCCATCCAATTCACGAAGATCATAAAATTTATATACAATATATATATTTAAAAAAATTAAAAATAAAAACTTTATATTAATTTAAATGGTTTTATTTGATATACACTACTACTACTATAAGGGAAAAAACTGAATAAATTAGGTATAGTGAAATAAAAAAGTCAAAAAACAAAAAGGATATATTTACTCTTATTTTACATATATTGTACCGCTTCGTGTTATTAGAAGCGGTCCAACCTCTTCATATTCTGACTCATAATCGTCCTCATCATCATCGTCTGAGAATTTGACATAATTGAAGAAGAAATTGTCATCATCATCATCGTCTTCATATTCAGAGATTTGGAGGACACCATTACTATTACCAACATATTTCTTCTCTATTTTTTCTTTTTCATCCTTTCCCTTTTTTTCGTTCTTCTTCTTTTCCTTATTTTTCTTATCTTGCTTTTTTTCATTCTTTTCCTTCTTCTTCTCATCCAGAAATAAAAAAATCAAACAAGTAAATTTCGAATTTGAAAAATTTAGAATTAATTGTTTTTTAAAAATTATATCCCCAAGGTAGAGTGTCGGTGAAAGAATAATTTATATACCGTTTATCATCTCGAGGATTTAAGGCAATTTTCTCTTGCTGTACCGTAAAAACCTCATGTTTCGTCGAAACTATTTGATTTTGAATAATATGTGTTTTTTGATAATGAAACAATGAGTTAAAATAATCTTCAAAAGTTATTTCTTTAATGACTGACTTACTGATTCCTTTAGCGCGTTTTGTTATGCCAAAATTTGATATAAAACTGTCTATATCACGTTGTGTATGTTCAAGATTAATCATTTTTTTAATTTTTTCCATTTTTTCAACCTCATTTGATAAAATTTTTATAGTGTATAATTTTGAACGTAAACCAATAAATTCAGTCATAATATTCCCATTATTTTCGTCCTTCATTAGCCCCAAGACTTTTTTATTTTTTAATGGAATGTTATATATATTATTAGGAGGATAGTCTGATGTATCAAATTTATCTATGTTGTTTTTAATGAAGGAATAAATGTTGTCAGTTTTAAAATGATAAATTAGACTATCAGTGTCCGTGTATAATAATTTAACATTGGGACCAAATTTTGGTAATATAAAATCGTAATGAAAATTATACAAAAACGTTTTAGAAATGTCCAAAATGCACATACCTAAGTAAATAGGTTTATTAAATTTTAATTTTAATCTTTTCATTTCAATAATAACCATATTATCATCAAATATTTCACAACTGAGAAAGTTAGGTTGTGATATATAATAATTTGCACCATATTTTCCGAACCACTTGTTAACAATTTTAATGTCCTTATATTTTCTAATATTTTCCATGGTTTTTCCAAAGCATGCATTAACCATTAATTTAGGATTGTTTTTTTCAAAATCATTTGTTGCTGCTTGGCGTAATTTTATGTTTAAATCTATATATTTTTTTAACCAAGCAGATTGTTTAAATTGTAAACATCTATGAATTTTGCTAACTTTTAGACCAAACTTTAGAGCTTGTTGTAAATTTAAATAATGTATAACGTATCGTTTTTTGTCAAAAAAGGTTGTTAACAATTTGGGAATATTCGATTCTGAATTGGGTGGTATCAAATGTTCCGGACACAATGGTAAATCTTTATGAGTTTCAAACAGTTCTTGGGGATAATGAAGATCAACCTCGAGAATATAGCCATGTGTATTATTTGCATCCAGGCTAAGAAGATAATGTTGAAAAGCAATTTCATCATTGGAATTTTGTAATTCCAACCATTCAAATTCACCTGTGGGCAAAGCAAAACTCATTGCTGTTCCGTAGAGATTATTCACATCGAAATACATTAGATATGATTCGGGAATTTCAGGATTATAATCATTTCCCATATATCTGTTATTTGCTTTACCATAACGATTGAAACATTGGGAAATACCACCTCTGATTCCACGTTCAATAAAATAAATCATATCAATGTCATCCAACAGTTCCAATTCTACACTACTCATTTTAAGCATAGCATCAAATGCAAGTCCTGGAGCAGTATAATAATGAAGGCTATCCAATTCGTAATGTTTTAAGCATGTTTGGCGAAAATTTTCAAAGATGTCCGTTAAAAGAATCACATCTGTTTTTAGATATAATTCTGCATATTCCTGTAGTGTTTCCAGGGAAAATATACGCCAAACATTACAAGCGTGCTTGTAATCCTCTCCAGAAATGTCTTTATTATTAATTTTACTATAAAATTTTTCTAAAGGTGGTAAACATTTATCGTTTAATTTTTCCCAACAATCAAGATATTCATATGGGAATATACCCTTACGGGTTACTAATTTGAATTTTTCATCATCGTTGAAAAATTTCCGACAAACTGTTTTTTGTGAATCGTTTAAATACGATGCCAATTTATCAAGACTACTAGCCATAAATCGAAAAGAATCCAAAAATCGAAACTGAACTTTTGTGTTTTCTATGTGTTTCGTAAAAGATATATATTTTTCCTTGTTGAGTGGCAGTAAAGACATTGAACCTTTAATTTCCGTACACAATGGTTTAATTAAAAAATGGCTATCGTATCCAGATAAATTATGAAACACTACAGGAACAACATGTGAATCTTGAAATTTCAAATTACAATAATTATGAGCAGCTCCACGATATTTTCCTGTTAGATGACAATGATCTCTTACTTTAATATCACTAGAACAAAATGGCTTTGCACACAAGTAACATTTATCTGCGTAATAGAAACTATGTTTTTCCTGAGTAGTTAGAGGTTGCATGGGAATAGGATTTCCAAGAATATAATTTATATCATGCGCGATTTTAAAAAGCTGTTGAACAAACCACAATTCACAATTTTTTCCAGTAAACATGTCAAATTTAGAAAGTGAGTCATCATACGAGCACTTTAAATAATATGCAACGCTAAAAGCTTCATGTTTTTGTACTCGTTGTGATTTTTCAGTATAATTATTAGATAAGTTATTATTAGTAAGAAGAAGACTTTCAATATCTGCATATATTACAAATGGGACAAGATTTTGATTTTTAATATTTGTAAATTTTAAAATTTTGTCTTTGGGGAAAATAATTTTCGAACTATTTAACATTTTACAATCAGTTAAATGTCTATTTAAAATTGCTTCTGTCTTGAAATGATTAAGACATCTTTCACAAAACCATTTGCGATTCTTCAAATTCCCCACTTGATGATTAACCAAACGAGATAAATTTTTAATATAAGCAAAATGGAAATATGATTTTTCTTGTGACTTTTCATTATCGTTCTTACTTTCTTTCCAGCTATTATAATATTCACAAGATATCATAAGCAAATTAATTTTGGGTGTAAAGTCTGTTTTGCTTAGAGTTAGCGGAACAATTTCTCTCTTATTATTATCATCATCGTCATTATCGTTAAGAACTGTAAAAATGTTAATTGATAAATTATTCATTTTTTCAAATTTTGGAATATCCTTAAGGGAAATGGGAAATTCTATACCGTCAAATTTTAAAACTTGTCTCACATTTGGGTATGATGAAATACGATAGGGTTTTTTACCAATAGGTGGTGGGTATAATGCTGCTGTAACAGCATACAGAAAACAATATTCATCATTATTTTGAATATTGATAACACTTTTAGTTTTTTGAATAAAATCAGGCAAAGGAATATAGGTTGAAATACCACCACCACCTCTAATGGGATTATAAGAATTAATATTTACTTTAAGATATAATATTTGATATAAACTCCAACCAGAGTCACGCTCTTGAAACTCTTCAAGTTTAACGAGAATTTTAGCAATTAAATTTTCTCTATACCACGAAAGCAAATTAGTTGTATGATCAATTACTTCGTTTTTACTGGAAAAAAATTTGAAAGCAGTCTCATTCGTTTGAGGTTTTATAAACAGACCAGCAAAAGAAGCGTTTACTTTCAATAATGATTTTGTTAATTCTTTTTTAATTTTCAATGAAAAGCTTCGAAAACATTTCTCTAAAAATTCCTTTGGATCTTTAATATTTATATTCGAAATAAGACCGGTTTTTATTCTTCCACTGAAACAAGAATCGATATCCTGCCAAACTAAATTTCTAATTTTTTTAACATGATTTGCTTTAATTCTAAAGTTAATTAAATAATTTTTCAAAATACTTAAGTTAGATTCGATTCTTGAAAAATTTCTTACACATTTTTTATCTTTAGATTTTATAGCTTTTTTCAAGTTCAAAATGATTTTTTTTAAGTGAATAATAAATCTTAGATATTCCCCCCTTGTTTTAATAATTCTACTAACTTGTTCGATTTTCTTTATTGCCTCGGTTGAGATTTCATCGAGGAAAAGGACATTGTTGTTGTCGTTGGTACTGGTAGTAGCGGTGGAGGAGGAGGAGTAGGAGGAGGCGTTCATATTCTTTTGTGAACTCATGTTTGTTACTACAAACATAAAATAAAAAAAAAACATGCATGAGACTTTAAATAAATAGCGACAAAAATCTTAAATATCCCTAGCGTTGAACCTTCCGCGAACAGCGAATTTATATATATACACCCTGTATGGTAGGATGATGTTACTCACTGTTCCTTGGGTCACGAAGCTAATAAAATATCCCTAGCGTTGAACCTTCCGCGAACAGCGAATTTATACACATACACCCTGTATGGTAGGATGATGTTACTCACTGTTCCTTGGGTCACGAAGCTAATAAAATATCCCTAGCGTTGAACCTTCCGCGAACAGCGAATTTATATACATACACCCTGTATGGTAGGGTGATGTTACTCACTGTTCCTTGGGTCACGAAGCTAATAAAATATCCCTAGCGTTGAACCTTCCGCGAACAGCGAATTTATACACATACACCCTGTATGGTAGGGTGATGTTACTCACTGTTCCTTGGGTCGCGAATCTAATTTTTTTTTCACTTCACTTCACTTCTTAAAATTATAAATAATAATAAAAAGAAAAAACTTACCAATGGTTCTATTTGGTCTTTGTAATTATAGTCGGCTACTGATTTGTTTTCTTTGGACTGTTGAGTTGTACTGTATGCTCGACTAGGCAAATCGAGCGCTTTTATATGTTTGATGACGACAAAGAATCATGCACAAGATAAGTTAAAATTAATGCAAAACATGTGAGTGATAGATAGTTTCTATCAATAGAATAATGCAATCAAACAAATAACACATGATCTAAATATTGCAACTATAGGAAAATTTTCCAAGATACATGTGTGTAATTTTATCAAGCAAGAAACGCGTGTTCAATGCTATTACAAGTTTAGGAAATTTTCTGTTGTATGACTATCAAACGTGACGTTGGTTAATTTTTTCAAAAATGTGTTTAAATACGACTCGAAATTGTTAGAGAAGCATAGTTAATCGACAACAACAACATTCAAGACTTGAAGAAGAACCAAAAAAGAAAAAATGGCCAACAACCCTCTAGTAATGTCGTCAACAATTGTGGTCCTGAGTGAAGACCCTGTGAATTTGCCTATTAAGTGGTTGGCGGTGGTGGTTAAGCAATTATTCCCGTAAGTTTATTTTTTGACTATTTTTTTTTAATTACTTTTATTTTACCTTTGTTTCTATAGAACATTTTCCAAATTTTCCAATCAACTTTGAACAAATGTCAAAAATATTAAATTTTTCGATCTAACCGATAATAATAATAATGACCATAAGTTCGATTTTCTTGAAAGATCGTTATCAGCCGGAATGACGAAGTCACTTTTTTTGCTATTTGCGCACGTCTCACTCTTTTGGTTTCGTCAGAAAACGCCTTTTGGTCAACTGCGCACTTTGGAAAAAAATTTTTTTTTGCTGTTTTCGTAAAATTTAGATCTGGAGAATTCGAAATAGACTATTTTTAAGTGATTTTGAGCCTCATTTTACCTATGTATATAGCGTAAAAAGGGCACTATTGTTTTAAATGTAATTTTTTTAGCTGTTATGAATAAAACATGGTCTTTTAACTTTAACAAACAAAATTTATGATAAAATATTTATTTATTTCTTTTTTGATTTTCAGATGGGGCCTTAAAGAAATCAAGATTAAAAAAGATAAAATTTTCATTCATCTTAATTATACGCCGGCGGCAAAAACTTTAAAGCAAAAGTTTGGTCAGCTGCCTATCCGGTTCATGAGGGTCCATCTAAACAATGACGAGGAGTTCAAAATTCTGGAACAAGTAGTTAGACGCTACAAATTCAACTTAGTAGCAGAAGATGTTCCCTTGGAGGCGGGCCCCATCAAAAAAATACTGCCCTCACCTTACTATCCAAAGTATCTTGGATCCACCTCATCATCATCATCAATTACTGTGGATGGTGATAGTGATGATGATGATGATGATAATGGGAATAGTAGTAGGAACGAAGAACCACCACCAAGGAAAAAGATGAGAAAATCATCTCATCAACCTCCACTACTACTACCACCTCTATCACCACCACCGCCACTACCATCAGCATCAACATCAGCAGCATCAGCTAAAGCAGTACCGTCAACATCGGTAGCAGCAGCAGCAGCAGCAGCGGAACAAGAGGTAGGTGGTAGTAGTGGTGGTGGTGGTATTATCGAAGAAGATGATGACTTAATATTTAGCCAGAAATGGTGAAATGAAATCGTCCGATGTATTTTTTTTTATTTTTTATTAATAAATGTTATTTTTTTAATTGTTTTTTTTTATTTTAAAAAACCAAATAGATTCCTTTAGTAAAATTACCATCATCGTTAGAAAAAATGGCAGCTAGAGCACAAATGCAGCAACAACAACAGGAGCAAGATTATCCCTGCTGTGTCACTCCAGAGTATAGAGATGGTTGTTTGACACCACCGAAACTTTTTGAAGTAGCTGCGAATCGAATAAGTCTACAGCTGAAAGATATCAATGATATATCTCGTTTGGACTTGCCAAAAGTATGTCAAAACGAGATAAGATCACAGTATTGGAAAAATAATTATTTTAAAATATGTTAAAATAAATCTTGTTTTTTTGTTGAATGTAGTATTTTATTTTCCCCCTCAAACCCATAGGATTGTTAGGTTACTAATTAATTAATTTGCTAAATAAATAAAACACAAAGTAGGTTTAGGTTTTTTTTTTATTTATTTCAAACAATATACCATATACCAGTGATACAAATTATAAACATTTTCTAAAGCACAGTATACATTATTATTATAATCATGCATATGACAGTGGTGTGATTTAAATAATTCCTTCATTTTATCAACTGTTTTATATTTTGGATCATCTGCAACATTAACAATGAGATTGGAACCATTTAGGTATTTCTGCAACCAGTCCATCTTTTCTTTGCCATTCACCATAACTGTCATATTCGTAGAACAAATATAAGCATTTAAAAACGCAGACATTTCTTCTGGTTTAAGTTTAGCGTGATAGGCGTCAGTAGCATCATCAACATCTTCATCCCAAAAATTATTTTCTATTCCATGTATAGTATTAGCGGTATAATTGATAAAACTTTGTACCTTGTCACTAAATTCTCCCACATTTATTGGTAATTTCACTAATCTGTGTACATGTTCCTTGGTTAATGAATTGTAAATAGCTATTTCCTGACACATAAACGGTAAAACATCATACTGGAACCCTTGAACATCCACAAAGAGAATATTTGTTTTGTTTTCACACGACACTTTTGTTTTGTTTTCAAATGACATTTTTTTTTTGTTGGCTGTTGCTGCTACTAGTATTGTTTTTGTTCACTTTAAACAAAATGTTGAAATAATTGCAGGATACAGTTTCAGACCAATTTATATACATCGTTTGGAGTGGGGATATTTTTAATCAGTTTGTATTTTGACAATACTTGTTAGAGGATTATATTTAAGTTTTTTATCGTGTAAAATCAATACATAGGCACATGTGTCTGCTGGAATATTTTCACTGGTTTCAAATTCCAATCTGATGTCAACAGTGCCATTTTTCAATGTGTCCACTTGATAACAGCAATCTATCACTACTAAAGGTGCAATTTCGATAAATTTTTTAAATGTCAAACAAGGTTGTCCAACATTTCTATAGTAATAAGACTGTTGAAATCTGGCATACATTTCATACAAAATGCTCACTTGTTGTCTATCAAAATGAACATTTAAATTATCGTATGGATAAATTTCCGAATTGAGATAGGCTTTGAAATTGGTTAAGTTACAATGATCAAAGTGACTAATATCCTTTGATAATTGATTTCGTCGTTTCGTTTGAAAACCAAAAATGAGATAACGTGGCTTTTCTAACTGATTAATCGATTTTACATTCCAAGTATGTTGCGTGGATTGTTGCAAAAGCGGATACTCATGCAATTCCCATCCTCGAAATGCCACCGTTAAATCTCTTCCTTTTTCAATGTAACTTAAAAGTTTCAATTTTGCCTCATCATCCACTCTAACATGTTCAATTTTCCATGTTATTTTATCGAGACGAATGTTTGGTTTTTCACCTGCCTTATTTGTAGTGACTGAATTGCTATCGGAAAAACTTCGTATAAGCGTTAATTCTTGTTTAATATTTATGATGATTTTTCGAAAATCTTCAAAAACACCCATAAGAATTTTTAAAGGAATACAAACATTAAAATGTCCTTTTGACAACATTTTCGGTTTTTCAAGATGATTCCAACCGGCATTGTGATAACGTAAACAGTCTTGTTCTGTAAAACTGACATAACCTTTTAGGAGAGATGTAATACCTGGATTTCTTACACGATCCACAACAGTTCCACCCAGTTCATAGCGAATTTCATCAAATAAAAATGCAAAAGCATTATTTGTCAATTCAATGGTATCACTTGCTTTCCCATGTTCATCTACAACGACACCTTCAAGTTCGAGGAAACTTTCAGCTGGATATGTATAAATATCTTGAGTCTGAATAGGAATGCGAATTTCATCGGATTTATTTAAACTTGTATTGGCATAGGGTAAATAACTGTGGTATTCTTTACTGGTAATTGAATTATCACTGATGATTCTTTCACTCACGTTCAAAATATTCATTATTGCTATTACTACTACTACTACTACTGCTACTACTACTACTAACAATTTCCTTTTTACAAAAACAAACTATAAAGAGTCTTCGTACACCAGATCTAAAATTCAATTTAAATCTGTACCAAAAGTTTTCCTTTTTAATTTTCTTTCTTCGAGCAATTTTTTCTTTTTAATGTAACAATCTAAATCCCAAAGACTGTAAAAATTTGCGATTTTGTGATGTTAACTGTTTCAAGTTCTTTCGTACACTAGTTTTATCATACACTGTGGTTTTATTTATACTGCTGCTGCTGCTGCTGCTACTACTACTACTGTTGTTGTTGTCATTTAGAGAATCAGAGTAATAAAGATGGTAATTATATCTAAATACCATTTTTTTTTCTATGTTGACACTTCTTTCAGATGAACTCTGACTGTTATCAATTCCCGATTGAAATTAACTAAATCACCCTCTTGATCGGTTATTTTTATAATGATTTCATCCAAATAGTGAGTATTTATAGGTAAATAAATTACATTGGTGGGGGTTTCCACAATTTTATAACCTGGCGGTACAGTTGGATAAAACATGTGTAAAATATGAGACGGTTTATCATTATTGAAGGAATTGGTCACTAAATTACATTCACAACATATAGCATTAACTTTGGTTATATTAATGAGATAATCGGATACATGAAGTTTTTGTGCTGTCAATGTTCGGTTTTTAAAACCTAGAATAGTATTGATAGAGTACGGTTTTTCAAAATGAATATCCTTTGTTGATTTTATCTCACACCTTAAAGTATTATAATTTACGCGAATTTTAACTAAATCACTGGCTTCTTTTAAATTAGTAGGACTCTCTCTTTTCTTTTTCTTCTTCGATGGAATAGGAGGATCGTTTAATTTTACAATTTGATTTCTAGCATCATCCTGATTACCATTATCATCATCATCATCATCACTACTCTCATTTTCTACTAATCTTTGTTGTTGTTGTTGTTGTGGTATTGGCTCCTTTTGTTGTGGTTGTTGTAATTTTTTAACACCTCTAAGAGAATCATTTATTGTACGAGAAATATCATTCATCTCGTATGTCCCTTCGGGTATTTCAATTACAGATTCACCAAAATAGAATTTATTGTTTGTTTTGTCAACATTTGGAATTGAGTTATAGGTAACAAAATTAATTAAACCCAATTCATAATTTTTAGATTCTTGTAATATTATTGGTGGGTGTAATTTTAGAGATAAAAAGGATTGTGTACCCGATAAGGTAAATATATAACTCATGTTCTCTATTTAAAGGTTAAAATAAAACTAAAATATATTTGTTGTACAATATATATTTATTTATTTAAAAATTCTAAACATAAATGCCCACAATTAAATGTATTAAATTTCTGATAAATACCATAATTATAAATAATGTCTACTGGTCCATTTGAACGAAAATAGTCGAGAACCTCCAAGGGCGGTCGAAGATTGCCAAAACTGTCAAAATATACAACTTTATTTCTGAATTTCTTATAGGCTGTCCAATGTGTCCCATGTCCATTCAAATTATCCAAATTTATTATACCTCTTTCATTGTTGGATCCAATTTTCTTTGGTAAGGCATCACGCATAAATACACCACGAAAATGAGGAATACAAAATTGTTTGGCATACATAATCAAATCAATATTGGTTAATGGTCTATTTGGTAAATTTATTAACTGATTCGTGGTTGTAGTGGTGGTGGGTATAAAAAAACACCCAATCCTTTTTTATATGGTTTTAAAACAAGACCTTTACCTAAGGCTATACTTTCCATAGAACGGTTATGACGTTGTGATTCCTCCAATTGTTTTCGAGCAGCTCGTGCATCATTGATGGCTTTTGCTACACCGGCAGCTGCTCCACCCAAAGAGCCTAATGCAGACAGGGCAGCAAATATTGGTATAAGAGGTAAAACACCACCAACTTTGGGAATTTTAATGACACGAACACGATTGAAACTTGGTTGTTTGAAATTTTTTTTTATTTGTTTTGCTGCATTCAAAGCTACTAAAATAGCATTTCCCAAATTATTGGGTTTAGTTTTTAAAATATGCTGTTTAATTTGTTTTAACACTTTTTCAAATTTAACTTTTTTTATACCAGCACTTTTTCGTTTTCCTTTTTGCTGTTGTTTATTTTTTCTCAATTTTCGTTGCTTTGGTTTTTGCTTACGTTTAGTTCTAACCATTTTGACAATTTGAAAGCTACTAAACCAATCGTTGTCTTTTTTCTATACTTATAGTATCAACATCAATATCATTATCATCATCATCCATCTTACGTTTCTTATTGTTCTCGTTCTTTGACAATGATAATGATGATGTTGATGGATAAAGTATTGGTTCATTTAAATCCAATTTTAACATCTTGTTTTGACCATTTCTATCATCATCATCAACATTTCTAGTATCAAGTTTTCTTTTTGCTTTTAGTCTATTTGGTTTTGGTAATGGTAAATTTATACTTTCAGTATCAATATCCATTGGTTCTGCTTCGTCTTCTTTTTGTTTTTTCATATTTTTCCTCTTTTTTGTGGAATGATTACGAGCTTTAGGAATTTTTTTCTTGGTATTTTTTGTATTGTTTTTAGTATTATTTTTAGTTTTTACCAACGATGATGATGATGATGACGATATTGATTGATTTCTTTTAAATTCTTCAATACTTTTTCGAATATCATTTAATAAGTTCTGTGAAGTACGTTTTACTTTTTCCAATGTTGCAAGACATTTTTTAATACTTTGTTGTTGTTGTTGTTGTTGTTGTTGCTGTTGTACACCCATTCCAAGTTTTACTTTTGCCTTCATTATACCAGCTACTCCCAATGCACTTAATCTTTCACCTATGGACGCGTCTTTCGATCTGAACCGTTTCATTGCATTTCTAGCTAATATATTATCAGCTTGATGACGGTATGTTAAATCTTTATTTTGAGAATATGCAATGTCATGAGCACGACAATTCTCATCCAACTGATTCACTCCACGATCACCGCGTAATAAACGAGTCTGTAGTTTTGTACCTGGTCCACAAAAATTGTAACCAGGCAAATGTATTTCAAATGGTAATTTATTAATCATATTATTCACAAATCCTGAACCTGAGTAAAATTTCATGTTGACAATTAATCAACAACTGACTATAAATGATATGTAACACGTTAATTTAAATCATTTCTGTTTGAGTTCTCTCTTCTAAGTTATCTATATATATATATCGAGATCATGAAAATTCTAAAACAAAAAACCAGTTTACCTATTGAGAACGCTGATGAGTTCAAACCACAAAATTCGTACAGAAAACATGGAATTTTATTTCCTTTTACAATACGATGTATCATTGTTGGTCCATCAAACTGTGGAAAAACTAATGTTATGATCTCGCTGATAGAACATGAAAATGGATTGAAATTTGAAAATGTTTATGTGTATTCACGTTCGCTGTACCAACCAAAATATTTATATTTAAATGAATTACTGACTCCTATAAAAGGAATAAATTATTATGCATTTAGTGCTAGTGAGAATATTGTGCATCCATCTGAAGCAAAACCTAATTCCATATTTATTTTTGATGATGTGGCATGTGACAATCAAGATATTATTCGAGAGTATTTTAGTATGGGTAGACACAATAACATTGACTCGTTTTATTTATGTCAAACGTACGCAAAGATTCCCAAACATCTAATACGAGATAATGCCAATGTACTTGTTATCTTCAAACAAGATGATTTAAATTTAAAACATATTTATAATGATCATGTTGGTTCTGATATGTCATTCGATAATTTTAAAAATATGTGTTCGTATTGTTGGAGGAAACCCTATGGATTTTTAACTATTTTTAAAGATTATGATCTCAATAATGGACGCTATCGACTGGGATTTGATCATTTTATAATAGCATGATATCTCCAAAAATAGTTTAGTCAAGATCTGTACCCTATCACAAGCAGACAGCAAATCCTGTTTTCAACCTGATCAAACTTATTTACAATCAATCAATCAGATAAAACCTGTTCAAAGTAGGTCAAAACCTGATCAAACCTGTTCAAAGCGGATCAGAAGCGGATCAAAAGCGGATCAAAGCTGATTAAAAGCGGATCAAAAGCGGATCAAAGCTGATTAAAAGCGGATCAAAAGCGGATCAAAGCTGATTAAAAGCGGATCAAAAGGCGGATCAAAAACTGATTAAACACTGATCAAAAATATGAAATCTAAAGAAAAAGAACTGAAAAAAAATTTAATTCTTAAACGAAAAAATGTTAAAAATAAACTAAACTTATTGAAACATAGTGAAATTGCACAGGAACAAGTTTTTTTACCCATAACCAAACATTTACAAAATATTCAAAGTGAGTTAAGTACAAAAGCTACAGCTGTAGCTGCACAACAACCAAAAATTGAAAAACAATCTGATGAAATAATTGAAACACCTAAACGATTCTATGGTAAAAGAAAAAAAATTATCTACGATGATGATGATGATGATGCTGATGGTGATGATGATGATGAAAATAAAAACGTAGACAAAACATTGGATTCAATTAAGGGAAGTGATAGTGAAAACGAAACTGAAAAAGATGAAAATAAAGAAGAAGAAGAAAATAATTCATCTTTCTTACAACAAGTAGAAGATTTAGAACAATATGATCCATTGCCTCGAAAATATATGTACGATTTGCATAACGATTCGCAAAACAAGTTTGATCACAAATATGGTATTCGATTTAATGCTAATACTGAAAAATTTTCCATTGGTGATTCTAATCTAAATATTGATGGTAAAGATATTATAGTGAAAAATAAACGTTACAAGGGAACTCCAGGTCTTTACGAACTACTTTTTAAAAAACAACCTGTAAACTTCTCCAAAGATGATGAAAAAAACTATCGAGAAATTATATTTAAAACAAATGCACATCGTCGTTACTATCAGTCCAATCAACAAATTGATGGAAGTAAATTACAAAAATACAAAAAAATTATAGCACCATATGTAACAGGTGATGGTCTATACATGAATGTTACCGATCATGCAATAGATTATGTACATTGGGATAATCCTAATGAACTAGTCGATAGATTACGTTTACTGTTGGCCTCTCAACAAGCTGGACACACTGGTCACAATAACGAAATCAATTCAATTGTAGAAGAACTGCGAGAAGCTAAAATTATTGAGTAAAAAAAAAAATGAATACATTTGTTACAGATGCAAAGCGAAAACTTGTCGAAGAAATTCACAAACCAGCAAGAATCAATTTTAAAAGACGACAGGTAATTATTAAATCTCTAAATGATCTATTTCAAGCAGATTTAGTTGAAATGATTCCCTATGCTAAAATAAACAATGGTTACAAATACATTCTTATTGTTATTAATTGTTTTTCAAAGTTTGTATGGGCTTTCCCATTAAAAAACAAATCAGCTGTAGAAGTGTGCAAAAATATGGAAAAAGTTTTTAAAATACAAACTCCACAAAACATTCAAACAGACATGGGTAAAGAATTTTACAATAAAGAATTTAAGAATCTCACAAAAAAATACAATATTAACCACTATAGTGTATTCAGTGAAAAAAAGGCATCCATAGTGGAGAGAGTTAATAGAACCTTAAAAAACTGGATGTGGAAGGAATTTAACATACAGGGAAACTACAAATGGATTAATTTACTACCTAAAATTGTCTATAGATATAATCACACAAAACACAGGACAATTAAAATGAAACCAGTAGATGTAACTAATAAAAATGAACAATTTTTACTTCAAACAGTCTACAACAAAATAAAAATAAGTGATTTAAACGCTAAACTTAAAGTTGGTGACTATGTACGTATTTCTAAATTAAGAGGTGTTTTCGATAAAAAATACAATCCAAATTGGTCTCCTGAAGTATTTATTATACGTAAAGTTCAACTAACAAATCCAACCACTTATCTCTTGAAAGATATGCAAAATGAAAACGTACTTGGAGCGTTCTACAAAGAACAGTTACAAAAAACCAACAATCATGATGTATATTTAGTTGAGAAAATTCTAAAAAGACATAAAGATCGAGTATTTGTCAAATGGTTTGGATTCACCGAAAAACACAACAGTTGGATTAATAAGGCAAACATTATATAAAATATATTTTATACATAATTAACATATGTAATTATTTTTGTAATTTAATTTACCCAATATACCACTCTGATATATAAAATTTTGTTTTATTTTACCCAATATTCCAATCTAATTTATTTTTTCTAACTACTACTTTACGAAACAATATTATTTTATTACGATTCAAGGTCATTTCAACAGCCTCTGATAAATGACGTCATTGCCGATACTTCTTCGGCAATAAGGCCTTTTTGGCTAGGGACTCTTTTCGTCCTTCTTAAGCTACTAGGACACTTCTTTGGCAATAAGGCCTTTTTGGATAGGGTTTTTTCAGGACTTCTTCGGCAATAAGGCCTTTTTGGCTAGGGTTTCAGGAGAATTTCAGGCACTTCTTAGGCTATTACGTCACGTTCTTCGGCAATAAGGTCGTTTTGGTTAGGGTTTCAGCGGGATTTCAGCACTTCTTCGGATGGTAAAGGGCTGAAAAGGGACAGATGCCATCGAGGTGGGCTAGAACCCCGCCTTCATAACTACTAGTCAGGAAGGTTTATATCCACAGGACAACATTTTTATTTTATTTAACAATACAAAAACTTTAACATTTTTTTATATGAAAATTAAATCTTACGAAATTTTGGATATAATTGATTTAAATTTATATTCTTTTTTTATACTTTTAGATAAGAGAACTCAAAGGAAAAGACATAGAGTACCACATTCATTTTTGGCTTGGTAACAACACTACTCCAGAAAAATCGGGTGTTGCAGCTTACAAAACCGTGGAATTGGATAATCTTTTAGGCTGCTGCTCAATTCAACATCGAGAAACACAAGGCAATGAAAGCACCAGATTTCTAAGCTACTTTAAAACTGGATATAAGTAAGAACTTTGTAATGATTATATCCTTAGACATTATCATCGTTTATTTATTGTTGGTATCTGGTATTTATACATTTTTTATATGGTAAAAACTTTTTAATTATAGGAGACGTAACTTTGATCAACGTGAATAAATATTATCAAGATGGGGATACTGATGATTGTCGGAGGGTTCTTCAACAGTTTCTCAATTTATATGACTGTACTTAGGTCAACGAGGTTGTTAATGTGTCCAATGGCATACTGGATGTAGTAGTAACAAAAATAAAATGTAACATTTTACGTAACGACTTTGCCCTTTTTGCTGAATGCCGACATTATCGCACTTTAAATCTGTCTGTCTTTCTAACCGTTTCTAAACGTTCCGGTAAATGATTTCTGCAAACGACGGGTATGAATTGTTCGGTATCTCTGTATAGTAAGCAAATAAGGCTAAAAAAATCTAACGCTCAAACAAGTAGACAAGCTGCGCAGAAGATCTAAGGGCACAGTCAATTGAGAGCTGATATACGATGGTAGTCTGAAAAGTTTCCTGCCTTAACATGAAGATGGCAGTATTCGTCAACCAAAGTTGGGGAATATGTTCGCGCATGCGTTAAAATGTACTCACAACAATTTCAGCCATTTCGCACAAGTAATTGTTCGTTTTGTGAACGGAAAATGGGCAAAATCGAGTAACGAGCTGTGATTATAAATTTTTTTGTAAGACAATACGCCTAGGCAAATTAAAGACCAGTTGAACGCTGTTTACGAGGACTCTGCTCATCATTTTCCACCGTGAAATTTTGGGCAGCTGAATTTAAACGTAACCATACCTGCTTAAAAGACGATAGGCATTTAGGACGGCCATTGACGATAACAACGCCCAAGTTCAGCAAATGGTGCTAGACAACGATCGAAATAAGGTTGAAGATATAGCTATGAATATATCTAAAGAACGTGTTTGTCACATTGAATCGAATGAAATTTAGTGATCAAAAAACTTACCGAGCTCTACTTTGTGGATCAAGAATATCGTATATATTGTTAAAACCGGCGTGAATATTAAAACATTTTGAACCCAAATATAAAAAAGTGCCATTATGCTAGACAGATTAATCTCAATACCATTACTGATAATGATGTAACAGATGCTGTAAAAAAGTTAAAAATAGTAAAGATATAGACTAAGATAATCTCCCCTTATTCATTACTAAAGGATGTGTTGCGGATTCTGTTTAGCCTAAATCTAAAGAGCGATAAATTTCCAAATTAGTGAAAAAGAATAAAGATTTGTCCAGTATATAAAAAAACAGATAAGTGGGACATAACTAATTATCAGCAAATTACTCTCAGTACAGACTAAGGTATTTGAGAGTATAATTTTCAAAAGTATATACTCTTTGGTACATTTCTTTATATTAGTATAACTTTATGAGAGAGGAATTCACAGTCACTAATTTACTGAATTTTATTTAGGGTGTATAGATATTGTAAACACTGACTTTGTAAAAGCATTTGACTCTATATCCTATGAAATTTTAATATCAAAGCTTCGAAAGAAAGTTGTATTTTATTTTCGCCTCGCTAATTTTATTAGTGACTATCTTTCTAACAGATAACAATAGGTAGTTTTGATGTGCGTCATTTGTTCCCACTTCTGGGATACCTCACATAATCATTTTCAGATCATAGCTTTCTTGCTTTTCGTAAAATATTATTGAAATTATTACGAATCTGTTTTCTAGCAGTAAACATTTTTGTTCTAAGAAATGTAAAAAATTATCTAATGTAGGAATTGTTGTATGTCCCAATTTTTCTTGTTCATTTGCTTTACGGGAATTATAGTGTAATTTGGGTGAAAACAAATAAATTAACAAAAGATCCGACTGCTTAACATTTAAATTTTTCAATGATTTAACATTTTGTTTATCCTGAGTTGAAAATCTCTTAAAATGTTTGAGCTGACTTTTACTAGAGAAGAAACTTCTGTCAATTTACTGATATGAATTTATTTTCATATCTGTTTTTAAGAGTATCTAATGGGATTTTAAATTTGTGGAAGGTCAAGAGCAAATTATTTATTAGATAAAGGGGATCATTTTTTTAAAAATATTTAAGATAAATAAACTTTAAATATTTTTCAAATTAGAATGATCTGTTATTTGCAAATGCAGATGCAGAAAATTTATAATCATGCAAATCCAATTAATACTAACAATGACGTACAGAAAAATATTGATAATGTTGTTAAATGGTCAAACCAAAATGAGCGTTATTTTAATATGGAGTGTTAATGAAGTGCTGTTTGCTCGTAAGAACCAATTAATCATTTTTAATTACAATACGAGTATGTAGGATGAGGTGTTGGGGCATATGGGTGAGGTGAAGGATCTTGGAGTGGTATTAAACTGATATTTAACTACCATATAGCTTTTATTACTAATAAACTATGTAGTTTCATTGTGCAAAACAATATTTTTTAATAATTTAAATAATACTTGAACATGCATCATTGATTTGGAACCCATATTACCGATATCATGAATATTCTATACAGAAAATTCTTTGTTCCATGTACGAGGTGTGGCATTTAAGTTCCAGGAATTTAGTTATAACTCGGGAACTAGTAACACCGTGCCGTTCGTCAACATCTGTCTAGAGAGTGGGGACCTTCCTTTTTGTTTCAGTCCAAGGTTAAAGTCGATATAACGTTTAGTTGTATTTTATGCGCATTTTTCGAAAGTAACTTATTTAGTGGCGTCGTGAAAATGAGTGACTTACATTACAAGCAACGTGTTGTGATTCAATTTTTAGTGGAATTTGGCGAAAATCTTTCGTAAATCCTCCGAAAATTGCAGGTGCTGTATGAAGACGAGTACATGTCGAAAACGCGCGAGTTTGAATGGGCGAAGCCGTTCAAGGAGAGCGTGAATCGGTAGAAGACGATTCACGTGGATGAGTTTCCGTCACCTCTCGTAGCGACGTGAATGTCGACCGTTTACGCACGCTGATCACGTCTGACCGGCACCGAAGCATTCGTGCGTTGTTTGACGAGTTAAACATGAATAAAGAATCCATTCGCAAAATGTTACACGAGAATTTGAACATGCGAAAGATTTGCGCATAGATGATGCCTAAAGTTCTCACCAATGAACAGAAACAAATGCGAAAATCGATCTGCAAAGATTTGTTGTCTCGTATTCGGAACGACGGTAGAGACTGGATGAGTGGACTAGTCACTGTAGATGAGACCTGGACATTTGGATATGACTCCGAGACCCGTAAACAAAGTTAGCAGGAGGTGAAAAAAAGTGGGGAGTGGTCAACGAAAGCGAGAATATCTAACTCGCGAGTGAAGGCAGTGTTGATCGTTTTTTTCGATACCCGCGACATCATTCATCATGTTCTTGCCGGCCAGACAGTGACTGGATAATTCTATGTTGGCGTCCGGGAACGGCTGCGGGCACGCGTTTTTCGTGTGCGACCCGAACTCGCCGAGAACGGCTGGATCTTGCACCACGACAACACGCCGGCCCATTCCTCCTTCATTGTGCAAGAGTTTTTGGCGAAAAAAGGCATTCCAATGTTGCCGTACCCACCCTATAGCCCTGATATTGCCCCCTACGACTTTTTGTTCCCCAAGATCAAGTCGCACCTAAGAGAACTCATCATGGCGGCGTATAGGAGGGCAAGAAAGCTATAACCGTGGGGCTGAACGGATTAACTTCAGAAGATTACCAAGGGTGCTTCCAATCGTGGGAACAATATTGGAATCATTGTGTAGAGTTAGAAAGAAACTATTATGAAAGTCGATAATAAAATTTTGCCCGAAACTTAATTTGCTTGTTTTTTCTATTGACAAATTCCCGGAATTTAATTGTCATTCCTCGTATTTTAATAAACACCATGTCTATGACGCTGAAGTTTCTAGGACTTTGTTATGTAAACATTACAATTTAGAAAAGTGAAAAAGTTGTTGATATTTTGTTTTTGTATAAGGTTATTTATTTATGAACTTATTGATGTGCATTTTTAGGATACTATTTTAATGTTCCAATATATAACATAAGGTCTGTCAATAGTTTTTACTTTACTTAAACGGCAAATAATAATAATCAGTTGAACTTACTTTCATACAGGATATGAATGTGGTTTAATTACGTACACAACTCTTGGGATAGTGTCGCTAGGGTTATACACTTCGAACATACCCCTGTAGAATTAGCATAACGTCAGAACTAGGGCCCGGCTGTTCGAACGCTGAAAACGTAATAATATTTTTATTTATATTTCAAAAAATGTTGATAAACAGTAGATATTTAATTTCTTGGTACACACATACCGATTTTATGCTATCCTTTTTTAATTGCATTATTTAAACGAGTATCGTATCATAATCGGTGCGTCCATTCTAAATACATAAAAGTTTGAATATATGGTTGCCTAAATTATTATTGTTGTTATTTTCAATATGTCAACAACATTTAGCAATATTTGCCAATAAAAATACGTTTTTAAATCCGCTTTTTGTTAATATTAATTGCAAACTTCGCATTTATAGTAATTTCTAAGACTTAAAAACACTGAAAAGAGTCACGACAAGCAATTAAACTGAAAGAAAAGATAAGTAAACATGTTTATGTCTGTCAAACATAAAAATAGCCTCTCTCCCACCGACCATAAACAACCTTCAAACAAATCTATTGTTGTTTAAATCTATCGGGTATGATCGAAGGTTATACAAGATTAAAAATTATACCTACAGATATTTTTTTGCACAATGAATGGTTTGTATATAAAGTATTTAATAAATAAATAAACTAGGGCATTTGTGTAAAGGGAGACAAAACAAAGTTGACTTTTTTATTTACAGTTGGTTTAATAGAATATGAAATACAATACAACTGAACTAACCAATATGATCAAATGTTTCGTAAATTTATTGATGGCAATACAAAAAGAGATAGTATTTCAGTTTCTAACTTATGAACTTTTGAACACGTTACATCAGAAAGAAAAGAAAATCAATAATATGTGTTTATTCTGTACAAATACAGAGCAATTATTAATTTTTTTAAAGAAAGGAGCTACATATAATTAAAAATTATAATTTTTCTACGACTATTAACTGTACCCTTTATAAAATATTTGCTTTTGATTTAGTAATAATATTTATTACCCACGGGTTGTGAGCAATGTTTTACTAAATACAAGTAGCTGACAAATCAACGCATAAGTATTAAAATTACCTACAAAGCAAATTAACGATGCCATGACACCAAACAGTAATATTAATTTGTTAACTTACTTCTCGGTCTTTACGTTAAATAAAAATTCTGTAGTGTTGATATTTTAAAAATGAAAAACTAGCTCAATGGAAATTTGTAATCCGGAACAACCATATGTAATATCAGCGGTAGCGAAATTAAGAATGTACAATCTTTTAGTTGCAAACTCTTTCACTAGTTGAGAAAATAAAAAAAGTGCATTAAAATGAAATAGGAATAACCACATTGACTCCACAGATATCATATTAATATTTTATTATTTCATTATCATAAAATAGGGTTGAAATAGAAACTGCTGAAGTGTAATGGAACAAAAAAATTCTTAATATTAACTGTAATTCTAATCAGTAGTATTTTCTAAAAAGAAAATTTATCTTAGGCCTCTATAGTCCTGAATCAAGTTTACACTCACAACAACAACTTGCGGTACTTTCAAAAAGTTTAAAGTCTGATTTGGAAAATCTTTTTATAGTGGTATTTTATATTTTAGAATACTTAAACCTGAAATTATCCAAAATGGGAACAAAGATCATCCAAAATTGTATCGAATTACAGGAAAAAGTATACCAGCACTAGTCGAAATGAATAATTTATCCTGGGAAAACTTCAGAAGCTCAGATGTATTTATTTTCCAAAGCCCTCAAACTATTTTCGTTTGGATTGGAAGAGCAGCTCATGCAGAGGAGAAACGTCATGTTACAAAAGTAAATATATAAAATAAAATTCTGAAATTTAAGTTTAAAATGACTTATCATCATTATTTGTTACGCAATTTTCTTTAACTATTTATTTTTTCATTAACTTTCCTATAAAATTTATTTTTAAAGTTCGTTCTAGGTTAACTTTGTTTTATTTTTATACTCTTCAAACTATTTTTCTTTAGATTTCCCAAGATATGAAAGAACAGTCTAAAGTACCAAATATTGTATTCGTCGATGATGGCTATGAAAAAACAATTGAGAGCGAAATGCTAAAGCAATTTAGCAATTACTTACCCTTAGAAAAAAGAGTTGTCCTACCTGAAAGTGCTAGTGAGAATGATGATATAGGAAACTCAAAAAACAGTTTGAGACTCTATAAATGTTCTGAAAATAATGGAAAATATAGAGTAGCTGAAATTAAAAGTGGTCCTCTTTGTCAAAGTGATTTATCTTCTGATGTAAGTACATATTATTTATATATACAGGGCGTCACAAAAGTAACAGAATAGCTGGAGATTTCCTCAGGTAAGATCTTTTCCAAAAAGCTCAAGGTCACTATTTAAAAAAAATTCAATGAAGAATCTAATAGTAACCTCAAATGTATCCTTGATGATGGCATTCATATTTATATGGACGTCAACTTTGTTTTTTAAATAGAAACTCCCGCGGGAAATTTTACGTTCAAATAAATATTCTAGGTATAGGTCTAACATAACTTCAAAAGACACATGAAAGTCATTTAAACTTAAACAATATATATGTACCTCTGAGAATAAACTTATTCAGAAAATTTTGTATCTACAAAAATTACCAAGGCGCATTGGGTAATGACCTTAATCTTGATTACGATCATGACTTTCAAGATCATTTTAAAGTCAACTTTTTTATAAATATAAATCATATTTTTAAGTTCGATCAAGTTCGAACAAGTTTTCTAGAAGAAAATTGATTTATTTTCAGCATTACCCAGGAACAATGACGTGGACGTAGTAAATGTTGTTTCCTTAGGATACTTGATTAGTGCGAGTCCCCTTACCTCTCATATTTCGGGGTGCTTAATTAGCGTTATTCCCTTTGCCTCTCCCGTTCTCCCCTCCAGGGTATTTTTTAGCATTTTCCCTTGTCTCTTCTTGCTGTAGCTAAACTTTTTAACAAAAAGCTATACGATTATAAAAATGAGATCACAGCATTACGAATCATATCTCTATCAATAGCAGCTTTTTGCAGAATCCGATTCCGTAGTTGATCTAAGTATCGTAGTTGAGTTACGTACACTTAACTCTTTAAATAACACCAAAGAAAATAATCAGGAGGCACCAGCAGGAAATCTAGCAAGAAACTCGATTTCGCCTTTTCCAAACAGGATTTGAGCCGGACCAATATCTAAAACTGTGTCTGTTAACTTCACTTTTTAAAGGAAAAATAGCTTCATCAGAAAAACACTTTATTGTACAAAAAGCGAGGATCTCTATCTTCATCACTGTTTCACAAAATTTATACTGACAATCATGATCATCTTCGTTAAACACCTGTAGCACATAGATCTTGTAGGGGTGAAATGTTATACTTTTCAAAACTCTTAGTACTATTTCATGAGCAACATCGTGCTCATCACCTACTTTACCTGAACTAAGATGCGAATTCATAACAAATACGTAAGCAAGTTCTAATTGTTTTTCTACAGCTTTGGCCGACCGGGTTCCTTAAGATCCTGGATAGTTCCATAATTCACAAAGATGCATATAGTCCTTTCAACTCTAGATTCGGAAATAGGAGTTAACTCTCCTAAACTATGAAAAGTGCAATTAAAGAGCATTCGAACTTGATGAAATAACCGCTGTCGATCTCCAAAACTACGCATCATTAATAAAGATATAGGATAGTGACACGGACTCTTCTGTAAATGATGGAATGAAAATTATCAACAGAATTATTTGGAAAGCAAAATATACAGAAAAACGGATTAAATTGAATTGCTTTGAGTTAATAATGAAAACACTTCCAAATAAAACACAAAATTAGTTCGCACATGTTAATCAACCCAATCGCTAATAAGAATGATTTTTCTTATTATTGGTGATATTTTAGAATTTGACATCGTAACTGACCCATTATTAATTTTCGAAAAAAATATTTTACCAGGAACGAATCTTCAATTGAAAGTCATGCTCAAGGTAATGATTAAGGACACTAACCAATACCCTCTATTAGAATAAATAACTTTTGTCAGCACAACTTTTATTACCAGAAGTGTCCATATCTTGTTTCAGTTTAAGTGTTCAAGTCATGTAAAATTTCCCGCTCTTTCAATTGCCGATGTCAAAATAGGCAATTTTTATTTAAAAATTAAGTTGACTTCCAATTAACTTCGAAGGTCATTATCGAGATCGAATTTGAGATCACCATAAATTCCTTGTTGAAAATTACTTAAACTTTTTGAAAAAATCTTACCTGAGAGGATATCCAGCCTGTTACTTTTGTGACCCCCTGAATAATACACTAGCCAAATATATTTTCCCTAACAGGTTTAAGCAGAGTGATGAAATTTTCAGTCATATGGTCACTAACGGTCAGACGACTACTTATTTACCACGCTTTTATTAACTCGTTTTCTGGTCTGTTTGTTTGTCTGTCCAGTAAAAATATTGCAATCGATTTTAAACTAACTTTTCAATGAGCTAGAGACTTCAAGCTTCAAACAGAGCTCAGAATTGGATGGCAATACAATATTATGATCTTGAAACTAATCATGAACGTAGATTTCAACGTGATTTCAAGGTTAAACTCGATGACAATGCAATGTTGTGACCTTGAAACTAATCTTGAACGTATGTTTCAAAGTAATTTCAAGGTCAACTTCACTTCCGACTATACAATCAAGCTGAAATTTGGTACTCATATATAAACCCAATGATAACAATGCGATATTATGACTTTGAAACTGTCCTTTCAAGGTCAATTTTGTTTTTTACTACATTTTTATTAACTCGCTTTCTTGTCTGTATGTTTGTCTCTTCGGTATTTTTTCAATCGATTTTAAACTAAGTTCCCAATGAGCTAGAGAATTGAAACTTTAAACATAGCTCAAAACTAGATGACAACGCAATATTAGCTCGCTTTACTGTCCGTCTGTTTGTTGTGTCTGTTCGGTACAAACTTTGAAATCGACTTTAAACTAAATACTAAAAAGCAGAAAATAATTATTTAAATAAGAAAAATTTAATATACCATGGTTTTTAAACGGACTAAAACGTAGAAAAAAATTTTCCTAGCCCCACACACGTTTATAATCTCATACATATTCCTAACTTTACATACATTGTCCTGAAAATTTGTGATTGTGTTTTTTTCGTACCTATAAAAATACTTATAATATTTAAAACGAACAACATGGAGTAAAATAAATAATAACTGTTCTATGAGTTTTCTCACACTCTCTACTGTAATCAATTGCATGCACCCACGTTTTTCATTTTAAATCTTACCAGTATTTTCATAGCTGTGAAAAATGCACAATCCCAGGACAAGGTTACAAAGTATTTTATACTTTTTAATCCGTTTTAAAAACGTATACTATTCTTTTTTATTTAAATAATTTTAATTATTTATTATTTAATTATTAGCTTTGCAATTGTTTATTCTCAATTTATTTTGAAAACAACAAGAAACTTGACAAAAATTAATTATCTCAAAAACGTCGACTTCACTGATTTTTCCATATTTAGATACCAGCTAGTGTGTGATGAAGATAACAAAGATGTTTGCAGTGGAAGAATTGAATCTTATCAAAAGTGTTGTTTCCGCCACAGAAACACTCTCTATGATGATTAATTTAAACAAATCAATTTCGCGATTATGTTGAAAAGTTAAAATTTCCCGTTGAAATTCGATAGCAAAACATATAACGATTTAGCTGCTTCATTATTAAATTAGCAAACGTCTTCAGCGTTTTTCAACGAGTTTTAATAATTTGGATGACTAATTGTTTCTCAAAATGTGCTATATCCGGTCTTATGACTCGATCGCAAGAGAACTAAAATAACAAGGAGATTCACAGTAGATTCGAGCTCTGTATGATAATAATATTGCAAATTTTAAATTTAATCGATATAAATTTCAAATTAAGAAAAAAAAGTAGACAGTAGAGTTTTGCGTATCCGTTAAAACGTGTTTTAACAATATATGAACATACGATTATTAATAATTTATATTTCACCATTCCAAAATTAAACATTTTTTTGTAACAAATAAATATTGGGACGTAAATTGCGAAAATGAAAAAGAAATTTCATGGAAATGTTTAGTTTTTGAGATATTCCTTATTAAAATATATCTAGTTTGTAGATTAGTTTGTCAATGCTTTATTTGCCATTCTCCCTTCTTTAATATTACATTATCATATTTCTTCACTTCTTGGTAAAATAATAAAAATCACCCTTCAAATATTATAAATTTCGTGGATAACAAACAAAAAAGACTTAAATCTTTTATAGATAATAGTTATTTACGACCACGAATAGCAGATCTTAGACTTAAATTAATTTTTTAAAATTTTTTAATGTTTCCAAAAAGGAAGAACGATGATTTTTATGATTTTAGAAAAGGAATGGATACCTATAATAAAAAAAAAGAAAAAATAAAGCACCAACGACTAAATATTTATAAATTTCCTCTAATTTAGCAGTAATAAAGATTTAAACTTAAAAACGCCACAGTATTGTGCGGCACAGTAAGGGTAACAATACACTAATTGTGAAATGTATGGAGTATGATTTCTAAACATGCGTTTAAGATCACTTTTAAATTTCGATCAATAAAAAGAACAGTAACAATTCAGGTTGGTTCAGGCAACTATAAATTAGAAACCCACGTAAAAATGTAGAATGCATTAATTTTTACATTTTTAAAATAAATTTTAATACTTACAATAAAATGTATTTTAGGACGTTTTTATTGTTGACCAAGAAATAAAAGGCATTTGGGTCTGGGTAGGAAAAAGGGTAAACGAAAAAGAAAAAAATGAAGCATTGAGGAATGCAAGAGGTTTTGTAAAAAAGAAAAAGTATCCGAGTAATACCAGAGTCTCCAGGGTAGTAGAAGGAAAGGAACCTGTTGAATTTAAGCTGCTATTCCATTTATGGAAGACGGAAATACCTAAAGGAAAAGGTAAGTTTTAAATTGCATAAAACTACAGTAATAGCATATTGGTTTTGTTCATTAAGAGAGAACTTACATTGGGTATCTTAAAAATTATTTATTTCTTAAATGGGTAGTTGTATAAACGATGGAATAAAATGGTTAATTTTTTATCGCATTTGTCGATATTTGGCTTGAAAAGTGACGATAGTCCAGGGTTATATCTATCCAGAATGGTATTTACTCGTTAGTGCACATTTTAAATTGGGCAAAGAAATCAATAATTTTGAAATCCTCTCTTTATAAAAATTATCAACAAGAAATCAAATTTTCTGAATACTTGTAAGTTGACAAATAAAATAGATCTACTTTAAGTTTTAGTTGCTTATCACTTTTAGAGGGATCACGTTGTAACGTAGCCCAATATTTAAACCTACGAATTTAGAAACAAACACAACTTAGTAATCTTAGAGTGTTAATTGCTTATTACTTACTAAATATGGTTCATAACGTTTAAAGTTTACCAGAGAGGTATTATAATCAGTTCATCACAAGAAATGAAAGTCTATAAAGTTTAAAGTTCATAATCAAAATACACTAAACATTCTGGAGCGGTGAATCTCCTAGTCGTCTTCCCTTTATATAAAGCCCCACTTATTTTATCTCTTCATTCTCTTTTATTTTGCTTTGATACTTGCTTCTTTTTTTTTCTTTTTTTTTTCTTTTGATTATCTGTCTTTTCTTTACCTCTCTTTCTAATCCTAGCGTTTAACATTTTAATTTATTTTTTTTATTTCTGGTCTATTTTTTTCTACTTTAGAATTTATATCCAAAATAAGTAAGCATTAATGAATAATTAATTCACATAATTTTCCACTCTTTCCTTTTCAAGGAAAGAAGCTCCCTAGTAAGCCATGTGCTAAATCCAGTTATGCGTTTCTTGGCATAACTTTCACCAACAGTACCCCCTTTCTATCACAAAATACAGTTGCCATGACTTTACCGACAGACTGGGTCTATTTGAATTTTCGAGGCTAGGGAAAAGAGGAATGCCGCCATTCGCGTGATTACAGTTTGGTTTCAATTGTAAAATGGAGCACCTAAATTTCGTCACTCATGACAATCAAGTCCAAAAAGTTGTCTTTTTTGTCTGCATAGCGGCAAAAAAACTTGCAAGAAGAATCAACTGGTTGCCGTTTGTGGTCTTCCGTGAGCATTCGTCGTACCCATCTTGCGCACACCTTCCCGTACTGCAACTTTTTTGTTAAAATCCTGTAAATGGTACTGCGGAAAATTCAGAAACTCATGCTTCATGCATAGTTTGCTCAAACTTTGCGACTGTCTCGTCGGAAATTAATGGACTCTCACTGCTTTGCACGTAGTGAATTTCAGTACCAACGCCAGTAAACTCTCTACACCACTTGCGTAGGTTTTTAACATCCATGCACGACTCTTCATATACTTCGATCAAAACCGAATAAAGGCGTGAATTGGTCAAATGGCTGACATTAAATCGACGGTGTCGACCCCAACGGTGATGCTGTAACTAAAGCGTCCGAGATAAATTATTATTCATTTTTTTGACGAATATTAATATTTTGACATTTTTAATTTTCTCGTATTAAAAAAGTTTGTTAACAAAAATAAATACAACAAAAGCATAAAACGTTAAAATATTAATATGTCACATGGCAAAAATACACCTGAATATTTATAAATAAAAGTCTTGATAATTCGGTCAAATGAAAGAAAATGTAAAGATTATCATAACGTCGTATTTTGGTAAAGATCGGGTATACGGGGTATATAAATTTAAAATTTATTGCGAAAATGTCATACTATAAACAGAAAAATACAAAAATTTATAGCCCAAATAAATCGAAAGGAGGGTTTTACAAATCTCGACAAATATATTTTGTTACATATACGAAATATGTCTATATACAAATAGAAAATATTCTTTATAAAGATGTTAGTACGTAATGAATGAAATAATAATTTCCATTTAGCTTTGGTTTAGGGTTTTCAATCAACTTATTTGTTTGCATATTGTAGGTATTAAAATGCCAATGCTCATATCTAAATTTGATCCGATAACTATGGAAGAACGTGCCAGTCTCGCAGCAGAAACACAATTAATTGACGATGGTACTGGAGGAATGACCTTATGGAGAATAAAAAATTCCAGAATAGTTGAAATACCAAAAGAAAGGCATGGATGCTTCTTTTCTGGCGATTGTTATATTGCTCTCTATAGTTATCAAACCGCACGAGATGAAAAGCATTTACTATACTGTTGGATTGTAAGCTTTTTTCTAATTTAAAAGGAAAAACTAAATTTAATTTTAAGTAAATTAATAATAATATATAAGTGCTAAACAAGTTTATAGATTAGGGGTATGTAAGTTTATCTAACTGGTCATTTCGCGAAATCATCCCCTAAAATATATGTATTCTGAAAAGGTAATATGTACTTAGGAGTAGATCTTCATATTCCTCGCACACTGCACTATATCTATACACTTTTTGTAATAGGATATTTGACTCTATTAAAAATACGTTACAAATTGTTGTCATCCTAATCGATTTCAGCATGAAAAGTGTATCAAATTAACTTTTTTTGTTTAACCACGTGATAGAAAACGCTCCAAGATTGGGTGCAACTTTGGTGACGTCACATATAAGTAAACAAACAGGATGCCAGCTTCCTATTACGCAATTTTAACAATCTTCGTTTACTTTAGAAAATCTGTTGCATATCCATAGAAAATAGAACACTTTTATAATAGCAATGAAAAAACTTCATAAAACAAAAAATATATAAAAACTGTAAAATATTTATATTTCGACTAAAATCTTAGTGCAATTTTAGTGAAAAAATTTTGAATAATTCCTTCAAACAAACATTGATGGAAACTCGTACTATTTTTATAAAATACTTAGATTCGAAAAATTTGCCTCACGGTTTGTGGTTACACTATAATTGCCAGTATCAAAAAAATCATACTTATCTTTCTATTTAGTGCGTCTGCGAGAAAAAATATCTAGTTAGAATAAAGCTCCAGAAATTCAAAAGAAACATAAAAGGAGACCAAAAATTGTCTTACTTCAAATCATTCAGCGGCAAAATGTAAAAATGTAGGTAAAATTTCGTCTCTCTCGTTTTGTCTCACTTATTCGTTTTAAAAATAAAAAGAAAAAAGGCGAAGCAAAACAAAATAAGAAAGTATTTAAAAAATTATGGTTAGTTGAACGACAATTAAATACATTTGTTCCAGTATAGAGAACAAGAAAAAAATAATTTTTTATATTACTAGGGTTCCAATGCTTCGCAAGAAGAAATAAATATAACAACATTAAAACTTGAGGAAATTGACGAGGAGCTGGGACAAATAGGCTTTCAAGCCAGAATTATTCAAGGACGAGAACCAGCACACTTTTTACAACTGTTTAAAGGAAAATTGACCATATTTAAGGGCAGAGGAATTGAATTTGATGGTAAGTTTTTCTATTCTGATTACCCAGGTACACAAAAAAATGATTTGCTTATGAAATCAGACCAACTTATACGCCTACATTTTGACCACTAGAACCCGAATTTGGTATCTGTTACATCTGTTATATCTCGAAAATGCACTATTCGAGATATAACACGTTTTGTATTTTTCAAGATTGAAACGCTAAGTTTTCCAAAAAAATATATCGAAAACGTTTATTGGCAAGACTAATTTCAATGTCGCAAACACGATTTGAAGACATTTCGATTTTAATTTCACGCATCGCGGTGATATATTTCAGACGAAATGGAACCGTTCTTCGAAAATCAGATATCTTCACTTAAGATAACGCTAACGATATGATTTTTTTTAAATTAAAAGTTATGCAATTTCGAAATGTTAAAAAGCTCCAGTGACTTTCATTTGACCCGGAAAACTACGTTCAAACTTAATGATTTTTTGTAAAAATTCATATTAACGTAAGTCAAATCTATGTCGATTCTTCCATTTATTCTATTTTTTGCTGAAAGTCCAGAGATCGATAGAGATCTCTCGAAGTATACAGGGTGTCCGGAAAAATGTAGAAAATCTCCCAGAAATTAAAAAAAAACACGTGAAAGGAACACTACAAGTTCATATAAACTTTTTTCGTATAGGCCTCCTCTTCGAAGATATAGGTTCCCAAAGAGCTACAATAAAATCAAGTCTTTTACACATAATTATTGAACCACCAGATATATTTCATTTTTTTTTAAATATGATGTATACCAGGTAAGACCCTTCAAATTACTATCCAAAAAAGTGTTGTGAATTATTCACAGCTGCAGGGTCGGACTAGCTGTGACACTCATGATCCCATTTTTTAGGCCCTGTATGATAAAAACTTTGGACGATGTTTTTGCATACCTTTAACTGTTGACTAAAAATTATATACTCTTCATTCATGTCGCTAATCTTAACCGTTTTCGGAAAAACGTTATTTTATTTACACGGTTATTCCCTTAACTTATGTCGGGTTGAAAATGAAAAAGAGGAAGTTTCCCCTGTCACCATAATTTCAATAAAAAGTTAAACTAACTGCTTAGTTAAAAACTTCCTAAGAGGGTTCAACATAGGCTCCGTGAAGTCTGATATACTGGTGGGCACGACGAATTGAGGACTACTGTACCCGCCACATTAGCTCAGCATTTATCCTTATTTGATCACAATGAAACGTGATTCTGTGTGGAAGTTCCTCCCTCGATCGAAATGGAATACACTAAGGTTTAGAGGTATTCCCATAGGTATAAATCCAATGGCGTTAGTTCGTGAGATCGAGGAGGTCAAGAAATAGGTTCTCCTCTACCTATCCAATGGTTGGTTATTCAAGTAGTCCCGCACATCAACACTGAAATGAGGTGGTGCCCCATCGTGCATGTAGTACATGTTTCGGCGGGTTTCAAATGGTAAGTGCTCTACTAAATCGTGAAGAGCGGTCTGGAAGAACTCCAAATAAAGTTCTCTATTCAGTCGTGCCGGCAATACGAATGGTCCAATCAAAAAATTGCCATTAATTCCTGTCCAGACATTAACTGACTGGAACTAATGATGATGCAAAACAATAATTACTTGAGGATTTTCATCAGCCTGTACATGTGAGTTGTGTAAATTTATGATACCATTTTTGGTAAACCCTGCTTCATCCGTAAAGAGAATACTGCTAATGACGTTTACATTATTTCGTTGCTGATCCAATAGCCAGTTTGCAAACTG
This sequence comes from Diaprepes abbreviatus, assembly GCA_034092305.1. NCBI lineage: Eukaryota > Metazoa > Arthropoda > Insecta > Coleoptera > Curculionidae > Diaprepes > Diaprepes abbreviatus. The sequence goes on from JASJET010000055.1 coordinate 34,419,123, forward strand.
TACTCTAGGAGAAAAATCTTCAGGAATCAGTTCATGCGCTTTTTTCAAATGATATGAATATAACGACTGTTCTTGAAGAACTTCATATACTATTGTTTTCAATGTATTAAACTGCGATGATAATTTTTGAGTCATCGTTGAAAGAGTGTCATCTACAGCATTTAAAATATTTTCCTCTAACTGCGGCGTACGTACTGTTCTTCCCACACCAGCATCAGTAGTTCTTTTCCAAAAATTTCCTAAAGTAAGAAGAAATTTAATATTACCTTATTAAATGGAATCGCCTACCATTCGCCCTTAGACATTTGTGGGCTAATTGAAATGTTTTCTGATCTGAAAGAGTACGATTAGGATATCTCTTGTGATATAACCTCCTGGCTTCCAAAGCATTGCAAGATGCAAGACCATACATCAGATGCATATCTACATACTCAATAAACGTATATTCCATATTTCAAATTATTTCACAATTAATTTCACCACGAAATCCAAAAATTAGTAAGTTAATATCCAAATAAAGAATCAATGTGTCAGCGAAGTGAAAGTTGACAAGTTCTAAAATGCAGGATATTAATTTCTTTTGTACCTAGCAATGTTTGCAACAACTATACTTTGTTTTTGGTGCCAACAAAATAAAACACACATTTTTTGCAAGCCTAGGTCGACCTACATTTCACAGAATTAGAAATTTTTAACTAAAGAGATAAACTTTAATTTTGGATCGAATTTTTTATGTTTTGGGATATCAAAATATATGTTTCAATCAAGTTTGATCATGGGCTTAAGCTTACAATCAATAAAATTTGCCAAAAGAGCTATAAAAAGCTTTTCGCCCTCTAATAAATTTATTATTTTACCAATATTTTATAGGTTATAAGCCTAACCCATGATGAAACTTGAAGAGACATGTATTTTGGTATCTCAAACACATATTTCGAGATGACCAAAATTGAGGTTAGGTTGTAAATTTGAATTTTCTGAAGAGGATATTTGAATTCTCCACAAAATTTTATTAAGAAATAGTTGAGAGTTATAATTGTGGAAATTTTGCTCTCAGAGATAAATTAACTTAAAAATCAGAATTTTTCATATTTCCTCAAGAATTTGGACTCAAGGTCAATAAAAGTATAATTATTAATATAAAATATTGTTCAAAAAAAGATAAGAAATTTCGTTGTTTTTATCTCAAAAATTACCTCGAAGCGATACTCTTCAGTCTCGTTGCATTATTAGTACATAATCTTTAATTAAATATATATATATATATATATATATATATATATATATATATATATATATATATATATATATATATATATATATATATATATCTTATTAGCGTTATCTTAAGGGGGGATATTTGATTTTTGGAAAAACTAGTCCCAAATATCCCATAGTGAGTCATGAAACAAAAGTGGAAGGATATTGAACTTGTGATGGTGTATCAATACCAAAGGAAAAATGAATAAAGCAAATTTAGTTAAATTTTCAAAAAGGCATTAAGAGGGGACGCGATTAAAACTGGTATGGGTACTCTAATAGCAAATATTGAATGCTTAAGTCTAATCTGACAAGCAAATCCCTTTCTTTTTGGTGCTTCTATGTACAAATCACACAAAAGTGGTCTGTTTATTAGATCAAATTAAGGTAGACCATGAATTTTGATCCCCAGAAGCCTACGAATTGAATTTGGCACTGGAATTGCTCTAATTCCCTCAGTTCTTTTTAATTCAAAGGTTTAAGTGGTTTTTATGATTTTTAGGAAACCTGGTCGATGATAGAACAAGATTGATGCCAAAGACATTCTTATTTTGAAGGTCAACATTGTAATGCAAATCTGAATTGTCATTTCTTTATGGTCGATCCATACTTCCAAAAATTTCCAACTACCCCTAAGAATTTCTACTATCAACATTCATTTGCAAGTTGAATGATACACTTTATTTTCATCTGTCATAGTCCCAACTAAAAATTAACAAGTGTCAATTATCAACTAAGAAGTTAGTCAACCTTTAACTTTTTAGAAAGTTATCATAATTCGTGTCCGCTTTTATAAGTGCATAAAAATATAAAAAATAATATTATAAACAAAAAAAAAACTTAGTAAAAATGTGTTATAAAATACTAGAAACACTTTAGAATAAAATTAGTTAAATAAACACAATTGAAACGGAAAAAATTTACGTTTTACTTTTATGTTTGAATATTTATGGGCAATTTTGATTGGTTTAATTAAGTTTTGGAAATATGAACCATTCATTTTTATTTCGTAATGTAAATGTTGATTTAGTGGAAATTCTTAATGGTAGTTGAAGTGTGAACCAACCAGTATGTGAAATGGCAAAATATTATGCTTATTTAAGATTTTTTAATTATAATTTTACATTTGCAATTTAAATCCATTTACAGATAGTGGTAAGAATCTGAAAAATCCAAATCAATATCTCTTGCACGTATATGGATCGACAAGTTACAGTGCAAAAGCAGAACAAGTAGATTGCAAAGCTTCGTTGCTAGATTCTAACTCTTGTTTTCTACTGAGGCGAGGAAAAAGGTACTATGTATGGTGTGGAAACTATTCAACTGGAGACCAAAGAGAAATGGCTAAAGGATTCGCTGGAAAAGATTTTGAAATAATATTAGAAGGTTTGCATACAGCATATTCTTTATATTTTTATGTGATCAAATGAATTTATTATAAGAAGTAAAAAATGTCCCTCCCTAAATCGACGACCTAGAAATTATTAATAATTATTAAATAGTAAATAAGAATAGTGTGATAACGTCAAACAACCTGTTTGCTTCTCCAAATACATATTTATATATAGTTGATAGTATTTAAGGCAAAATTAGTGAGCGAATTCGCCAGTTTGAATACTTCTCAATTTCGACCAGGGTAAATCAAGAAACGATATCCATCAGTAACTTTCTATCAAGGTCATACCAACTTTCATTACGCCAGCTTTTTTAATCTGCTCCCTATCAGATGTTATCGCGTCAAAAATTAAATAAAAAATCTCTTTATACGTAACTTACATATTAATACCGCTTCAGCATACAAAATGAACAACACAAAAGAATATTTTTTCCATAAACATTGGACATAAATTTTAAACGTCCTGCGGATTATAATCATTCATTAAAATAATCTTCACTAATATATATTATACTCTCCATATAAAACCACAATTTCGAACATTTGTGGCACACTGGAAAATAATTGGGTACGTGTTTTGAAATTTACATATTTTGTAGGAAAAGAAAAAGATGAGTTTTTCGGCTATTTGGGAGGCCAAACAGCTTATCCAACTCAAATGATTCGAAAAGATTATGATCCTAGACCGCCGAGACTATTTTTTTGTAACTCTTGTAGAAAACTGGAAGGTGAGTTTAGTAAGTTTTTGAAAATTTCCAATTTGTATACTAAAAAATTATTTAATCGGCATAATAAATTTTTCTGTAAACAGTATATGTAAATTGTAAATATATTGTAAAGTTGGTATATATCACTAGAACATCATTGCACACTTGTACATTGAACTGATTATATATTGTCCAACAACAAAGCGATATCCAAAGATGTATCTGTTTTACACTAATTCTATACGAAAAGCTACCATAGTTACAACAAAAATCAAAATTAATTTTAAAACTGAAACAAACTTCAGAGAAACAGTGGTACCCCAACCGGAGAAAGTCTAAAGCTAAAGGAAAAGAAATATCAACTCGAGCTAAAGCACAGACTAAGAATAGACACAAGAAATAAATATAGATAAACTTGTCGATAAAATCACCGATACACCGAAAGACCACTTCAATCAAGAAAATATGTTCATGTACAGACGCTGACAAAATATCAAGGTTCAGTCCTACAAAAATACGGCTAATAGAAGAGAAAAGAAATAAAATAGATAAAACATCGCAAAACTTTTAGGCACTAAACAAATCCGTGAAGAAAAAAATTCAAAAAGATAAAAGAAAGTACAATTCAAAATTCACAGAAGAAACAATAAAAGACAACTGTAATGAAAATACTACATTCCCAGTTATCTAAATCACGAAATAGGAGACAAAAGAAACATAATACTTCAAAACAAGTAACATATTATCAAGACTATTGAAACATTCTAAACCAACTTGTACTCATTTGAAACACAAATAAACACCCACAAAATGTGAGATTCGAAAAGAAAATAGACAAAGCCCTAAAACAAATGAACAATAGGTGTCCAAAAGAGGACGACGCCTTTCGATCACCTAATGGTCATCAGACTAAAAACTATCACCGGTCAAACGAAATCTATACATAAACCGGAGTAGTGAGAAGCCTCGCACAAGCTTGCGTGGTATTTAATTACGAGCTAGGATACGAAATCAAGAAATTAGGAAGAAAACAAAAATAATAAACATAATGGAAGAAGGAAAGAGGGTGAAGTGGAGATGGGCAAGACACGTTGCCAGACTCCCCACAAATGAGCATAAAGAATAACAGAATGAAGACCTAGACAAAAAAAAATAAGTGAGGGACCATCCCAAAAACCATGGATGGACTCGATATCAGACGAGTAGCGAGTACACAATGGGTTGGTGTAGCATAGAACAGGAAGACGTGGAAAACATTGAAAGAAACCTATGTCTAGGAGTGGTCAAATATGGATTGAGAAAGAAGAAGATATCATATTAATTGAAAATAATTAAGACTCTAGACTTATTTCATATAAGACACCAAATGATAGACTCCAGCATTTCATTGATACAACTTAAATTAAAATAATTACATGTCCCTTTTTATTCATGAATGCCAGAACTAAAAATTTCGAACAAGTTTAAATTGAATATTTCCCTTAAATTTCTTCCTCGGGGAAGTCTTTGGTATTTAGTTTTAAGATATATTATTCGCTGTTTTCCAGACCAGTGATAACGTTTATTCTTAATCGTAAAAACCTACTAAAACAAAAATTTGTTTAGGATATGATAAATAAGAATTATTTTCTCACAGAACTTCTTGTTTGGTAAAATATATTGAAACTAGTTAATCTAACAGTAGAAAAGTAATTTTATTTATTCTTTGAGCTATGTACTCAAAACTAAAAGTTTTCAGCTCAAGAAATAATGTTTTTCCAACAAAAAGATCTACTACCCGAAAATGTTATGCTGTTAGATGCAAATGATACCCTTTGGATTTGGATTGGAAAATTAAGTCCTCGGGAGGAGCAAAGACTTAGTATTCAAAAAGCTCTTCAATATTTACAAAACGGTACGTTTAATGATCGGTATTTATATATGAGAAATTAACTAATAGTACTTTGACATTTTTAGATCCTTCCAACAGAGACATGAATATGACAGTAATCCATATAAAGCAAGGAAAAGAACCGCCAACTTTTAAAGGATTTTTTCCAAGCTGGGATTCAAAATTTTGGAAGGTGTGTAATATAAAGAGAAGTACTGTTATATAGCTTAGTTCAGGCAAAAGAGTTATTTATTATGTGCAAAAAAATCTTCAAAAATGATTTTTTTGATTGGCAAGTTTTCGGAGATGCCTCCAAAGTGTAAAACCGAAATAACGCAATTGAGAGGACTTTGGAAGTATTTTTAATAAACGCGTTTTATTAAATTGCTCATTTTTAAATAATTTTTTAGATTATTAAACAGACCTAAGTAGCGTTTCTTAATTTAGTTGGGTTACAGAGAGTTAACTTTCATTTTTGTTAAATATATCTTAGAAAATTAATTAAAACGTTAAAATTGTTTAAAAAAGAATTGGTAGAAAATAAAATTTTCTAAAATTCTAAACTAATTTTTTTATAAAAACGATACTTTTAGACTTATAGCGCGCTAAACACAACAATAGTGCGTCAAAAACCAGCTACAGTATAATATTGCTAACGACATATACATAAATCTGCCAACCCTGTTAAAAATTTCAATAATACGAACGAATGATCAGAAAAGAACACAAAAATTTCCCTCGTATTGCTATTAAACATGCAATGCTCCCAAAACACCATGGGGACGAGTATTAGTGGAGATTGGTAAGTAACTGAATCAATAAATAATCAATTTACATTCGAGATTCCAATGGTTGACAGACTCTTCTATACTACATTGAACAATATGCGAGGCAAATAACTTAATGAAGATACGATTAAGGGCACACGAAACGGCTTCTCATTACCAAACAGACCAAGTGAGTCTAGCTGCAGAAGTATCTTCATGGAAAACGCCCAAATGAGGTCCCCCAAAAAAATATCGACAAGTTAGAATCAAGGCAAACATTTCTAGAGATCGAAAGCTTCTGAGACCACGTCGTTGTAAAGAAAAAACTATCTGAAATACTTCAGAGATCCCTCACTTCAGATCGATCGATGCCGATATGGATGTCAAACATCAAAGACTGGGGAAAGTAGTAGACCACAATGTCACCTAGGGCTCGATTACATCGAAAGGACTTACAAAGCTTGATCCTTTTGATATTTGGGACAAGTGAAAGTTTCCCGTAAAATAATTATGATAATATTAACTGACGTAACAACAGTAATAGGAAAAATCATAACAGCAATTACATCGAGAAATATGGCGATAAAAATAACAATGATATACATGTATGCCGACGTACTGCGCCGCATCTGCAGCAGCTAACTGAGTGGAAACGAACAGACTTCTCAAGCTCAGAACCTAGGATCCCACGATGGACGAAAAGATCGAAAATCTTCGGATATACATAAGACCGATGACAGTATATTAAAGGTGTTTGAACAAGAAAGGTGCAAAACCGTTAAAGAGGTATAAAGCTCGCAACAACCCAAAATGAGACAATATCCTTTTTGAGAGATAAGATAATTTCATCTAACATGATGAAGATGGATACCCGAATAAAAAGCAGGTAGAAGAGTTTTGAAAAGAACATCAAATCTACCAGATGCAATTCGAGACATTCACCACCAAGGAAATATGTAACAATGTACCAAGAGATTCCATAATCGTTACCCAGTCGTGATCATGTCCAAAACTACTACTTTTACATTAAAAACGACGTACCCAAGAGGCAGTGGGTGACAATTAGCAATTTATTGGCTATTCTATCATCTGCACCAAAGGAACCTTTTCGCCTTTGACTCAGATACACAGGTATACTTAAGATTTACAGAAGAAAGATACAAAGGGAAGCAGTTCAGATACGGGACGGTCAAATTAATGAGGCAATAGAGGCACAACAGACACATAAGTGACTGGACATGAAACAGACACGAAGAATTGACCAACGAACTATGCAAACCGAATTTACCAACGAGCCAATAAAATGAGTAAGGCAAGCAAATTTGCAGAGAAAAATCAGAACCCTCTTGATATTGACACACAATCAAGAATTATTTGCAGCCAGACTCGAGGCTTCTCTTGATCTATTTGATGATAAGAAGACATTTCATGTTCTCTCGGTCATAGCGATGTTGAATCGTCTCGATTCAGTACACAAGGTATCTGATAACGTGTGGAAATATAAATTTAAGTTTATTATGTTTTGATCTAATTGTTTATAACTCTTTCCCCATGATAGATTGATAACATTGTCCATTCAGAAGCACTAATAGGATATGTGGTGTGACTTTGTCAGGAGTGTTTTAACTTTTCTCTGCAGACTTTCCATATTCGTCTTGCTCCATTTCACAATATCAAAACAGTAGCTGAATGCAGATGTGCGTATGTGTTCAGCGTTTTAAATATATTTTTACTGTTTAGGTTAATTTGCAATACGTACCTTACCCGGTTTATGAACTCGATTGTTCTGTGGCCTATTATTTGTGCCTGCTTCATTCGTAAGCACTTTTTTTACTCTTTAGATTAATTTGCAATACGTACCTTATCCGGTATATGAACTCAACTGTTGGGTGGCCCATTATTTGTGGCTGCTTCATTCTCAAGCACTTATATATCTGTTCTGCTTCCACTGTCGCAATGATTTGATCGGCTTGTATTTTAAATGCTCCCGGTTGTATCTTTCCTTTAATTATGTCTAAAGGAAAATATTTATCAAAGTCGAATAGCATCTTATATCCCTGGAGAACTCCACCAGAATCTTGATCATTGTTCCAGCTGATTTCTGATAGCAACAATCAATTTACAGAAAATGATTTAGTCTTACCACCTCTTTATTATTGTGATTTTCATTGTCATGTTATTATTGACTTTTTCCATGGTTGGCAGATTTGTAATATTTTTTAATTTTTTCAAATGTTTAATAAGCAATATTTTACATATCGTTTGCCCCAGACATATTGCCGTTGCGTTTCCCGTGTTGCCTGACTTACTACTACCTCGTATCTCGAGAGGGGGAGGGAATTTCTAATTAATGATAGAACCTCGTATACATATTTATCTCATTTACTGCATTTTTAAGAGGTCATCCTATTTTACTTATTAGATGACCGATACATATGTGACTTGATAAAAACATACTATAAGGTTAATCAAACTTATAGGGAAGGGGGCAAAATTTGTAGATGTCACTAATAAAATAGTTTTGCCTTTAACATGAAGTTATTACTTTTAGTATTACAAAACGTTTGCAAAAGTACGGCAAGAAATAGAAATGAAAAATACGGACCATAAAATGAATAATGGACATGCTCAAGATAAATCAGAACATAGTGATTTTGACCACTATGAAAAATATCCGATTTCTATTTTAAAAGAACCAAATGAACGTCTTCCATCTAGAGTTAATCCCCTAAACAAAGAGGTACGTAAACTTATTCGCTGTCTCAAACCAGCATGTATTTTAACAATTATATATAAAAGCTAGAATCAAATATTCATCAATACTTTTCTTGATATTTACAGTTGCATCTGACCCACGACGACTTTGTTACTTTATTCAAAATGACATATTTGGAGTTCGAAAAATTGCCCCGTTGGAAACAACAAGAAATGAAGAAAAAAGTGGGACTTTTTTAAAACACAATTTGTTGGCCACAAAAATATATTATATTTTCAAAGTACAGTTTAAGCTTAAAAATAACTTAGAGCGTTGAGACAAAGAAGGAAATATTTGCTGTATAGTTTATTTATAACAAAAATGTAATAATAGATATCAATCAATTTTTTATTCGCCCAATATCTTATTTATTCATTAAATTATACAAAAAAAAATTAAGACTTTCCCCATAAATCTTGTTATGTTTTAACAACCACTTGCCAAAAGAAAGCAAAATTAGCATTCAATTTGATGACAGGTAGAAGCCGTAAAAAACATCTAAAAAGAATGATATAGAACCCCTAGATTGCTAGATAAGTCGCACTTATATTTAATATTTTTTGACATAATCCAAATATTTTTAGTTTTTGAATAAATTGTTTATAAATGGATATACTATTTTTAATTCTATACCTAATTTATCGCTTATACCTACAGTATTTCATTCTTTAACACATGATAACAAACTTTTGTAAAATATAGGAAAGAGTTATGTGCATAACAATTAAACTTAATACACGCTACACCCTACAAATTATAAATGTGTACGCGCCAACTAGCACCACAAAAGACGAAATAGTAGAAAAAATGTATATATTAGATGCCAAACGAAGAGAAAAAGCTCACTATGTCTTACTACTTGACGATTTCAATGCTAAGATAGGAAAGAAGAAAAAAGACAACTCAGAACATATAGGAAATTATCGCCTCGGCGAGAGAAACGCAAGAGGTGAGATGCTACTCAACTACCTGAAAAGTGAAAATCTCTACTGCCTCAATACTTTTTACAAGAAACTTCCTCGGCGAAAATGGACGTGGAAAAGCCAGGACAATAAAACTAAAAATGAAATAGATTTCGTGGTCTGCAACAAGAAAGAAATATTTGTAGACGTCTCAGTCTTAAACACATTTAATACCGGCAGTGATCATAGACTGGTAAGGGCAAGACTCCTCATAAACCTCAAACAGGAAAGATATAAGCTGATCCGTTCACACTCAATTCCCACAGCTAAAGAACTATACACACGACAAAGCGAATACCAATACGAAATAGCGAAAAGTTTGAAATCGACTAATACTCTGGAACAACATAACATCAATGAAATGATAGATAAAATCCAAACTACCATAAAAACATCAATGAAAAAAGTATGTGGAAGATTAAGGAAAACTACAGACAAGAAACTTAGTGCAAATTCATTACAGATGATAGAAAGACGAAAGATGACTGAGAGAGACACAGAGGATTTTAAATAACTAAATAAAAATATCAAGAAAGAAGTAAGGAAAGACATTAGAACGTTCAAAACAAAATTAATACAAGAAACAATAGAAAGAAACGCAAATATGAAAGTTTTGAGGTCAGGTCTCTCAAGAGGACGAACCAAAATAACAAAATTAAAGAACAGAGAAGCGGTGACAGTAACACATGTAGATGACATCATAAAGGCTGTGGAAGCATTCTATTCGGACTTATACTCCTCGATCAATACGGATCCAGATCCAACAAAAACAGTAAAACAAATAAAAAATGTAGGATCAGAAGATTTGCCGGAGATATCGTTAGATGAAATGAAAAGAGCACTAAAACAGATGAAGGATGGAAAATGCCCGGGCGAGGATCAAATTACAATTGAGATGTTAAAAATGGGTGGAGACAGTCTTGAAAAAGCGATACAAACACTGATGAATAAATGCTTATACGAAGGTAGAGTACCAGAACAATGGTATAACGCACAAGTCGTACTTCTCTTCAAAAAAGGGGACACAACAAATATAGAAAACTACCGTCCTATTAGTTTATTAAACCACCTATATAAACTATTCACTCACATATTGACCAATCGCCTGACTGAAAAGCTTGACTATTACCAGCCTGTGAAGCAAGCCAGCTTTCGCCGTGGATTTAGTACGATAGATCATATCCAAGCCCTACGCACAGTCCTAGAAAAAATCGAGGAACTAACATCCCTATACACCTGGCATTTGTAGATTTTCACAAGGCCTTTGACTTTATAGAAACATGGGCGATCTTGAAATCACTTAATAATGCTAGAATTGACTCCAGGTATACCACTATCATAAAGAACATATATAAAAACGCAACTATACAGGTTGAAATCGACGAAGACACAAAAACCGAAAAAATAAACGTTGTGAGAGGTGTGCGAAACTATTTACGCTAGCTTTGGAAGATGTCCTTAAAAAACTAAATTGGGATGAGAAAGGTTTGAGAGTCGACGGTTCTTATATCATCTTCACTTCGCCGACGATGTTGTTGTCATGTCTAGCAACCCAGAAGAGCTAAAACAAATGCTTCAAGATCTCAATGAAGAGGCGAGAAAAGTGGGACTTAAGATGAACTTGGGGAAAACTAAGTTAATGAGCCCTGCCGCAAATGTACAAATGGAGATTCAAAATGAAATCATAGAAAATGTCCAAGAGTACATCTATTTAGGCCACGTCATGAAACTGGCCAAAGAAAATCAAACGGCGGAAATAACAAGGAGAATAGGGCTGACATGGGCTGCCTTTGGAAAGTTGCAGTACGTATTAAGAGATAGAAACACACCAACCAACCTTAAACGGAAAGTGTATAACACGTGTGTCTTGCCTGTTGCTACTTCCAGCATGGAAACGATAACACTAACCAAACAAAACACAAATAGGCTCCGAGTCACTCAACGCTCCATGGAGAGACAAATGTTAGGAATCTCGTTACGGGTTAAAATACGAAATCAAGTAATAAGATCAAGAACCAAAGTAGTTGACGTCATTGAACGTATATCACGACTAAAGTAGCAATGGGCGGGGCACATAGCTAGACAACAGCCCGATAGGTGGACGAGTAAATTACTGCAATGGCGACCGCGAGAAACGAACCGAAATCGTGGCAGGCCACAACGCAGATGGGTGGATGATATAAGACAGTTTGCTGGAAGGGACTGGCTCCGGAAGGCGAGAGACAGATCCCAGTGGAGAACCATCGGAGAGGCTTATGTCCAGGAGTGGACGTCAATGGGCTGAGAAAGAAGAACACAGAGGTTTCCAACCTTTTTCTTCTTGCAGATCCCTTCTAAAAACCGGAATAAATTGGCGAGGCCCCTGTGTAGTCATTAAAAACAGTAAATGAAACAATAAAAATGGGTTATTAAAATTTATGTCCCATATTGAATAACAGTTCATAACGAAAAACTAAAATATAATTGTATAACATTTACAAACATTATTAAAACTAAAGTGATAGCTTAACCTACAAAAAGGAATTAATACAAAATAAATAACAATAATACAGAAGTTGGGAAATACCCTCAATGGAATATTTGTGCCTGTTTGATGGAAAAAAAATTCAAAATTTGGTTCGTTGTCTGAAAGTTTGAGTCTTAGATTAGGTTCTGCATTTAACCTGTTTCTGTAATTTTCTTTCAGGTAAGTATATGTTGAAAATCCTTTCTCACATATATATATATATATATATATATATATATATATATATATATATATATATTTATATATATATATATATATATATATATATATATATATATATATATATATATAAAATGTTGTACACAAGTGCAATAAAACTTTAATGGCTTTTTCCACCAAAACATGGTACTCATTTCTTACACTGAGCCAAAAATGAATTAAAGAGTGATCATTAAAAACAGTTTTTAGGGAATTGTAAGAGAATTAGTCTATGAGCTTTTATTTTCCCAGTAAAGTTAAAGTAGTATCCGAAGTTAGATCTCCTCGAAAAGGATTAGGTACTTATACGATCCAGATAATACATTTATTAAAAAATAGTTTTTGAACGTTAATTGAACTTCTTGGAGATGTTCAGTAATATCCCTTTTAATATTTTCGTTAAACTGAATTTCATTTTCTAATAAAAAAGTGCTCAGAGAACCAAAACCTAGTTATTCATCTACAGACATTGAATCCAAAAGCTGAACTTCTTTAGCATGGCTGCTATTCTATCATGCACATTGAAAATGGTGATACCTGGACAGATTTATAACATTTAATTTAGAAAAAATGTCGCCTAAGTATGCAAGTTTTTGCAGCCAAAGAATATCAAATACAGAAAAGGACAAATAAAATGAATGGTCAAGAAAAAATGTTTGAACTTCAGATTTCAATTCAAACGAGTGAGCCAAAACCTTACCACGAGAAAACCACCTAACTTCTGTATGAAGTAGTAAAGAAACGTAGAGGATTCCAAAGTCCTCACAAAGCGCACGAAATCGACAAGTTTGTAACACGCGATTTTGTAAAATTTACAATTTTTACAGCGTCGCTTAAAGTACTGGATAATTCTACATGAATGCATTTACATGTCAATGCTTGCCTATGGATACAACAACGAGTCCTTTCAATATACTGGTTGATCTTCTTTACCAGCACCACGAGCCACAGCCAAACAAAAAGACCAATTTATTTCATTTTTTCAAAATATCCAAAATTGCCACACCTGTCGAATATGTTTTCAGCGGTTTTGCAAATAATATATCTTCTTAAATGGAATTCTTAAAAATATATCTAACATAGATAAGCAATACTGCAGCGTTTGCTACATCGATCGACTCGGCAAGCTGAATAACGGAATAACTCAATTTTATTCTTTTTAAAAATTCACTTTCCACATCATTTGCCAAATCATTTATTCTCTGCGACACTGTGTTGTTTGATGAGAAAACAGGGTCATTTTTCTTTGCCGCCTTTTCTCCAGTATACACTTCGTGATGTCTTTAGCACACGGTCGAATCGAATTTTCTGCCTCTGTATGTACTTCTCCACATCTCGCAATTCTGTAACTAACTTGAAATGATGCCTCGACAGTCATTTTACCTTCGATCATACCCTAGATTTAAACAACAATAGATTTGTTTGAAGGCTGTTTATGGTCGGTGGGGCAGATGCTGTTTTGATGTTTAACAGACATAAACATGTATACTTATCTTTTCTTTCAGTTTAATTGCTTGTCACGACTTTTTTCGGTGTTTTTAAGTGTTAGAAATTACTATAAATGCGAAGTTTACTATTAAAATTAACAAAAAGAGGATTTCAAAACTTATTTTTATTGGTAAATATTGTTCGATATTGTTTACATATTGAAAATAACAATAATAATAATTTAGGCAACCATATATACACATGTATTCAGAATTGACGTACCGATTGTCATATGATACTCGTTTAAATAATGCAATTAGAAAAAGATAGCACAGAATCGGTGTCTGTACCAAGAAATTAAATATCTACTCTTTATCAACACTTTTTCAAATATAAATAAAAATATTATTACGTTATTCAACGTTCAAACAACCGGGCCCTAGTTCTGACGTTATGCTAATTCTACAGGGGTATATTCGAAGCATTTTACTATCTTCGTTTAAATCTGTTAAAAAAATAAGGAAACACTAGACTTTATTACGTGCCAATTTTCTTTTAAAATACTCAACAAGTTTATTCTTGCCATCCGGATGTATTCTCGTTTATCTACGAAGAAGAGATGGTTTTAAACTGTTGTTGGGGAGAATTTCATTACAGATTTAGCGGTTTAAGTTCCAACTCTTCTACGGTCAAATAAAAACCTATTTGTAGTCACTTTTCTCTCGCTCTGTTCGCTTATTTTTTCTTTGCTACGAAACTATATTTCACTGCAACTACCACCCTGTGTTGGTTCCAAACCAGGGACTGAAGTAGAAAAAGCAATTAATCGCTCGTCCAGTTTTTCGTTTTTAACCAACGATCCATACATTTACGGAGCAAGAATTATTTACTTTCACGTTCGACGTGTGCACGAGCGATTTGTAAAGCTTGGATATTTGTTGTAATTTATTTACGCAAGAAAAAATCACTAAACTGGTTTACACTATTAATATTTTGTATGCACTATACATTAACTACTAACTCATTTATCTTTTTGAAATCACTCGAGGTTCTTAAGCTCATCGTACGATTCAGTTCGACTCTACACTTCCTTATATGCGATTGCGTCGTTTTTACATCGGTACACGTTATTCACATTCTTTCGCGAACCCCCGCTTGGAAAACGCTGCTTTAAAATATCTCATTGGCAAAATGATGTAAGATAATTTCATATTTTTCAGTATTAGTCTAAAAGACATAACCCTTATTTCAATAAGATCAACACTCTTCTGGAACTTTGCGAGTGGCTTCACTTTGACGAGTCCGACAACTTTTTTATTTGCGAAAAATTTCGTATACGCTGCGTTTTCAGCGGGGGAAATTGAAACTTTCCACATACAACAAACATTAATTAAACAACTGTAAAAAAAAGCTGATTGCTAATAAAGAAACATGTACGCGTTTTGATTGCATGTTTTTTGTGGCTCAAAATAATTCTTGGCAGAAATATAGGTCTTATTTCCCTGATTAATAATAACTTTAAAACCAAGAACACGTCTTCCACTTAAAAATAAATTGTTGACAGCTTGTACACCGAAGAAATTAAAAAAAAAAAATGTTTATATATTGCACTGTATATTTTTATCATCAGCCAGGCGCTTTTGGTCTTACTTAGACCATCCTCATGGCTCAAACCTCGTCAAAGACAACCTCAACTACTATATGGAGAATGACTATACCAATACCAGCGCAGCCTTCACCAAGTACAAGTTAAGTCACAGTTAAAATTAATTACACAGTCAATCCCGAATTAAAAATTAAAAAGGTTTCAACAACGTAAATATAAACACTATTCAAACACACAAGTTTAACAAACAGAAGAGAAAACATTGTGATAACCTTTTTATTTTTTAATTTGGGATTGGCTAAGTAATTAATTTTAACCGTGACTAGACTTGTACTGTGTGAAGGCTGCGCTGGCGTTGGAGCCGGTTCTCCAAATAGCATGGTTGAAGTGTCCCCTTTGACGAGGTCTGGGCCCTGAGGATGGGCTAAATAAGACCGAAACTGCTTGGACGATGAATATACACTGAAATACACAAATATATCTCTCCTTCTTCCACTTAAGAGGCTATTATATAAATATTTTGATATGGAATCATATTTTTACGAGCCTCCGGAAGTCTAAAACCATAGTACAAGAGTATAAAATGTTCACAGTTACTGTTAATAGAAACCCACAGTAAAATGTTGGTTACGGACGCTTCTATATTATAAATACGTTAGTTTTATACAAATACTAAGTAATCATAGGTTTCATTCTTTTTCTTTAAGTTTTGTTAGTCTCCAGCCTATTTCTTACAATAGTGAAGATTTTCTTTAGTACACTTATAAAAATATATCAAAACTTATCGGAATCAACAAGAGTTTTTCGAAAAGAAAGTGACAAAAAAAACTTGTTTCTAAAATTACCTCTTCTTTCTTCTTTCTTATTTGAAACATTTTGTCTACAAACGCTATTAAAAGTATAATTTTTAACGTGTGGTATCAGCATCAAAAATGTCTTCAAGTTTAAGAAACTTACATCCAAATTAAAGTTAAAATTTTCAAGTTAGTAGTTTGTTTCATCAAAACGTCACTAAGTTGTATTCAGTATTCTAAAATACCCAGAGTTGCAATATTGCAAAATTTGTTATTGATTATCAATAACAGATTTTATATTATACAAAAATTTTTAGAAATTATAATCATTTGCGAAAAAAAACGGACACAAAAATAATAACTAAAATGCAATCTCTAGGAATACTAAACCTCAGAAATTATTTTTACTGATTGTTTTTGTGGTGTGTTTATTCAGTAAGAATTAATACTCTTAATAGTTGGATTTTGGAATAGAAATAAATAAACATATAATAAATAAGAACAATTTATTTTAAAATTACCCATTTTGGCTTACTTTGTATACAATAATGAAGGACGAAAATTTACATAATTACCAAAAATAATGTCATTTTATAAATAATTTTTTGTAGAGTACTACAAAAAATAAGGCACAACGCACATTATTAGATAAAAATTATTTATAATATTATTTTTCGAGAACATAATATAGTACAGCACTTAATGTAAATATGTTTAACTACTTTGTACAATAAAAGAAATAACAAATATTTAACAAGTTAATAAAGTAATTTAAGTGATAAAAGGAATGTCGCGGTAAAAAAAGACACTTTACATAAATTACATATCCAAAATATTATTATATAACAAAAGATATAACTGGCAATTAAAAAATCATTTATAAACAAACAGATGACATACATATTACCCCGAAGGGCGTAAAAACCCATTTTGTGTAGAATTCAGCAACTTCGCTGTGAAAATAGGTATCGAGTTTCTTGCTTTCTCGTTTTTTATTTGCCAAACGATCTAGAGGTTAAAAAGTCAACGTGCGCAAATAAGAACATGCATCAAAAATATAATTATACAATGAAAAGTTTTTAAGAGATTTATAAATTCAAACCTACATTTAAGAACTTTTTATATACTTAAAAACAAATAACCGAACGCTATCCTGAAAAAAGGAAATTATAACTGTCTGATATAAATTATATTTTGCCTAAAATTTTCCCACTCGGTGCAGTTCTTGATGTTTTCCATAAAATAATAAATTTATTTTTTAAGCCTCTTAGGTTTGGTCCATTATAGAATAAATGCGTTTAGAAGTCCATATACTCCAAGCATAGAGAATTGAAGCATATTTTTATGACATATGCTAAGAATAAAAAATACTCTTCTAATTATTTTCATATAACCTGGTTTTGGCCGAGTAAAGTCTCCAACAATTCATCAAAATTCTTCCATCAAAAATATGAACCTATAACTACTCGATAATAAAATGAATGAACAAGTTGGGAACGATAGAAGAACTCCGATGTAAAACGAGACTTAGGAGAGTTTAAAAATTAGGATGCCAAATTTTCAGATATTTATGTCTAAGAATATCACATGTCGGTCAAAACAAAAATATCAGTTCCTCGATGATGACTAATATAAATTTAGTACACTATACTAAATTGAACTAAGCTCTAATTCCACTAATGCTTCAAATGCCATATATAAATTTTGTTAAATTGGTATTTCACTTTTGTAACACTCCGGTATTTTTAACTGAATAATATAAAGGTAAAAATACCTGAAAATTAAGTATTCTAATTCTAAAACCTTAACACAAGTTAATCAATACCTTTGATCAGAACGACGCTGTGATTTTTAAATATATTTTACAAATCAATATAAAAAATAACTTAAAATAATGACTATGGAACATAATATAACCAAAACTGTAATAAAAAAAAGCCATTTTAGGGAAACAGCTATAATACATACTTATAAAAATATAATAGGAGGTTTTAATAATACCGTAATGATAATAATAAAAAATGCCAAAGTTGCATTTTAAGCTGTCGCACTTGTCAATGTAAAACCTTTACTGTCAACTTAAACCTGTTTTAAAGTAACGGTATATTAGTAAATTAGGAGGTTTATATTCGACATTTTTTTCGAGTAGCTAAATTTTTAATGCAAATAATTACAATACTAGTTGGACTTAAAAAAGTTTTTAATTTTAATGAACATATTTGCAGCATCTTGTACTTTTCATAATAAAGAAGTTAGTTACCTCGAAAATACCATTCCCTGTATATAAAATATTTTAACTTGAAAAAATAGGCTTCTGGGTTTTTTTCAATATAAAATATTTAAAGTATTTTAAAAAGGTTAAAAAGAAATCCCTAGCCGACATATTTACGATAATGAAACATACATTTTTAAGCGGATGAAAATAAGAAAACACAATTCTTATAAACAAGTGAGTTAGTTTATAGTGATTTTATACAAAAATAGAAACGAGAAATTTCAAATGTTCTATCACTCACACATTCTTTGTTTATATATAAAAATTTGGTAATTAAAAAAAAAATTTAATATACGTTTAAAATATCAGTGTTGCTTCATATATTCATAATTATTAAGCTTTTTAGTTAACAAGTCCAGTTACTTGTGTCCACTCTAGACCAAAATAGCCAAAACTTTAAAGTTTTGTATCTCAACGTAATTAACGTACAAAATCCCGTAAGGTTTCATTTTAAAGTTTTTTTAAGATCTTCCGAATAATGTGAATGACATTTATGTTTTCGTTTTTTTGAGCATTTCACTTCATAATTTTTTTTTCAATTTCTCCTCCTAAACTTTGATGCAATTTTTATATGGGAAGTAGTTGGACAAAAACACTGCACTGATCATTTCAAAGCTCTTTCCAAACGCTACAAAATCCACGTTTAGGAAATTTTTTCAAAAATGTATTTTATAATGTACATAGCGTTTTACACAAAAACAAGGATTTTGAAACAAGTGTCTCTATAAGTTTTGGAGATACAAAAAAAACTCTATAAGAAAAGAAAATGTTGCATTTTGCAAGAACTATCTATATATCAACTTTTAAAATGGAAAAAAAAACGATTTTTTTACAGTAAGAAATTTTTTTAAAATAAAAAAAATATGTACATATTAATTAAAAAGAAAATGCAAAATTTTCGATCCTGAGTTTTCTTGTACACCGAAAACTTACAGAGATACTTGTTTAAAAACTTTTGTTTTTGTGTAAAAAGCCATGTATTTTATAAAATAAATACGAAAAGCATAAAACCAGATATTGTAATTGTATCGTAACAAAAGTGCCGCAAGATACCGCCCATTTTATAAACAATTTATTTTGTGGAGTCTATCGTTCCGCTTCTAAGCAATATTTAAAATGGTTTAAAAATGTCTAGATAGGTAAATTATCAATGCAAATAAAACAGAAAATATTGAAAAAAGTTTAACAGTGGATAAAATAGTATCAGTTAAGAATGCTTTCATGTGTATACCCCGTATAGAACCAGAGATAACTGGAGTTTCTTTATCTATATCATAAAACGAAGACTTAGAAAAGCTTGTCTACATAATAGGAAGTAAGCCAAAAAGTCCTTTATTTTAAAGAAAAATAGAGAATCTAGAGAACACGTGACCTGAACCTATCAAAAATGAAAAACAGTCTGACTTTTCGACGAAAGCCGATTTAGATGATTTAAATCAGACGAAGTACCTTTGGTGAGAAGGCCGATTAATAAATGTTTCAACGCTAAGTACACCAGAACAACGGTAAAGCATGACAGCAGTTACATCATGATTTGGGGGTATTATGAAGGGTTAGGCATGGATGGTAAAAAATAGAAGGCATAATGGATCGTTTTATTTGTTCAAATATTCTGGAGAATCATATTCTTCCAAACGCAGAAAATAATGTAAGTTTGAGATGGATTTTCCAGCACGATAACGACCCGAAGAACATTTCCAAATTAATATAAGACTGGTTAGCTCACAAGTAGTCTCAAGACAATTA
This sequence comes from Diaprepes abbreviatus, assembly GCA_034092305.1. Lineage (NCBI taxonomy): Eukaryota > Metazoa > Arthropoda > Insecta > Coleoptera > Curculionidae > Diaprepes > Diaprepes abbreviatus. The sequence continues at coordinate 34,439,414 of JASJET010000055.1, forward strand.
AGTGATGAACGAAATAAACTAAAAAATCCACGTAAAAAATACCAAACTTAATAGAACTCGATGAAGAAGTCCACAAGATTTGGAATGAGCTATCTCACGAATTTAAACTCTATGAATAATCGATGTCTAGAAGTCCTAAAAAATAAAGAATGTGCTACAACATATTAAATATGAAAGCTATTACGCAATTAAAAATAAAATTACTTGTTTTGTATTTAAGTTGCTCTACTTTTGAGCTTTGACATTTATAATGTATTTTTTTAATAAGAAAAACATTCGGGAGTTTTTGCTTGCAAGGAGCTTAATTTGTTAAGCACTATATTTTAAAAGCTTTTAGAAATGAGAAATGTTCCTCAAATAAGTTTTAAAACAAATTAGTGAGTTAGGCAATGTCAGAATTTAACATCTAATCGACAGCAAATTAAAACATAGTTTTAGTCATAATGTTCCATTTTCATTTATCGCTTCAAAAAAATTGATTTTTCTAGTTTGACATTTTTAAGGTTCAAAACTCAACTGACTTACAGTTAGATTAATTTAAAAGTTATCTCCTCTTAATAAATTAGAGAGTTAATTGCCTACTTAGACCTAGCTTAATTTGCGGAATAGGTAGTTGATTAATACAAGCAAAACGAATTTTTACAATTCAAAGTATTTTATATAAATAAAAAATAATATCACACGTTTTTATTATGAATAGATATGTTTTTTATAAATGAACAGAATTGCGTAGAGCTAAAATTTTAATATTAAAGTAAGTTTTTTTATCTACATAAAGGTATAATCTAAATACTTGAGCTTTTTTATTTTAAAAAACGTTCGTTTTAAGCTGCAAAGTGTCTTTGCATAATTTTGATTTTGCGATACCCTACTTGACCAGAAGTAAGTATATTAGGCACTTTTGTAAACTACTTCTCCTATCGACTTAGTTGCGACAATTTACTAATAATATATATTACATTCGATATACTCTCAATGTGCATTCATTTTGATTAAAAATTATTTGTCGTAGTTTAAATCTAAATTTTATATTAATAAAATTTTCTCACAAGGCAGGCGAAAAATAGAATGCAAACTTTGAAATATCTTGGAGTTAACAAAAAAAAATTTTTATATTAAAAACTTATACCCGACTACACAAAGAACCGAACTCCGAGAAGACGGATTTTTTGAGGACAGGTGGGTACTTTCTATATCATTCTACCTTAGATATTAGATATTACCTTCCACAAAGGTAGCTTTAAAATACCCCACGCTACAAAAGCAAGCAAATTTCTCTAAAAAAATAAATAACTTGTTCCGATTTATGGTGTTTACAGTAAATGTTGCTAAAACGTTATTAATATAAAGTTTACTAATGAAGATCAAGTTTGACATTGCGTATGGCCGTTAGAATTTAAAATTATATTATCAGAGTTGATAGATGGTTACAAATAAATCACTTTAATGTTTCCCTTCCGTTAATGAGTAATCGGCCTTTTCTTCATTTATAGTTGTTATTGCTCTTTTAAGGATATTTCTTGTTCAATACCCGAGAAAGGGAATACATAGACAAGATTCAACAGTTTGCAAACTAATTTTTCGCCGGCGAGGTCTCGTTAATATGGATAAAACATCAACAATGTATCTGGACAACACCGTACATCAGGCTATCACAACCTGACGCAATATCACAAATTTTAAAATCAAATTAAATTACCAACCATGTCAACTAAACAACCAACAATAGGCTATTTGGTTTAATTAATAGGCACTACTTAAAGGAAGTATCAGGAAACAATTTGCCAATGTCGGTAATCTAACTTGGTTTATATAAAAATCCATGAACGGATTTGGAAGCAATGTTATAAGAGCCCTTAACTCTAAAATTACGTACTTTTTGTCATTTACCACTCATAGATGAATTTGCAGGAAGAGTTGCAGATCGTTGGACGCTTAAATATGGCTTGAGGCTAGATCTGGTGGATTCCCTAATAACAAAACAAGTTCAAATAAATTAAGATATCGATGTAAAAAATATTTATTTATTACGAAAGGCTTCAACAATATTTCCTTTAGAAGGAAGAATAAAAAATAGGAGAAAAACTATAAAAATGTTATTGCAATACCAATCGTTAATTTTTATCACCTAATAACTGGGTCATTAGCAAGTGATACCTATATGAACTGATGTCATCAAAAGAAATAATTAATTTTACATTCGAAGTTGGGGTGATAAGTCTAATTCATAAATGGCGCCAAGTTTGGTTTCTTACTGGCTTTCTTTAATACTATCCTTTACTATCTTACACATAAAGTTACTCAGTTAATAGCTTGGTAAGTGTACGTTTGACCGTTTTTAGAGTGAGACGCATTTGTTTATTTTACAAAAATGGAAAAAAAAATCAAAAAATGCACGTTATAAAATACTTCTATTCAAAAGGTTTAATGCCGTTTCAAAACAAACAAACAAGAAATGGTCTCAGTACTAAGAGACTCTTGTTTATCATATTAAACGATAAAGCAGTAGGTTCTTTAATTTAAAAAGGTTATAGGAGAACTGAGGGCGAATCACGCTCCGGATGCCCTGCTGAGTTGGCAACTCCTGAAACGATAGGAAAAAATTCATAAAATCGTAAGTAAAGACAGCAATTGAACGGTAGCAAAAACTGTTAGAATATAAAAAGAAAGTGTGCGTAATATTTTACATAATTTTTGGAATTGCAGAAGCTCTGTGCAAAATAGATGCCTAGATTTAATAAATATTAGATGGAGGATTCCAAATGGCGGCCGCTCACACAATGTGAGAGAGGAAGAAGAGTAAAAGCAGTAATCTCCTTTCTTTTAATGGGCGGAGCATAGACCAAGTGCGAACACAACTACTCAAACCATTCTCTTTGAAGTAGAATTTACAACAGAGATATACTTTCAACCGACAAAATGGATTAGCTTGGCGACAGAATTTTTGGTTCGTGAACGAACGTGCCGGGTTCGATTTGCGCGGGCAGGATTTCTTTTTTTATTATTTGTTTTGAAAAACTTAATGATACATGTTTTCTTTTATGGTTTGTGGCTGTACATATGTATTTATAATTATAGGTAAAATCTTATTTCTCTAAAATAATTTGTAATTTATGAAAAAATTAATTTACAAAGTGTGCTAAATAACGCTATATAAAGATAGTCATCTTTATAAGAAAAGATGAGACCATTGTCAAAAAAACAATTGTTATGATTCGACTTATCTATAAACATTCAAAAGCTTCCCATTTTTTTTCTGTTTTGTAACAGAAAAGTTTTTACGCATAAAAAAAAGTGTTTGTCTAAAACTACACTATCGAGCTTCATGTGAGCGGAGTAATGTTGACCGCATTAGAATGCAGAATAACAAGTTAGTTTCATTCCAAAATCAATAGAAAGTTTAGCAAAATACTTTATGCATTTGCTTATTTATTTGCATACATTTTGTACTGTTCTTGAAATATTAATTTTTTATGATTTTTTTTTATCATAAATTTCAAATTACTTTAGAGGAATTACATTTTGTCTATTTAATAATTTTATAAATACATATCTCCACATATAAAGCATAAAAAGCGTATCGTTAAATGTTTTAAAAAATAATAATAAAAAGCGAAACCGTACTCGGGGAGAATCGAATTCCGAGACGTTATATATTTATGTCGTATAAAATAAATCCCCCTCAGTGAAGGGGGTGGGAGTAGTTAAATTCGCTTAGAGATCACGTCGTCTATGCTCCGCCAATTAGAAAGAAAGGAGATTACTGCTTTCACTCTTCTTCCTCTCTCCTACTATGGGAACAGCAGGCATTGGGAATCTTCAATCTAGGATTTATTTAATCTAAAGCTGGGTGTCGCATCTGTTAACTCTCCGAAACATTCGTCAGTCATTGCAATGTAAAATTGTAAAATTAACGAACTAAAGTTTGAAATATTCACGCATACGTCAGATTTAGTGCCTAATGATTATCACCAATTTCCTGACATCAACTAAATGGCTTGGTGGACAACAATTATATAACAACAAGGCAGTTATGGATGCTGTGAGCGGCTGTTTTGAGGAGATCCACAGATCACATAATAAAAATGGTATAACTAATTCAGAATACCGGTATGACAAATTTATTGTTATTAAGATATATTGAAAAATAAAACCGAAACAACTAAAAAAATTTTGTTTATCAGGCCGGAAACTTATCACCCACCTTCCTCTAAAAAAAATTCTAGCTACTTTCCGAAAAACTCTTTCTCCTAGTCATTAATAAAGTGTTTTTAAACTTGTCTAAAATCTTGTACATAGATAAAATATAAAGTTAATACGTAGACAAATCTATTTTCAATTAACGGCGGATAAATAGATAATTTTAAAGAAAATTATATTAGCAATTTTTTTATTACAAATTTAATACATTTTATAATTCAGCATCCTCTTATACCAAATGGGCCGAAAAAGTATAACATAATGTTTAGCAATGGCTTTTTGTAGTTTTGCTAAGTTAGTAAAATTTAGAAGAACTACCTGTTTCCATTATGCAGATTTGAAGAATTAAGATATCATCTTTTATCTATTAATTGCATTAAAATATCTCAAAAAGTTGATATTACAAGCACCTAATAGTTTATATCCAGGCTGGGATTAAACTTTAAAGAAAAATTTTATCAGTTTTTGCTATACAATTTAGCTTTATCGTAAAGTTGTATTAGTTTTAACGAAATATGATATTTAATCCAAGTTAATTGAAGTGCTAAAGTTATAAAAATTTAAAAAGCCCATTTCATTTTAATGTTTAGCAGAGTAGAGGATATTTAACAGTATAACAGAATTCATTTTTCGATTAAAAATGAAACATTCAAATATATTATTCGGATGGTTCTTATAAATTTTACTCAAGTTTTGAAACATTCATATTATTAATAACGTAACTTCAAAAACGCAGCAGTAACATGTTACTTCACGGTTTTAAGCTTGCCTGAACTCACAAGCCTTCAATAAAGCTTTTTAAAATAACTACAATGAGTCCATTTTAGAAGCAACACAATTCTGACCTTACCTTTATGTAAGGCGGAAACTTGGATGACTTATTCTTTATTTATTATCTTTTATTATTATCTTTCGACCAAAAATAGACTTCAAGTTTTATTTATAAGTTCGGTTTAAGCGATATATAAACTTGAGTTTTAAATTAAACTGTTCCCATGTAAAAGAACCACGAAATGGATAATATAACCTGACTGATTGTATATGTTTATTCTTTGCTTTATAAACAAAATTAACATTATCAAAAACTCGAGCATAGCAAGCAAGATGTTGATTTGAAATATTCCCATACTAGTAATTAATAAAAATAATACGAGTATCATAAACAATTGAAATAAAATAAAAGGAGTGCTATTTTATGAACCAATTTTAAAACAAAAGTTTGAATATTCAAGCTAAAAAACAAGGTGTAAGGAAGTTTATATATATAAAAAAAAATTAAAACACTCCACATTTATATATTCAAGTCCATTTCGTCTTTATAATCTTACAGTAAATGCTTCTGGAGAGCAAAGAGATGAAACTAGGTAAAAATACATAGTTAATACTGAAAGTTTTTAGTTTCAACAACATTATGCGATTATGACAATTTATATACTTGATCGTTAGTAAACATGGATTAGCTAACACAAAAATTCTGCATTTTATGCAATACTGAGTACCTTTTAAGAGACTAATTTATCTTTGAATGTCTAAAGACTGTTTTAAAGACATCCATAAAATGTCCAGTTACAACTTTTACTTGATGTTCCTTAATAAATAAAAGTATCGTTTCTGTCGAAATATCACAGTTAAACATCTCTTAAAAAAATGAAATACGCCTTAAATGAAGCCATAGATTTTGTTAAAATAATCTGAATACTGATAAAAAGTGTAAAAAGTTCAAAGGATCACTCTGTATACTAAGCTAATTGATTCAAAATAAAATCATTATTTTAAGAACCGGTAAAGAGAAAAGATTAACATTAAATCTTTTTTTTTTAATCACATTCGATAAAAGAATTACTAGCAAAATCGATATTAGAAAATGAACATTAATGATTCAAAATTAGTCAACCTAAATTTAAAATTTAGCACATTCAGCTTTAATATTCTTTAATAATCATATTACTTACCTGTTATTATGTAGTTAAAAACAAATTGATATTACCAACACAACCCAAAAACTAAAACCATGGCGTGCACTAGGATTACTGTGCGGGAACTACCTTGTGTATGAAGCATGAAGGAAATAAGCATCAAACAAAAAAAATATTTAGTCAATTTCACATTCAAAATAGCGACCTAAATGATAATAAAAAAATAACCTAATAATGTTACTAAGCAAAATAATTCTAATGTTGCTACTAAAATTTACAAAATCAGGTTTAAAAATTTAATATATTGGGTGCTCCATCTAAGTTGTCTAAGTAGATAAAGTAAAAAAACTAAAATATACAGAAATTGACAGCTACATTTTTAAAATGCACATGCCCAACAGGAATTTTAATACCTTAATTTATCAGACTAAATACCGTTATAAACTTTTATATTAATATCGTTAACTATGAACAAGTCCAGTCGTAAAGTCTATAGACCATTAATGTAACGATCACTTACAGCACACTCCCTCACAATTAATTTTACTGTTCCTTGTCTACCGGATACCTAAAACAACCAATAACCAATTGACATTTATCACCTCTGTTCAGTTAAACACGACATTATATTAGTCTACAGACTTTACGGCTGTACTCTAGCAAGTAACGTATTTTACCCAACACTTACATATAATGTTTCTTATCGATTCTGAAGTAGCTCATAAGACACCAGTGAGTAGTAAAATATGTTTTGTCATCACCATTACCGACTTAATAATATTGATCATCTTTTACTAAGGGAGTCATATGAAAGTGTTGAATAATATTTATAATATAAATTAAAATCCTTAAATGTAACTGAAGAAAACTCGTGACTTATATGTAACACAACTAAATCATTAGCCTCATAATCATCTATTTTAAGTTGAAAAACTGCGCTTAAATAATTACCAATAAAAATAAAAGGCATCGCATAAGGTCTTAACATTTTATTTTAACTATAAAATTACAGTAAATATACCATGGTAAGCATTTTGTTGTCATAAGCCCATAATATCCAAATATTTAAATCACCAATATGAAGATAATTCAAAAGAATTGAAAAAAAAACTGTGTCTTATGTATTAATTACAAGTATGACACAATAATTACCGCCATGGTGTACGGGTCAGAAGACTTACTTCACATCACCCGAGTTCGACTTAAGGTCTGTCGTGTATTTTCATGATAAAAAAACCTAAGATATTTGATTATATTCGGTCTCCTATTTGATGCGTCTTAAGACATAGTACAGTTGTCAGAAGTAATGCCCATTTGAACATTAAAAACAAGGAATTTCCAATTTCACCAAAAAATATCATGAAATCTGATATTTCTAATGTAACCCTATATACCGTTGATTAACATATTTGTCACATGTGTTTTCAAAATAGGGGTTAAATTTTTCTTTAAGGAGGTCCATTCGCTAACACGTGAATCAGATGAAGTGTAGTACCCAATATTTAGCAAATTAAATTAAAATACCAATAGAAAAATTAAAAAAAAAATAGCTTAAATAGAAAATATTATTAAAAAAAAAATAATTAATTATGGAACTTCATTCGAATCGTTTAATTCGGCTAATCGTAGCTAGTGTGTAATTTGCCAACATTGTGTTTTCACTGTTTGTTTATATCTGAGACAATATAACCTTACTCTTTCATAATAAATAGGTTTACAAAATAGTACAGTGTTTACTCATTATATTCGAATGTCTAATGACAAAGAAGCTAGTAAATTTGTACGTTTCAAAAGTAAACAATGACGTCAGAATATGGTGAATGCAAAAAAATATAAATTAGAAGAAAATATCACTTCATAGATACATACACACCTTATCTCATATCAATAACCGAGTGATAAAAACAAAAGGTATTACTGATGATTTGAGGTGTAACAATTGTACTATTCATGTAAAATGCATAAAATTTAATAGTATAAATTTAGTTCATACAAGTAGTTATAAAGAAGATAATACTTTTGGTAAGTATTAATTTTTATATATAATATATATCTTACAATAATTAATTTATACTATTTTAAAATATCAATGAGTCGAAGTCTGCTTACTGAATTTATTCAAAGATCGTGCTCACAACGTTGCCAAACGTTTTGACTCCATTTTAATGCAGGATAATTTTAAATTTTATATCATTTTTCTTAGCTGATATCTCAGTAAAACTCATAATACATTAAATATTTTATTAGAAAAAAAAAGAAACCTCATTTTATTGATAATTGAAAGGAAAGTGCTAAGATTCTGATTTTCCATAAGACAAAGTTTTTATAATTTTGAAAACTGAATTATCAAATATTTACACGGTAAAGTTAATTGAAATCCAGCGATACTATAGATTGCGACTTGCATTATTATAAAGAAACTCATTTTCATTATCATCTAATATTTTTTTATTTAATATGGGTAGGTATTGGACCTCCTTAAAATATATTGTTTTCTAACCCCGAAACAAAGTAAATCTACTACTAAAATTTCACTGAAATATAGGTCATCTACTATTACTTAATTTCAGCTTGCTGCTTATAATATTAAAGATCAAAAGTACTACAACCATTTCTATGACATACATGTCGCAAGTTGTGCATTTGCCTCAAGGTATATGTCACTTACAGGTAAAAACCACATGTGATAGCGACATCCGGAAAAAAGTAAATTAATGCTGCTACTTTTTATTTTTAATATTGAAAGCCAACTAATCAATTTGATAGTAGATTTTGATAACAAAAGCTATTAAGCAATGTGTTCGTATCATTAAGAAAGATAATTATATAGAATAAAATAATGCACAGCTTCATCAAAATGATATAAATCAAAATTCGCATTTCTTTGGACCATCGAAACATACACAATTTCAAGCGTTTACCTTGAAATGTAATATAACGACGCAACTGATGGGCTGCAAAGATACAAAGACTTTACAGTGTAAAAACTCTAATAAAAGATTCAACGCCCGTGATTCTAAAGAACATGTCTAGAATATTTTTGGCGGTATTTTCTAATGCACTGAAAACAGTAAAAAATTTTAATTTACAGATTTAAATGGCAAACTTTAGATGAAAAAAAAATGAGGAGGAAACGCTAATTTTTTTCGACTTCCTTGTTTTCAAACTCAGATGTTCGAAAAATTTTTTAGCAACTTTTAGAAATATCTGATTTTCATTCAGTGGATGTTGGTATTTTTGAAATTTTTACTTAGAAGAGACAATAATAGATTGCATTTTGTTCAGGTCATGTTAGTTTAAAAAATATTGGAAATTCTGCTACACCTAAAAAATGATTCACTTCTTCAACCCCTATAAAGATATGTTAGGGTTAAGCCTTCTACTAAAGACGTTTAAAAAATTCAACTATTTTGCTTTCAATTTGTCCCTATCCATACTACAATGTTTTTTTTTTTAATTAGTAGTTTATTGTGGCCGGTGCGACTGAGGCAATTTAGCCAGCTTCTCTTTCCCCCGTCCTGCGCTTACACCCTCTTTATCTGGTAATCCGTCGGGAAGGTTTACATGTTAACCGTGTTTGGGAAACAGTTTCCTGAAGTATAAAAACAGAAGGATACCTCATCTAAGAAGGCATGGATACTTCCACCATCCAACCAGGATTGTTAGTTCAGATTAGTGTGACCGACCATAACAATAGAGTAATTTGTCACATGTGTGACTGACATTTACATATTTCAGATCGATTCTTTTGATTGAACTGCCGGATGTAGAGTTAACCGCCCGCCACAAGTATATCCATTCACGTTCACTGTACAAAGGAACGATTGGTGGGGCGAATATCGGCCCACGCTCCATAGAGCACGCATTCACGCAGAAACTTTAGGACTCACCCCGCAATGCGCATTCCTTCTTTACATTGTACATTCAGCCTGAACCCCCGCCTTCATCCTCAAAAGACTTAAATCACGTTTTTCCTTGCTTATTACACAAACGAACCGGAATGCGTGTCGACAGTTTAACGATCAAAACGGAAGTACATACCAAAATGTTAGATCTTATTTTACTTCTATATATATAAACTCTTGGTGATTTAAAATGAGGATCGATCAAAGATAATTTAATACCTTAAACTTAAATGCAAATACTAATCGATTTTATATAAGCAATCCTAAAATCACAGTCTACATAATCTTTCTATGATATAATAAAATCATATATGGACGTTTCCAATTTCCGCAATATCAAAACATTTACCAAAAACAAGTTTTACTATAGTATAATATAGAGTTAATAACAATCAGGTTATATTATAATTAGGATAAACTTTAAAGTAATTAAAAATCGATGGTGGTTTAAAATCTTTAGTATGACTTTTTAACTGGCCGTTTAAAACTGTTTTTTAAATAACCTGTGTAAATTTGACTGTTTACTTATCATGATATAGAATATAATCGTTTTTTACTTCAGTTTTATTGTAAATATCAAGAATTAAAAATGGAATGCACTAAAATTGATATGCCGCTCTATCTACAACTGTAAAATAAATAACACTAAATATTATTCAATATTTAAAAAGAAGTAATACAAAACAACATAATCTATTCACCTAATCAATAATTTTGTAAATATTAAATATGTATTGCATAGAAAATTATAAAATTACAAAATAGAGTATTGTTAACATTCTTGTTTTTAATACTTAACAACAGAAGGTTCATAAAATTCTTTTTGGCAGTATATTTAATATAATTTAAATTTAGGTTATGCGATATTTTTTGTATACAGAATATCCAAAAAAGTATGCAAATATTGCAATATTGATTTGATCGAAAGTTTTATCCTTGGTAAAACTTCAAATTAATATATCAAATGTAGTGTGAAATGAAATATAATGTAAACAGCCTCAATTTTTTATGGCATTATGATGGCTAATCCTCAATAAATGCCAATTTCGGAAACTCATGTAGCAATTAATAAGGGTGATATTCCATTTGTTTCGCTGGAGGTTAAAATATCGTACGTACTATTTTTTGAACAGTAAAAACAGAAATATGTTTTCAAAAAGTAAGGCAAAAATATCTCAACTATCTTGACAAAAACACAAGTATAGAAATAATCAATGCTTTAGTCACATTATTCATAATTCAAAGGATGTTAAACTTAAAACCCATTAAGGGTTAAACAAAAATGGGATAGAGATACCATTAATAAACTCAACAGAAACATAAAATGGTAAACAAACGGTTCTAAAACAGTAGAAGGGAATGGAATAGGAGTATATGGACCAGGAACTAAACACTATAAAAGTTTGGGAAAATCATCAAGAATTTTCCAAGCAGAAACTTATGCTATAAAAAAATCCGTTCAGCTCAATAAGGAAAAGAACTATCGCAAACAAGAGATCATCATCAACAATGTGGTGAGTTCTCATGTAATCAGCTCCAAGATGATATAAGAATGCTTAGAGCAACTAAATGAACGAAGCCAGAACAACATGGTTACTCTCCTGTGGGTGCTGGGACATAATGAAAGGAAATTAAATATTAGACCTACTAGCAAGATAGGGGCTGAAACACCATTTCTGGGGGCCTGAATCTTGTTGTGGAATTAGTTAACAACAATGGAAAAACTAAAAAGAGATGACCCTAGGATGCGATATCTGGGAGTGTATCCAATAGAATAGAAAGACCTATCCAATCGGAAAGCCATCCCACATTTTGAATTTCTACCTATCGATCTTTCAGGTCGCAGTGCACACATCCCCATCAGCATGCATACATACATATATAAACAAACATCACAATGTTCAGTATTTCACTACGAAGGTGCTACAATTATGAGTATATCTGGATATAAGATTATGGTTGGATCACTTTAAGTAAACTTCAATACAGAGATCAGCAAGAGTTTTCTTCTAACATATGTTTGGTTGGTCATCAAATAAAGCCTTATATAGAAAAATTAAGGATATCAACCTAGAGAAAAAATCATTTTCAATTTTTGCATTTTGCACCCTTATAGATAAGCTGAATCCAGTCTTAGTTAAACTATGTCAGTGACTTAAAAATGGTAGATTTTAAACTTTATGATAAACGATACTTTCTCAGTCCGTAGCTACCTTAAATATAAAAATATTCTTAAACACTACTTTTAAAACATTTGGATACCTCTAATGTATCTTTGTTTGAACTTTAAACAATATATTAACATAAAAAAATATTTTTGCCATAGTCTAAATTGCGATGTTAAACTAAATAAAAGGCTACTGAATACGCCATAAAAAAATAGGAAACTTAAAACAAACATTCATTGTTATGGTTATGCTAGAACCCAGCTGCAGCGCCACACGAAATATATCGACGTATTAAAATTTAAGCTATTTACATCAAATTTGACTACACTGTTCTTTTTTTTTCATCTTTTAAAATTAAGGTACTTTAATTATACGAAATGTTCAAAATACACAATTTATACAAAAAAGAAAATTTAATAAATAAAAATTGTAAAAAAGGTTCAGTATATATTGCATACTTTTTTGGATACACTATACTATTTTAAATTTTATATTATAAAAAATTTTGCATTAGCTGCCCTATCAAAATAGCAAATAAATCTTATGATACTTATCTCCCAAAATTTTACGAATAAAATTGTAAGCCAACACTCCAAACCAAAAAAGCCATATGTTCAAAATTCTCTGCCTTAATCATTCAGCATATGAGAAGAAATGCAAATTATTGTGTGGTTTATTACTCCACGCTTTTTTAATAAACTTACATTTAAGTACCTTTGTATCAAAATAACATATCGTCTTAGTCAGTGGTTATTAAAATATTGACATAGGCTAGTTATGACTTACAGTAAAAATGTAGAAGTTGATTTTTTTTTAAATTTGGATCTTTATATCCAAATATAAAAAGAAAAGATAAATATTTTTTCCATTTTTTATACTGTGTGTATTCAGACACAAATGAACAATTTTTTACGAGTGAAGTACATTCTGAACAAAAACTACTTGTTTCATATTTAATTTTGCCACAAGTTGCAAGTTTTACCCAGAAATATACATCGATGACAAAATTTAATAATTTTTTAGTTATTAATACGAAATTTAAATGTAGAACGTATATGATTTATTTTTTGAGAAGTTAATGATAAAAGATTGCCTGTTAATTAACCAAATCTGAAAATATATTGTGAAAAAATAAATATTTTCTCTCCTAATTTTGCTTCTTTCTGGAATCATAATATTCTATTAAATCATTTTGAAAATAAAATATCAAAGAAAATTTAGATTTTTTAACAAATTATGATAAAATGTTTTCTATCTTAAACCAAAGTATGCTGTTCAATGTATTTCTCAATAAAGATCCAAATATTCAAAAATTCTCCAATTTCTAAATCACTGTATGAGAAACCCAATAAGTTATAAAATAATTATGTGCATATTTTAACAAATGCCACATGCAAAAGCTTAAATATTGCCTAAAAACTACAGGTCTAACGTCTCTATTACTACTTTTGAAAATATAATTATATAATGTATCACATTATCAAGATGTAAAAATCCATGCTAACTACAAATTAATTGACTTAAAGATGACACCTAATACAAAAATAGCATTATAATAACTATCAGAAATAGCATACTATTATTTTCAAATGTGTACAAGGTATCTCAGAATCTATAATGGCCAAAATCTGTAAGGGGTGGCAGAAAACGACCAATTTTTATCTAGATATCCCCATTAAATATTGATAGTTGTAAAGATACATTAACATAACATTTAAAGAATAGTGTTTTTGACATTTTAACAGGCTGAAACATCTTAACGATTTTACAATTAGAGACAAACGACTTCCACATCTCTATCATATTATTAACAACTTGCAGTCAAAGATCTTCCGATTGATCCGGAGGTAACTACTTAAGTTGATGCATATGTGCAATTAAATTTTCTAAATTGACCTATCCCACTGTTACAACCTATCCATAAATCAAGAATAGCACTTGTCGATAGGTGACAAGTTATTAAATTTTAAGCGTTTTATATAAAATATGATATGTGTTGTAAGTTTTATTGAAAAATGAAATGAAATGATATAAAAGCATAGATATATTTGTTTGTAGTTAAACTTATTATCTAAATTCTTTGGGTAAAGCATGGTCTAACAGTAAACAATAGTAACTCTTATTAGCTACTACAGTTGAGAAAGTCGGCGTGAAATAGCTGGTTTTTTGCAAGACCCAAAATAACGGTAAGAATAAATCTATCTTCGTCTTTAATTTGTCTCATATTTCTTTTGGTTATTTCTAAGCATTTATTTATAAAATGTTCAATTCCTGCAATATACTTTTCTTTTTGTAGAGTCCTGCTCTAGTTTTATATTTCATAATGTAGAATGCAAAAAAATATATATATATTTTTTCTGTTTTTATCTCCGAAAATTTGAATGAAGGGCAAAAATATAATGTTAAATCTTAAATGTACAGAAACGTTTTGGAAATGAACCAAAAGAAAACATGGAAAGATTAGAGCTTTTTTTTAAATGTACCTAAATTTTCCATTTTCTCCTCTTATATAATCAAAAGTAATTTTTAAACCGATTTCTGCAAAGCGGAAAATGAATAAAGAATTATGACCCTGGAACAATGTTGTAGATATAACGTGAATATACCTACTTTTTTCAACATAATGAATAACACATACACAAAAATTACTTGGAATCCAAAGATTTATGTTAGTTCTGATAGAGTTTTCAGGTTATTTTCTGTTTAAAATCTTTATAAGAATCATTTAGACTAATATTTCATTAAATTGAATGAGTAGTATTCTTCTAGCGATATTTTTCAAGATAATATAAAAATAAATAAATATTTTGGATTAAAGACGCATCGATAACGGAGACCATCCAACAACTTCAAAATAATATACGTTTAAACTGTTACATCGAAGTTCATATAATTGAGAAAACTGTCGGATTTTAATTAATGTTTTATTAAAATGCCCAATTACAGCTATTTTATTAACGACGACTGGTAACTTTTTTTCTCACTCGAAAAATATTAAACTATAATGTAGGCATATTTTGGATCATTTACACACTATAAGCGTTTTCAATCAAAGTTACGCTATTGGCTGTTATGACAATGTAGTTTGATTTGGGACGCTCGTTGTGTTTTATGCAAGCAAGTTAAGAATATTTTATAAACAATATGTCTTGAATGCTACTGGAACTAATAAAATTCCAATGGACTTGATTTAAAGCTGATGTTTATGACTTTATTTAAACACTACTTTATTTAATAGTCTTAATAAATTATGATGACAAATAAGACCTATTGCCAAGGAATAAATATGGTTACGAAAACTTATATCTTGTTGTAATTTTTACCCATTTTAAGGAATGGTTGTGACATAGTTATTTTAAAATAAAATTATATTTTGTTAATTTTTTTTACTGGAAAAATATCTTACCAGACTTTATGAACGAACAGATCGTTTTGGGGGTTTAACCAGTTGAAAATAGATAGTAACCTGAAACGGTTCTTAAAAGTCTTTATTTAAAAAAAAAACTGTTTCCGAACCACTGTCATTCGATCTTCCCAAGCAGTCATCCTTGCAAGTACTAGTCGAGCTCGGCGAACGTTAAACGCGGTAATCAGACATGGAATGGCCTGGCCACCGGATAATTATTTTAGTTACTAAGGATATAAAAACCAAATAATATGAGCTTTTAAAAAAATAACTCATTTTATGTGGATATCTCAAAAGCAATTAAAAATGGTCATCACAAAAAGTGGACAAAAACTAAAGTTTATTTGCTGATAATACCTTGTATCTTTTTATTATAAAAATCAAAATTGTATCCGGTGTCATCTAACTTAGTCCAATACTTCAGCTAATTTCTAAAAAAATAGCATCTATAAAGTTAAATCCAATAAGGCGATTTCAAGGTATATACATAAATTTTCAAATTAATCACAAGTTTGCATTCATTAAACCTATGTTCACTTAACTCTCATCTACTTCTGTGCCTGCACACCCACCAGTGGATTTTAAGCATAAATCTCAAACTTTTAAAGCAACCCTTGCACTCACCTAGGCGAAATTTTGGCTGAATCTGACGAATTTGAGTTATTGGCTTTAAACCCGCACTTTTGGATTTTCCTACTTAGTCTGGATACCCATTGTTTCTGTTCGTCGCTGGTAGAAGCTAAAAGCAGAAGTTCTTTGGCATATGAAGGATCATAGTGAAGTTTGCAAGGCGGTACGTTATCTTCTTTTCTGTCTAAATGGTCTTTATGAATCTTTATCCTACATCCTAAAAGATAATATTTAAGATACCTTTACTAAAATACCACAAATTTTTACTTAATAAAGATCTGTTCTTCCCACACATGATCACAATATCAATGAAATTTACGAGAGCTACTGAGAGTTTGTTTATGTCAAGTATACTGACCAGAACATGTTCGTTTCATACCAATTTGGGTTGAGATTTGAGATCTTGTATAAAATACAACATGAATATATGAGAACTTTTCTCAAACTATCTGATTTGGAATTATTAAGTTCTAAACAAAGTGTCTTTAGAATTTCGAGTAGAATTCAAATATAATATAGCTTCTCAAGTAAAAAAAAAGCGGCTTTATATCATAGCTTAATCGCTCAGATACTAAAATATTCTTCGAGAACCTCTAGGTCAGAATAAGAACTGAAATAAAATCGGTCCAGCGGTTATCGAATTATAAACGGACAGACAGATAGTATGTTAAAACATCAATGCATCCTTAAATGCTCGTCTTTATTATCAAACGCTATGTTTTTAAAATCGGACTATGCATTTAAAATTTAGCGTTAACCTGAAACAAACAAGTAAATCCAATGACAACTTGTAAAACATATGACTTCATCACAGTTTAACATATTTTCAATTTTCGAAAAATTATAATAAATTATTTCTCGTACAATAAAAAACGTGCACAAACATTTTCGGTAAAATTTCATTAAACGGAACAAAATAATTAATTAATTAATAGTAATTAATACGTACTTCTGCATTCCAATGCAGGCGGTGGCCTAAACATGTGCCAAATCTGCTTGGGACACACCTCACACGCAGTCGGCATATGATAAGATATATTCAAAAATTCATGACCTTTATGTGCCACAAAGCCAGGGTGTTTATCTTCAAAACTCCTTACTGAGGAAGTATCAAGCATGTTATTGGGTTCTTCTGTGGTTTTACGAGCTTCGCCTTCGCCCAGGTACAGCAATTGGAAAATCCTTGGGATATCCTTGGAATCGGCACGTATTACATCTCCTTGAGTTACTGAACGTACATGAAATACTTTACTGCAAAACAAAATATAAAACGTTAGAAAAATACTCATTCTGATCGCAATAACAAGCTCTGGCCAGTATCAAAAGTAGAATCAGAGTGAAATGTCACTACGCCTTAGTAGTTAACACTTAGTAATTGAAATTCATTTTTTAGTGAGGTTCATTAAGGTGTCTCCTTTCCAACTTTGTAAAACACTTTTAGAAATTAAGGAATTAATAGAATTACCCTTGGATTTCACTTTGAGAGTAACCATGAAGGTTATTTCAAAGTCAAGTCGATTTTTTTTTAAATTGGAATACTTATTTTTTATTTCAAAAATGAAAAGCTGAGAAAATTCCGAATCCAATAGTATAAATAATGTGGGTGTTTAGGTGTCATCTGAAAATATTTTGAAGGCCAAATTTTCTCACGTCGTTGTTCCTGAGTAACACTAAAGTAGAAATCGAAATAACCTTAGAGGGAACTCTCAAAGTCAAGATCACTATCGAATGTTTTTATCTCAAACCCCGTCAACACGTGTAGTCAACATTTTCCTCGGAAATGCGGTTTTGCATTAATATTAACGACTCCTAAAATGAAACAGAAATCCAAAGTTTTTTATACCGCTGAATGCGAAATTTAAACTATTTTTCATTTCTGCAGCTAAAGACGTAGATTCCCCTTGACCTTGACCTTGTATTAACCTTGAAGGCCAATCTCAAGGTCAAAGTTACCATTATATTCCCCGTTTGATCTGTCTTTTTTTATTTCCTTAGTTTCCCAGTTATAGAGTGATTTACACAAACCCTAGAAAGAAAAAATTTTGACCCTCAAATGACCTTCATTTGACGCATAAATTCCAACATTGTTTACACCACTTTTCATTCCTGAAATAAAAAATAGGTGTGTTCCCATTTAAAAAATCGACTTGACTTTGATACAGCTTTCAAGTTCAAATCCAATGTCACTACTAAATGGTCCCCTTTGGACACTGCAACTTTTGGATGAAACATTTTTTTCGAAAATACGTTCCGGGCGAGAATGACTCACACAGTATATATCAATAACAAAGAATAACACAATCCAGGTTTATAGGAACCTTTTAATGATAAATCTTAATCACATACCCCTTTAAACACCCCCCTATTACGTTTATATAATTATTTCTATAACAAAATATTTTTGATTAACTGAACAATTTACAATTATTTGATATATATTCCTGAGCAAAGAAAAACATCAAATATTGCCCTAAATTTCTGAACACCCTGTAGAAGACCTAAACGGCACGATGTTGTGTCAGTGTATTCAATTTTTATGTAACATCTTTTCTCCTCTTCAAGATTCATATCAATATCTTTTCTAATTCTAAAGTAAACGTACATTTTGAAGAAAAATGCAATTTATGTACAACAATAACACAAATCTAAGAGTGTTGTTAAAACAAATTTTTCTTACCTTAAATCGAGAACAATCACAGGATCAGTATTTTGTTTATCATTTTCAGAGTTGTAAAATATAATCTTCCTACTAGAAACAACAACATACTGTTTCTTCCAACCGTGTCGCCTGATATTTTGCTTTGAAGGAATAGAAAGGCTACCCTCAAAAACATAATCCGAATTTACATCATCACCTAAAAACACAAATCACATTCTATCAAATCAAATACCTACAATAATATTTAAGGTATTATGTTAAAGTTATTTTTAGAATCCCATAGCTAGCTAGGAACGATTAAATCTTTGCCGTCGTCCGTCCGTCTGTATGAATGACCACAAGTTTATAATTTCGTTGGTTTTTCATCTAATGTACTGAAATTTTAACAACCCAAAAACAAATTAAACTTTGAAAAAAAAATTAGGGTACTTTCGCTTAACACATCGAGTGTGGTATCACTAGGTGCATTTAAATATGTCATTAATATTGTTTAATTAGTGGCATCATTAACTAAATAATGCCCTAACTCTTACTAAATACATTCAATGAAAAGTATTAAGGTTACATAAAAAAAAAACTGTTTAAAATTTGGGGCTGTGGTTATTAGATGGAGGTGCCGAACATACAGCGGTGTTGAAATTACAATGTGTAAGTGTATACTTCTCATTTTGCCTAAAAATGACATAATATATATTCTGAATTTTGAGTTAGAAGTTTATATTCTTTGTACATTTTTCCTTATTTACAAAGGAGTGTAAAAAATAATAAGTGGGATAATCGATAAGGTATAGCAAGAGTTATATTTTTGAAGATTTAATTAATGTATTAAAAGTGCTTTATTATTATTATATTCAAATAAAAAATTGTCGTGAATATTAAATGACTAAATGATATAAGATGCTATAAAAATTTTCTGTTTTTGTAGGTTATTTTGCTGAAATGGTTACAGAACTCTATCATATGAGTGTCCAACATGCACTTCTACGGTTTTATTTAGTTGTGATTTTAAACATTTACATACAAACATAAATATTTTAAATGAATACGTTATAGAGTCTGCCCGTTTTTAATTCAATTTAAAAGGGTAGTTTGAATTTTTTTACTGGGATATGTCACTCTTTATACATAGTTTCTCAAAATATATAGTAGATTTAGTGTCCGATAGTGAAAAGAAAATGAATTAAAAGAATTCATTAAAGATATTTTTGTAGTTAGTTGTAAAAAGCTTCACTACATAGTATAAAACAAAGTCGCTTTCTCTGTCCCTACGTCCCTTTGTATGCTTAAATCTTTAAAACTACGCACCGGATTTTGATGCGGTTTTTTTCAATAGATAGTGATTCAAGAGGAAGGTTTATATGTATAATAACATCCATTAAATAGTGGAGAAATACTGTTATTTTTGAGGTTTCTAATGTGATGTCGTTAAGCGGGAAGTAGCGCTTGCGGCGGTACTGGCCGACCGGGGCGGCGGCAGCGTGCCTACAAATAGCGCGTCGGAGGCCGATGTAATAATTGTTGTAAAAATAAAATAAATAGTCACAGTTTTTCTGTAGTGTATTTAGTATCAGCATTGCACCCGTGCGAAGCCGGGGCGGGTCGCTAGTAATTCTATATACAAGACGTAATTGCTACAAAATGAGAATTTCCATAAATGCAAAAGAGTGTTATTAAATGCATAAATCACAAAGTAGTGGAAAAAGTACATTTAAAACCCTAAAGTAAATGTAACGTTAAAAATGTTTAAAACCACAGGGAAATAATAATATTGGACATATCTATAATAAAGATCGAAATTTATTTCAATGTTCTCACCTTCATTGTCTGCTGAACTAAGTGATGCAGTTTCACTATTTAATGCAGCGAGTTTAAGCTGTAGCTGTTCTATTTCCGCATCTTTACTATCAAGTTCCATCTGTAGCCGTTGTTTAGTTGCCGCTTCTTCATTACATTGAATCTGAAAGAAAAATTATTCATTCACATTTATAATGTAAGTTAATAAAATGTTAGTCTTGCTTGTTTGATATTGGTAATAGTGTTTTGGCTATATTAAATTATATACCAATTATACAACATCGTCACAAGAAACCAGGATGATTTATCAAAATTATATGCAAAAAAAATCCTCTATAAATAAAGAAAATGGTTAAAAACGAAATTAATCAAATCTATCTGTTAAGATAATAAAGGTCAAGACAGCAAAAAAAAAGATTTTGACAATTTTTTCAATTTTCTGCCTCGATTAACTTTCCTTTTTGAAATTTTAGACTTTCTCAAATCACATTTTTTAATTTACAAAAAAGTTGTACAGAAATAATAATAAAAGAGGTTCCCGTAAGTCCAAGACTTTATAAACACAGTAAATAAATCCTTTGCAGGTCAGTTTAGGTGATCTTTCACTAAATACATACAGTATAACAGGCTAGGGTTCAAAACCCTTTACACTACGGCGTAGGGACTCACTTGTGTCACCCGTTGTTCTATTCAAGTTGATTGGGTTAATTAGGTTTAACAGCCTGTTTACTAGTGTATCCTCTGGTTATAAGACTTCAGGATTGATAGATCCTTAAAACGGCCTTCAGTAGGTTAAAACTTTGTATTCGAAAATGATATATGAGACTATTTCATCTTTATCATCACAGAGAGAATAAATATTAGTGGGACAACAATTGATCCCTCAAGTGTTCCTCTATTTTCACTATCAGTTTTCTTTCAGCCAGAAATGATGAGACTTAGCGCTTTTCGTATGATGCCAAGACTGCACCGCTTCTCAACAGAGCCAAGATTGAGTGTGTCAAAAGCCTTGGACAAGTCAAAGAAGACTTACACAACTATGTTGTTTAGTTCAAATGGTTTGTGAATAAAGTCAATTAGCTGGTATTCTGCTCTATCGGTATTGTTCATATCTTAAAACATTGTATTGACCCAGAAATGATGTTGGCTTGCTCAAAGATCATTGAGGAAGCAGTTAGCTGACAAGCACTTAAAATGGACTTAGCTAGAAAAGTCCGTCTTAATGTGTAAAAAGATGTGCCTGTAGTTTTCCAGATCCAAATGATCTCCTTTGTGGTATATTGGAGTTATTACCGCTAGCTTCAAAAAGGTAGAAAACATCAAGTCTGATTGATGAGCATCGCAAGGGGCTTCCCTGGCCGATTTTCCTTAATACAAAAGGTGAATGATAAATTTTACCTACAAGTCATAAACTTACTCTATCTAATTGTTGACTCACCTTACATGTTTATATATCTAGAATTGTTAAATAAAAACCAAATTTTGTAATAAAATGTAACCAAATGGCGATCGCACGTTTACAAAAACCATTAGTCTGGAAAAAATACCAAAATTTGAATTTTCGTTCTAATTTATGTGGACTTTAGTTTAAAAGATATTAAGAAAAAATGGACATATTAATCACGTCTGAAACGCCTATTAAAAACATTTTGACGAGTATGATGGCAAAAAATTAATAAAAAAAAATACTTACATTCAAATCCTGAATATTTTTCTGATAGCTAGTTATCATTTGATTGTACTTTTCTTTCTCTTGACTCAACTCTTGTTGCAATTTCTTGAGATCCTTTTCTTTTCTTCTCAAGTCGATGCTAGACACTTTAGTCTTTCCTGGTTTTTCAAGGAGATCTTTTCTGTTCATAATCTCATGTAATTTGTTAACGGCTTGTTGTTTCAACAAGCATTCAGTCTTTAGTTTAGCTCGTAATTTCTCGATTTCTTCGTTGTTACCCGACTTCCTGAAAGATCAATATGCACTTTAAAGAAATGGTGTGTTTTCAGGTATCTTTATCAACAAAACTTAAAGATGTATGTAAGAACATTAAATTAAGTGTTTTTTTAAGATTAATTGGGCTTTTCTAAAAATAATAGTTTTTTTTTCAAATCGCATTAGAAGTAACTACAAAAAATGTAAGATAGTATTGCTAATTTAATTCTTTAAATTGTTAAAGCTAATCTTAAATACATAAATATGTAGCTAGGCGGCCATGGATTTAGAAATACAATGAAATAAAATGCAAAACTAAATATTCCCATGTGTTTTATTGAGTTTCAAATTTTAAATAGAAATATAACAATTTCTCAAAAAAAAAAACAAATATATTGACAGAAACAAAATCGAGAGATGTTAAATTTCTAGTCCGCCATATTGAATTTTTTAATAGTAATTTTAAATGCGTAATTATACCCTCAAAATCTAAATACCAATTTTGGTAAAATCAAGAGATGGAAAATTATTAGTCTGCCATATTGAAACCGCCACACTGAACTTTTTTAAAATAATTTTAAATTGTAATTTTCACGTTCCAAAACACCCCCATACCAATTATGGACAAAATCCAGAGATGTAAAATTTTTAGTCTACCATATTGGATCCGTCATATATAATTTTAGATTCGTTATGTACGACCCCGAAAACTCCACCCTACCAGTTTTGGAAAAAATCGGATAAAATTAACTTTTTTGTCCGCCATATTATCAGCGCTACTTTGGATTTTACTGAACCAATTTCGGACAAAAACAATATGGGATCATCGCAGCAACTTCCTGAACAAAATGCAAAAAATTTCAATGAAAATGATGCAGCCGTTCCGGAGTCGAATTTAGAACCTCCTTTTAGAAACCGGTTAAACAATACTGTAACTCTTGATTGTCTCATACATTCTTAATAAACTTAGTCTTATGTAAGAGCTAATGTTTATATAGTAAAAAAGCTTTAATTAATTTTTAATATTTTATCAATCAATTGTCGGATGGGATTTAATTAATTTTTCCAATTTCTCAAAAATTTTATATAAAAGGGCATCTCATTCCAAATTATCTACTTTATAACATTTAAAACGACAAAAGCAAAGCCACAAACTAGAACTCACTATTGTTTTTAAAAATTAAAACACAAACGGGAATAATGAGTATTATACAGACAGGCACGGATTCAAGGCAGAGCGTTCCCCTCCCCAAGAAACTCATCCCTGTTTGCTGCATTAGGAACGTGAGTATCGTCGACAACTGCTTTTGCTTGTTATACTGTACTCTTGTAATATCGCTCCCCGCCCCCGAAGAGAGGCTGAAACCGTCGCTGTATAGAGGTCTTAAAGTAAAGATATTATTTTTTGACTAACGTATCGTATTTATGTACAAAACAGTAACAAATGCAACTAACCTGCCATAAATAATACAACTACAATTTTTAAATTATATTTTGGTATCTTTTTCATAATCTAAATTTAGTTCTGTGACAGGAATATTTAATAGACATCTTAGTACACTTATGATAAATAGCTATACACAATATATTTATTTCGAATTAAAAACATACATAGTCGCAACAACTTTATATACAAAAATTAGCAGAAATGGAGCGAACTATTGTACACAATCGTATATAGTCAATATTTTTATCATTTTATCATTATCCAACCACCATATAATATTAAATTAAATCTATTTTTCACCTTAATTTTTCCCCAAAATCATAAACACATAATCCATACATCTTGTATCTATACCTTCATTTATTTAATGCAATATCCGTTTTTTGTGTTTATTTTAATAAACAATTATTAATACAAATGTTTCAATTTAACATATATAATCGTTATATAAAATATTTTATTGAAGTAAGAAAAATTATATAAATTTACAAAAATAAATCTGTTTCATATTAAGAATAGAAAGCGCTTAAGAAGCAGAAAAGAGCTAGCAAGCCAAAAGAGCAAAGAAAAAAGTCTCAATAACTGTAATTTTTGTTTAGAGATTTAATTACGATTTTAATAATGTATTTGAATTGAAGAAAGTTAGGACGTGATTAGAGTGTATTTCGATGTTTTGAAATTTCAGTAATTGCTTCGAGAGGACGCTCTAAGGATACATATTCTTTGCACTGATGAAGCAAAGTAAATCTACATACATAACAGTAATTATTATGCAGCCAACAATCCTCATTAAATGATTGACAAACGTTTCAATGGAGCAATTTATTTCGACTTTTAATGAATTAATTCTGTATACACCACGGAAGACACGCAGAAACATATGGCGTCAACACAATGGCTGTCCACCTCATTATAATCAACGGATTCCGAATAGGTGGATACGAAGGTGTGGTACAATCACTGGCTAGCTATATCACCAAATTTAACATTTTCGTATTTTTACCTATAGAAAAGGTTAAATAAAAGATATAGGTTATTAAACTCGACTGACAACCCGAACAGATATGATAACGTCATATAATAAATACCATACAGTAAATTTCTCGAGCAGAAATTGAAACTGCTGCATTTCCTACCCGTCAAACACTTGACAGTTGCATAAATCGCCATGGACCCTATTTTGAAACACTAAAATAATGTATTAAATTAGTTTTCATTTTCCTTTTTATTACCGAGTCAATTACTTTTGATCGTTCCATAAATATAATACATTAGTCAAAAAATAACATAAATATCAGTATTTTCGCCTATAATTCGATTTGGAACAAACTGCTTCTAGTTAAACGTTTTTTTTTTTAAATTAAAATTGGTAATGGTAATAAATTACCATGTACTTTGGAAAGACTTTTTTGTTAAAAATATTTGAGAAAAAAAATGGAAAAATTAGTATTTTCTACAAATAACGCCATCTGATGGTTGATTGATAAAATATTATTAAAACTTAATTCAAACCGTTTTAGTATATAGGAATTTCGTCTTAAATAAGACCAAGTTTATTTTAATCGGATAGGGCAATCCAATGTTTTTTTTTTTAACATATCCCTTCTACCCAACTTTTAAAGTTGGAGCCAAAAATTGGATACTCAAGTTTTAAAACATAAGCAGTAGATATCAAGAACATAAAACGACACCGACTTTTATGTTTCTGATATTTTTGAGAATTTTTTTTTTAATTTCATATAATAAGAGTCGTATTACTTAAGCATATTTTTGTCCAGCTGGTAGACAGCCTTAACGTTTGTAATATAATTTACATTTTAATATGTACTAGATAAAGTGTAAAAATTACAATATTAGTTAATATATTATTGATTTTTTTTTTAATTTGTAACTTTTCTTGGCTATCTAATTAAAAAACATCAATGCCTATCGTTGTTTTTTAATATATATATATATATATATATATATATATATATATATATATATATATATATATATATATATATATATATATATATATAATGTTCAGAGGATTTAAAAAAAAAACAGATTGTTAAACTTACCTATTAAATTCTTCCTGTAATTGCTTAAGTTGCCTAGAAAGATCCTCCACTTCTTTTTGTAGCTGCTCGTTATGCCTCTTAATATCAATTTCGCGGTCTTTAAGATTATTTAGAGCTGCTTCTTTGGTATTTATATCATTTCTATGTCTGCACAGCAAATCTTTCAATTCTAATTCTTTCATTGTCTTTTCTTTCTCCAGATCGGCTACAGTTTCTTCAGCAATAGACCGAGCTAGTGCTTCTGAATCTGCACGAGCCAGAGCGAGTTGACATTGGTGTTTTAATGAAGCGCATTCTTCTTCAAATTCTTTGTTTACGCGATTTTTTTCATCAACTTCCTCCTTCAATTCTTGGGTTTGAGTTTTATATAAAGTAGCAAAATACTGTTCAGTTTCCAAGGAATCTTGGAGTTCCTTCATTTGTAGCTGATCCATTTGCCAGTTTCTTTTCACTCTAAACAATTCTTCTTCTAGCACTTTTTTCGAATCCTAAAAAATGAAAAAAAAAATGTTATATTACAAGTAAGATTTCAATAATTGCAGTTTAAAAGTGCGACACAATTTAGAATGAGAACAAAGATACTGTAATTATTACACCCGCTTGATTATCTGTTAGATGATCCAAATCTAAAATTTGCTTATCTGTTCTAAATTTATTTATTTTTAGGTGTTATTTTAGGGATTTGATTTGCAATACTTTACTAATTAAAACTTACAGCGGCGTAGACAAATTAAACAGCCACCGCTTTGAACATGAGAGACAAAATAAATGCGAGGCAGGACTTTTCTGAAAAATTTTAACCAATCATATGAGAAGTGATTTTGATAAAAACTTTGCAACTCTGGTTATTACACTAATGACAAGTTACTGTATTAATAATACCATTCCAGCTTATTTATAGCTTTGTGAATCACATATAACTATCTACCTATTAATTAAAATATAATGTACTCGTATAAAGATAAAATAATCAGTAAAGCATTAAACAAACTCAAAAAATCCCCAAAGATTTGCATTTCCGAAACGTCATTAAAAAAATCAACACGTCTTTATTATAGTTACAAAAATGAGTGATCAGCAACACAAATACAATTTTGTTAAGTTAGTTAATGATTGTGCATCAGACAACAAGAAAACGAAAAAAAAACTTGCAACAATTTTTTGTGACCCATTTTTTAAGTAAATGTAATATATAGTACAAGGTAAATATAGAAAAAATAAACAGAAACATATTTATTAAGTCAGTTCAGTTTGGGTATACTTAAATAACTATATAAAATTCTTCATTCATATGAAATTAAATTCTTACTCAATTTAAACTTATTAACATATTTCAGTAAATTGCTACTATGACAAAAAAACTCATTGAGCTTCTGTACTACAAAGTATATTCAATATACAAGATGGTCCATAAACCAAGATACACAGAAATAATAAATTCTTATTTTGGAAAAATCAAGATTTACCCCCTTACGTCCGACAATAAATCAATAAGAAGTCTTATAAAAACCAAAATTTCAGTCTTAGAGAATGGGCCAGATAATGGGACTAAACAGCAACCCCACCAAAACCACCTTAGCAGCCTGCGCAAGGAAAAGAAACCTCAACCTGAAAACCATCAAAATGGATGGGAATATTAAATATCTGGGACTGACCCTCAATAACAAACTCCTCTGGAATTAGCATGAAAAAGATTCACTGGTAGACATTTTCACAATTTTCGACGCGGGTTTTCTCTACAAAAGTGTATAGATGACCTTAATTTTTTATATACCAATGGAGAACTTACAAAAACCAAATTCAGTCGTGGCCGTTGTTCCCTCAAGGTCGAATAGCGTGAAAGTCGTCCAAAATTGGTTGTAGTGCAAGAAAAGATCCATGCTGTGCATAAACTGATAATGCAATATCGTCATGTGACATACCGTGAGATTGAAGCATTCGTAGGCATTAGTAACACCCACGTATATAATGAATATTTTGTCGCATTGAAGTTATGTTCACGTTGGATCCCGCATAATTTGACAATCACTCGTGTCGATTGGTGTAAGGAAATGCTGAAAAATACAATTGAGGTGCTTCAAAAAAGATTTGTAAGATTGTGACAGGTGACGAGACGTGAGTCTATGTGTATGACCCCGAAAGAAAGCAGCAGTCGACCGTATAGATCTTCCATGATGATCCAAAAACAGGTCATGTCGCAACCGTGCCTTTAGAACATCGTAGAACAGTCAATTCTGGATAGTACACGACCATTTGTTTAGCAGACGTCTTTGATAAATTAGAGAAAACAAACCGGGTACAACAAATCATTCTCCACCATGACAATACGAGCTTTCACACATTGGCTCAAACAAGTGACTTTTTGGATACTCGAAATGTGGATTTTATGGCTCATCCGCCGTACAACAATGATTTGGCAACCAATGATTTCTTTTTATTCCCTTCCCTACATAAAGAAATGCGTGGTCAATGATTTTCTACGCCAGAAGAGGCGATTGATGCGTTCAGAAACCACGTTTTAGGGACACCATCCTTGCGGTGGCAAAAGAGCTCTTCGGATTGGTTCCAACACATGCAAAAGTGTACTGATCAGCGTGGAGAATATTGTGAAAAAGAATAAAACAATTTTCAATGATAAATATTTGTTTTGTTATTCCCAAAATAAAAAAACGGCTACTCCCATTACTGATGTCTCAGCAGTTATATACCGGCCAATGACGTCAACAAATTGAGGTAAAAAAACCATATATACAGCCAGATTTACTAAGAAGGTTTAAGACTTAGATCTAATCTAGTTACCATGAAATTTAGATCTGCTAGTGGATCAGTTTTGTTTTGCTTATGATATTGTAATAATTTATATTACATATGTCAACAAATAAATGTTTATATAGGGATATAAAGGATAATAACCTTGCGATAAAACCTTGGAATATGGAAATAAATAAAATTTTTCGTTTTTATCGGCTCAATAATAAAACAAAATGATTTTTTATGCTTATATTTTTAGGATATAAAACGTGTTTGACTTATTGTTGCTCTTGTGAGTTTAAACCCTCTGACGTCAATTTAGAACTGTTTTAAAGTTAGACCATGTTACTGTCCTTCCTATTTTTAAATATAAATTTTAAATTGTAAAAGAATTCCACACAATTTCTGACGTGCCCCATAAAAATTCCATATACTTCTAAAGATAATTGTAGAAATCCGGCTTTCCATCTTACAATCACCATTTTCCGATAATTTTTTTTAATAAGGCAAGGTCCGGACTATTTTAATTCATTTCTAAAAGCGCTGAAAAATACGGTTTCCTTCTGAGCGTAACGAAAATAAGAATATAAGCTGTTTTATATTCCAGACTTAAAAAACATATTTAAAACAGCAACAGACAAGAGAAATTCCTGTTTTTAGAAAATAGTTGCTCTTGGTTAAGATTGGGTAAAAAAACATTTACAAATTATTTTATTGTCACTGTAAAATTAAAAATAAAAGAAGGGTTGTGTAGCTCTTTCCTAAA
Source organism: Diaprepes abbreviatus (assembly GCA_034092305.1). NCBI lineage: Eukaryota > Metazoa > Arthropoda > Insecta > Coleoptera > Curculionidae > Diaprepes > Diaprepes abbreviatus. Next base: position 34,469,046 of record JASJET010000055.1, read on the forward strand.
GGATTTTTAAGATCACTTTAACATTAAATATTTGTAAACTCAAGGTTTCTTTCAAACACACTGTTAATGGCCAAGTTAACTAACAATTAATATACATCTAAAAATTCAATATTTTTCATTAACGCTCCTAATCATAAAATGCTAAAAATTATTTTTATTTATCATATCTCTAGAGATTCGAAAATGGATTCATTCATATATATTTAGAATATAAAATAATTTCATATAAACTGAAAATATGAATTATATAAAACACCAAACATGGCGAAAATCAAATAAAATATGATTTCAGAAATTTACAAATCGAAATTATAAAAGGCGATGAACACACATTCAATTTTGGATCGGGAACATTTTTATTTCATTTATTTATTTATCCATGGGCTTAAGCCCATTATAGTTTACAATAGAAAATATAATACAATCAACAATAATAATATATTAATAACATAAGGCTGTATAAGTCTATATAAATTGCAGTGCTACCTGGGACCGCTCGGACTGCCCGGAAGTTTATGGGAAATGCAGAAGGCCATAATATCATCTATGGCCAAACATTGAAAGAGTGTCCACAGAGTTCCATCCATATGAGATCCGAGTATATTGAGGATGAGTGAATGTTCTCCTGGAAGGAGTGCGAGAGCCGTTTGACCAAATCTATAGGACAGTAATAAACACCCATAGAAAATCTGTAGAGGAAGGTCAGAATACTCCTAACAAAGGCACACAAACATCATTCTTGTAGTGCTACGCCGAGCAATATGTGAGGCAGGCCACTCAACACTGCTTGAGGGACCATGAACTGACTTCTCATCACCAACCAGACCAAGGGACGCTTCAAGTCTGGCTATAGAAGCCCCTTCATGGACGACACGCAAATGAGGTCAATCAAGAAAATGTCGACAAATTAACGTCGAACTACTGGTTGATGGCAAGGCAAATGCTTCCTGAAACCGAAGCTCCCTACTAGCTATCCAAGATCACATCATCCAAACGAAAAACTATTTAAAATATGAACCAATGCCGATAAGCATGTCTAACATCAGAGACGATTCGTCATATAGCAGGAAGATATCAAGAATTAGCTGCATAAGAGCCGCCAAGATCATCCATCAAGAGTTAGCAGAAAAATTCAAAATGTTGCAGGTAAGGAAAGTGTCATAGGATGAATACAGCCCGGTATCTAGCTGGAAAACAACGAATTGATGCTGTACTGGGATCAAACTGTGCTTATGAATCATACAGTTGCACATAACAGGTAAGATCACATTTTAGTAGATAAAACATCCAAGCGAACAACACTAGTAGAAGTCTTCGTCCTTAAAAACAACAATCCAAGGGACAACCATAATGGGAAGGTCGCCAAATACAGAGAACTGGAGATACAAATACGCAGACAGTGGGAACAGATAATAATAACCTACATACGTTAACATTCTGAGATGAATTATAAATAACAGTAAATAATATACTAGAAAAGCCTGAGTTCCGGTAACCCGATACCTCTAAGATGTCTCAATTGAGTCATGCCCTCTGATCAACCAGCAACGATATCCAGAACGTTGGCGTAAGTATTGATAGATCTACTCGCATAAAAGAATTCAAGCTAAAGTTGGTTCTGTGTACATAAAAAGTTTGCAGACCTTGTATGTCTGGGCTGAATAAGAATATTAATCCTACTTAAAAGGTCCAAACTGGAAACAAAAGAATTAAGGATATTGTTGATAAAAGTTTAAGGTTCTTGAACACTTTTCTATCCTCCAGAGATCCAATATGTTATTGGTGTTCCGATTTTTCATAAATAATGGGATTTAGATTATTTATTTTGTATTTGAGATAGCAACAAAATTTATGCTGCATCCGTTCAATCTTTTGTTTGTGAACGTTATAGTGTGGTGACCATAAAATGGGCACTTAATCAAGATGAAGTCGAAATAAGACACAGTAAAAAGCTCCACTTACAATTTTTCAATTCACTTAAAAAAATTAAAATGTATGTTATTTCCAATTCGAACATCAAATTACTAAAAAAGATCAGTGTTTATACCTTTACGAAAAAAATATATCTTATCTATCGTCATAATATTAATAAGATCGACATCAACTAAAGCATTCTTTTGACAAAATATAACAGAACCATTAATAACAAACTTGGGAAAGATCCCAGTACATAACATTTACCTGTATCTTTTGCAAATCAGCTGCCAATTGAGACTCTTTTGCTTTTAACTTCATTAATTCACTTGTTTGTTGAGCAATTTCTGATTGTAATATTGTTTTCTTCTGCTGCTCCTGCTCTACTTGAGAGTAAAATACTTTGCCTTTCTCAACTTCTTGTCTATATTCGCCTTCTAACTTTTGAAGCCTTTGTTGTATTTGACGGTAGTCAACGGACAGCATTGAAATTTGTCTTTCCTTTTCTTGAGAATTTAAATCTGCTTTTTGTCTTGCATTCTTTTCTTCGTTAAGTTTGGTTTGTAAGGCTAAAAAATAGAAAGGTTGGTCATCTATATTGCCAATAGATTTAAGTTGGAAAATAAGGATTTTTTGTCATAGATTAAAAGAACCGTTATAAACTCTATCTAAATTTCTTTTAACCACTGTAAAGACACCATGCTTTTTTACTTTTAATTTATTTTTATATTAGCAAGGGCCACCAAGTGCATTTTATAATTCAAACTTTTAAGTGCAAAGTAATATTTGATCAATTATGAAATTCATGCAAAAAAAAAAACTTTAAACTATACTCACAGTTACCAGTGCAATAGGAAAAGTGTAGGAAAAGCAAATGGTGTTTAGTTACTTTACCTTTATTTTAAAAAGCGAACGAACTGATTTTTATATCTGAAATGTCTGATTTGATATTAGTAATTTAATTGAAGACGTCAGAAAAAAAGAAAGTTAAAGGGGTAGAGAAATGCTATAGTAGTAGGCTAAAAGACTAGAAAATTTCCACAACATAAATCGGTTACATGGATTCGGTCACTACGAAATTTAATAGTAAATTTTGCATTAAACCACGGTAAAAACAAAACCTATGTCTATTTTGGTCTACTTCAGTTCGTTGTCGTTAGTTTACTTAAAATTGAACGCTTTTGTACCCAAAAATATTAATAAAGATGATCAGTTACATCATAGCAGCAAACAATGGACACGTTAATATTGGAACGACATATTTTCTTTAAAGAAAAAAAAATTGAATTACTGTTCTGTTATTTATAGCAGTATGACTTTATCCCAACTCTGGACTTATTTAAATAATTATATTATTTTCAGTTTCAACAAGATCAACTTCTGACTTTTTGTGATATTATTCTTTTGATTAGTTATTTTATGATCATGCAGCAATTATACAGGGTGTTTTCAAAGAAGAGGCATTTATTTTAACAGATTGTAGAATTCGTAAAAATAAACCTTTTGACTCTAATTCGCCTTTGTTATCTCCTCCACCAACTGCATATAGCTGTGATAAGGGCGGCAGCAACAAATGCCCTAAAACCCCTAAACCTGGAAATTTTATTGGACATATGAAGATTCTGGATACAATTTCAACAGAATCCATATCAAAACCAACAGATATCAGATGTACGATCCTTTAACTATGAAGTAGTAACAGACTGCTACCAAGTGAAACGGAGAGAGATGACAAGTCTAAGTTGACTTGGGATCGCAGGCAAGACCGAAAACAATTGGCAGGAGACAACAGGATAACCCTGAGGTGGATGCCAGGGCATAAGGGAAACAAGGAAGTAGACAGCATTGCAGAAGATGGGGCATAAACCGATTTTCTTGGCCCGGAGTTTTTCTGTGGACTACCAAAAAGCCACATAAAAGAGTAACTCCAAAACTGGGAACAAAATAAGATAAAATTAAGGTGGAATAAGACACCTGACCTCAGACAAGCGAAAAAATTCATAAATCCATCGCCAAAAAACGTAAAAATGAATCTCCATCAAACAAAGGGGATATTCGAGTAATAACAAAGATTTTCACAGCACACTGCTCTCTGAAATATTATTTGAAAAAAATGGGCAAAGATGAGAGCGACATTTGCCATTTCTGCGCAGCCCAAACAGCAGAACGCTATATGAATACATGACACTGTTCTGCAAGAGACTTAAATTTCTGAAAGAGGCCACCTTGACGCTTGAAGAAGCAAACCTATCTATCCCCCAGAAAAATAAATTTCATGAAAAGTCTAAATATCCCAAGCTCATGTTAGATCAGAGTAAAGGGTAACATACAAAAAAACCTTATAGGTTAAAGTGCTGTAGCAGCTAAGAAAGCCTTAACGACCCACTTGCAATCTACAATCTCTACAAACTTGTTTTTCCGTTATTTAGAAACTTTTTTGATTAATGAATTCTACAACTTATTTAAAAATGCCTCAACTTTGAAAACACCTCATAATAAACTTCAAAAATTAAACTTAATTCATTTTGTCACTTATGAAATTCTAATTTTATATAGTCAAATGTTTTTTGAATCATTTGCTTCTTACCCCCTCAATTATTTTGATAATCAAATTTATACCAATTAATATAGTGTAGTCATTTGTGCAAAAAAAAAACAAAGAAACTATTGGTTTATGCTAACACTAATCATCTATCTAGTTCATCACAAACACTAATAGATTAATTCAAATTACCAGCAATAATTTTCTCCATAAGTTCTGCATTAAAAAGAATGCGTAATGGTCATTATTGTAAAAGATACAAGATATCAAAAATTACCTTTAACGACTTCCAAATTAGCCTCCTCCTTATTAAGCATATGACTTTTTTCCGTTTCCTCATGAGCTTTAACCTCCTGTTGATATCTGGTTTGAGCAGTTTTTAATTCAGCCGTCAATCCAGCATTTTCTTTCTCCAAAAACGAAATTTTTTCGCTTAGCTGCGAGTTATCAGTTGCAGTTTTGGTTTCTTTCTGCTTTACGTTATCTAATTCTTTATTTAATGAAGATAATTTATTTTCCAGCATTAACTGATTATCAGATGCTTGAGCCAATAAGTTTCTTTCTCGAGTTAATTGTTCATGTAGGGATGAAACTTCATTTTCTAGAGATTCTTTTTGAGCTTGCAAATTTTGCAACAGGGTTTGAAACTCGCTTACTTTCAACTCAGAATTTGACTTGGCCATTGTTAGTTCTGTGGCTTGCTTACGTAGCCTTTGGCAGTTTTCTGTTTCGACCTTAAGTTTTTCTTGCATCTCTCCGATTTGCTTCTCGAGCGTGTGAATTTTATCATTGTGTTGTTGATTATTGTTCATTTCTTTTGTTCTTCTACTCTGTTCTTCTTCGAACTTATGTTTAAGATCGGAAAGCAATTTTTCAGTATTTTTCCTTAAATCGCTTTCACACTCCGCTTTTCTTTGCAAATCTTTACAACTATGTTTAATTAACGTAAGTTCTTTTTCATATTTAGAAATTTCGTCCCTTAAATCCCCTTCCCGTTGAGCTAGAGCATCTAGTTGAGCTATTAGTATTCGTTGTTTCGCTTCTAAAGTTTCTACATTATTTTTCTCTCGTTCTAATAACGTCTCTAACTTACTAACTTGAGCATTGTTATCTTTATCATTATAAATATGATTGCTTGTTTTGTTATCGACAACGTCACTTGATAGAAGCTGATAGTCTGAGTTGTAGGTGAATCCTATGAATGGTAGATGGTTACCAACAAATGTATTTGGCACGGGGAATACCTAAAGTATACAAAAATCGTTATAAATATTATAACTTTGAAAAAACAGCCTAAACATCTCGAAGAAAATAATTAGATGCATATAAATTTTACAATTTCTATGAAATGTTTTTTAATATTTACAGAGAAGTTCAAAAAGGTAATTTAAGCGATTATTTTCACAATCTGGCAAATATATAACTTAAATATCAGAATAAAATTGCCTATGCAATATACAATTTTATTTTTAGTCAAAGAAACCGAGATAATAATATATAGTTCATAAATTTTGTATAAATCTAACATGATCTAATCGAATTTCTAGAAATATTTAATCCAACTTTAGTAAACAAAAATTAAGAGATCAATTATAAATACATTTAATGTAAACCAAAAGATCCTTAAATTAGTTTTAAACACTTTTAAGAAAATTCCGTGTTATGACAAGAGATGGCTCAACACACAAACCTGAGAAAGTATGTTACAATTTTAACAAATGTAGAAGATTTTCATTTAAAATATCTTTGGTTTACCACCACCATAGTGTTAACTCAAACAAAAATATTCCTATGCTTGTGTATGTCACTGGTTTGTATGTAACTTTTGTCTAGGCATTTTTCTATAATAATGGCTGAACAACAAGTTTCACTTTTTAATAATAATGATTTATGTTCAAACTTGGAAAAATTTAAATAGGTAATTTAAAATGCATATGCCACAGTAGAACTAAAATAACCAGTAGGTTCGCTTAGCTATGCGCCATCCCAATTATTCGGTAACTTCTAAAAAATCTAACCCCATTTCAGTTCCCAGAAGAGTTCTGTATTGTAGCGAAAGCAGCGGTGACAGATTAAAATTTGTTTTCATATTTTACATGAAGCTATAATAATTTATTTAAGTAGACTACACAACCTTAAATATAACTATTACTTTACCATACATGTATTATGATGAGTAGAATTTCATGAAAACATTTAGTTTTTGATGTATTCCTTCTTAAAATGTACCTTCTGTGGAAGTTGGATTTGTCAATATTTTAGTTACTATTTTTCTTTTTTGACAAAATCATAAAATTCATAACTTTAAAAACCATACAAAAATTTAATGAATAACGTTGATTTTCTTTGTTCGTTAGTATTTTATTTAAATTTAATTTCAATCATTTTAAAATCGCTATTCCAACTAGTGAAGTTTATAAATAACTAAATTCGAATTTAAATAAAATAGAGCTACAAATAGCGTCCCTAAATTATTAAAGTTTCCAAAATGGAAAGGTGATTTTTTTGATTTTCGTGAAAGAATAGAAAAATAAAATAATAAAGATGGGAAAAATGGGAAAAAAGGCAGATAGAGAACTAACGACCTGGCATTTTAAGAAAGAATATCTCAAAAACTAGACATTTCCATGAAGTTTCGTTTTCATTTTCGCAATATACATCAAAAAATACATCTAATCTGAAAAAATTCTGATTTTAATATGGTTTAATATAACTAAATAATTGCAAAAACTACAAAAGATATTGTTTAAAAAGAAAGAACCATATTAATATTTTCCAACAAGGTTTATCAAAGGAAATCCGCCTACGGGAACGCCGGTCAAAGTCACAGAACATCTAGACTTTATGCCCGCATTTTTGCAAGGATAGTTTACTTGTTAAGTTAGGTATACTTGGCATACGCATCTATTCGTAGGCCTGCAAAGCAATTAGGTATATAATAATGTTATAAGTTCTTTAAAAACTACATAATACCATCATTCTATCGAATATCCTGCAAAAACCCATATACTAATTATTATTAAAATAAATTAGATTTGTATATATTATTTTGTTCATCTTTCATATATACAACTTGTGGTCAAATTTGAAAATTACTTTATTAATAACAACAAGGGTGTTGCAATGAAAAGAATACAATAATGAAAAACAATATCCCCTAACACTGAACTTTGATCTACATTTTACTTACCTCCTCTAGTATCTCATCCTCCTTATTCTAATACCGTAGCCAAAAAGTTTTAAAGATAATTAATAAAATTATACTTCCTCATAAAATTCACTTACCTCTTCTGGTGTCTCATCTTTCTCGTAGTCGTCAAAATTCCTAGTATCATCGTCACCAGCCAACTCAGGAACAACAGGAGGAGCCGCGTCACGTAGGTTTTCAAAAGTCCAACCTTCGCAATTAACGAAAAACGGATGATTCTTGATTTCGTCTACACTATTTCTACCTAAACGTTTAGTTCTATCACACAGTAGACCCTGTATTAGAGATTTAGCCTCGTTTGATATTTCTACTTCTTCTGGGAATATCAAATTACTTTCGTGATACATAATTTTATTATAAGTACCCAACAAACTATCCGCATAAAATGGGGTTTCCCCTACCAGCATTTCATAAACGAATATTCCTACTGACCACCAATCACATTCTCTTCCATAGATTCCTAAAATAAAAAAAAAAATAATTTCAATCTGAATAGACTTTTTAACGAAAGTATACCCAAAAATTTCGTAAAGAACCGTGGCCGAATGTGAGTTTAGCAAATTTGATTAACTAGCAGCAAATTAATAGTGCCCAAGAGGTCGGGTAAAGAGAACTTGAAATGTCAAATTCCGCAACAATTATTCCCTAAAAACTGATGTACAGATTTTTTTTTACTGGGACCGGGTGCAAATTGACATTTTTGGATCGGAAAATGAACCAAAATTTTCCCATTTTATTTTCCTTCGTAATTTTAAAACGGCAGCATAAAAAATATTTCATCATCGTAATATTTTGTATAATGCAGTAATTTTTAAATGACCTAAATTTAGTAATTTTTTACTAACAAAAGAAAAAAGTGTCTAAACGCAACATCCGCTTCAAAGTTTCGGAAGTTTTTTAGAGGCACAACCGATTTTTCCTAGCACAGATTAAGTTCTAATTAACATTGAAGAAAGTCAGTCAAAACAATCTCTAATGCTTTATATGAAATTGTAAAAACAATATACTTTTCCTAGTATGTTTTCCTTAATGGAAATAATTAAATAACTTTCGTATGAGACTATTTTTCAAATCTCAGAATGTGTGACGACACATTTTCAGCAGGATCAAAGGACACGATTTTTCCGATAAAAACCGCGTTGCTGATTCGCTAGCCAAACAGGCAGCTGAATTGAAGATGCTGGAGTCAGACCCATTAACAGCTCGGCCTAAATCAGCAGTGGCAAATCTAATTAAAGATTACTCCCCTCATAGCTTCAAAATACAATAAGATAAAACTAGAAATTGTGAACTCTTCAAAGAGTTGAAGGTGGAAACAAACAAACGATATCTGGCGATGTGCAGAGGAAAACTGCGATAGTCGCAGGGGTTCTTACAAGGCACTGCCATTAAGAACTACAGGATGGTTTCTGGATTTTGCAGGACGGTCATGTCTCATGGAGGCGTAGGTATCTATGTCAGACAGGACTTAAGTTATGATCTTTTGAATATTGAAAGCCTCTCTGCTGAGCAGCACTGCGAGATTGCAGGCATTTTGTTAAAAAATTCAAATGTGCAACTTATCACTGCATATCGTACACCAGATGGTGATTTAGACAAGTTCTTTAACATAATGGCAAATACTCTTAAAAAAATTGATGTACACAAATCTCTTATCATAGCAGGAGATTTTAATGTTCATTTTAATGAAAAAGACATTAGAGCTCTAAAACTGTGTAATTTTTTCCGCTCATTTAATCTCAAAAAAAAAGTTAAATTTAACACTCGTGGTGATAGATTGTCTCGATAATATCTTCACAAATATTGATGGTATTGCAAAACCAGTAGATCTCACGCACATCTCAGACCACAAAGGTATTTTTTTTCAGACTAACTATTCATCCACAAATTTTCAAACTAGAGTATGTTATAGGCCAATAACAGAAGATGGCCTCTCCAATCTATACCAAAGCATGCTCAAATACAATTTTAATTTTGTTAATGATGATAATTTGGATATTGACCTCAAATTCAAAATGCTAATTGATGCGTTAACACATTGCATAAATATCTCTTTTCCAGAAAAATCAAGACTATTCAATAAAAATTATCCCAATAAAGGAGTAAACTGGTTCAATGATAACTTAAAAGAGATGCGTAATAGACTTCAGTTTATGATAGCATTAAATAAAAGAGATTCTATTACCATGCCAACGAGTACCATAATTGAATATAGAAAAAATTACAGAAAATCAATTAGGCTTGCAAAAATTAAAGCTAATGATGAATTTATAAAAAAATCCAGTAACCCTCAACAAGCTATGTGGAAACTTATTAATAATAAAAGCAACAATAATACCTCTGACTCTAATTCAAAACCAAATGCAAATGATTTTAATAACCACTTTTGTTCAATTGCTGAATGTGTGATGAATAAACTTGAAAGTTCTCAACAGCCTTTTGAAGATTACATAAAATCTATGCCACTGAAAAACATCCCGTCCTTTAAATTTCAATCAGTTAGTTTTAGTGATGTCGACAAGGCCATTTCAGAAATAAAAAATAGTAACAGCAAAGATATTGACGGAATTAACACAAAAATTATTAAAAAAATCAAGGATATAATAGTTCAGCCCCTAACAATATTGATAAATCAATCTATAGCTTGCAGTACATTTCCTAAAGTTTTCAAAACTGCAAAGGTGGTACCCCTCTTCAAGAATAAGGGCTCCATTGATGACTGCAACAATTATCGCCCCATATCTTTATTACCAATCTTGTCAAAAGTTTATGAACGAATTTTGAAAAATCAGGCTAATGATCATTTTGAGTCAAACAAATTGTTTGCCTTGAACCAGTTTGGATTCCGAAAGAACAGGACCACAACTTTAGCTATTGATCACTTTACTAGTAATGTTTTACAGGGCTTTGAAAGGTATCTTGACACTCTTGCA